>CAMAPE010000060.1:11982500-12582500 GCA_945859875.1 Cuscuta europaea | reverse complement strand
GCATTCAAGTCAAAAGAGCAGCGCAATGTCCAATCCTGAATAAACAAACAAACACAAATAAATGTCAAGGAAGAAGCAAATCTAGGCATCGCCTGTGTCATCTCGTGATCCATGATTAGGCCGCAGCCACTCTCGTATCTCCTCAATATCCAGTCATTGGGTCTCTAGTTGCTCCAGAATATCCCTGTTGGCTCCCTCCTGTGTCAGTCTATAATCTCTGAATTCTCCCAGGGCCGACGCATGTGCCTCTCGCATCTCCCAAAATGCTCTCTCCTGTGCACCCTGAAAATCTACGAATGAGGTCTGAAGACCACTCATCGCGTCCATCATCACACTCCAATCTGAGGCACTAGGCATGTCCGAGGCTAGCTCACCTGGTCTCCTGTGTGGTGGGGCTCAAGAAGAGCTACTCTGCTGGGTCGACTGCTTAATGCCTGACAGCTCCTGAGTATTTCGCTTCTTCTTGATCCTCATGTTCCCAAAGGATGAGGATCTAAGAATGCGAATGCTGTCGTGTAGTGGGAGTAGACCTGGAATGTCTAGGTCAGGATAGAAAGACTGGACGAGAGTAGTGATGAAGGGCCCTGCCTAGATCGTGCGGCGAACACTCTTCCCCTAGCTCCGGAAGAAACGAGCCAAAAGGACTGCCATATTCACCGGGGTGCGGTGAACCAGACTCCAAAAAAATAGTATGTCCTTTTTGGACAACCTGTTCGTGTTGTTAGGTCGTCCAAAAAACCCACAAGAGAGTACAAATGAGAGTATATACCAGTGAGTCTGCCTCCACCGGCTCGACTGGGGGTGCATGCGGAGGAACAGTTTAGTGTCTGTGGAGTGCCTGTGCCAGAACTCATCAATGTCAAATGTCTATGGTAAACGCGTCGGGAGAGCACAAAACTCGTCTGTCTGTGTATATGCAGGAGCATAGAGCCCAATCCTCCATCCGAGCTCAGCCACAGTGATGGAGTGCTCGATGCCCATGATAGTGAATCTCATCTGAGTCGCCGCCCCAATGACAGATCCTGTGTGCACAGTGTGGCCGTAGTGAGTGAAGCGTAGAGAGCATAGGAACTCCATCGTCAATGGGAAGCTGGCTCTCTCCTGTATGGATAGAATCCCACACCACAAGGAATCTCCCAGTAGAGCATCAATGTCAGCCCAATATCCCCATTCCTCGAGCATCCTCTGATCCAGAATCATGGGAGCTAGAAGAGTGCGGTACTGCCCCCACGTCTGGAAACGTGTGCGGTCAGCATTAGTAGCGAATGGGATATCTGGCACGTGCAATGGGTCATGCCTAGCCAGTGGTGGCTCCTGAAAGATGGGACCTTCGCTTCCTTCTCCAGACATATGCAAAATCAAAATAACATTTGTTTTTAAGTTTTTTTTTAATAATGGGTTGCCTCCCAATGAGCGCTTCTTTAACGTCACTAGCTTGACGAATTTCCTCATTTGGTTCAAAATTTCTGGAGATAGAGAATCTCCTTGCTTTTTTTGACCGGGCCACCGTGGTAAAGTTTGAGTTGGTGGACATTGACCTTAAAGGGACCCCCGCTTGCATCTTCTATCTCGATGGTGCCATAGGGGTAAGTTTTCACGACCGTGAATGGTCCGGACCATCTTGATTTCAGTTTTCCCGGAAAAAGTTTTAACCGGGAGTTGAACAGTACCAACTTGTCCCCAGCATTGAAACCACAGGCCTTGATGTGTTGATCATGATAGAGTTTGGCCCGTTCTTTGTAAAGTTTGGAATTATGAAAAGCTTGCGCTCTCCACTCTTCCAGTTCATTTAGCTGGTAAAATCGTCCTTTCCCTGCAGCGTCAAGTTTGAAACACACATTTTTCATTGCCCAAAGTGCTTTATGTTCGAGTTCAACGGGTAAGTGGCAAGACTTCCCGTATACTAGGCGAAATGGGGTGGTTCCGATCGGGTTTTGTATGCGGTCCGAAATGCCCAAAGTGCGTCATCAAGTTTAGTTGACCAGTCTTTCCTGGTCTGGGCAACAGTTTTCTCTAAAATGGACTTCAAATCCCTGTTAGTGTTCTCAACCTACCCCTGAGTCTGGGGGTGGTACGCTACTCCGCTTCGATGCTGGACTCCATATTTGGCCAAAAGTCGGGCCATAGGGTCATTATGAAAATGAGTCCCTCTGTCACTGATCAAAACCCTAGACACACCAAACATCGTAAACAACTTTTTCAGAAAATTCACGACTATTCGAGAGTCGTTGGTGACGCAGACCTGAGCTTCAACCCACTTAGAAACATAATCAATGGCCACAAGAATGTATTTGTTCCCTCTTGAGCTGGGAAAAGGTCCAACACAGTCGATGCCCCAAACATCAAATACCTCACAAGGTAATATATAGTGTTGGGGCATCTCATTGCGCCCAGAAATGTTCCCGATTCGCTGACAGTTGTCACAAGAGGAAACAAATACATTAGCATCTTTAAAAATCGTGGGCCAGAAGTACCCACACTCCAGAACCCGTCTGACAGTTCTATTCCCTGAAAAGTGGCCCCCAGTAGGACCGCTGTAACAATGTTTCAGTATGTCTCTTCCCTCAGCTTCAGTAACACATCTTCTCACCACCTAGTCAGCACAAATTCGGAATAGATATGGATCATCCCAAAAATAGTGCCTTGCTTCTGACAGGAACCGCCTCTTCATGTGCCTTGTTAGGTCGGTAGGCTCGACGTTACCAACAAGGTAGTTGGCAATGTCGGCATACCATGGTGTTTGTTCCTTGGCGGATATTTCCATTAACCTCTCCGCAGGAAAAAGTTCATCCATCTCGCATCTTCCAAAGGTTTCTTCTAATTCGACATCTAACCTTGAAAGGTGGTCAGCTGCCTGATTAGCAGATCCTTTCCGGTCCCTGATTTCAATATCAAATTCCTGCAACAAAAGAACCCAGCGTAACAGTCTAGGCTTAGTATCATGCTTTTGGAGGAGATATCTAATGGCCGAATGATCGGTATAGATAATAACCTTCGAAAGAATGATGTAAGTCCTAAACTTCTCTAAAGCACAAACAATAGCAAGGAATTCTTTTTCAGTGGTGGTGTAGTTCAGTTGTGGCCCGGACAGAGTTTTGAAGCGTAGTAAATCGGGTGGAAGTTCTTGTCCTTCCTTTGGCCGAGAATGGCTCTCACTACTAAGTCACTAGCGTCACACATGAGTTCGAAAGGTAAACTCCAATCCGGGGCCACAAGTACTGGAGCATTGATAAGTTGTGTTTTAAGTGTTTGGAAAGCTTGGTGACAATCATCAGAGAATATAAAAACCACATCTTTTTAAAGTAACCGGGTGAGAGGTTTTGCGATTTTAGAGAAATCCTTTATAAAACGACGATAAAAGCCCGCATGTCCCAAGAAACTGCGGATGGATTTTACCGTGGTTGGTGGAGGGAGTTTCTCTATCGTTTCAATTTTCACACGGTCAACCTCGACCCCGTTACTTGACACTTTGTGTCCAAGTACTATACCCTCTTTCACAAGGAAGTGACATTTCTCCCAACTTAAGGCTAAGTGGGTTTCCTTGCAGCGGATAAGTACTTTTTCCAGGTTTTCAAGACATTTTTCAAAGGATTCCCCAAAAATAGAGAAATCATCCATGCATACCTCCATGAAGTGGCCAATGTATTTCTCAAATATGGCGATCATGCACCTCATGAAAGTGGCAGGAGCATTACAGAGACCAAAAAACATCCTACGAAAAGCAAAGGTCCCAAAAGGGCATGTGAACGTAGTTTTGTCTTGGGGTTCCGGGTTGACATGGATTTGGAAGTATCCACTCATGCCATCCAGGAAACAATAATGACTATGGCCTGCCAACCTCTCTATTAATTGATCGATGAAGGGGAGGGGAAAATGGTCCTTCCGGGTGGCTTCATTCAATTTGAGGTAATCAATTACCATTCGCCACCCGGTAACAGTTCGACTGGGCAGATGTTCACCCTTTTCATTTTTCGTGACAGTCATTCCCCCCTTTTTGGGGACAACATGAATCGGTATTACCCATTGGTTATCAGAGATGGGGTAAATGATACCCGCATCCAGCAGTTTGACGATTTCAGAACGCACTACTTCCATCATATTTGGGTTCAAACGTCGTTGTGGTTGGACGACAGGTTTAAACCCTTCCTCGATCTTGATGGTGTGGGTACAAAAGGTTGGACTTATTCCATTGATGTCCTCAAGTTTCCAAGCAATTGCTTGCTTGTGTGTCTTAAGGACTCCAAGTAATTTTCCCCTTTATTCCTCACTTAATTGTGCGACGATGACGACAGGGCATTTGCCTTCGTCATCCAAGAATGCGTATTCTAAATGATCAGGGAGTTTCTTTATTCCGAGAGGGCGGTCATTTCTTAAGTTTTGTTCATTTTTCTCCCCCCCGAACTCACACAATACTTCGTGAGAAGCTTGCTCAATTATCACGTCCTCACAACTCTCACACGCATCACTCATATCGCTGTTTGCTTCTTTTAACAGACATGTTTTATCACTTACACGTCCATTCTCTCCCCCAAATAGATACCCTTCAATTGATTCGAAAGTATCAAGAAAATGACATCCTTGAAAGGAATCTGTGGGGTGTTTCATAACATCTGAGAGTCGGAATGTGCATAAATCATCTCCAACTCTTAGAGTTAATGAGCCATCAGTGACATCAATCAAGGCCCTGGCGGTAGCCAGAAAGGGCCTTCCCAGAATAAGAGGTGTTTCCCTATCCTCTTCCATGTCCATTACTACAAAGTCGACTGGGAAAATGAATTTGTCAACCTTGACCAAGACTTCTTCAACAATTCCTTTTGGATATTTGACCGAGCGATCAGCCAGTTGAAGACACATCCTGGTGGGTTTCATTTCCCCAAGTCCTAGCTTCTCGACCATAGAGGAAGGCATCAGGTTGATACTCGCCCCTAAGTCAGTTAGAGCATTATTGAAATTGAAATTGTCAATTGAACAAGGAATAGTAAAGCTACCTGGATCCTTTAGCTTTTCAGGTATTGACCTTAGAACCACCGCTGAGCATTCTGCATTTAGGTCCACGACTGAGAGCTCCTGCAGCTGTCTTTTGTTTGTCAGCAAGTCCTTGAAGAACTTGGCATATTTTGGCATCTCCGCCAATGCATCCATCAGTGGAAGGTTGACGTGGAGTTGTTTGAGTAGGTCCAGGAATTTGTTGTATTTCCTACTATCGTCATCATTTCTAACCCGTGAAGGAAACGGGAGAGAAGGTTTGACAATGGTGACCTTTTTGTTAGGGCGTGTTGGTTCCATGCTCTTCTCAGTTGGAGCATCAGTATGTTTCTCAGGTGTCATACTAGGTGTCTCCTCCTCTTCACTGTTCTTCGTCTTGTCCTCGGTTGTTTGTCTCCCACTTCGGAGAGTGATAGCTTGCACATGTTCATGGGGATTAGGTTCTGTAGTGCTAGGCAAGTTGCCAGGCTGACGACCGGGAACATTATTCTGAGTAATTTGCATCATCAGAGTTTTGATCTGATTGTCAGTGCTAGCCTTGTATTTTGCCATTTCCTCTCGTTGCCTGGCTAGTTCAACTACCAACAAGCCTATCTCCGAGGTTTGGGCTACCTCTGTTTGTCGTATATGCGGGGGCACATAAACCTGATTGTTCTGGGTTGATTGGTTTACTGCCCCTCCTTGGTTTCGCCCGTGGAAGTTGTGCCCTTGATTGTTGTTGGGATAGATCTGGTTACCTTGGTAACCTCCACGAGGAGGACCATTGTTGTAATCCCCCCGCCATTGGTTGCCTTGGTAATTTCTCCCCTGGTAATTCTGGGGAGGGTAATTTGTGTTATCCCCCCTAATACCTTGATTTTCCCATGACCCTTCTTGTTTCGTTCGGCCATATTCCAGCATGTTTACCTCCTTGTTGTCACTTACATTACAATCATCAACTAATTGACATGAATTGGTCAAATGCGGACCAAAACATATCTCACAGGAGAGTACAAGTTCAGTAGAATTAGAAACAGGTGAATAAACATTAAATTGTGATGAGTGTGGGGCAGAGTTTGAGTTCCCGAAGTATCGGGATGGTTGCTGATTCGGGGCAGCACCTATGTGGTTGACCTGGTTGGTGTGATTGTTTTCGCCCTTCAGATTTTTCACTTCCACCACCAACCCTTCAATCTTTGCGGTTAAGGCCGTGAGTTGGTCAACTTCAAGATAGCCTGGTTTTGTGGCCACTGGAGTTCTTTCATCGTACCAGTATCTTGCGTTGGAAGTGACCTTCTCCACCAGGGCTTCATTGGCGTCGGGCGCCATGTCAAGGAACGATTTCACCGCGAAGAGAAATCAAGCTCTTTTTTGCTTCCAACTTGAAGCCCATTATAGAAATGGAACATCAAGCTGGTAGGGTCCATTAGTGTGAGCGGACACTTGTTTCTCATATCCTTGAAGCGCTCCCATGCTTCATTTAATGATTCCGTCGGGAATTGCCTAAAATTTTGGATTGCTGTTTTGATTTTAGCAACCGCCGACGGAGGAAAGTACTCTTGCATGAACGCCTGGTGTAGTGCTGCCCATGTCGTGAAATGTCCTGTTGGAAAGCTATCCAACCATAGAGATGCCCTATCTCGAAGTGAGAAAGGAAATAGGGTCAGTTTTACGGCGTCAGGAGTCACTCCGTTGAAGCGGAATGTTTGGCACGCTCTGGTGAACCACATCATGTGGGCCCTGGGATCGTCTTGTTTGGATCCGCCAAATTGATGATTAGACATCATGTTGATAATGGCGAGTTTTATCTCGAAATTGGCTGCCTCTATTGTTGGTGCACTTATGCTATCATCCTCGATGAAGCTTGGCGTGAGGTTTTGCAGCACCGTCTTTTGGTCCGTCATGATTGGTTTCTTGTGGATCAAAAGATTTTTCCACAAAGTTCGTTCAGGTTCAGGATTAAGTTCAAGTAGACCTTCCACTCCTTTAGAGCGGGTGTGCATTCATTTATATTTAAATCTTTATACAAATGTCGCAAGTGCGAAAAAGTCTTCCTAACTAGAATTCACCTATGCTAGAAGTAGATTAAGAAATTACCGTGCCATTCCCCGGCAACGACGCCATTTGATAACCGCTTTCACGGCGTTGTAGTAAAACGGAGTCTAACCTTTCGGTTTTCCCCAAGTATCGTGTCTCTGGAGGAATGGCGGAGGAGTTTCTTGATTTTAAGTCCAGTCACAGGTTATCGCAAATTATTGGAAGCTTTCCAAATTAAAACTTTTGATTGATTTTCTAAACTAGTTTTTGAAAAAGAAAGTAAATTAAATTATGCAAATACTAATGATGACTCAAAAATATACTACATGAAAAATAAAATATTAAACTCTAAATGGATTGATCAAAGAAGGGCAATGAATTGAATTATAAAATATGGGTACATCCTTTTATCTTGGACCTAATAATCAGGAGTATTTATAACTAAAGATTGGACTAGTAATTTCTTTTCTCATTGACAAGATTTAAGTTACCTTCACTAAATTATCCTATTACTAGGCTTCATTAATGTGTTTAAAATGGTTGACCTAAATTCTATTCTAATCTCATGGACAAGATGGATATAACTTTCCGCATTTTAGCTAACAAAATGGTCAACTTCATTAATTAATTAAATTTCTCATATTAAACAATTGAATTTCTTCCTCATAGACAAAGATTAAATTCTATCCATTAATTTATCCTATCTCTAGGCTTCATTAATGTGCTCAATAAGTTTGGCTTAAACTGTTTATAATCTCATAGACAAGTTATAAATAATCTTCCAAAGTTTAATTAATGAAATGACCAATTCTATTAAGTAATCAAATTAATCATTTTAAACAACTAGTCCATAAAATTAGTTAAACTCCTAATTTTCAGTCAAACAAGGTCACCCCATATTCTTTAATTCAACTCATGCCCAAGAGTAAATTAACTACAACAACTCATTACTAGTTTTAACACTTTACATATAAAATAAGACATTATCATAAATAATAACAACAAAAGAAAATATTAAAGTGAATACTCTCAACATCTAAACTTTCTTTTCTTTCACAAATAATTACCATTTATACTAGGTATTGAGGTTATCTAAGTAGGAGATTAATATAACAACAAGAACTACTTTTCTTGAATAAATATGGAAAACACGAAATTCTTAAAATTAATTCAGAGAATTTTTAACAAATATTTGGGAAATAAAAACAACATATTCAGAATCTACACGACGAGAAGATGAATTTTCATATAAAGAACTTACAAATTGGAGCTAAAATGAGAAATATATGAAAGATTGAAGTTGAAGGTCCAACAATGATGGAAATCCGAGCTTTGAGGAGGAAGAAGACACCCTATTTTATCTGAGTTGGGTGTAAGATGGTGTGTTTGAGTTGGGGATGGAAGAGAGCTTTTATAGCTGGAGTTTTGTGTAAGGTGGCCAGAAGGGCGGCCGCCCTCCGGCCATGGTCGGCAGCCTTCCATCAAATCACCGACAAAGCTGCGTGCACGCGTCAAATCCGCCGCAGGCGCCCGTGGGGGGCGGCCGCCTATTTGGCCGCCTCCCGTATTGTCTCAGCGACCGGCAGCTCAAAAGTCACATCGCGCCGCAGGCAGCCACGGAGGGAGGACGCTTTCCGGCCCTTGTCGGCAGCCTTCCATTATTTTGTCGCCATGCAAAGCCCTGTGTGCTAAAACTGTCAAAAACTCGTAGGCGCCCAGAAAGGCGGCCGTCTTATAGACCGACTCACGTCAAATGGAAATGTTGTCTTCACCAAAGTTGTAGATCTCGTTCTTGGATAACTACTGGTTTTTGAATTACATTAATTGTATTTGTAGTTTATGAGATATGACCAAAACGGTGAGCATGTGTCACTTTCCATCGCAACTGCAAATGTCTGAATTCTTTGAGCAATATGTCCATTCTACGATTGTTATTTGGTTCTGTGTTCTTCATAAGAGTTGTAGAACAAGAAGATTTCAATGTAATGCAATTCATATCACGAACGTTAAGCAATCATGCGCAAAGTTATGATCAAATAACAAACATGTATCTCTATGCATCGTCCATTTTCATCAAAAGTGGCCATATAGGCGACTTCTTCTTGGTTTTGAACTTCCTTTCATGATTTTTTCATCTCGTGGACTCTTCTTTTTGAATAATTGGTCAACATATCTTTCAAACTTCCGTAGCAATTCATTTGTTGGGAAAAAATGCTACTTTCTTCACGCAATTGACCCGAAATTTCGCCAAACATATTATGAATGCGGGTTTCACCTGATTTCATGAAACTTGAACCAAAATATCTAAAACATGCCTTGTTTATCTATTTCCTATCTGAAAATCGCTCAAATATGATGAGAAAAATAAGTACAAAAATGGACTTATCAATCTCCTCACACTTAAACGTTGCTTGTCCTCAAGCGACAAATCATTTGCAAACACACTCAAAAGGTAAAACCTGACTGAATCACAATCGAATTGCTATTAAAGAAATAGAAACAAAAATCTCCCTTTTTTATTCTCAATTTTTAAACATTTTAGAAAAATCACCCAAAATACAAGAATTTAAAATTATTATTACTTTATAAAAACTATTGATTATGTTAAACCACCAATCAATTCCTTATCCCAAGGTTTTCATTATTCTAATTTGGACATTTATCTTATTCAAATCCAACTTTCAAATTATTTTCTAAAGGGCATCAACATGTATTACCCACCATGAAAGGGATATTTAACTTTCAAATCCAAGTTGTTCATACGATTGATGGACGTGGCAGTATAAATTTTATTCATTAACTTAGCCACATCCACCCCACAGGAAACAACAATTATCTTCCGACTCCCCCCTTCATAACGAATTCCGTTCGACTCCTCGATTATATTTCCTCCCCAATGACACACAATGGGGAAGTTTGGAGACATATTCTATAAAAAATCATTCCAAAAAAAATATGATTTATGTCGCACATCGAAAATTCAACTACTAATTCAAACAAATTGTATTAAATCATATGTATCATTTTTATGATTTCATTCAATTACAAAATTTGATAGATACATATTAATGATGTGCTACATTTCTCTTTTCCAAACTACCCATATATCAAACTCAATCCAACCAACACAATAAAAAATTCAAATTTTACAAATTATATAAAATCAAGCATAATAACTAAATTACCAACTTATATATCTCATAACATCAAATACAAAAACAATACTCCAAGAAAAGAGCGATTTTCGAACAAAAATTAAAAAAACCTAGGTTTAGCAAAATAGATGAATTACCTCGATTGAAACGGTTGAAAGTCGGTAGAATGGAGCACAAACGACCTCGGGTACACCGTGTCTCTTTTCCCTTTGATTCAAAATCAATCTAACCAACACAAAAAACAATTCAAATTATACAAATTATATAAATTCAATCAATAAGAACTTATATACTTCATAACATCAAATACAAAGAAAAAATTTAAAAAAAAATAGTAATTGCGAACATTAAATTAAAAAAACCTAGGTTTAGAAAAAGTGGTGAAATACGTTGATTCAAACATTTAAAAGGCGATAGAATGGAGCACAAACGACCTCGGGTACACCGTGTCTCTTTTGTGTTTGATTTGAGTTTCGTTTAGAGGCACTCCGGCCGGAATTGGAATCGCTCGCACCCTTGTTCGTCGTTCATCATTCGAGCAAAGGGAAGGGGGTGTTATCTCTTCTGTGTTCGTCGGCTGGGAAGAAGGGGGTGTTTTCTGCGAATTAATGAGCCGCCACTCAAAGTGGCGGCTTTTGTGATACAGGAGGAGAGCCGTCACTCGAAGTGGCGGATTTTGTGAAGTAATACAAGAGCCGCCACTTGGAGTGGCGAATTTCCTTAACCGTGGTTAATTCCAGCAGTATTTCGGGAATTATTTATTTAATTAGCATTATTCCGGGAAAAAATTCAGGCATTTAGCTAGAAAACGAGAAAGTGCATTAACCAAAATTGAGATTGAGATCACAACACCAACATACATACTCCGTATAAAAAGTAAAAGAAATAGATAAACAAACATACATATAATTAATTAATAAACTGACGACAAATATATAAGTACTCCGTATGTTTTTTTCTATATAAACTGCGATCTTTTAGCACACGTCATCCTGTTATGTCCTGTTTGCTTACATAAACCGCATCTCACAGTACCTCTAGGACCTTCATCCATTTCATTTCTCAACCGTTTAGCCTTCGGACGACCTTTAGCGCAAATCATTGACGGGTCATGCACAACTCGTGGTCCAGTGTAGGCAGGTCGATAAGCTATATCCGGTATGGGCTTGAATACTCTTTTATGAGAAGCCGCATACTCTGAGGATGAGAAAAATATATCAACAAAAGCATCATAGGACAAACGATGTTCTCTGCATACCGCTAAAATATGTGAACAAGGAATCTTATAAATATTCAGCTTCTGACATTTGCAATGGCGACGGTGCAAATTCACCGTTTGTTTTGTACCACCCTTCCCCACAGCTCGACCACCACAACCCATCTCCACTTGGTATAAACCACGACTTATGTCAAATGTTGTGACCTTGTAATGCTCTGCTTTTTCCGTATTTTTCTCAATCAGTTCAGTCACTTGCTGGTAGTAGCGATGTCCTTCTGCTAACCTTCTCTTACTAGTTTCTCTTATTTCCACAAAATAGGCATTCACATGATAGAATGATAACTCAACTAAGGCGGTTATAGGCAGGTATCGTGCACTTTTCATGATGCTATTGAAAACCTCGGCCATGTTCGTTGTTGTGGTTCCATACCTGTACCCCCTGTCGTAGTGTAAAGACCACTTCTCCAAACCAATGTTCGCTAAATATTCTCGTTCTTGTGCCTGCATTTCACCTATCCTGTTAAATCCACCATCAAATTTCTTCTTTTGACTTTGACTTGCTGTCCAAACGAACAGATTCTTCAAGTGAGTGTCTTTAAATTGAGTATGCAGATTAGAAGCGACATGACGTATGCAAAGCCTATGTCGTGAATCTGGCTCCTCTCATCCACTACCTACCTCATTAAGTGGCTTCAGAATTCCATCATGTCGATCTGAAATAACACACAATTCTCTACGTGTGATAAAATGACGTATGCACCCCATAAACCATGCCCGACTCTCTCCATTCTCTAATTCACAAACAGCGAATGCCAAAGGGAAAGTTGATTATTAGCATCACTACCCATTGTCACCAACAACGTACCTTTATACTTCCCATATAAGTGCGTTCCATCAATGGTCAGTAAGGGACGATAATGCTTAAAGCCTTTAATGGATGGCTTCAAAGCCCCAAAAAACTCTTTGAAACTGCACAAAGTTAGTGGTACATGAAATACAGAGAAAATTAGAGGGACGAATTGAAAATGGAATGTAATATGATACGATAAAAGATATTAATAACTCATTGGTACTTGAAAGAGGTAGGTACCAATGCACGACCGTCCCCGGATTGGAATGCTGTAATGCCAACATGAAGTGGGGCAAAGCAGAATACGAAGCCTCCCAATCTCCAAATATTTCACCAATAGTTTTTTGCTTAGCCAACCAACTTCTCTTGTACGAAGGTACATACCTGCACTTTTCCTTCATAAGCTCACTAATAGTGCAGACTTTTAGTGATGGATCAGTACGAAGAAGATCAATAATTTCAACTGCTATGAACTGAGATGTGATACCAGCATGGCCATTGTTATCAACGTTACCTAGATAAGTAGGTATATGAGGACCTGCATAACGAACAATTTTGAACATATCTAATCCCGCATGTTTCTTTGTATCCCGGATCCGCCAAGTACAACCACATTCTTTTTTGCGCTTACACTCTGTCACCCATTTGTGTTTGTCAGACTCTACAACTGAGAAAAACTGATTCCTCTTTACAGAGTACATTCTAACCATGTTAATCAGTTGTTTCTTATCATCAAATTCTTGCCCAACCTCTAATTCACCATCTACCGAGAAGCGACTGGAAGTTGTACAACCCCTCCATGATTCATCAAATCCCGCAGGGAGCTCATAAACTCTAGAGGCCGTTTGGCAACACTGTTTTTCGGCTTATCAGACTTATCAGCCAATTTTTTCACCAAACATGTAACTTTTGCTTTCACGCGCTGAATTGTGTAATAAGCAGAAAAAGTAAGGTTGAAGTTACTTTTCTGGCTGTATTGGCTGAAGTTACTGTATATGACCATTTTAGCTATTTTTACATATAATTTTTTCCTTATTTTACTAATAAAATATATTTTTAAATTATGTTTTCTTAAATCAGCAGAATCAGCCAATGCAGCCACTTCAGGTAAAAAGAATTTCAGCAGAATCAGCCAAATCAGCCGATTTTTGTGCTACTAAACGGGCTCTTAGTGTAGTGGCTGGATGGAGCATTGCCACTTACGAGATCCCCACCATCTTCATCTGAATCTGTTATTGTGACATGATTCACATTTTCATCTCCATCGTCGTCGATGTGTTGTGAATCCAGAAACGTTGAATTTCACGTATCTTCCATTCTCCCGTGCAACCATATTCATCACAACTGGAACACTTGTGGATGGGTAAGAAAATGACGGGTTGTCAGGTTGTATGGGCAACACAGTCACTTCTTCAACATATATCTCCATGGTATGCATAACAAGATTCGTGATCAAGGTCCACATCCCCGTAACAGCTTCGTCGTCAGCAAGAGACATCAACATGTATGACCCACCATGAACGAGATATTTAACTTTCAAATCCAAGTTGTTCATACAATTGATGGACGTGGCAGTATAAATTTTATTCATTAACTCAACCACATCCACCCCACATGAAACAACAATTATCTTCCGACTCCCCCTTCATAACGAATTCCGTTCGACTCCTCGATTATATCCCTCCCCCAATGACACACAATGGGGAAGTTCGGAGACATATTCTATCAAAAATCATTCCAAAAAAATATGATTTATGTCGCACATTGAAAATTCAACTACTAATTCAAACAAATTGTATTAAATCATATGTTTCATTTTTATGATTTCATTCAATTACAAAATCTGATAGATACATATTAATGATGTGCTACATTACTCTTTTCCAAACTATCCGTATATCAAACTCAATATAACCAACACAATAAAAAATTCAAATTCTACAAATTTTATAAAATCAAGCATAATAACTAAATTACCAACTTTTATATCTCATAACATCAAATACAAAAAAAATCCAAAAAGAGCGATTTTCGAACAAAAAATTAAAAAAACCTAGGTTTACCAAAACAGATGAATTACCTCGATTGAAACGGTTGAAAGTCGGTAGAATGGAGCACAAACGATCTCGGGTACACCGTGTCTCTTTTCCCTTTGATTCAAAATCAATCCAACCAACACAAAAAACAATTCAAATTATACAAATTATATAAATTCAATCACAATAACAACATACCATTAAGAACTTATATATTTCATAACATCAAATACAAAGAAAAAAATTAAAAAAAAAACAGTATTTTCGAACATTAAATTAAAAAAACCTAGGTTCAGAAAAAGTGGTGAAATACCTAGATTCAAACGTTTAAAAGGCGGTAGAATGGAGCACAAACGACCTCGGGTACACCGTGTCTCTTTTGTGTTTGATTTGAGCTTCATTTAGAGGAGCTCCGGCCGGAATTGGAATCGCTCGCACCCTTGTTCGTCGTTCGTCATTCGTGTAGAGGGAAGGGGGTGTTTTCTCTTCTGTGTTCGTCGGCTGGGAAGAAGGGGGTGTTTTCTGCGAATTAATGAGCCGTCACTCGAAGTGGCGGCTTTTGTGATACAGGAGGAGAGCCGCCACTCGAAGTGGCATGACGGCTTTTGTGAAGTAATACAAGAGTCGCCACTTGGAGTGGCGGATTTCCTTAACCGTGGTTAATTCCAGCAGTATTTCGGGAATTATTTATTTAATTAACATTATTCCGCTTCTTCTTCTTCTTCTTCTTCCGCTTCTTCTTCTTCTTCTTCTTCTTCTTCTTCTTCTTCTTCTTCTTCTTCTTCTTCTTCTTCTTCTTCTTCTTCTTCTTCTTCTTCTTCTTCTTCTTCTTCTTCTTCTTCTTCTTCCGCTTCTTCTTCTTCTCATCCTCTTCAATTTTCTAGTCCCCTATTCTCTTCTTCTTTTTCTTCTTTGGATTTGAATTTTATTTACTAATTTGGATTTTTTGGATTTGAATTTTACTTCATAAGCAAAATGTCACTTTTATAATCTCGGAATGTCAAAAGTATTACTAGTATTTGAAAAAACTGTCATGTTTGTAGCAGTACATTTATCAGGATGACAATCTGAAAATGACATATGTTCATAAGATAATGTCATTATCTTGTCATTTATTCATATCAAGTGGCATTCTCATCGGAGGCTGCACAGACTTGAATGACATAAAAGTGTCATTTTAAAAAAATAACCAATAAATATGACATTCTTGATTAAAATGTGACACATTGTTCAGAATCATTACTCAGGGCATTTTGAGATTGAAATATATCAAAATTGATAAGAAGAAATTCTAGTTAAGTATATCTTCATTGGAAACTTTCACATTCATGCAATATTTTTTCAAATTTGATTGATAAAAATATTTTTAAAAAAGAAAGCAGAGAATCAGGAACAAGGCTACAAGAAGAAGATGAAGAAGAATTAGAAGAAGAAAAAGAAGAAGAGGAGGAAGAAAAGGAAGAAGAGTTTCTGGGAGAGCAGAGAGCAGATGACTACGATGACTGCGGATAAAGCCGTTGACGATGGAGATCGAAGCTGCGATCGGCCAAAGGGAAAGTCGCAGGGGAGAAGTCTGGCGGTTGATGGAGAGTCGATTGATTATTTTTAGAAGAAGGGTAATAAGGTAATCTGGAGTCCTATTTGTGAAATATAAAACTTGTAGTCCTACTTTGGAGTTTTAGCCATGTTGTAGTCCTATTTAGGATAAAAACTTTTTTGAATACTGTTCTAAAAATTAATTAGTTCAATTCATTGGGCTTTTGAATATTGGTCTGAAAACTTAATTCGTTGAATACATTGGGTTTGGTAGGTGAAAATAATTTTTTTGCACCGAGTACAGATTTTAGAGTAATAAAAATCGGTTTATCTGGTTTCCGAGAAACTGACCTAAAAAAATCGGTTTATCTGGATAACCGATAAAACTTCGGTTCGATATCTATGACTTTTAAGATAATTTTATTGTCGGTTCAATAATATTTACTTTTTTCTTTGACATTTCTATAATACTAGTACTCCCTCTGTCCCGCTAAGATTGTCTCGTTTTACCTTTTCGGGAAATCCCACTAAGATTGTCCCATACCATATTTGGTAAAGTTTGTGTGGCTCTAATCATTCTTACTTTATCAATTCAATATCAATCACATAATCCCACTTTTCTTAATAACCGTGCCACCTTCTTCCGTCCCAATGTTAGTGGGACGGAGGTAGTATTATTTTACCACATTTTGATATTTTTTTGTAATATATGTTATTTAATTAAATTTGGCCCCACCTGAACGTAAATGCTAGATCCGCCCCAGCCTGGTGGGCCCCCAACACCGAATCGACGATACTTTGGGAGAAAGTAAATTAGACTATAATCACAATCTGAGACTCTGTCCCCGATACTTGTAGAGGCTCCCCATACATTTTTTAGCATGATAACTTCCAATCATAGTTGTCGACTTAGCTTGTCGAGATTCAAACCCGAGACCTAACCCTTGCAGCACGCCGGCACTCTCTCGCTACCAGTTGAGCTACGCCTACGGATACCGACCCTTAAAGAGATAGAATTAAGAATTTAAGACGGAGCTAGTTTGTAACCGGTGGGGTACGTACGTGCCGTATATTGTATTCTGCTAGAAAGAAAGAAAGAATATTTATATTAAAGTCAACATATCATGCATGATACGTAATTGCTGACACCAAAACTAGGGGTGAACATAAAACCCGAACCGAACCGAATACCGGGTATTTAAACGATTCTATGGATTTTTATCCCGTACCAAAACCGTACCGTTTGAAACGGGTACGGGACGAGTCCTAGATTTTGAGAACCGAAAAATAACAGATCGAACCATTCGTAAATAGTGCATTTGATTTTTTTATATTTTTCTATATCAATAGATCTAGACAAAAAATTTTATACCCCAAATATGTATTCATGTGTCCCTAAGATATCTAAAATATGTTGTTTATATATATTGTTAGTTTTTCTTTTTATATAATTTATGTTATATTTTGGTATGTATTGAAAGAATATTAAAATTTTAGAAATCATTAATGATTATTTATTTCTAGTAATGTAGTGTACTGTACATGACTGTTTGTTGTATCATGTTTGTGCATTTTTTACAACTTAATTAATATGATTTAAATCTTAGCTCTCTAGGTTCAATTATAAATTAAATTAGAACTACGGAGTAATATTTAACCTAGAACGAAGAAGAAGAAAGTTGAAGACTTCTATTATATTCAACAATTTGATGATATTCTTTTTTATATTTTCACATGAACTTAGTAAATTAAAAATGATATTTATCTCGCGCGTCATCGTTTTGCTATACTTTTTCTTAGTTGTGTTGCACTATTTGTGCATTTGTGAATTTTAGTACTAGGTATGCAATTTCTTGTATTTATTTCAACATTTAATGTGAGTTGGTTGGTGTGATGATATCCATTAATTGTAAGAATTGTTCAAAAATTTTAGCATGTGTTTGACATTGTACCGTACCGTTTTGTACCGTTCCGAAGCAACATGGTACCGAACGGTTCTATCCTTGGAACCGTACCGTACCAGACTGTTAAAAACCTCACAGATACATTACAGGTTTTACCAATTTACCAGACCGTTCCGGATCGCGTCCACCCCTAACCAAAACTACTCAAAGTCTTACTTGAGACATTGTTGATTTTGAAATATTTTTTCCTTTGACCCGTTTTCACTCAGAGCTGTTTTCCCTCTTTATCTATATCTCCCAAGTAGGACTGAGCACGGATCTGGGAATTCCCGTTCCGCACAGAAGAACCGTCCCAAACCGTTCCAGAACCGATAGAACCGGAAAAATGTAATACCGTACCGAGCTTTTTAATAACTAGATTTTCACCCGTGCGATGCACGGGTCATATTTTCATTTAGTTATATGATATTATTTATTAGCTTTATTAGGGATGTGTAGATGATTTTATTTTTACACATGTAAATACAAAAAATAAAACATAAATATAAAGGTAAGTATATTAAACACTCATAAATGATAATTGGTATGATTTATATATTAGGATACAAAGGAAAAAAGAAGCATATAATACGATTTAGAAACACTTTTGTAAGCATTGGAAACATATATAAAATCGACAAATACTAGACATTTCGAAAGACTTCTTTGTAAACAACATTTGTAGTACGGTCAGTCTTTTCCCCATCTTCACTACAAATCAATATCTTCAAACCCTTACAGTTTGTCACTCTAGATACTGCCACATACAATTGACCACGCGTAAAGACTGGCTTCTTTAATAAGAGGCCAACATGGGTCAAAGATTGCCCTTGACTCTTGTTTATTGTCATCGCATAAGAAGTCATTACTGTAAATTGCCTTCTTTGAAACTTGAACGGTATCCTTGCATCTGATGGAGTTAAAGTTAACCTTGAAATGACAATTTCTAGGCCAGTATATTTTCCGCCTAAAATTCTTGCTCCAAGGATATGATTTCCAAGCCGGGTAACAATCAACCTTGTTCCATTGCATAGCCCCATTGAAGGATCAATATTTCTTAAAAGCATTATTGGAGTACCAACCTTGAGGATTAACTCATGGTTAGGAACTCCGGATGCACATATTTTGTTGAGAAATTCAGGAGTATGCAAATCTCCTAAAAAATTTGTGTTGGAGTCTGACTTGCAAATGCTATCTGAACTTAAATATGTCTTTGACTCTTCGTTGATATTCAAAGAGGTCATGTATTCATTAATGACATCGACCACATCTAGAGTTGGAGCCAAGATTGCACGCTCTTGCAAATACGTTGGGTCGTTTGCAATATTCTCAAAGTCCGAATAGGTGCTTTTTACAATTGTAGCAATGGGATCATCTCTGCACTCTAACAAAATGTCGCTTGGAATTTTAACATCGGCAAATCCATCATTATCTTCACTTTTTTTTATGAAAGCTTAATGCAATAATGATGCACAGAAAACAAAACATAGCTCGGTCCACTTCTAAAGCAACTGAAAAAATGTCTGAGAATAACAAATTGTGATTAGTTTGGGGGATCCACAACCTCAATGACAGTAAAAATATCAAAACTGTTGATTTGGGTGAAATCCAAAACAAACAACGTTAAATAAGTAAGCAGCTGGACTGATTACTTCTTTTCTTCTTTTTCTGCCTCTGCTGCCCTCTTCAGACGAGCACCATGGTGTCGCTTATTCACGCGCTCACGACGTAATTTGTCATAAGCTCTGAACGATTTCATCTCTTCAGTAACCTTAACGAATTCAACAGTAGGCTTCTCCCGGACAATAGGCAAAATAGAACCCTGGACTTGTGTTGCATTTGCAAGTTCCTCGGGAGTTGAATCACCAGCCTTAAATTTGTTACAACGTCTGGGAAAGATCACCAGCTTGGCTTTGTAGGTCTTGAGCCTCTGGGCATTGGTCTGAAGGCCTTCAAGAGATCTGTTCCTTCGCCTATGATCCACTGCAATACCAATAGTTGGGGCCAACTTCTTCGGAATACCAGCAGCTTTCATCTCTTCAAGTGAGAACCCTCTTCCTGCTCTGACTTTCATGTTGTACTTCAGTGTTTGCTCATGGACGATTGGACGGAGTGGACCAGCAGTGGGTCTGGGGAAAATCTTAACAGCTTTTTTTTGTCTAGCATTGCGCCTCTTGGTTTTTCTGACAGGTTGGTTAAACCAGGTTTTGACATAGTTTTGCCAATGATTCCTGAAGTGCCCGTTTGGCACAACATTGTTATGCTTAACCATTTCTTCTTACCTCCGTGGATAGATGCAGCTGCCGGTCGTTGTGTTCGAAGAAGCGAGATAACCTCCCTGCTGCGGTGGAGCCCATCATTATCTTCACCTTCAGCACCATTCCCTAAGCTAGCAATCCACCTTGCAAACTCTACCAAATCTTCATATTCGCGGTCGTCACTCAAGGATTGCAATCTCATGTTCTTCGTTAGACGTAATACAATGCACTCGTGCCAAAGATATGAAGAATTGATCGTTGCATTAACTATGTCTTGCCTGCGACCTTTTGGGATGACCGGTAAAATCTGCCTAAAGTCTCCTCCGAATACAATAGTTTTCCCTCCGAAAGGTTTGTCTTCACTAAAGGAATTAGTGAATCTAAGGATGTCTCTCATAGTTCTGTCTAAAGCTTCAAAACAGTACTTATGCATCATTGGAGCCTCGTCCCATATAATAAGCTTGCATCGAATTATCAACTGGGCTAGTGGACTCCCTTGTTTTATGTTGCAAGTGGAGTTCTCATTAGGATTGATCGGAATAGCAAAACGTGAATGCGCCGTCCTTCCACCAGGTAAAAGTAACACTGCAATACCCTTTGAAGCAACGTTCAAAACAATTTCCCCATTTGATCTTAATGCAGCAGACAATGTTTTCCACACAAATGTTTTCCCAGTTCCCCCGTAACCATAAACGAAGAATACTCCACCTTTGCTTGATTCAACGGATTGCATAATAGTTGTATATACCTCACGTTGCTGATCATTGAGAGCGTTTATGCACTTGCATGTTCTTCGTGTAACGCCGCACGATAATATATTGCAATTCGTCAAATATAAGGCTATTCTGAGACATGGATGATTCACTTATGTTTGGAAATGGAATTGACGGATAGTCTTTTAGGCTCCTACCAATTCTCTTCAACGTGATCTCTATTTCAATGAGTGCATAATTCTTAATCTCATCGTCTGTCAATGTCAATCCTAAAATTAACAATAAGTGAAGTTATATTAAGTAGATATAATGTATTATAGAATCAGTAAATGTAAAATGTGAAAAAGGTCGTAATTTTGTTAAGTACCAGGATGCAGTAAAGCCCTCCTTTGCCTGTGTAGAATGTCATCTGACATAAATGTCCAACATTTATCCCACACATATTCTGGTCTACTAAACGTATCAGCTGCCAACAATATGACAAATAGCTTTATGAGGATCCATGCGGAAGCCCAAAAACTACCTTCAGACATTCCTTCAATATACTCCTTGTCATCATCTAACAATCCTAATGTGTAACATGCATCACGATATGTATCACGACAGATCCCATTGACAGTTCTTAGATCGTCATAGCATGTAGCACCACGCTTAAAATTAAGGATGCATCGTAAGTAATAAGATTCACCCAAACCAGGAGGAACATATGTCAATCGACCGATAGCAAAACCTTTTTTGCGAGGGACAAATTCTCTAGACCCCGACTTCCATACAAACTTTTGAGGAAATTCTGCATAAGTTAAATCTCTTGCCTCTGGGTACTGTAGATTCGCTCTCATCCATGACAAAAGCATACTCTCCTTCACTGATTCACGTAGTACAACATCACTAACCGTAACACCATCTTAAAAAAACACACTGCTCATCCGGAAAGTGAAAGCTTAATCATTCTACATATGGATTCTTATATTGAATTTCAAACCCAAATATCCTCCACATTGCCTCACATGGAGATATGTACCTACAATCATAGTACAATTTAATTTCATCAATAGGTTTCTCAACCTCATCTTTATTTGAAGTCTCGTAGAATCTTGCAGTGACACGATCATTTCCTTTGTTCATGTATTTGAACAAATACTTGATTGACCTACTTTGATTGCACCACTCCACATTAAGGTGAGCACCGTATTTAATAGTAAAGACCTGTTGTGGGGTACAACATATCTGTTGTCAAGGAATACTCCACCTTTGACATCTGTTCTTCCATCATCGTGCCTTCTATACTTGGGATAACCTTCATCGTCAATAGTTGTTTGTTCATTGAAGTTTTTGGGAAAGTACTTTGAACACTTTTATTGTACCATGCATGGAGCATTTTTGGCATCATTGCCACATGGTCCATGCATCATATGCATGCATACTGCATTGTAATACTCTGGATCATTCGATGCGTCAGGTAATTCAGCAAAAATGATGCCATCAATGTCTGCTGGAGTTGGAAACTTATTAGCACTTCCAATGAATAACAAAATATGAGCGTGAGGTAGACCACACTTTTGGAATTCCACTGTGTATATGACTGCAAAAAATACAAATTTCGTGTCATTTCATCACTCTACAATGAGGTCCATGACATCATGATTATTATTATATTATTATAATTATATTAGGAAAATATTATATTATTATATTGAAAAAATATGAGCCCAATGATATACCTGCTCGCACTTCACCAAATGTCTTTTTGTGTTGTAAATCTTTGATCAATGCATCCAACTTCATTTTGAAAACCCGACATATTATATCGGGCCGATCCTCAGGACTCAAATTTCTCTTGTTGAGGAATCTGACTATTTCTGGCCACTTAGGGTTGCAAGTGAAGGTCAAGAATAGATCCGGATAGCCAGCCCACCGACATATAGCCATCGAATCTTGATAGTTTTGTACCATATAGCGCACTCCTCCAACAAATGTGCGCGGTAAAACTACTCTCTTACCTTGTGTAGAAGCATCTCTCTCACCACTAAGCAATGCATCAGAAAGCCCTTTGTACATTTCACATCTCAATTTTTTTTGATGTGTTCTTATAAACTTCAATCTTGAAGATTCAACCATTGTGTACCCATCAATGACAAATTGTTGGGTCAAGCTTCTACTCTGGAGGATGAAAGTACACTCCGTGATCCTCTCATGCAACCTATATGCTAAAAACTCTCTTATGCTAACACTTTTGCGGGCCCTTGAACTCAAACTATTATCATCACAAAAGTTTATATCCTCTCTATAACCATCTTCCCCATATGGAAATAGAATGGGATATTGCAAGGCCAAATATGAAGGATTCAATTCACTTATACGCTTCAAAAGATCTCCTTGAGTTTCAACCATTATATCTCGCTCTCCTAGCAATTCATCAAAATCTCCGACCACCAGAGCCGCAACTTCTGAAACTGTTGGCAAGTTATAAGTTCTAGCGTCTCTATTTCTCCTGCCTATTAACTTTAGACTCACTTTCGTCTCCCCACCTTCAGCGATCTTGTCTCTATCCATCCTAAATGACTTCACCAAAACGTTATGTTCATCTAACATTCCCCTTGGAGCAGATACAATCTCTGCGTGCAAATTGTTCTTTTTGGCATCTTCCCTAACAGAGCTCAACCGGTTCATATCTTCATTTTGTGTATCATATATATACAATTGGGCAAATTTGGGCACACTTCCTTCTTGTGGCAGTAGGGAACCCCTTAGATGATAATTCTGGCCACCGAGTTTAAAAATAGGAGGTGACCCATCCCTATTAAGCGTCCTATCTATCCTCCCACCCATGGATGTAAACGAAAACATACTATTATATGATCTAATATTATCCTGGAAGTGCTTACTTCTAGGACTTGTCCCATTAAGCAAATCATACAATTCTATTGGGGGCTCATTAAGTTTTGGCAAAGTAATTTCCCCTTGCGTACAACAAAGAGAATACTTTGGGCTAATTTTTGTAGAATAAACAAATTTGTGTTACAATATTTTTTTATATTGTAAAAAAAAGAGAATACTTTGTGTTACAACAAAGAGAATACTTTGTGTTACAAATCACTCAAATATTGTATATAAACAAATTTGTGTTACAATATTTGTTTATATTGTAAGAAAAAGTGTATAAAATGTTTATCACTCAAATCACTCAAATATTGTATATAAACAAATTTGTGTCACTCAATATTTGGTGGATTTGTGTTACCTGTAAACAAATTATGCGGACACATCACCTCATCTTTCATTTTTAATAAACTGAGATGTCTTTTTTTATAAACTGATCTGTCATCTATCTCTTTATATAAAAAGAGTATGTTTATATAAAAATAGTTTATTTGTATTACTTTATTATACTCTGAAAATTTTATTGCTACTATTTTGTGATGAAATAAAACACATTTTGAGCACACATTGAGAATTATCTTTCAGCATGTACATCCTTTCTACTCATATTAATTATGTTATTAGATAAGAATGAACATCTCTGGCCATGTTGATAGATATACATATGTTTAAGCATGTACATGATTGTTATTGTTTTTAACATTTTCAGGTGCTGCCTTTATAAATGATTAGAATATCTGTTTGTATAATGTATCATACTTAGACCACCAATGTAATTCGTTAGGTTTTGGGACCTAATGATGGGGTCCAATAATGTAACAATTATGTAGTAATTTAGATTGGGAATTGCAGGGTCCATCAACCTCAAAGCTCACATGTATTATCCTTACTCCCCTTCATTGATTTTACCCCTTTAATAATTTTCATTCATAGCTCGGTCCTTATATTTTTATTGTGATAGATTTATGACTTTTTTGTAGTGAGTGTAGAAAATTTGGAAACACTACTCTTTGATGACAATAAAGCATTATGCTAAATTAAAAACCATTTTACTATTTACTTAAAGAAACTTTACAAACAACAAACTAATACAGACTACAGACTACACTCATCCTGAGCGTACAAGTTAGATATCTTGCGCTGCTTCCTCTGTTACGCTTTTGCTTCCATGTCTTTTTCTATCCTCGCCCTTAGAAGTTAGTATTGCCCCAAACGTCACTCTGCTAAACATTCTGTTGAACCTGAAACCAAAAAAAACATCTCCAAAGTATGCATATATATAGAGATTATAGGACTTAATAACATGCGATGAGGCAACCCATCATAGATCCGAATATGAACTTAGTCATCCCTGTCAGAATAGAAGTTTAGAGTTATTACAGAGATTCAACGGTGGTAAGTCTTAAATAGTTTCAAACACGATCGCAAAATCATAGTTTGCATCTGCAATAGACATATGTCGAACAAATAACAGTCTTTAGAGTAGTTTTAAACTCAACATTCAACAAAACAATTGCAGTGTTCTTCTCCTTAAGCACTGATGCCTACTCTTTTTCCTTTTTGATCTTAACTCTCATCTTTCTGCCATGCTTGGTTGCAGAAAACTCATCTGCCAACTTTCTTTTTATTGAGTCTTCCAAGTTTATAACAACTCTTTTTTCTGGTGATTTTGTGGATGTCTCCTCCTCTACATCCTCGCTCTCCATAGTCTGAAACATTTTTAAATGTAGTGTTATGTTTATTGAGTTCATTTAAAACATCAATTCGAAAAACAAATAAAACAAAACATTTTGGTACCTTGTCCTATGATGTTCCTCCAAGTTCCTGGTTTGTTACACATTGCTCTGCATTGTTCACTAAACCACTCTGAAAAAAGAACACATAATTAAATACGTTTGATGATCGAGGTTTAATAACATACATATGTATACATTTAAAAACCTAATCTCTTAGAAGTAAGTTATCATCTCCTTATCTTGTCCCTCAGCAACTTCTTCTATTTCAACTTGTTTCTTGTACATCGCCAGAATAGCTGGATCCCTGATCATTGAGAGCACCCCAAACGAAGTACTGCTTTGGTAAGAACATGTTTCTGGCTTCTTCTTCACTTGGACCTTGAACAAACCCTTTTTATCTATCAATGCCTCTATCTCTTCTAGATAGTGGGTTGGGTCACCGGTTTTCTGATTTGTTCAAACCCAACAACCATCATTGTTCAGTAAAGTCAAAATTTAATGTAGAGAAACATCTGAAATTCTTAGTACAAACAGACCTGCACCACCTCTCTTCTCAGCGTAGCTGCTGATTTACCACGTATATCGGTACACTCATGGTCCCAAAGTGTAAATGAAGCATGACCGATATCATCCATAACACAAATGCTGACCTTGTATCTGATTATAATAAACAGAAAATCTGCCAAGGTGAGTACTGAATCTCAATTTTTATATAAGCAATATAATTATTGACCTAATTGTTCATCACCTTAAAACCCCTTCAGCTAAACTGATGTAGCATGCTTCACATCTAAACCTATTTTCTTCAGCTTTCACCTTGTTGTTACACGAAGTGCAACCTAAGTAGCACCATTCAAGAAAGCTATCAATGTAAACAATATCTGCCAACACCCACTATATTCCTTCTTGCAAGTTTAAAACATTTTTTTATTAGGTTGTCGACCCACTCGTCACTAATAAAGAATGCTAAACCGTTAAGCAAGCTTGTTATAAACTTAGTACCTCGGTTTTATCCAGCAAATCGCTCACTGAGGTCAGTGTGACATGTCCGTCCAAAATGTCATCGTTACTTCCATGTGACTATGTTCCAAGGAATGTTAAAGTTGCGGTTTCCTCAGCATCCTCATTGAAGCTGTACAAAGTTCAAATGACCCCTATAAGTACTTGTGTACACCAAACGTTTTAATAATTCAATTTGCCACTTACAGATTTTTGAAATCTTCGAACTCAATCTCGTCCCCGTTAATGATCAGCTTTGTGACGTCGAAGGATGTGGACACTGAGACATTCCCTACATTAGTGTAAAACTATTAGTCAACACATGTCTATTTTGCCAAAAAGTCAAGGTTAAAAGTGGTATAATTGAACCTTTATAGCGCTTTGGTCTGCATAGCTGGACAATCATAAAAATCTGTTCATTCTGAGTATTATCCATATAGTCATTGAATTGCTTTATGTAGTTGTTCCACAGCGTGCAACCCATCTTATTCCTGCTGAAAAAACGTTGGTTTAAATAAGCAATGATAAAAATCTCATTCTGAGTATAATACATCTATCGTTTTACTTATCCAATATTAAACAATTCCTTACTCAGTATCCTCTAGCGTGACTTCCATCAACCTTAAAGTTTTGTTGTTGATGACATGGCTTTGTAGTGCACAATGATTGATGACTTTCCCAATAACATCTATGTAAAAATATCAATGTCAATGGTCTGTAATAACTAAAAATTTATTAAGGGTCTTTACCTATAAGAAGCTTATCATTCAGTAGTCTTTGAGCTCGTAGCATATCAAAAGGTTGAAAGTCGTAGAGGAAGCTTGGGAAATCATGTGTCAGCTGAAAAACTTTCGTTTTAGTCACGAACTCCAGTAGATACAAATGTGAAGTTGTTTTATACAGCTGGTAGTTGTCTCTCACAATAAAGTTCTTGATCGCATAGACATGGTCCTCCTTTATTTTGGATACGAACATTGCAAGTTGTGGCTTCTTGACCACTGCATGGATGCGATTTCCCTGAAAATTACGCCCCAACAAATTTATTTAGAACATTGCAACTGTTTTAAATGGAATCATTAAATATAAACATTCAAAGTTAATTTATCTAATACCATTTGGTCATGAAGAACCATCTCTAAAGTGCTTCCACCTCTAGCATGGTCTGCCACTTCATAGGCCCTTACGACCCTTACTCTCACAGCCCATGTTATCTTTGTGTGGTCAATGTCACTAACATATGACCACAATCTGTTGGCTGCAGGGCTTTCAACCATTGTTGCTCAACTGATATTTTTGAACTTTTATTTGTGAGTGAGAAGTGAAGTGTGTTGTGTGTGCTGTGCTGTTTAAGTGGCCTATTTATAATCGGTGAGGAGGGGAGTAAGGCTTGAGCCAGAAATAATCAGTGAGGAGGGGAGTAAGGCTCGTAGTTCAAATTATTTGTGTGGTCAAAAAATCTTTTGAATAAACCTATAAAGATTGCCCAGAAAAGTTTTTGAATAAACCTTTTAAGATATCCTAGTAAAATCGCATTGAATACATTCATATTTTTAGAAAGACTTCCAACTACCCCAACCCATACTCTGAAATTGTAAACTAATAAGGAAAGCTCTTTCAGTCGAATTAAAAGCCTGATGGACCGGCTTACAATCGCATTAAAAGAATGGCTTATTAGAGAAAATCTTCCAACCACCTTAAATATTAATTTGAATCTCGCACTATATTTGGCAAGCAGTCAAACCAACATTTAATGCTTTGTCTCAAAAAAGTTGGCCGAATCACTTCTTTGTAGTTGTGATACTTTAGCCCATATACCCGACCCATCGTATCCTTATGATGATTTTCATATTAATTATGTTCATAGATTTGAACAAGCGTGGTTATTGTGTGAGATATGCCCAGATACAACAGTTGAATAATCTAAGAATATTGATAATAATTTAAACAGTAGAAGAGAAATTCAACATCAACTTATACCGTGTATTCATAATAACGATTCGATGAAGAACAATACATGGTACTCGAACAGGCTAGAGAGAGAATTGTAATCTATTGGCTCTACAGAGAATAATATTCAGAATAGAATGTGTAGAGGCTTAGCAGCTTTCGGCCATCTCAACCTGCATTTATAGGAGAGATGCTGGAACTGCCTAATACAATTAGGAATGCAGCTTATGAGGCGTGTGGGCTTTTTAGAGCTAGATTAAATGGGCCTAATTCTCTCTCAGCTAACTAATTAAACACAAAGACTCATTAATTAAATTACAATTAATTTGAACACAATAAAATAATATTCTAACATTCTCCCCCTTTGTGTTCAAATGTCGATGGAGTGCGGATTATTTCTGAGTCTTGTAAAATGACTTCCGATTGCCTAGGATGACTTCATAATGTCTGAGAGTACTTCTGAAATCAAGTCTAACTCCTACGGCTTCGTGAAAATCTGCAATAAGAGCAATCTGTACTGGGTCATTTGGATCTTCAGAATTTTGTAACTTTAGTGCAGCTTCTCCCAGATGGTCTTCTATGATTCTCAGTGTACCATCGCAATATTTGTGAATTTCGTTCATGAGTAGGACTTGCTTGATGCCTTTGTAGTCTTTGTAGATCAGTCCTATCTCTGGTTGTGTGACGATGGTGCCTTCTTCAAAATTCTCGACCCAGGGAGCTCTATTTCCTGGTGCAGACTTGTTTACTTTCGGAAAATTGTTTTCTATGGCCATTTGCAGATCGAAGAGTGAATAGTATTTGACTTGTCTCATCATGAATCTCTTGAGTGCATTAAGGCCTAGATCTTTGTCCTTCTGAGATAGATGCGAGAAGTTGACAAATCTATACTCGTAGAATAATTGGATTATATCAGAAGAGGTCAAGTAGTATAGATTAGCTTCAGACGCTCTTTGAATCATTCCATTCTGTCGTTCAAACTCATAGATTGGATAGTATGTGCTTCTTCAAATATGATGTATCTCTATAGCTCGAATAGCTATGATCATTGAATCAGAATGCTTGACTAATCTCTTTCTGTGTCCAAAAGGATCATTCTAATCGGCAGACATGTTCCGTAGCATCCATATATGTCCGGAAGCAGCAGTTCCTTCTACATGTTCAAGTCCATTTAGCTCAAGCTCGTCAATCTTCTTCAAATTAATTAATTTTAACCCCTAATTTTCGGCTAACAAGTCAATCCATATTCCCTTACTCAATTCATGCCCAAAACAAATTTAGCTACTAAACATCATTTTTGCATTCAACAATATGGTAAATGAATTAAACATTAACAAGGAATTAAACATGAATAAAAGCAAAAATTAAAAAAAAATAAGATATTGTCAAAATAAACTTTCTGGAACTACAATATGACTTTCTGGAATTTTTTACGAATTTTCAAACCTGAAATCCAATTTTAACAATTAATTGATAATTTTCCCACTTTTAACTATAAAATACAAAAGGCAATTAAAAATATGCTAAATTCGTTCTAAATTTTCTATTGACTACTGGGGGTGATATTACAGTGAAATAAACTGGAATTAGGACCTAGACTAGTTTTTTCTATTTTTGTGTAATTAATTTAATTTATGCAATAATAACAACTAATTACCGAAATTAATTAAAAAATACTTGTACTTCGTGAAAATTAAGTTTCTTCAGATAAATAACAACCTCGAGGCTAGTGAACAACTATATAATTAATTGGAATGAATTCAACATCAACAACTATTTTATTTAATTTATGGAAGAAAATGCGAAATACTAGATAAATATTCTGGAAAAATTCGAAGAACAGATCGAGAAAACAAAGTGAAGATTCAGATTCTACTCATTGAGAAGATGAAAATACATATAAAGAACTTACAATTTGAAGCTAAAATGAAGAAGATATGAAGATTCGAAGTTTTTCTCTCCCAAAAGACCTTGGGGCTGCGGAAATGGCTGAAGAACTGAACCTTTTTGAACTGAATTAGGGTTGGAAGAGGTGTGTTTGAGTTCAGCAAAAATCGGGCTATTTATAGAACAAAAAATCTCGTAGGCGGCCAAATAGGCGGCCGCCTCTGGCCCTGTCCCGTCCGCCTTCCGTCACGTCACCGATAGGACGTGACGCTGGTCAACTCATCCGCCACAGGCGGTCCAGCAGGCGGCCGCCTGCCGTTCCTGTCTGGCCGCCTGCCGTCAAATCCCACCGGCCGGTGGTTGGTTTGTCGCCTTGTGCCGCAGGCGGTCATCGAAGGCGGCCGCCTTCCGTCCAGTGTCGGCCGCCTTCGGTTTTTCTCCGGTCCGGTCCAATTTCAGAAAATGTTGACTTGTTTCAAACAACGGTAGGCGGCCTGGTAGGCGGCCAATCAGGGCGCCTGTTTGGGCGCCTGTGAGTTTTTTTGTCTGTCTTGTTCTGTATTTTGTAATCTTCAACTTTCCCTTCTAGACCACTTTGAATATCTGCTTCCTTCTCTCGGTATGGTATCATTTGTCACTCAAATTGACGCATTTTGTGTTAAATTGACCCGAAATTTCATCAAACATATCATGGATGTGATTTTTACCCGATTTCACGAAACTTGAACCAGAATATATAAAACATGCCTTGTTTTTCTATTTTTCAATCCAAAATCACTTAAATTTGATAAGAAAAATAAGTACAAAAATAGACTTATCAATCTCCTCACACTTAAGTGTTGCTTGTCCTCAAGCGACAAATTAGTTGCAAACACACTCAAAAAGGTAAAACCTGACTGAATCACAATCGAATTGCTATTAAAGAAATAGAAACAAAAATCTCCCTTTTTTATTGTCAATTTTTAAACATTTTAGAAAAATCACCCAAAATACAAGAATTTAAAATTATTATTACTAAAGAAACTATTGATTATGTTAAACCACCAATCATTTCCTATCCCAAGGTTTTCATGATTCTAAATTGGACATTCATCTAGTTTTTTTTACTCATTTTCACTCTTGTTGGCGGTGTAGTCTCATGGTGGGTGTACAGACTATGGTTAATCGATAAAACGGAGCCCCCCCTTTTTTTGTGTGTTTTTTTTGTTGGAGATGGAATTGTCCAAGGGGAGGATATAGTGCCAGCGAGAAGGGATGGATAGGTATAACAACACATGGGTGCCATAATAAGAATGGAAAGCTGCAACACTTAGCCGCATATGTACTTTACACAACTCGGCCGAAAGAAAATTGCCCTTGGAAGCAAAAATTTGTTTGCTGGGTAATGAGAGAAGGAGCTAACCGCAGAGTAGATTAAATGAGTTTTTTTTTACTAAAATGAATGTCCAATTAAAACAAATTCAGCCCTTTACTTTCACAACCAAGAAACCATAACAATTTCAAGTTTTCTAAAAATAATAATAAAAGTAAATTCTTATAATAAGGGTGATTCTCTAACCTATTATGTGATTGGTAACAGTTGAGAAATTAATGTTTCATATCAAAAATAGTAAAAAGATTGTTCTAAAACAAGGTTTTGACTTTTGAGTGTAAAACGCAACCTCCTCACACTTGAGCTGGACCTTGCCCTCGAGGTCTCATTTTAATGCACAAAGTTTAGAAATAAAGGCAAATTTTTTTTTGTTCTTTCCTCACACTTGAGTTTTGAAAAGATTTTGTGAAGAGGAACTATGAAACATGATTAAAATGGTTTTAAAAATCCTTACAACATCCATATGTAGTTTGTGAGAGCATTCAAGTCAAAAGAGCAGCGCAATGTCCAATCTTGAATAAACAAACAAACACAAATACATGTCAATGAAGAAGCAAACTAGGCATCCCCTGTGTCATCCCGTGATCCATGATTAGGCCTCAACCAGTCTCTCGTATCTCCTCAATATCCAGTCGCTGGGTCTCTAGCTGCTCCTGAATATCCCTGTTGGCTCCCTCCTGTGCCAGTCTATAATCTCTGAATTCTCCTAGGGCCGACCCATGTGCCTCTCGCATCTCCCGAAATGCTCCCTCCTGTGCTAGTCTATAATCTCTAAATTCTCCCAGGGCCGACGCATGTGCCTCTCGCATCTCCTGGAATGCTCTCTCCTGTGCACCCTGAAAATCTACGAATGAGGTCTGAAGACCCCTCATCGCGTCCATCATCGCACTCCAATCTGAGGCACTAGGCATGTCCGAGGCTGGCTCACCAGGTCTCCTGTGTGGTGGGGCTCGAGAAGAGCTACTCTGCTGGGTCGACTGCTCAATGCCCGACAGCTCCTGAATATTTCGCTTCTTCTTGATCCTCATGTTCCCAAAGGATGAGGATCTAAGAATGCGAATGCTATCCTGTAGTGGGAGTAGACCTGGAATGCCTAGGTCAGTATAGAAAGACCGGACGAGAGTAGTGACGAAGGGCCCTGCCTGGATCGTGCGGCGAACACTCTTCCCCTGGCTCCGGAAGAAACGAGCCAAAAGGACTGCCATATTCACCGGGGTGCGGTGAACCAGACTCCAAAAGAATAGTATGTCCTTTTTGGACAACCTGTTCGTGTTGTTAGGTCGTCCAAAAAACCCACAAGAGAGTACAAAGGAGAGTATATACCAGTGAGTCTACCTCCACCGGCTCGACTGGGGGTGCATGCGGAGGAACAGTCTAGTGTCTATGGAGTGCCTGTGCCAGAACTCATCAATGTCAAATGTCTCAGGTAAACGCATCGGGAGAGCACATAACTTGTCTGTCTGTGTATATGCAGGAGCATAGAGCCCTGATTTTGGCCTAGTCCCCCCCCTTTTTTTGTATTCTTTATTATATTAATAAAACCTGGCAAATGTTCCCCGGCATTTGCCCCACTGATTTTGGTGGTTTGCCTTCCGAGTTAAAAAAAAAGCAGGAGCATAGAGCCCAATCCTCCATCCGAGCTCAGCCACAGTGATGGAATGCTCAATGCCCATGATAGTGAATCTCATCTGAGTCGCCGGCCCAATGACAGATCCTGTGTGCACAATGTGGCCGTAGTGAGTGAAGCGTAGAGAGCATAGGAACTCCATCGTCAATGGGAAGTTGGCTCTCTCCTGTATGGATAGAATCCCACGCCACAAGGAATCTCCCAGTAGAGCATCAATGTCGGCCCAATATCCCCATTCCTCGAGCATCCTCTGATCCAGGATCATGGGAGCTAGAAGAGTGCAGTACTGCCCCCACGTCTGGAAGCGTGTGCGGTCAGCATCAGTAGCGAATGGGATATCTGGCACGTGCAATGGGTCATGCCTAGCCAGTGGTGGCTCCTGATAGATGGGATCGTCACTTCCTCCTGCAGACATCTGCAAAAATCAAAATAACATTTTTTTAAGGTTAGTTTTTTTTTTGTTTTTTTTAATAATGGGTTGCCTCCCAATTAGCGCTTCTTTAACGTCACTAGCTTGACGAATTTCCTCCCTTGGTTCAAAATTTCTGGAGATAGAGAATCTCCTTGCTTTTTTCGACCGGGCCACCGTGCTAGAGTTTGAGTTGGTGGCCATTGACCTTAAAGGGACCCCCGCTTGCATCTTCGATCTCGATGGTGCCATAGGGGTAAGTTTTCACGACCGCGAACGGTCCAGACCATCTTGATTTCAGTTTTCCCGGAAAAAGTTTTAACCGGGAATTGAACAGTAGCACCTTGTCCCCAACATTGAAACCACGGGCCTTGATGTGTTGATCATGATAGAGTTTGGCCCGTTCCTTGTAAAGTTTGGAATTATGAAAAGCTTGCGCTCTCCACTCTTCCAGTTCATTTAGCTGGTAAAATCATTCTTTCCCTGCAGCGTCAAGTTTAAAACACACATTTTTCATCGCCCAAAGTGCTTTATGTTCGAGTTCAACGGGTAAGTGGCAAGACTTCCCGTATACTAGGCGAAATGGGGTGGTTCCGATCGGGGTTTTGTATGCGGTCCGAAATGCCCAAAGTGCGTCGTCAAGTTTAGTTGACCAGTCTTTCCTGGTCTGGGCAACTGTTTTTTCTAAAATGGACTTCAAATCCCTGTTAGCGTTCTCAACCTGCCCCTGAGTCTGGGGGTGGTACGCTACTCCGCTTCGATGCTGGACTCCATATTTGGCCAAAAGTCTGGCCATTGGGTCATTATGAAAATGAGTCCCTCTGTCACTGATCAAAACCCTAGGCACACCAAACCTCGTAAACAACTTTTTCAGAAAATTCACGACTATTCGAGAGTCGTTGGTGATGCAGGCCTGAGCTTCAACCCACTTAGAAACATAATCAATGGCCACAAGAATGTATTTGTTCCCTCTTGAGCTGGGAAAAGGTCCAACAAAGTCGATGCCCCAAACATCAAATACCTCACAAGGTAATATATAGTGTTGGGGCATCTCATTGCGCCCAGAAATGTTCCCGATTCGCTGACAGTTATCACAAGAGGAAACAAATACATTAGCATCTTTAAAAATCGTGGGCCAGATGTACCCACTGTCCAGAACCCGTCTGGCAGTTCTATTCCCTAAAAAGTGGACCCCAGTATAGTAGGACCGCTGTGACAATGTTTCAGTATGTCTCTTCCCTCAGCTTCAGTAACACATCTTCTCACCACCTGGTCAGCACAAATTTGGAATAGATATGGATCATCCCAAAAATAGTGCCTTGCTTCTGACAGGAACCGCCTCTTCATGTGCCTTGTTAGGTCGGTAGGCTCGACGTTACCAACAAGGTAGTTGGCAATGTCGGCATACCATGGTGTTTGTTCTTTGGCGGATATTGCCATTAACCTCTCCGCAGGAAAAAGTTCATCCACCTCGCATCTTCCAAAGGTTTCTGCTAATTCGACATCTAACCTTGAAAGGTAATCAGCTGCCTGATTAGCAGATCCTTTCCGGTCCCTAATTTCAATATCAAATTCCTGCAACAAAAGAACCCAACGTAACAGTCTAGGATTAACATCATGCTTTTGGAGGAGATATCTAATGGCCGAATGATCGGTATAGATAATAACCTTCGAAAGAATGATGTAAGTCCTAAACTTCTCTAAAGCACAAACAATAGCAAGGAATTCTTTTTCAGTGGTGGTGTAGTTCAGTTGTGGCCCGGACAGAGTTTTGCTAGCGTAGTAGATCGGGCGGAAGTTCTTGTCCTTCCTTTGGCCGAGAATGGCTCCCACTATTAAGTCACTAGCGTCACACATGCGTTCGAAAGGTAAACTCCAATCCGGGGCCACAAGTACTGGAGCATTGATAAGTTGTGTTTTAAGTGTTTGGAACGCTTGGTGACATTCATCAAAGAATATAAAAACCGCATCTTTTTCAAGTAACCGGGTGAGAGGTTTTGCGATTTTAGAGAAATCCGTTATAAAACGATAATAAAAGCCTGCATGTCCAAAGAAACTGCGGATGGCTTTTACCGTGGTTGGTGGAGGGAGTTTCTCTATCGTTTCAATTTTCGCACGGTCAACCTCGACCCCGTTACTTGACACTTTGTGTCCAAGTACTATACCATCTTTCACAAGGAAGTGACATTTCTCCCAACTTAAGGCTAAGTGGGTTTCCTTGCAGCGGATAAGTACTTTTTCCAGGTTTTCAAGACATTTTTCAAAGGATTCCCCAAAAATAGAGAAATCATCCATGAATACCTCCATGAAGTGGCCAATGTATTTCTCAAATATGGCAATCATGCACCTCATGAAAGTGGCAGGAGCATTACACAGACAAAAAGGCATCCTACGAAAAGCAAAGGTCCCAAAAGGGCATGTGAACGTAGTTTTGTCTTGGTCTTCTGGGTTGACATGGATTTGGAAGTATCCACTCTGTTGGTCCCGGTTGTACTGGATACAGTCTAGAGGGGGGGGGGTGAATAGACTGTATTGGTTTTTAACTTTTTCAAGCTAAGTACCAGATTTAACAGAATAGCATGTTCTTTTGACAGAACAGACTGGCAGCGGATGGGGTTCTGAAAGGGTGTTCTGTTAGTAGCCTCAGAGAAGCAAAGGCAGTAGGCCTTCTGTTAACTCTCAAGACAAGTTCCGCTGAACATAGATACCAAGCCTATGGAGTTAAACAGTTCAAATAAAAACTATGAATGTAAAGCAGTAAGTAAATGACACCAGGGCTTTTTATAGTGGTTCAAGGAACAACTTGTTCCTCTAGTCCACTGTTCCACTAAACTGTAAAAACTTCTGTTTACAATGCCTTAGCCCTATCACTTAAGAAGCTCTCCACGTCTTCTTCAAGTGTAGATGTCTTCTTGGATGCACTTCCGGCTTCCCTAAGACTGGTCCTTTCACTGAGCTTTCCCAGAAGTATCACCACTTCACAGCTCCAGGTACTTGGACGTCCTTCTTGTGAAAGAAGAGGTTCTATTTAGAACAGAGGTTCCTCCAACTTGCTTCGTTACAAAGAGTTTGTATGTGATGAGCTTGAAGAGTTGAAGAACACTTGGAAATTTGCTTGAGTTGGAAATAAGGATTTTTCCAACTTCTGCCTTCTCTTGTAGAGGATGATGAAGTTTTAATCTCAAGGAGGCTTTTTGCGTTTTTGGCGTTTGAATATCTTGTATGCAGAGTTGTAGCAAAAGTTAGCAAAGTTATCCGGTTGTTCTTCGTAGTGTATCTTTTATACTGAGGTTATCTTCCCGTTGGAGGAGAAGGAGGACAACTGCATTAAATGAGCGAGAAGTTGACTTGACCAGTAGGACCCGGTAAAGTTGGCGGGTTACTATTTTGGGATAAAGTAATCCTGACATTGCGGCCAATCATCTGCAATAACTCTACGGAGTATGGGGGGCATTAAATGTGCATTTAATGCGCGCACTGTAGCTTTTCCATTCAAGACTCCTAGCCGTTGAAGGAATCTTTCAGTTGGTTTCCCGGCTTGGTGGAATTCTTCCAAGTGTCAGGCCTTCTGGTGTCTTTAACAGAGAGTTGATCAGAGAAGGTCTGGAGCACTTCTGTTGAGAAGATATCCAACAGAGAACCAGGAGGGTTTCTGTCAGAGTAAAGGCTAACAGACACCCTGAGGTCTTCTGTTCTAAGGCAGAGAACTAAAGGTCCTTTGTTCGACCAATGCCTTAACAAGGGTCTTTTTCTCTGGAGGCCTTCTGCTTTGTAGGTCTTCTGCTCTGGAGGCCTTCTGCTTTGTAGGTCTTCTGCTTTGGAGGCCTTCTGCTTTGGAGGCCTTCTGCTAGTCGATTATACTAAAGAATTTACAAAGGAAAATTCTAATACATTAAGTCTAAAGAGGGCTACTCTAAAGTCCTAATCAATCTAGCATCATCAAAATCTAATTACAAATATTCCTTACAATTTCCCCCTTTTTGATGATGCCAAAACCCTTTAACTATTTCCAGAGAAGTGCCTTCACCACAAAGAATTAAAGTTTAAAACTTTCATTAAAATCTTGGTGGGCAAATTGGCATAGGACAATAGTAAGAGTACAGTACATTCAGATAGCAGATAATAAATCAAATAGCAAACAAACAGAAAGCAAAGAGACAGGAATTGAGAAAAAGCCTTACAAAGTGAAAAGGCAGAGATGTGATTTTATTAGATGCATTTTACAGAGATATTACTTACACATTCTCCATAGTAGCTGCTTGCAGAGCTTCTTCCTCCAATCTTTGAAGCCTTAGCAGCTCTTCATTGATTTCTGCTCTGATCTGAGATAAATTGCCAGAGCTTTGATAGGATGCCCATATGGGAGAAAGCTTGCAATCCAGATAGCTGAGAACTCCTTCATGTATTGTCTTGCCAGGGACAATATTCTTCTTGTACCATTCTTCAGCTTCTTCTAAGGATCCCCCATATCTGACTCGTACAACACCATCTTTATCCAGAAAGAGGTTCTGTTGTTGGGTGAGAGTCATTTTTACCTTCATTTCTTCAAATTGAGCTCTGTCAATTTTCTGGGATCCACCCAATCTCCATTCAGTAAAGCTGAGGATCTTCTTCTTCTTGGTGCCTTTCTTTTACTGGAGATGGGGGTTTAGGTATACCTGCTGCTCTCTTTTTCTGCAAAGCAGCTTCAAAGTATGGAGCAGGGTCTACTATTGGTTCAACAGAAGAGGATGCTCTAGCAGGAGTTCTGGTGGACCGATGCCTAGTCTGTTGAGGGTCCTCTTCCCCCTTTTTGGCATCATTTAGGTCCTCTAGCATCATGCTGATCTTCTGGAACTCTGAGGCCTGTGAGGAGGCTATCTGCTCAAGGGCCTCTGGTAAGGTCTGAGTGACAGAAGTGAGACCTTCTATCAGACCTTGTTGTTTATGAACAGCTGAGGCAATGTCCTTGGAACTTGCTTCGAGAAGAACCAGTTTCTGGTATCTCTCTTTGTCTTGAGCAAACAGAGTCCTGGTTTGATCACGGTGGACTTTGCAGAGTTCCTCTATGTCCAACAGCTGTTCTTTTGTTTTGGTATCAGCCCATTGGAGATCTTCAAGATTGGTGGAGATGGTCTCAATTGCTTTGCCTTGAGCCATCAGAGTTTGATGAAAGGTGAATAGGGTCTTATGTATACCTTCTACTTCAGTTGACTGTGCATCTGTTCTGGCAGAGGAGGAGGCCATGAAGTTGTGGAGGGATTCTGTGAGATTTTCAAAGCGGTCTGAGATAAACTGCATCCCAGAATTGAGATTATCATTCACATGAGCAAGGTGCTCAAAGTGCTTATCATTTATCTGGATGAGTTTGTCCATGCCTTGGAGGACTTGACCACCAAATTCTTCTGCTGTTTCAACAAACTTGTTGAAGGGAATTTGAGGTATAGATTCTTCAGTCTCTGGCATTCCTAGTCCCCTGGACTTGTGCAAGGGAGGCCTTCTGGTCTGTTGCAGAAACGGTTTCTGGGGCGAAGGTTCTCTGGGAGGAGTAGATTGGCGTTTTGAAGTGAGGTCTCCAGCAAGAGAGGATGTCAGAAAGCCATTATTATCACTTTCAGAGGAAAGAATGCGATGAAGAGGCTGTCTCTTGGGGGTAGGGACTTGAGGTTCTGTTAGGATATGAACAGAAGGGGTTGGAGAGATTACCTCAAATACATTTTCTTCAATCAAAGAAGTCCTCCAATCCTCGATGAGTTCCATCATAGCTTGCCCTTCTGTCTTAGGTACAGAGGGTTCTCCTGGGTTGAAGTTTGGTTGAACAGATTCTGTTGCCTTCTTGGCAAAAAGCCATTCTTCAAATGCTTCTATCTCTCCTTCTTCCAGTGGTTTGACTGTCTCCTCAGAGGGTGAGGATATGAGGACAGCCTTTCCCTTGTAACTTGCCTTCTTCTTTTCAAGGACAGAATGGAGGAAGTTGAGGGCAAAGCACTTGGAGACATCATCAGTGCCTACCCACTTCAGGATGGCCTCTTCTTCAGGCTCATAGTAATCAAAGAATTGGATGATTTTGTGAAGGGGTCCCATTCTCCATCTTCTCCATTCAAGAACTCGATCAAACTGTCTATCCAGCAAAGACAGATACCCTTCTTTGCCTGTGCTGGGGTGCTCTGTTGGAGTTGGCACCCTATTCTGTTCAGGAGTGGTAACAGAGGTGGGGTTCTGCTTCCCCCTGAATGTCTGCCACCTTCTCAGACATGGTGATCAAAGGTTTAGCAACCTTCTTTTTGATCTTGGTGGTCCTCTTCCTTTTCTGTCCAGCCTTCATGGGTGGAGGAGGAGCAACCAGTTCTGTTTTCTTCACCTTCTTCTTCTTCTCCACAGAAGGTGCTTCAGAGAGGGGTTTCTGCACCTTGTCTCCTTGTTGTCTTTTATTTTCAAGCTGAACCTGTCTCTTCAGCTCTGCCTTAATAGCTATTTCCCTGTTTGGAGAAGCGGATAGGAAGATTACCTTTGTGTGATCCAGAGGTGTGGTCTTCCTCAAGGTTACACCTTGATTGAGAAGCAGTTCTGAGATGAGCAGCCCATGCCCTAACTTCCCAGAATAAAGACCTGTCTTGGGGTTCTTCTTCTTTATGAACTCAATCAGGGATCGAACCATTACCTGACCCCAGTTGACATTCACCCCATGATGTACCGCACATAGAGCCTTGGCATTTGCAGTAGTGACATCATCCGTAGAAGTAAATTTGCAGCACACACATTTGTGGAAAATGTTGATAAGCAGCTCAAAGTCCTTCTTGAGCAGGTTTTTCTTGATGTTCACCTTCTCCACTTCTTCCCCTTTTCTGCAATAATTCCTCTTGAATTCAGGGACAGTGACGTCAGCTTCCTCTAAATCAAATAGAGAGGCCCTGCCTTCCTCTAGTTGAATGTCAAAAACCTGTTGATGACGTCAGCATCAACCAGTATTTCTTCTCCTTGGACACTGGAGGTGATGGTTTCGTCCTTCAAGGTCGCGTTGAGATAGAACTCAACAGTGTCAATGTTGCTGTAGACTTCATAAGCATAGGTGATGACCTTGCTTAGTTGACACTCTGTCAGCCCGTCAATGATATTGGTCATCCTCTCCTTTTTCTCAGCAAATCTGGGTAGAACATCCAGTTCGCACTTCATCCCTGTCAACACATTCTTGAGCAGGGTTGCTTTTTGTTCTTTGGAAAGATCATTGAAGCTCAAGAAAGCCATAGCCGTTTTTAGCAGTTGAGAGTTTTAGAGAGATAAGAGTTCAAAAGCTTGAGAGTAATGGAAGCAGTAGCGGTTTAGGTTGAAATGAGGGGAATATATGGGTACGGGTTAGTGGACGTTTGAGATAATTTGCGGTTCTAAGGTACCAATAAATGAAAAAGGGGGCGCAGTAAATATTATGCGGTTGTATACCGTTTTAAGGGTAAAAGGGTAAAAGACCTTTAATAATTTATTAGGTCACCCGGTTTTTCAGAATTTTGCTAAGTCCACAACCTTTTCTGTTAGCTATAAGAAGAGGTTTTCTGAAGGAAGGAAGAGAGGGTTTCTGTTGCTGAGGTGTTCTGCCAGGGTAGGGAACAGAAGGGGGTTAACAGAAGGGGTTTTGCGACAGATATTCTGTTAGCAGAGATTTTGCAATAGAGGGCCTTCCTTTTCAACTTTCTCTTGGAATCTCATCCATCATTCCCAATTCCTCTCTCAGTTTGTTGAATCTAGCCTCAGGGAGAGGCTTTGTCAGAATGTCTGCAAGCTGGTCTTCTGTTGGCACATGCTCCATGCATATGTGCTTCTTCTCAACATGATCTCCGATGAAGTGATGTCTGATCTCAATGTGCTTTGTCCAGGAGTGAAGAACTGGATTCTAAGTGATGGCAATGGCACTGGTGTTGTCACACAGCAATTTGATCTCTTTTGCTTGAATGCCATAGTCCTTCAGTTGTTGCTTCATCCAGAGTAGCTGAGCACAGCAACTCCTAGCTGCAATGTATTCAGCTTCTGCTCTACTTGTTGAGATTGAGTTCTGCTTCTTGCTAAACCAGGAAACAAGCCTTCCTCCTAGCATTTGGCAGTGACCAGAGGTGCTTTTCCTGTCTAATCTGCAACCTGCAAAATCTGAGTCAGAGTAACCAATTAGTTCAAAGTTACCTCCCTTTGGATACCATAGGCCTGCATTAGGATTTCCTTTGATATATCTGATGATTCTCTTTGCAGCACTAAGATGGCTCTCCTTGGGCTTTGATTGGTATCTGGCACAGATTCCAACAGAGAATGAGATGTCTGGTCTGCTTGCAGTTAGATACAGCAGAGATCCTATGATTCCTCTGTATGTTGTTGCATCGACATCCTTTCCTTCATCATCTTGACCAATTCCTTGTGAGGTGTTCATGGGAATCTTCACTGAGGATTTGCCTTCCACTCCAAACTTCTTGATCAGGTCTCTGGTATACTTCCCTTGATTGATAAAGATTCCTTCTGGAACTTGTTTGACTGGTAGTCCTAGGAAGTAGCTGAGTTCTCCCATCATACTCATTTCAAATTGACTCTGCATCACTTGAGAAAATTTCTTGCACAGTTCTGGATTGGTACTACCAAATTTAATATCATCAACATATATTTGTACTAACAGAATATGATTAGCAACAGAGATTTGAAATAGAGTTTTGTCAACCTTTCCTTTAGTAAACCCATGGTTTACTAGGAAAAGGGACAATGTGTCATACCATGCTCTGGGAGCTTGCTTAAGACCATAGAGGGCCTTTTTAAGCTTGTAGACACAAGAGGAGTGAGTAGGAATGACAAAACCTGGTGGTTGTTCCACATAAACTTCTTCTTCAAGATCTCCATTAAGAAATGCACTTTTGACATGCATCTAGTAGACCTTGATGTTGTTGTAGGCAGCATAGGCTAGAAATATTCTAATGGCTTCCAGTCTGGAAACTGGTGCAAAAGTCTCATCAAAATCTATTCCTTCTTCTTGGCAATAACCTTTAGCTACCAGCCTTGCTTTATTCCTTACAATGTTGCCATCTTCATCAGCTTTGTTCTTGAATACCCAGTTGGTTCCAATGACATTCTGGTGCTTTGGCCTAGGAACAAGTTCCCATACTTTGTTCCTTTCAAATTGAGTCAGCTCTTCTTGCATTGCATTGATCCAATCTGAGTCTGCAAGAGCTTCTTCCACAGTCATGGGTGCCATCTGAGATATATAGCAGGCAAGCATTGCTTCTATCCTTGTTGATGCTGATATGGTCTGCACACCACTTCTGATATGCCCAATAACTTGATTAGGGGGGTGGTCTCTTAACCTTGTCAGATCAGGTTCTGTCAGCTGCTGTCTGGGTCTCTCTGATTCTTCATCTTCTGAGTCTTCATCTTCTGAGTCTTCATCTTCATTCAACAGAAGGGGGTTTGGTGCAGGTGTTGGAAATGCAGGGTTGTCTACTACCTCTTCTGTTGGGTCTGGTGTTCTGTCTTCTATGCTGACTTCCTTGAGGATCTCTGTTACTTCTTTAACAGAGGTGATATCATCAAACTTCACATGTATAGACTCTTCAACATGTAGAGTCCTTCTGTTGAGTACTCTATAGGCCTTACTGGTGTTTGAATAGCCTATAAAGATACCTTCATCAGCTTTCTCTTGAAAGACTTTCAGATTCTCCTTTCCATTGTTAAGGATGTAGCATTTGCATCCAAACATATGAAAATAACTGATGTTGGGTTTTCTTCCTTTCCAGAGTTCATAGGGGCTCTTCTGGTGATTCTTGTTGATCATGCTTCTGTTATTAGTATAACATGCAGTGTTGATTGCTTCAGCCCAATATCTCATAGGTAGTCCGGATTCTGCAATCATTGTTCTTGCAGCTTCTTTTAATGTTCTGTTCCTCCTTTCTGCTACGCCATTTTGTTGAGGGGTTCTGGTGACAGAGAGTTGATGAAAGGTTCCATTTTGATCATAGAAGTCCTTTATGACTTGGTTGACAAATTCAGTTCCTCTGTCAGACCTGATTGTCTTAACCTTCAAGTTCTTCTCAGTCTGAAGTTGCTTTAACAGAGATGGCAACTTCTGAAGAGTTTCATTTTTCTTTGATAGAAAGATAGTCCATGTATATCTGGAATAGTCATCAACCATGACTAGGGTGTATTTCTTACCACCAACGCTTGGAGTTTCAACAGGTCCAAATAAATCCATGTGGATCAGATTTAAAGGACTTGTAGAAAGATCTCCAGCAATGGGTTTGAAAGAGTTCTTCTGTTGCTTTCCCTTCTGGCATGCACTGCAGAGGGTCTCTTTCTTGTAGACTATGTCTGGCAGTCCATCAATTATGTGTTCTCTTGCCAGTTTGTTGATTGTTTTGAAGTTCAAATGGCTAAGCTTCTTGTGCCAGTCCCAGCTTAGTTTTGAATCTCCCTTAGCTATCAGGCAAACTCCATCCTTTGCTGTGTTCCAATCAACCACATAGATGTTCTTCTTCCTTGATGCTGTAAGAACCACTTCTTTTGTTGTCTCATGCTTCACATAGCAGAAGTCCTTTGTGAATTCAACAGTGTAGCCTTTGTCACAGAATTGGCTAGCACTTAGCAAGTTGAACTTCAGTCCTTTGACATATGAGACATCATCAATGACTATCTGGTTCTTGATCAACTTTCCTCTTCCTTTTGTTTGACCTTCTTTGTCATTACCTCCAAAGGTAACTCTAGGTCCTTTGCATTTCTGGAACTCAGTTAGGCAACTTCTGTCACCTGTCATGTGCTTGGAGCATCCACTATCAATAAACCATTCTTGTTCTGAGATAGCTCCAGCACACAGTTCCTGCAAGATCAAAAGAAAGATTTAGGTACCCAAGCAATGCTGGGTCCTGAGGGGTCATGGAGTTTGGGTAGTTGGTACCATTTTGGTCTCATCAGGTGAAACCTTGGTGGGTGGTACCCATTGTCCACCTGGTAGTTATAGTAATTTGAAGTGTGATTCACTTTGGGCAGATGCTTGTGAGGGTCATGCTTCCTGTTTACATACTTTTGCATAGCCTTCTTTGTTGGAAAGAAGTCCCATATACTATCAAGATCAGAGGAACGGTTAGCTTTGGGCTTCTGAAGTTGACCAGCCAACCTCTTCTGCCTAAAGTTAACTGTCTCTTGATATTTTCCCTTCTGGTGGTCATTTCTGGCACGATTGTCATGAGGTTGTCTGTCAATGAATGGTCTTTTATTTTTGTTATCTTGAAAACCTTTTCTGTTGTTAGGTTTTCTGCCAGGTTCATTATTTTTCAAAAAGGGTTTCTGTTGAACCTTTATCTTTCCCTTTTCTGGTCTAACTTCCTCATGAACAACCTTGGTGCCAGATACACCAGCTTGACAAATGGGGCTAGAAATCAGTGGCACTATGACCTTATCTGCCTTAGCAACACTGGTGCTAGGCATTACAGAAGGCTCACCTGATTCTGTTGAGCCATAACCAAGACCAAACGTAGTGCCAATCTGTTGATCAAGTAGAATCTTTTCCATGGAAGACTGGGCCTTCTGGCAAGCTTTGTACTTAATGTCGAGAGGCTCTATTTCCCTTATTCTCTTGAGAAGAGAAACATTTTCAGTCTCCAGCTGATCTCTTTCCTTAATTAGAAGATTGATTTTGATCTCAACCTCCTTTTTTAAGTCAAGAATTTCAGCTTTCAACTTACTGTTTTCTTCTGTTACAGAGGAATAAGTGGCTTGGATGGCCTTAAACTCTTCCCAAAATTCTGACATTGAATCAGAATCAAAAGCTAAGCCTACCGAAGAAAAACTAGATGTAGAAGTAGAGGTTACCTCATCATCAGAATGAGCCATGAGGCATAGGTCTTCTGTCTCAGTATCAAGGCAACAGAAGGCCTCATCAGAATCTGAATCAGAACTAGATTCTGTCTCTGACAGAGGGTCTTTCTCGAGATGTTCTGTCACAAGTGCTTTTCTCCTTCTGGAGTTGTCTTCATACTTCTTCTTTTCTCCATCATGCCCTTGTTTCTTGGACACTCTTGGATGTGGACATTCTGCTTTGAAATGTCCAGGTTGTCTGCAGTTGTAACAGAGAAGCTCACCACTGCTTTCTGTTGTTTTGACCTTCTGGAATGGCTTTCTGCTGAATGATGGACTTCTTCCATCTTTAGGATTCTTCATGAACTTCTTGAATCTCCTAGCAAAAGCAGCCATATATTCGTCAGATAAAAGTACTGAAGGGTCAAAATCATTTACCTTTGATGTGCTGGCAGTGAGGGCTGTAGTGGTCCTCTCTTCTGGTACATCTTCTTTTTCTTCAATCATTTCAAACTCATGAGCTTTGAGATCTGAAATGAGCTTATCAGTGGGATAAGTCTTCACATCCTTGCTGGCTTGGACAGCAACCACCTTCATTTTCCATGCTGAGGGCAGTCCCCTCAACACCTTAAGGTTGATCTCCTTGGTGGTGAGTTCCTTGCCAAGCTCAGAGATCTCTCCAGTGAGAGGGAGGAGCCTGTCATACATCTTGGAGATGTTTTCACTTGGAAGAAGCTTGAAGTCATCAAACTTCTTGTTGGCTATTGTCAGCTTGTTGTCCTTCTCTTGCTCATCACCAGCTCCAATGAGCTCAAGAGTATCCCAGATTTCCTTTGCAGTCTTGCACTTCTTTATTCTGTTGAAGTACGTATCATCGATGGACTTGTAAAGAATATCCTTAGCAATGTTGTCCAGATTGTGCTTCCTTCTTTCTTCAGTTGTCCACTCAGATTTGGCCTTATTGATCATCTGAGGTCTACTGTTGTCAATAGCATGCTCAGGGTTGACCTTCTGGAAGCTTGTGAAGGGCCCAATGTCAAGTACTTCCCACATCTCATCATGCAGAGCACAGAGATGTGCCTTCATCCGGATCCTCCAGTCATCAAATTTGAGATCTGAGAACATAAGATTCTTGGACAAAGAGTGATCCATTATATCAGATAAAAATGAGGTAAAACAGAAAAACAAGTGGATCTTTGTTCAATAAATAACCTAAGAGATTATTAAAACAAGGAGGCTCTGATACCACTTGTTGGTCCCGGTTGTACTGGATACAGTCTAGAGGGGGGGGGGGGGGTGAATAGACTGTATTGGTTTTTAACCTTTTCAAGCTAAGTACCAGATTTAACAGAATAGACTGTTCTGTTGACAGAACAGACTGGCAGCGGATGGGGTTCTGAAAGGGTGTTCTGTTAGTAGCCTCAAAGAAGCAAAGGCAGTAGGCCTTCTGTTAACTCTCAATACAAGTTCTGCTGAACATAGATACCAAGTCTATGGAGTTAAACAGTTCAAATAAAAACTATGAATGTAAAGCAGTAAGTAAATGACACCAGGGCTTTTTATAGTGGTTCAAGGAACAACTTGTTCCTCTAGTCCATTGTTCCACTAAGCCGTAAAAACTTCCGTTTACAATGCCTTAGCCCTATCACTTAAGAAGCTCTCCACGTCTTCTTCAAGTGTATATGTCTTCTTGGATGCACTTCCGGATTCCCTAAGACTGGTCCTTTCACTGAGCTTTCCCAGAAGTATCACCACTTCACAGCTCCAGGTACTTGGACGTCCTTCTTGTGAAAGAAGAGGTTCTATTTAGAACAGAGGTTCCTCCAACTTGCTTCGTTACAAAGAGTTTGTATGTGATGAGCTTGAAGAGTTGAAGAACACTTGGAACTTTGCATGAGTTGGAAATAAGGATTTTTTCAACTTCTGCCTTCTCTTGTAGAGGATGATGAAGTTTTAATCTCAAGGGGGCTTTTTGCGTTTTTGGCGTTTGAATATCTTGTATGCAGAGTTGTAGCAAAAGTTAGCAAAGTTATCCGGTTGTTCTTCGTAGTGTATCTTTTATACTGAGGTTGTCTTCCCGTTGGAGGAGAAGGAGGACAACTGCATTAAATGAGCGAGCAGTTGATTTGACCAGTAGGACTCGGTAAAGTTGGCGGGTTACTATTTTGGGATAAAGTAATCCTGACATTGCGGCCAATCATCTGCAATAACTCTACGGAGTATGGGGGGCATTAAATGTGCATTTAATGCACGCACTGTAGCTTTTCAGTTCAAGACTCCTAGCCGTTGAAGGAATCTTTCAGTTGGTTTCCCGGTTTGGTGGAATTCTTCCAAGTGTCAGGCCTTCTGGTGTCTTTAACAGAGATTTGATCAGAGAAGGTCTGGAGCACTTCTGTTGAAAAGATATTCAACAGAGAACTAGGAGGGTTTCTGTCAGAGTAAAGGCTAACAGAGACCCTGAGGTCTTCTGTTCTAAGGCAGAGAACTAAAGGTCCTTTGTTCGACCAATGCCTTAACAAAGGTCTTCTGCTCTGGAGGCCTTCTGCTTTGTAGGTCTTCTGCTCTTGAGGCCTTCTGCTTTGTAGGTCTTCTGCTCTGGAGGCCTTCTGCTTTGTAGGTCTTCTGCTTTGGAGGCCTTCTGCTTTGGAGGCCTTCAGCTAGTCGATTATACTAAAGAATTTACAAAGGAAAATTCTAATACATTAAGTCTAAAGAGGGGTACTCTAAAGTCATAATCAATCTAGCATCATCAAAATCTAATTACAAATATTCCTTACACACTCATGCCATCCAGGAAACAATAATGACTATGGCCTGCCAACCTCTCTATTAATTGATCGATGAAGGGGAGGGGAAAATGGTCCTTCCGGGTGGCTTCATTCAATTTGCAGTAATCAATTACCATTCGCCACCCGGTAACAGTTCGACTGGGCAGAAGTTCACCCTTTTCATTTTTCGTGACAGTCATTCCCCCCTTTTTGGGGACAACATGAATCGGTCTTACCCATTGGCTATCAGAGATGGGGTAAATGATACCCGCATCCAGCAGTTTGACGATTTCAGCACGCACCACTTCCATCATGTTTGGGTTCAAACGTCGTTGTGGTTGGACGACAAGTTTAAACCCTTCCTCGATCTTGATGGTGTGGGTAAAAAAGGTTGGACTTATTCCATTGATGTCCTCAAGTTTCCAAGCAATTGCTTGCTTGTGTGTCTTAAGGACTCCAAGTAATTTGCCCCTTTGTTCCTCACTTAAGTTTGCGGGGATGACGACAGGGCATTTGCCTTCGTCATCCAAGAATGCGTATTCTAAATGGGCAGGGAATTTCTTTAGTTTGAGGGGGCGGTCATTTCTTAAGTTTTGTTCATTTTTCTCCCCCCCGAACTCAGACAATACTTCGTGAGAAGCTTGCTCAATTATCACGTCCTCACAACTCTCACATGCATCACTCATGTCACTGTTTGCTTCTTTTAACAGACATGCTTTATCACTTACATGTCCATTCTCTCCCCCAAACAGATACCCTTTAATTGATTCGAAAGTATCAAGAAAATGACATCCTTGAAAAAAATCTGTGGGGTGTTTCATAACATCTGAGAGTCGGAAGGTGCATAAATGATCTCCGACTCTTAGAGTTAATGAGCCATCAGTGACATCAATCAAGGCCCTAGCGGTAGCCAGAAAGGATCTTCCTAGAATAAGAGATGTTTCCCTATCCTCTTCCATGTCCATTACTACAAAGTCGGCAGGGAAAATGAATTTGTCAACCTTGACCAAGACGTCTTCAACAATTCCTTTCGGATATTTGACTGAGCGATCAACCAGTTGAAGACACATCCTGGTGGGTTTCATTTCCCCAAGTCCTAGCTTCTCGACTATAGAGGAAGGCATCAGGTTGATACTCGCCCCTAAGTCCGCTAGAGCATTATTGAAATTGAAATTGTCAATTGAACAAGGGATAGTGAAGCTACCTGGATCCTTTAGCTTTTCACGTATTGACCTTAGAACCACCGCTGAGCATTCTGCATTTAGGTCCACGACAGAGAGCTCCTGCAGCTGTCTCTTGTTTGTCAGCAAGTCCTTGAAGAACTTGGCATATTTTGGCATCTCCGCCAATGCATCCATCAGCGGCAGGTTGACGTGGAGTTGTTTGAGTAGGTCCAGGAATTTGTTGTATTTCCTACTATCGTCATCATTTCTAACCCGTGAAGGAAACGGGAGAGAAGGTTTGACAATGGTGACCTTTGTGTTAGGGCGTGTTGGTTCCATGCTCTTCTCAGTTGGAGCATCAGTATGTTTCTCAGGTGTCATACTAGGTGTCTCCTCCTCTTCACTGTACTTCTGCTTGTCCTCGGTTGTTTGTCTCCCACTTCGGAGAGTGATAGCTTGCACATGTTCACGGGGATTAGGTTCTGTAGTGCTAGGCAAGTTGCCAGCCTGACGACCGGGAACATTATTCTGAGTAATTTGCATCATCAGAGTTTTGATCTGATTGTCAGTGCTAGCCTTGTATTTTGCCATTTCCTCCCGTTGCCTTGCTAGTTCAGCTACCAACAAGCCTATCTCCGAGGTTTGGGCCGCCTCTGTTTGTCGTATATGCGGGGCACATAAACCTGATTGTTCTGGGTTGATTGGTTTACTGCCCCTCCTTGGTTTCGCCCATGGAAGTTGTGCCCTTGATTGTAATCCCCCCGCCATTGGTTTCCTTGGTAGTTTCTCCCCTGGTAATTCTGGGGAGGGTAATTTGTGTTACCCCCCTATTACCTTGATTTGCCCATGGCCCTTCTTGTTTCGTTCGGCCACATTCCAGCATGTTTACCTCCCTGTTGTTACTTACATTACAATCATCAACTAATTGACATGAATTGGTCAAATACGGACCAAACATATCTCACAAGAGAGTACAAGTTCAGTAGAATTAGAAACAGGTGAATAAACATTAAATTGTGATGAGTGTGGGGCAGAGTTTGAGTTCCCAAAGTATCGGGATGGTTGCTGATTCGGGGCAGCACCTATGTTGTTGACCTGGTTGGTGTGATTGTTTTCGCCCTTCAGATTTTTCACTTCCACCACCAACCCTTCAATCTTTGCGGTTAAGGTCGTGAGTTGGTCAACTTCAAGATAGCCTGGTTTTGTGGCCACTGGAGTTCTTTCATCGTACCAGTATCTTGCGTTGGAAGTGACCTTCTCCACCAGGGCTTCATTGGCGTCGGGCGCCATGTTAAGGAACGATCCCACCTGCAAAGAGAAATCAAGCTCTTTTTTTCTTCCAACTTGAAGCCCATTATAGAAATGGAACATCAAGCTGCTAGGGTCCATTAGTGTGAGTGGACACTTGTTTCTCATATCCTTGAAGCGCTCCCATGCTTCATTTAATGATTCCGTCGGGAATTGCCTAAAATTTTGGAGCGCTGTTTTGATTTTAGCAACCGCTGACGGAGGAAAGTACTCTTGCATGAACGCCTGGTGTAGTGCTGCCCATGTCGTGAAATGTCCTGTTGGAAAACTATCCAACCATAGAGATGCCCTATCTCGAAGTGAGAAAGGAAATAGGGTCAGTTTTCCGGCGTCAGGAGTCACTCCGTTGAAGCGGAATGTTTGGCACGCTCTGGTGAACCACAACATGTGGGCCCTGGGATCATCTTGTTTGGACCCGCCAAATTGATGATTAGACATCATGTTAATAATGGCGGGTTTTATTTCGAAGTTGGCCACCTCTATTGTTGGTGCGCTTATGCTATCATCCTTGATGAAGCTTGGCGTGAGGTTTTGCAGCACCGTCTTTTGGTCCGTCATGATTGGTTTCTTGTGGATCAAAAGATTTTTCCACAAAGTTCTTTCAGGTTCAGGATTAAGTTCAAGTAGCCCTTCCACTCCTTTAGAGCAGGTGTGCATTCATTTATCCTGAAATCTTTATACAAATGTCGCAAATGCGAAAAAGTCTCCCTAACTAGAATTCACCTATGCTAGAACTAGATTAAGAAATTACCGTGCCATTCCCCAGCAACGGCGCCATTTGATAACCGCTTACGCGGCGTTGTAGTAAGACGGAGTCTAACCTTTCGGCTTTTCCCCGAGTATCGTGTCTCTTGAGGAATGGCGGAGGAGTTTTCTTAATTTAGTCTTAGTCAAGGGCTATCGCTAATTGTTGGAAGCTTTTTCAATACAAAAAGGGTGATTGTGTTCTAGACTAGGCCAATCTGCACAATTACACTAGGAGCAAATTTCAACTAAAAGATTTAAGATCAAATATTCTAAATATTAATGAAAAGATTGAGGCAAGTAAGGACAATGAATTGAGTAATTGGAAATGGATATATTCTTGGACTTAGTAATTAGGGGAATTTAAAACTAAAATTGGACTAATAATTTCTTTTCTCATAGACAAGAATAGAAATTACTTTCATTAATTTATCCTATTTCTAGGTTTCATTAATGTATTCAAAAATGGTTGGCTTGAATTAAATTCTAATCTCATAGACAAGGCAGAAATAATTCTCCAAAATTTTAATTAATAAAAATAGCCAAATTCATTAACTAATTAAATTCATTATTTAAGCAATTTGAATTTATTTCTCATAGACAAGATGTAAATCTTGTCTATTAAATCCATTTCATTAAAATTATCCTATTTCTAGGCCTTATTAATGTGCTTGAATAAAGTTGACTCAAATTACTTTCTAATCTCATAGACAAGTTAGAAATAATTTTCCAAAATTTAATTAATGAAATTGGCTAACAATTATTAATTACTAATTCATCAAATTGAATAACTAGCTCAATTAATTAATTTTAACCCCTAATTTTCGGCTAACAAGTCAATCCATATTCCTTTACTCAATTCATGCCCAAAACAAATTTAGCTACTAAACATCATTTTTGCATTCAACAATATGGTAAATAAATTAAACATTAACAAGGAATTAAACATGAATAATAGCAAAAAATAAACAAAAATAAAATATTGTCAAAATAAACTTTCTGGAACAACAATATGACTTTCTGGAATTTTTTATTAATTTTCAAATCTAAAATCCAATTTTAACAATTAATTGATAATTTTCCCACTTTTAACTATAAAATACAAAAGGCAATTAAAAATAGGCTAAATTCGTTCTACATTTTCTATTGACTACTGGAGGTGATATTACAGTGAAATAAACTGGAATTAGGACCGAGACTATTTTTTTTCTATTTTTGTGTAATTAATTTAATTTATGCATTAATAACAACTAATTACCGAAATTAATTAAAAAATACTTGTACTTCGTGAAAATTAAGTTTCTTCAGATAAATAACAACCTTGAGGCTAGTGAACAACTATATAATTAATTGGAACGAATTCAACATCAATAACTCTTTTATTTAATTTATGGAAGAAAATGCGAAATACTAGATAAATATTCTGGAAATATTCGAAGAACAGATCGAGAAAACAAAGCACAGATTCAGATTCTACTCGTTGAGAAGATGAAAATACATATAAAGAACTTACAATTTGAAGCTAAAATGAAGAAGGGGATATGAAGATTTGAAGTTTCTCTCTACCAAAAGACCTTGGAGCTGCGGAAATGGCTGAAGAACTGAACCTTTTTGAACTGAATTAGGGTGGGAAGAGGTGTGTTTGAGTTCAACAAAAATCGGGCTATTTATATCACAAAAAATCTCGTAGGCGGCCAAATAGGCGGCCGCCTCTGGCCCTTTCGCGGCCGCCTTCTATCACGTCACCGACAGGACGTGACGCCGGTCAACTCATCCGCCGCAGGCGGTCCAGCAGGCGGCCGCCTGCCGTTCCTGTCTGGCCGCCTGCCGTCAAATCCCACCGGCCGGTGGTTGGTTTGTCGCCTTGTGCCGCAGGCGGTCATCGAAGGCGGCCGCCTTCCGTCCAGTGTCGGCCGCCTTCGGTTTTTCTCCGGTCCGGTCCAATTTCAGAAAATGTTGACTTTTTTCAAACAACGGTAGGCGGCCTGGTAGGCGGCCAATCTGGGCGCCTGTTTGGGCGCCTGTGAGTTTTTTTGTCTGTCTTGTTCTGTATTTTGTAATCTTCAACTTTCCCTTCTGGACCACTTTGAAATTTTGCTTCCTTCTTTCGGTATGATATCATTTGTCACTCAAATTGATGCATTTTGTGCTAATTTGACCCGAAATTTCATCAACATATCATGGATGTGATTTTTACCTGATTTCACGAAACTTGAACCAAAATATATAAAACATGCCTTGTTTTTCTATTTTTCAATCCAAAATCACTTAAATTTGATAAGAAAAATAAGTACAAAAATGGACTTATCAATTCCTTTCTCACTTCTCCAAATTCGTGGTCTCAGATCTTCTTGGTATGGCACTATAATCTTGACGTTCTCCCAAGGTGTTTCAAACTTGTCTTCTATCTTGCGTTCACCTGGGCGCGTCTTGATCAAATCTTTGACTATGTGAAAATCAAGAAGTGGATCGTCGTAGAATTCTCCTTGAGCTATTTCTTCAGAGTCCAGTCCCATTAACTTCTCAGCAGTAGTCTTCTTGACTTCTCGTATGAAATTCAGATGGCTGAGAGCTTCTTCTTTGTTCATCTTTTGCAGCTCGTCCTTCTCATTATCTTCTATCCAGTTGAGTAATATCAGGTCAACAGCTTTCTCTTTTGTTTCTTGGATGATGATGGTAGATCTGCTGGAATTGGGATAGAAGCGGTTTTAGACGATTATGTAGCTCTCTCAGCATGTGGGACCTGTGGATCATTTGGGACAAAAATCGTAGTAGTGGGTGACATAACACCGGAGTCACAAAGACTTACCGTTTTCATCATACTAGAGACTAGCTCGTTCTGACGGCTTGAAGACAATGGTGATTCATATGTTGCATTGTCAGGACTACCTTCTAATCCTTGGTCAACATCCATGAAGGATGATCCTATAGAAGTTCTCGAGAGGTCACAAAGTCCTGGCTCAGTGTTTATGGGCTCGGAAGGGTGAAAAACGGTTAAGGCTAGTGAGTTATTGGGTGCGGTAGAGTTTGAAAGTTTAGGCTGAGAAGATGTAGATGGTTTAGAGCAAGTGGGGGATGGAATGATGGATTGAGATGTGGTTTGCTCACAAGCATGTTGCCTTTTCTCCCCCTCATGATGATCCGAATCATCGGTGTCATCATGTTTACGCTTAGGCAAGCGTTCTTGATCACGACAGGTGGTAGTAGGGATGAATGGAGGGGTGAGGGCAAGGATGTTTTGTACTTGAATTAGATGAGGTGGGAGGATGGGTTCGGATAGGAGTCTATCAAGGAAGTACTCGGATAAATCAAGAATGTTCATTTGATTTGGGTCAGGGTGAGAGGTAGATGGAGCGGATGTGGGTATTATTGAGGTGGGTGTGATGGTAGATGGAAGAGTTTCTATGCAGGGAGTTGGTGTGATCCTTGGTCTGCTACGCCTGTTGGGACTACAGGACGTAGGTCTTGTAAGAGTGAAAGCTTGAAAGCTAGAAGTTCAGACCTTAGATCCTCCCTAGTTAAACTAGCAAAGGAATAAAAACCTGACCTAAAAGAAGTATCAGTTCTCACAACATCACTAAGATTAGCGGTGCCATGGCCTGCTGGGGAGATCAGTGGGGCAGGACTTCCAACCATCATTGGCGTACCTCGGGTTGTTATGACAGGTGGTAATGAACCTGTATCAGTGTGTGAAGAAGTAGAAGGTTGTGCCCTAGAAAATGATAAAACTTCTGGGAATTTGGACACATGACCTAATGTGCATTGGGTAGCTGTGTGGGGTGGTTCACTGATGGGTTCCCCTTGTGGGATTGAAACAACCATCTGTTGGGAGACAGTTGAGTGGTTTAGGCTTGGCTCATTTTGCGCTATTGAACTCAATGTAGTGACTTCTACTCGGGAACTGACAACGTCAGGACCTGTACCTATGGGCTGAGTTCGGAATATTTCATTGACTGGGATTGATGTATCAACATTTAAAGCACTAGAGGAGGAGACATCAGCTCTCTTGGACTGAGTCTCACCTGCCCTCTTCTTTGGTTTAGTCACTCTCGGACCCTTACTTCCACTCGGCTTTGAAGTCCCTTGGGTACACACAGTGGGGTTTGACTACTTCGTAGGGATAGAAGAGATACTAACCTTGTATTCAGTGACGTGCGAATCATTTGGAGCAGCAAGGTTGAGAAGAGCATCAGGAATTTGCATTGGCTGCATCTCAGGAGTGTTCTCAGAGTTCTTGAAGTGAATGAGTTGAGGAATGACTTGCAGCTCTGTTGGTGGCCTTTGTGGAATGTTGGCATCTTCTCTCATGAAGTGGTCGATCAAAATTGAGAACCAACGTACATAGGGGATGTACTTGGTCTTCTAGTTTGATGCCCTTGTGTTTAGTTGCTCTAGGATTTCCAACCAGATTAGCTGCGTCCAGTCATAATTCTTAGAAAACATCACTCCGTGGACCAGCTTTAGAATGTGGATGTTGCATTGATCATGTCCAGTTTGCTTGGATGAGAGGCACTTGTTGAGAATGGAAAAGAGAGTTTTCCGCGTCCTTGGTAGTTTGTTGCTTATGAATTGAGAAGATGAGGTCAATGGAGGTATATGGCCAATCTTTAGCATGTCAGAGAAGATTGTAGGCGGCTCAGGGAACGAGTCGTATTCAGATGATATGGGTAGGTGAAGGAGGGTACGGAAGGTATCTTGAGTGATAGTGATGGTGGAATTGGCTATTGTGGCTTCAAGAGTTGGAATTGGGTTATTTGTGGTGTGCAAAGTTCCCAGAGCTGTCTCAGGTAGATTTTCGGGGCTTTGACAGATAATGTGAGTGCAGGCCACAACGGGTGCCCTTTGAGAATGGAGATGATGACTTTTTCTTGGCATTTGAGCACGGTCGGATCCAACAAGTAGTTGTTATCTTTAATGTCGATCCAACTTTCCTTAGGATACACTTCCTCCTTAGATAAGAATGCCATTGCCTGAATGGCACATATAAAACACTTGTGATTAGAAAAGAATGGTTTTGGGCTAATGGGCTTTGGTTTTGGGTAATTGGGCTTTGGTTTAGGTAAATGGGCTTTGGTTTGGGTAAATGGGCTAAGTGTATGGTTTAAGGGAATTTCGGGTAGAGGGATTTCGGAGGGGTTCAATTTTGGGAGTATGTATTTTAGATGGTTTAGGAAATTCGGGTCAACTTAATGATTTCGGAGGCCCAGCAAACTAGAAGGATTTCGGAGGCATGTATTTCGGATGGAATCTCAGGGGCCCAGCTTTTTGGATTTCGGATCCCTTTCAAAGGGGATTTCGGTTTATGATTTCGGGAGCCCCTTTTTACAATTTTGGATGCCCGTGTTGGAAAATATTTCAGGATGGAGGATTTCGGATCTCTGGTAAGGGATTTCTCAGGAAGTGAAATTCGGCTGGGGTCTCTTTCTGAGATTGGTAAGTCGGTTGATATTTCAAATGGGATTTCGGTAAGGAAATTCGAAGGGAGTGAGTATGAAAGCTTTTTGGCTATGGAGTTTGAGAACCAGATTACGTTCAACTGAGGTCTGGTGGTGGTGGTGGTCGGTGAAGGTGACGACGGCGAGGAGGGATTCTGGTGGTCTGGGCCAAATTTTCCGTCGTCGTTCTAAGATTATACCTGCAAAAATTAACATGCTCACACACACATGCAATGAATTTAAACAACCTTAAGAGATTTTGGAGAAGATGAACGTTGAGGAAGATGACCGAATCACTTTGAGAACCTTGAGTGCTACTTTGAAAAAGAATTTGAGAGAGTAGAGAGGGGAAGAAGAAGGTGAAATAAACGATTTCTTGCTTAAGTACCCGCGAAAAGAAAATCGGAAAGTCTTTTTGGCTTCTTATTTTTTGATTTATGGAAATTGACAAAAATTAACTGACTAAAAATCCTAGACTGACTCAAAAAAAAAGAATTTTTTTTTTGTGATTTCTATTTTAAGAAAAAAAATGCAGATACTAAAACAAATAAGAATTACTCCCCCTCAATTAATGTTGGGCCGCGGGTATGCGGTGCCAGCAACAGCCAGCCTGCTGGTGCAATCGGACCGCGTGGCGCTTCGCTTGTGCTATAAAGGGGTAGGAGCGTGCTTCACTATCAGCGATTGCTTTTAGTGTAGCGGTAAGCGCAACGATCCACAAGTGGTATCAGAGCCAAGGTCACGGGTTCGACCCCCGGCAATAGCATGCTGCGCAGTTGTAGGCTGGCAGGTGCTGGGGGGGAGATTGTTGGGCCGCGGGTATGCGGTGCCAGCAACAGCCAGCCTGCCGGTGCAATCAGACCGTGTGGCGCTTCACTTGTGCTATAAAGGAGGAGGAGCGTGCTTCACTATCAGCGATTGCTTTTAGTGTAGCAGTAAGCGCAACGATCCACAATTAGTACTCAGACCAGACTAATTTTGCTCCCCCTCAATGTTTGCACATTTTAGGGAAACAGACTGACAAACCAAGAAACTGACTCAATAAAATTAAAAATTAACAAAATAAAATAAAATAAACAAACTTAAACTAAAAACTCCCCCTATACTTGTGCACGGTATTAAAATTCCAAATTCTGCATTCCCAGTTTAGAGACCAGGAACTGAAATCTTTTCTCGTCCAAAGCTTTTGTGAATAGATCAGCCAATTGCAGCTCAGTGCACACAAAGTATAGGTCCACATGACCTTTTTCAATATGATCTTTGATGAAATGGAATCTCAGGTCAATGTGCTTAGTGCGAGAATGATGAACTGGGTTGCAAGAGATAGCAATCGCACTTTTTGAGTCACTGTATATCGGAATGTGGTCAAAGTAGAATCCAAAGTCACGCAGTTGAGTCCTCATCCATAGTACTTGTGAACAACAACTAGCAGCAGCAACATATTCAGCCTCTGCCGTAGATGTAGACACACAATTTTGCTTCTTTGAGGACCAACAGACCAGCTTTTCTCCAAGAAATTGAGCACTACCAAAAGTACTTTCTATCCATTTTACATCCAGCGAAATCCGCGTCAGTGGACGCAATTAGATCAAATGCAGTCTCCTTAGGATACCAGAGTCCTAGATTAGGAGTTCCTTTCAGATACCGAAGAATTCTTTTCACAACAAGCAAATGGGATTCCTTTGGATTTGCTTGAAAGCGAGCACAGAGACAGGTAGCAAACATAATATCAGGTCGACTCGAGGTCAGATACAGCAATGAACCAATCATTCCCCTATAAGAGGTAGCATCAACAGGCTTTCCCGATGGATCAGTATCGAGTTTACAGGCAAGAGTCATCGGGGTTTTCACAGGGGTGCTGTTCTCTTGACCGTATCTCTTTAGCAAATCATGAATGTAGTTGGACTGATGAATGAAAATTCCGTCAGGCAATTGTTTAACTTGTAGTCCAAGAAAGAAATTCATTTCGCCCATCATGCTCATTTCGAACTTAGATTGCATCAGACTTCCAAATGCAGTGCATAATGCTGGATCAGTGGAGCCAAAAATGATGTCATCAACATAGATCTGAACCAAGATGATGTCAGACCCATGACGCTTGATAAAGAGAGTAGTATCAATTGTTTCTTTAGAAAATCCAGAATCAACCAGGAAATCAGACAATTCCTCATACCAAACTCTCGGGGCTTGTTTGAATCCTTACAATGCTTTATCCAGACGATAAACATGATCTGGATATTTCGTACTGATGAAGCCTTCTGGTTGATCCACATAAACTTCTTCTTTCAAGATCCCGTTCAAGAATGCTGTTTTGACGTCCATTTGATAGATGGTGAAGTTCTTGTGTACCGCATAAGCCATGAACAGTCGAATGGCTTTAATGCGTGCTACTGGAGCGAACGTCTCATTGTAATCAATACCTTCTTATTGATTGTAGCCTTTCGCAACTAATCTAGCCTTGTTGCGAATCACAATCCCGTCTTCATCCTTCTTGTTCTTAAATATCCACTTAGTGCCTATGATTGATTTTCCAGGGGGCCGAGGCACAAGTGACCAGACTTCCAGTCTTTCAAATTGATTGATTTCTTCTTTCATGGCGATTATCCAATCAGGATCAGCTAACGCTTCGGTGACATGAGTAGGCTCAGTTTGACTAAGAAAACAAGAAAACAGACATTCATTCTCGGTGGCAGATCGTGTGCACACTCCACTTGAAGGATTTCCAAGTATGAGATCAGGTGGATGAGCACGTGTCCATTTTCTCACATGAGGGAGTGGTTGAGCATTATTGTTGGGTTGCTGATCAGTGGGCGGAGGTGTTGAAGTTTCAATCTCAGCTGTGGTTGCAGAAGTTGATGAAGTTTGTTGAAGATGATTTAATTGTGAATCAAGTTTGTCATCTATCTTGTAATAGATTAGCTTTAGTATTATTCCTGGTATTAAATATGTGCATTTATTAGATTGAATATGGGCCAAGTGTTAGGCCCATACTAAAGGCTAAAAGCCTTATTCGCCTACTTGAATCTCGCCTATAAAAGGGAGTCGAGGATTCAGGTTTAGGTTTAACTTTCGTACTCGCTCATAATAGCCTTAGCGCAAATACTTCTGTTTACGAGTTCACGGTATATCAAGAAGGGTTTACATCAATTCATCTGTGTTCATCTATTCTGTTAATCTTCTTCTTGTTATGCTGTTATTCATATTGCTGTAATAGAAACAGGGACTATCAGTTGGTATCAGAGCCGATCGAGAGCCGATCAGAAGAACGCCCGCGGAAAACCTCTGTTTTTCACGTTGTTTTTTTTCTGTCGAGTTCTTTGTCTGTAATCTTGTTTCTTGTTAAAAAGTTGTAAAAGTTACACCCTTAGAATCTTCGTTTCGAAGCGATCAAGGGGTATACTTCAGATTTCCTTTTCTGCAATTTTTGTACTTAAGATTTTTCGAGTACCATATGTCGACATCTAGGGTTTGAACAGGTTTTTCCAAGTATTTCGAGCTGAAAACTTCTCCTGAGGATCTCGACATCATACTCTACAAGAAACTACCTTCAGATTTTGCTTATCTGATTTTTACAGTTTGCAGGATTTCGACATTGAGGATCTCGACATCCAAATCTCGAGATCGAGGTTTCGATTTTAAGGTTTCGACATCTGGTTCTCGACATTTGACTTCTCGAAATAATATTTCGAGTTTCACTTCTCGGCATCTCAAATCTCGAGATTTACTTCTCGACATTTGAAATCTCGAGATTTCAAAACTCGACATCCTAATCTCGATATCAAATCTTGAAACCGGGCCTCCTTTATCGAAATCCTAGATCTCGATATTCAGATCTCAACATCTGATTTTCGACATTCTGCCTCTAAAAATCTTTTGATCAATTATCTCGAACGGTCAGTTTTATACAGCAATGGCCTCAGAATACAATGCTCAAGGCAACAGCAGTACTCCTCCCAGTCTTAGAAAAGGAGAATACCAGATGTGGAGGAATTGATTCCTTAATTTCCTTGAGCACAAAGAAAACTCCGATGCGATGCTTGAATCGTTGCTTGAAGGACCAGCAGAACTGATGATTTCAGTTGGTGGAGATCCAGAAAACAACCCACCTATTCCTCCAGAAAGGAGACAGAATGTGGCATCGTAATATACCGAAGCTGACAAGCTCAGGCTTCGAGGTGATCTCATGGCCAAGACGTACCTCCTTCAAGCAATTCCTAACGAAGTATATGTTCTCATCGACATCATGCAAACAGCAAAGGAAATGTGGGATGAGATTCAGAAACTGCTCCAAGGCACAAGCATCAGCCTTAAAACCAAGAAGACAACAATCCTTATTGCTTATGACTCCTTCAAAGCTGGCCAAGGAGAACCATTGAACGAGACTTACAACAGACTCGTCCAACTGGTCAATGAACTAAGGAAAATCAAAGTATTCAGGTCCAACTTAGAACTGAATATAAGATTTCTCTCCAGCTTACATCCTGCATGGGAAAAAACAGTGAAGGATGTTAGATCACGCATTGACTTGGATGAAATTAACCTCTACACTCTTTATGAACATTTAAAGCAATTTGTCAATGAGGTTGCTTGTGCCGAGGATCATCACAGCTCAAATCCCCTGGCTCTAGTGATGGAAGCTCAGCCCCGAAGGACAACCACACCACTAAAGAAGAAGAAGAAGAAGGTGATGGTTGAATCAGATGAAGATGAAAGTGATGATGACAAATCTGATCTGGAGGCTGAGCTTGCGGACTTACAGAAAAAGATGGCACTGCTTGCCTAGAGATTTGCAAAGAAGAACATCTCCTCCAACAAGCTGAGAACCTCCTCCTCAAACTATAAACAGAAGAACCATGATCAAGCATCTTCTAGGAAGGCGCCGTCAGCTGAAGATGCCCCCAAATGCTACAACTGTGGAAAGGCTGGACATGTCATCAAAGACTGCCGCCTCCCAAAGAAGAGAGATGCAAACTTCTACAAGCAGAAGATGCTGTGGAATAAACAGAAAATGCTGATAGTGCAGAAAGAAGAAGAAAACTCTACAGTGCTTGCTGAGAATGATGACTGGGCAGAAGACACTTCTGATGAGGAGGAGGAGTGTTGGTCCCGGTTGTACTGGATACAGTCTAGAGGGGGGGTGAATAGACTGTATTGGTTTTTAACCTTTTCAAGCTAAGTACCAGATTTAACATAATAGCCTGTTCTGTTGGCAGAACAGACTGGCAGCGGATGGGGTTCTGGTAGGGAGTTCTGTTAATAGCCTCAGAGAAGCAAAGGCAGTAGGCCTTCTGTTAACTCACAAGACCAGTTCTGCTGAACACAGATACCAAGTCTTTGGAGTTAAACAGTTCAAATAAAAACTATGAATGAAAAGCAGTAAGTAAATGACACCAGGGCTTTTTATAGTGGTTCAAGGAACAACTTGTTCCTCTAGTCCACTGTTCCACTAAGCTCGTAAAAACTTCCATTTACAATGCCTTAGCCCTATCACTTAAGAAGCTCTCCACGTCTTCTTCAAGTGTAGATGTCTTCTTGGATGCACTTCCGGCTTCCCTAAGACTGGTCCTTTCACTGAGCTTTCCCAGAAGTATCACCACTTCACAGCTCCAGGTACTTGGACGTCCTTCTTGTGAAAGAAGAGGTTCTATTTAGAACAGAGGTTCCTCCAACTTGCTTCGTTACAAGGGATTTGTAAGTAATGAGCTTGAAGAGTTGAAGAACACTTGGAACTTTGCTTGAGTTTGAAATAAGGATTTTTCAGTCTTCTGCCTTCTCTTGTAGAGGATGATGAAGTTTTAATCTCAAGGAGGCTTTTTTCTTTGTAGCGTTTGAATTTCTTGTATATGCAGAGTTGTAGCAAAGGTTAGCAAAAGTTATCCGGTTGTTCTTTGTAGTGTATCTTTTATACTGAGGTTGTCTTTCCGTTGGAGGAGAAGGAGGACAACTGCATTAAAATGAGAGAGCAGTTGACTTGACCAGTAGGACCCGGTAAAGTTGGCGGGTTACTATTTTGGGATAAAGTAATCCTGACATTGCGGCCAATCATCTGCAATTACTCTACGGAGCATGGGGAGCATTAAATGTGCATTTAATGTGCGCACTGTAGCTTTTCCGTTCAAGACTCCTAGCCGTTGAAGGAATCTTTCAGTTGGTTTCCCGGCTTGGTGGAATTCTTCTAAGTGTCAGGCCTTCTGGTGTCTTTAGCAGAGAGTTGATCAGAGAAGGTCTTGAGCACTTCTGTTGAGAAGATATCCAACAGAGAACCAGGAGGGTTTCTGTCAGAGTAAAGGTTAACAGAGACCCTGAGGTCTTCTGTTCCTAGGCAGAGAACCAAAGATCTTCTGTCAGGAGGTCTTCTGGTCTGGAGGCCTTCTGGTAGTGGATTATACTAAGAAATTTTACAAAGGAAAATTCTAATACATTAAGTCTAAAGAGGGGTACTCTAAAGTCCTAATTAATCTAGCATCATCAAAATATAATTACAATTTCCCCCTTTTTGATGATGCCAAAACCCTTTAACTATTTCTAGAGAAGTGCCTTCACCATAAAGAATTAAAGTTTAAGACTTTCATTAAAATCTTGGTGGGCAACTTGGCATAGGAAAATAGTAAGAGTGCAGTACATTCAGATAGCAGATAATAATTCAAAAAGCAAACACAAACAGAAAGCAAGGAAAAGACAAAGATTGAGGAATTGCCTTACAAAGTTTGAGGCAGAGATGTTCTTTTATTAAGGTGGATTACAAGAGTATCTGATTACATAATAGTCTTTACAGCTTCAACTCTTGCTTGTTCATCCAGTCCTTGTAGCCTCTTTAGCTCCGCATTCACCTCTTCTCTGATTCCAACTAGATTTCGAGTTCTCTGATAAGAAGACCAAACGGGTGAGAGTTTGCAGTCTAGGTAGTTTAGAACACCTTCATCAATATCTTTTCCTGGTACAATGCTGTTGTGAAACCAGAATTCTGCCTCCTCCAGAGATCCACCATGTCTAACCTTTACATGACCATCATGGTCCAGATAAAGATTCTGTTGTTGTGTGGAGGTCATCTTCTGCTTCATTTCCTCAAATTGTGTTTTAGTCATCACTTGAGATCCTCCCAGTCTCCATTCTTTAAAGCTTAGGGCTTTCTTCTTCTTAGTTCCTTTCTTCTGTGGGGATGGGGGTATAGGTAAACCGGCTGCTCTCTTTTTCTGTAAAGTAGCTTCAAAGTATGGAGCAGGGTCTACTATTGGTTCAGCAGAAGGGGATGCTTTAGCAGGAATTCTGGTGGACCGAGGCCTATTCGGTTGAGGGTCCTCTTCCCCCCTTTTGGCATCATTTAGGTCCTCTAGCATCATGCTGATCTTCTGGAACTCTGAGACCTGTGAGGAGGCTATCTGCTCAAGGGCCTCTGGTAAGGTCTGAGTGACAGAGGTGAGACCTTCTATCAGACCTTGTTGTTTATGAAAAGCTGAGGCAATGTCTTTGGAACTTGCTTCAAGAAGAACCAGTTTCTGGTATCTCTCTTTGTCTTGAGCAAACAGAGTCCTGGTTTGATCACGGTGGACTTTGCAGAGTTCCTCTATGTCCAACAGCTGTTCTTTGGTTTTGGTATCAGCCCATTGGAGATCTTCAATATTAGTGGAGATGGTCTCAATTGCTTTGCCTTGAGCTATCAGAGTCTGATGAAAGGTGAATAGGGTCTTATGTATACCTTCTACTTCAGTTGAAAGTGCATCTGTTCTGGCAGAGGAGGATGCCAGAATTGAGATTATCATTCACATGAGCAAGGTGCTCAAAGTGCTTGTCATTTATCTGGATGAGTTTGTCCATGCCTTGGAGGACTTGACCACCAAATTCTTCTGCTGTTTCAACAAACTTGTTGAAGGGAATTTGATTCTCTTGTCCAGCAGATTGAGGCAGCTCTAAACCTCTTCCCTTAGGCAAAGGGTGATGCTCTTGAACAGAGGAGAGAGATTGGACAAGAAGTTCATGCTAGAGTTGAGTCAGAGGAGAGAGATTGGACAAGAAGTTCATGCTCTTCTGTCTCTTTGAAGTAGCTTTGTAGGACTTGCTGACCATGAAGCCATCCATGTCAGAGGAGTCTTCATAAGAGGAGTAGATTGGGATTCTGTTTCTGATTACCTTCTTCTTCTTCTTCCGGAGGGAGGGATTGGGGGCAGTAGAATGCCTAGAATAACCTTGTGGTGTAGAGATGGGGGAGGCTGTAGTAGGATCAGAGTCTCTAAGGAACCATTCAGGTTTTAGCTGAGCTGCAGGTTGGTGTGGTGGAAGGGATTCTTGTGGAGTGACTTGATGTTCAAACTTGGGAGGTGAAGAGGATTTCTGTTGAGGTTGAGGTGATGAGGAGATAGGCTGTTGGGGTTGGTGTGGAATAATTTGTCTTTGAGAGGATGGGGGAGGGGAAGGGGATCTGTTCTTAGGGGGAGAGAACGGTTTGCAGGGTGAAGGAGATGGAGATTTGGAGATTGAGGGCTTTTGGGGTGTGGGGGTTTTCTGTTCAGAAGAGGGTTTCTGATGAAGTGAGGAGGTGTTCTGTTGGGGGGTTGGGAGTGTATGCACAGAGGGGGATAATGGAATCAGGGGTTCTGTTGGAATAAGTACAGAAAGGGTTTTCTGGTGAGGAGATTGGGGTGGAGTGGTAAAGGGAGTTGGCATTCTGGGTGAGAGTGGAGGTTCAGGAATTACCTCAAGTAGAGTCTCTGTGAACTGTGAATCTCTCCATTCCTTGACCAGCCTCTCCATGACCAAGGGTAGATCATTAGCAGTGGAGGGTTCCCCTTCTCCATGTGCACTATGTCGAAATTTGATCATAGATTCCTTCATCTTCTTTTCAATCAGCCAATCATCAAAGGCTGCCATCTCATCTTCTGTCAGAGCCTTGACATGCTCTTCTGCTATGACATGAGTGAGCTTGCTCTTGCCTTTGCATTCCCCCTTTTTCTTCTCAGCAAGAACAGATAGAAGAAAGTCCTTGTTGAGGCATAGCTCAACATCTTCTGTGCCAGCCCACTTCAGAGCTTCAGCTTCCTCTATGATAAAGTTGGGGAGCAATCTGAGTAGTTCTGGAAGAGGTCCTACTCTCCACTTCCTCCAAGCCAGAACCCTGATAAATACTTTGTCTAGACCAGAGGGGATATGCTCCTGGGGTTCTGTGGGCTCAGGGGTTCTGTCTTCTTGATGATGTTCTGATGATGTAAGTATCATGGGTTGCTCAGGCAAGGTTGCAGAGGGAGATCTGTGAGATTCCCCCTGAACAGTAGCATCCAGTACTGCTACATCTTCTTCAGAGTCACTAGACTAAAAAACAATCCTCTTGCCTTGCTAAGCATTTCTGTTGGCTGTGGCAGAGGTAACAGAATCCTCCAGCTTCTCCTGTGCTGCAGGTGTCAGAACCTTTGCCTTCTTTGCAATGGGGGGGGCAGAGGGGGTGCTTTCTGTAGAGATAGAGGAAGGTGCCTTTCTCTTTAAGACAGATTTCTTAGCCACCAGCTTCTGAACCTTGGCTGGGGCAGCCTTCTGCAGAACAACCTTCTTCACAGGTTTTCTGATCAGAACTTCTTCTTCTTCAGATTCTGAAGGTGTAGAGGGTTTCTGCTGTTTCTTCACAGCCTTTTTGGGTTTGATGGCCTTCTGTTGGAGCTTCTCCCGGTTAAGGGTCAGGCCTTCTGGTGTCTTTAGCAGAGAGTTGATCAGAGAAGGTCTTGAGCACTTCTGTTGACAAGATATCCAACAGAGAACCAGGAGGGTTTCTGTCAGAGTAAAGGTTAACAGAGACCCTGAGGTCTTCTGTTCCTAGGCAGAGAACCAAAGATCTTCTGTCAGGAGGTCTTCTGGTCTGGAGGCCTTCTGGTAGTCGATTATACTAAGAAATTTTACAAAGGAAAATTATAATACATTAAGTCTAAAGAGGGGTACTCTAAAGTCCTAATTAATCTAGCATCATCAAAATCTAATTACAAGGAGGAAGAAAACTATGCCTTGATGGCACGAGTGGAGGAAGAAGATGAAAGAAAGGGTGATGTTGCGATCCCCGAAAGTGAATGCTCAACAAGCTCTGTAAGTACCTCTCATATCCCTTTAAATAGTCAAAATCAGTCCTTACTTGAGAAGAACAATCTAATTAAAGAACTAAAGGAGAGATTAGACAATAATCACAGGGTACTGAAACAGAATCTAGACCAAAAGTCTTGTCTAAGTGTTCAACTGGAAATTGCGAAAGAACAGGTCAAAAAGATGTCCTCAGATTTTGAAAGTTTTGAACTAAAGATAGCTGAATTAACTAAGAAATTTGAGGACAGTGAACGAGAGAAAAGCACAGCTAATGCTGAATGCGATTTTTTGCATAATAAAAGAAGAACACTTTTAAACAAAATAAAAGAACTAGAGGATCTAGCTTCTAGAAGAGGTCAGTCTGAACAGACAATTTTTCTTAATCGAATAAAGGATGACCGATTTTAGAATCCTAGAATAGGACTGGGCATAACCAACCCATGTAATCTAAAGAAAGTTAACTGTCTTCAAATTTATAACAAAAATTACATGGGACTAGGGTTTGGTGAGAAAATGTATTTTAGAAGTGATGATGAAAACGCAGAAGCAGAAGAAGAAAAGAGAAAGAACCCTAAAGCTGTGATTTCTTGTGATTATCCTTCTGTTAATGAAAAACAACTCACACAAGAAGAACCTAGTTCCTGCATAAGTGAATGTCTTGATCCTTATCCTAAAGATATTCCACACATAGGACATCCTCTAGACCCACCCCCAAGAGTAGGTATCTCTAAAATTAGAGAGGAACCTTGTATTTTTCCTATGGCTCAAAAACTCAAAAAACCTCCAGAAAACTCTTGATAACGAGAGAGAGAGAGATTTGAAACAGAAAAGAGAGGTTTTGAGAGCAACTGGCAGGAACTTCTTCAAAAATTCAATGATGTAAGTGAGCAGTATCATGCTAAAACAACCTCTCAACCCGCTTCTAATAACAAGTATGATAAAACTAAGCTTTCAAAAGGTTCGTCCACTCATCACTCTTCTCCTTTGCTTACAGGTAAAGAAGTGAAGAAGGAAGGAGAAGAGAAGAGCGAGTGGAGGAAGAAGAGGGAGGAAATCGCAGAAAGCAAAAAGAAAGTTTTTGAAAATAAAGCCAGCTCTAGATCCAGTTCTATTTTTTATTCTAAAGTTAATTGTAATTCTGTCTCTGAGAAACAAACTTCTAGTAGTTCAGTCTTGAGTCCCAAGCTGAATATTTCTGAGACATCTTTTGGACATCGTTCAATTCATAATTCGAGTATTGCTTATGGTTATTTTGTTCCAGACCCTCATAATTATGAATGTGATGTGAATGTTGTTAAAGCAAAGCCTCACAGAAAGCTCAAACCAAAAAGGGAAACCGAGAATAGAACTTCTAAGGGAATATTTTGTATACCTGATATGAAATATCCCCTCCGAGTTCATTCAAGGAAACATCTAAATCGGCTTTCTAAAGACGAAATTTTTAAAACCAAACTTAAGAAACAACCATTCAATCACAAAGCACATGTCTACTCTCCTCCCAAAACTAAAATTGACAGGTGGGTCCCCAAAAACAGACCCACCAAAACTGAAGCTGAAAGGCAGGTCCCCAAGATGAGACCTATCAAGCCTGAAACTGAAAGGTGGGTCCCCAAACTCAGACCCACCAAAACTGAAACTGAAAGGTGGGTCGCCAAGAACAGATCCACCAAGACTAAAACAGAAAGGTGGGTTCACAAAATCAGACCCACCAAAATGGAAACTGTTGAAGACTATTTATTGTGAATCAAGTTTGTCTGTTTTGTCTGTAATAAGTTAGATGTTTACTATTTCTATTCTGTACTGATTAAATATATCTGTTAGAATAGTATACAATATGGGCCAAGTGTTAGGCCCATACTCAGGCAAGAAGCCTTTGTACGCATACCTGAGCCTCGCCTATAAAAGAGGGAGGAGGACTCAGGTTTGCGGTTAACTTTCGTATCTGCTCAAAATAGCCTTAGCGCTTATCATTCTTGTACGAAAGATTCACGGTATATCAGAGAAGGTTTACACTTGATCTTTCTGTGTTCATCTTTGTTGTTAATCTTTCATCTGTATGCCATATTATACTGTTGTTATAGAAAACAGGGACTAACAAATGGTATCAGAGCCGATCGAGAGCTGATCAGAAGAACTATCTGCGAAAGACTCTGTTTTTGTAGAATAGCGAGTTTATCATCTGTAATCTTATTTCTGCACCAAATACTGTAAAAGTTATACTGTTAGAATCGCGTTTCAAAGACGATCAAGCAGTATATCTTCCTTTTTCGTTTCTGCATTTTTTCTTCAGAAGTAAACTCGCACCCATGAACTCGCACCCCTCATTTCTCTAAGCTCTGTGCAGTTTTTTGACCTGAAACTTGGGTAAAAGGATCTCTACTACAAAGGCTACAACCTACCATATTTGTTTTTCTGAAAATCTGAAGTTTTATTTTTTCAGGAATTCACAGCCCAAGGTGTTTTTGCATAAACTCGCAGCTTGTAAACTCGAGTTGAGAAACTCGCAGCCTGCAAACTCGAGCTCAAGAACTCGCAGCCTACAACTCGCGGTCAACAACTCGCAGTCTACAAACTCGCAGCCTGCAAACTCACAGTCTGACCACGAGTTTTGACCCTGCGAGTTTACACCTCGAGTTCTTGGAAACTCGAACTCTTGACCTCGAGTTCATAAACTCGAACTCTCACCTCGAGTTCCCCAGACCTCGAGTTTAGGCTTTGAACACTCAGGAACTCGAGTTCTTGACTTAGTAAATTTTCTGATCTTATTTCTCGAACGGTCAGTTTTCTACAGCTACAGGAATGGCTTCTGAATCCAATGCGCAAGGAAACAGCAGTACTCCTCCATCTCTGAGGAAAGGGGAGTACCAAATGTGGAGAACTCGTTTCTTGAATTTCCTAGAACACAAAGAAAACTCCGACGCAATGCTGGAATCACTCCTGGAAGGACCAGCTGTACTAATGATTGACGTAGGAGGGGACTCAACTAATAATCCACCCATTCCTCCGGAAACAAGACGAAAGAGGCCTTCTGAATACACTGAAGCAGACAAGCTAAGGCTGAGAGGAGACCTCATGGCCAAAACATACCTTCTCCAAGCCATCCCAAATGAAGTGTACGTGATGATTGACAGTATGCAAACTGCAAAAGAAATGTGGGACGAGATTGAAAAATTACTCCAAGGCACGAGCATAAGCCTAAAAACCAAGAAATCTGCTATTTTGATGGCTTATGACTCGTTCAAAGCTGCTCCTGGAGAACCTCTTCACGAGACTCATGCCAGGCTTGTGAAACTGATGAATGAAATGAGGAAAATCAAAATATTCAGAACCAACCTGGAACTGAATACTATATTTTTGTCTAGTCTGCACCCATCTTGGAGTAAAACAGTAAAGGACTTGAGACAACGCATTGACATGGATGAAATTGATCTCTTCACCTTGAATGAGCTACTAAAGGAGTTCGTCAATGACGTTGTATGCACTGAGGAACAATCAAGCCCAAATCCTCTAGCTCTACTCATGGAAGCTCAGCCCAAAAGAACGGCGAAACCTCTGCAGAAGAAGAAGAAGAAAGTAGTGGAGGTTGAATCTGATGAAGATGAGAGTGATGAAGAAGGAACTGATCTTGAAGTTGAGCTTGCAGATCTCCAGAAGAAGATGGCCCTGCTGGCCAAGAAGTTTGCCAAGAGGAACAGCTCTTCAAATAAGCTGCGAACCTCTTCTTCCAACTACAAACAAAAGAACCAGGACCAAAGCTCAGCCAGGAAGGCTACATCAACTGCTAATGCCCCTGTGTGTTATAACTGCGGGAAGCCTGGACATATCAGCAAAGACTGTCGGCTCCCAAAGAAGAGAGATGCAAACTTCTACAAACAAAAGATTCTAATGAATAAACAAAAGCTCTTCTTAGCACAACAGGAGGAAGTAGAAGCCTCTGGCAAACATGTTGAGCTGGTCCAGTGGGCGGAAGATGATTCTGAAGAAGAAGAAGAAGAGGAAGAGAACTTCGCTTTGATGGCAAGGCTGGAGGATGAAGAAGAGAAAAAGGGTGATGATGCGATCCCCGGAAGTGAATGCTCTACAAGCACTGTAAGTACCTCTAATCACTCTCACACTATACAAACTCAGTCCTTACACAATAAGGACCACCTCATTAAAGAATTGCTGGAGAGATTAGACAATAATTACAGGGTACTGAAACAGAACCTTGACCAAAAATCTTCCTTAAGTGTTCAACTTGAAAATGCCAAAGATCAAATCAAAAGGGTGTCCTCAGACTTTGAGAGCTTTGAACTTAAAATATCTGAACTGACTAAGAAACTGCAAGACAGTGAAGTTGAGAAAAACACAGCTAAAGCTGACTGTGAATTTTTAAGAAATAAAAGAAGCAGCCTTTTAAGCAAAGTAAAGGAACTTGAGGATGTATGTGTCAGAAGAGGTCAAACCGAACACAAAGTTTTTCTAAATCGTATAAGCGACGTTCAGCATTACAACCCAAAAGCTGGTCTTGGACTGCCGAACCCGCGTCATTTAAAGAAAGTTGACTGCCTCCAGTTGTATGATGCAACTTACTTAACTCTAGACATAGATAAGAAAATGAAATTTGGGAGTGAAGAAGAAACCACTAAAGAAGAAGAAGAGAAAAGGAGTAATCCTAAAATTGAAACCTCTCTTGACTATACTCCTCTGGTTGAGAAAGCTCTTTCTAAAGAAAAGGTAATCTACAACGAGGAGGGGTTCGACATTTTTAATGTCCCAAAAGGGGTTCCTTACTTCGAAAGTCCAATGGGTCCCACTCCCAAAACTGTAATTTTTAAGTCCGGTCAAGACAAATGCATCTCTCCTTTGGTCCAAAAATATGCAGATCTTCAGAAAACCCTTGACAATGAGAGAGAGCGTTTTGAAACTGAAAAGAAAATTTCTGAAAGCAATTGGCAAGAACTATTAAGCAAATTTGATGAATTGAGTGAAAAATATCATTCTGTCTTAAAAACTGCTCAAACCTCTTCTGATAAAACTAAATCTTCTGAAAAATCTGCCACTCATCACTCTTCTCCTGTTGTCACAGGACAAGAAGTGAAAAGAAGAGGAGAAGAGAAGAAAGAGTGGGAGATGAAAAGAAAGGAAATAGCTGCTGGCAAGAAGAAAGTTTTTGAGAATAAACCTGGTCCTAGATCCAGCTCCATTTTGTACTCTAAAACTAAGACTAAACCTGTCCATGTAAACTCAGTTTCTAGTAGTTCAGTCTTGAGTCCCAAGCTGAAAAATTCTATGACATCTTTTGACCATGGCTCTTTGTATAATTCTACTATTGCTTATGGTTATTCTGTTCCAGACCCCCAAAATTATGAATGTGATGTGAATGCTGTTAAATCAAAGCCTTTTAGAAAGCTCAAACCTGAAAGAGAAACCAAGAAAGGAACTTCTAAGGGAACGTTTTGTATTCCTGATATGAAATATTTTCTCAGAGTTCATTCAAGGAAACATCTTAATCGGCTTTCTAAAGAGGAGATTTTCAAAACTAAACTGAAGAAACAACCGTTCAATCACAAAGCACCTGTCTACTCTCCTCCTAAACCTAAAATGGAAAGGTGGGTCCCCAAGATAAGACCCACACAAACTGAAACAGCAAGGTGGGTCCCCAAGATAAGACCCACACAAACTGAAACTGAAAGGTGGGTCCCTAAGATGAGACCTATCAGACCTGAAACTGAAAGGTGGGTCCGCAGACGAAGACCCATCCAAACTGAAACTGAAAGGTGGGTCCACAGACGAAGACCCATCCAACATGAACCTGAAAGGTGGGTCCCTAAGATAAGACATCTCAGACCCACCAAAACTAAAAGAGAAACTGCTAAGTGGGCCCCAAAAATCAGGCCCACTGCAAAAGCAAATCTGGCTATCGGAAAGCCCACAAGAGATAGATCTTTTGTTGAAAGAGCTGCTGACCTTGGATCACAGCTCAAAGCAAAACTTGAATGGATATTTTTCAATGATGAGGAAGGACCCATTCCAAGATGGGTACCTGAACCTGTTTAATTGTTTTGTAGGACGGTCATGTGTGGCACTTGGATTCTGGATGCTCAACCCACATGACCGGAGTAAAGTACCTACTGAGCAACTATACCACCTGCTATGGAGGCAATGTTAGATTCGGGAACGACGCCTCATCTCTTATTCTTGGATATGGGGATGTCATCTGTGCCAGCGTCACCATCAAGGATGTTTCATTTCTCAATGGGCTCAAACACAATCTTCTGAGCATCGGACAATTCTGTGACAGTGGGATGGAAGTGAGGTTCTTTGCCAAACAATGTTGTGTTCTAGACAGCGAAGGGAACTCATTATTAACGTGTTACAGGACCTCCAACTTGTACACTATTGATCTGAAAAGCGTTCAATCCACCACTTCCATCTGTCTGCTGTCCAAAGCTTCAACGGAACAAAACAACCTCTGGCACAAACGTCTTTCCCATCTTAATTTCAAGAATTTGTCCATCCTGTCATCGAAGAAACTAGTGAAGGGGCTTCCTCCGTTGAAATCTTCCACAGAGAATCATTGTAGTGCCTGCAAAATGGGCAAAATGACGAGAAGCTCCCACAAGTCAAAGCCTGTCCCATCATCTACTTTACCGCTGCAACTGATACACATGGAGCTGTGTGGACCTATGAGAGTCCAAAGCATCAACGGCCGCAAATATACACTGGTGATCGTTGATGACTTCTCTCGGTACACATGGACAAAATTTCTTCGTAAAAAGGACGAGGCAGCAGAAATCATTATGACCTTTGTCAGAACAGTCCAGAAACTGCTGCAGCAGAGTGTTCGAATCATCAGAACTGACAACGGTACCGAGTTCAAGAACCAAACTCTCACTGGATACTATGAATCTCTCGGTATCACACAGCAATTCGCAGCAGCCAAAACCCCCCAACAGAAAGGAGTGGTTGAAAGAAAGAACAGGACCCTTGTCGAAGCGGCACGCACCATGCTCATCCAGTCAAGATTGCCACACTTTATGTGGGCAGAGGCCATTAATACGGCGTGCTACACCCAAAACAGAACATCTATACACAAACGCTTCGACAAGACCCCATATGAAATCCTTTTCAACCGAACTCCGGATATCTCATTCTTTAAGATATTTGGCTGCAAATGCTTCGTACTAAATGACAGAACTGATAGAGGTAAACTAGACGCAAAAGCCCAAGAAGGGGTGTTCATTGGCTACTCCCAACAGTCCAAAGCTTACCGAGTCTATCTTAGAGACAAACGAACGGTCATTGAGAGTGTTAATGTGACATTCTATGAGATGGGCTGACTTCGCAACGGAACACTTACAAGCTGACCCGTCACTTACTGCACCAGTGGACTCTGACACAGTTGAACAAAACCTTGTACCTGAAGGTGTGATTCTCAATTCTCTCTTTCAGAACTTCTACGAGAATTCACAACCTTCATCTTCTCCATGCACACCAGCTTCATCGTCAAACATTCCACAGCAACCAACTCCTTTCACTGAGATTCCACTCCTTCTCGGACCTGATAATGAACCATCTACTCCGTCAACTCCTCAAACTAATCACGGAGGAGTGGATGATCACGGGTTTGCTACCACATCAGAGTCATCTCCACCGCACGCCTCAGCTGCTCAAGAGTCACCAATCCCCTACCAGGACTCGGATCAACCGATCATTACTCCTAATCCTCTGGCACATGAGAGGAAATGGACAAGAGCTCATCCCACTGAACAAATAATCGGTGATCCGGGTCAAGGTGTGCGTACGAGATCGGCTACTATGAATGAATGTCACTATGCATGCTTTCTAAGCCAGAATGAACCATCCAAAGTCTCAGATGCACTCGCTGATCCAGATTGGGTGATTGCTATGCAAGATGAGCTCAATCAGTTTGACAGACTAGAAGTCTGGACACTCGTGCCTAAACCCCCTCAGAAAACCATAATTGGCACCAAATGGGTGTTCAAGAACAAGAAGGACGAAGAAGGCATAGTGATACGCAACAAGGCACGGCTGGTCGCTAAAGGATACAATCAGCAAGAGGGCATAGACTATGATGAAACATTTGCACCCGTAGCAAGAATTGAAGCAATACGCCTCTTTCTTGCGTACGCAGCCCACAAGAACTTTACCGTCTTTCAAATGGACGTCAAGACTGCCTTTCTGAATGGAGTCTTGGAAGAAGAAGTCTATGTCGCTCAGCCCGAAGGATTTGTAGATCCCAGATATCCCAACCATGTGTACAAGCTGAAGAAAGCTCTGTATGGGCTGAAACAGGCACCAAGAGCGTGGTACGATGCCTTAACTGAATTTCTGGTTGACTCAGGTTTCTCAAAAGGGAAGATTGATACTACACTTTTCATCAAGCGACAGAAGTCTGACATCATCCTGATTCAGATCTATGTTGATGATATCATCTTCGCCTCCTCAAATCCACGTCTGTGCAAACATTTTGAGAAAGTAATGAAAACTAAGTTTGAAATGAGCATGATGGGAGAGCTGAACTTCTTCCTAGGCTTGCAAGTAAGACAACTCTCTGACGGCATTTTCATCAATCAGTTCAAGTATATTCTGGAAATGCTTAAGAGATTCAACATCGATAGCAAATCTTCCATGCCGACCCCTATGTCCCCCACCAACAAACTGGACTCAGACCCTTCTGGGAAATCAGTCGATGCCACAAACTATAGGGCAATCATTGGATCTTTGCTATATCTCACGTCTAGCAGGCCTGATATCGTCTTCTCTACATGCTTATGTGCACGCTTTCAGGCGAATCCAAAGGAGTCTCATCTGACGGCTGTTCGAAGAATACTGAGATACCTCAAAGGCACAGTGAATCTAGGCCTTTGGTATCCCAAACACTCAGGTTTTGACCTCGTCGGATACTCTGACGCAGATTTTGCTGGTTGCCGGATGGACCGCAAAAGTACCTCGGGAGCTGTCCAGTTCTTGGGCGATAAGTTAGTCTACTGGTCTTCCAAGAAACAGAACTGTGTGTCAACATCTACGGCCGAGGCAGAATACGTCGCGGCTGCTAGCTGTTGTTCACAAATATTATGGATGAAGACCCAGCTAAAAGACTACGGTTACACTTTCTGCCATATCCCGATCTACAGCGACTCACAGAGTGCCATCGCCATCACCAGCAACCCGGTTCATCACTCCCGCACCAAACACATCGACCTGAGATATCATTTCATCAAAGATCACGTGGAAAAAGGGGATATTGACATGTACTTTGTAAGCTCTGAGCTTCAACTGGCTGATTTGTTTACTAAGGCACTGGACGAAAAGAGATTCCAGTTCCTGGTTTCAAAATTAGGCATGTTGAACCTCGAGCCTTTGTAATTCTGTTTCCACTGGTCTGTAAAAGGGTGTGTGTGTGTTGGACCTGTACAAAGTGTGCGTGTGTGTGTTTTGTAAATAGTGTGTGTGCGTTGCATGTGTCCAGGGGGAGAAGCCCGAGAAAAATTCAAAAATAGTGTGCGTGCGTTTGCATTCATCGAGGGGGAGAAAACTTGAAAAAGATCAAAAATAGTGTGCGTGCGTTTGCATTCCTCAAGGGGGAGAAAAAGGTCAAAATGATCCAAAAATAGTGTGCGTGAGGTACATAGAGTGTGTGTGCATTGCATTCATCAAGGGGGAGAAAATTTGAAAAAAAAAAAAAAGGCAGTGCGTGTGTTGACTACAGCAAGGGGGAGTACTTTTTGTTGATCAGAAATGGATCATTTCACCCCTAAGGCCCAATTTTTTTTCTTTCCCGGCCCGTTTCTAAACTCTCGCGTATATATACCTTTTTCATCCCCTTCCTTCCCATTGCTTACGCTTCTCACTCACAGAACTCCCAGAGCCCGAGACATCTCTACGTCTTCTTCCTCCATTTTCTTTCTCGTTCTCACTCATCTCCCCAACTCCATTCCCCTCAAAGGTAGTCCTCACTACGAACTTCCCCTCTCACTCTGTTTTTGTTGAACGCCATCTCAAACGCCATCTCAAACCATCCAAAACCAAAAACAAAAACGCCGCGTTTTTTTTCTCATATATAAAATTTTTTCAACACAAAGGGGGGCTTGATTGTATGTTTATCCTTGTAATTGCTCTTTATTTCAGGTGGTTATCGTCTTTCTGGGCAAAACACGAGTTCTGGAACTCGAGTTCATAGCCTGACGTTTCGAATTCGAGCAGACTGCGTGTTTGTAAACTCGCACTCAGGGCTCGAGTTTGTAAACTCGCGCTCAGGGTTCGAGTTTGTAAACTCGCGCTCAGGGCTCGAGTTTGTAAACTCGCGCTCAGGGCTCGAGTTTGCAAACTCGCGCTCAGGGCTCGAGTTTGTAAACTCGCACCCATGGCTCGAGTTTGTAAACTCGCACCCATGGCTCGAGTTTGTAAACTCGCACCCATGGCTCGAGTTTGTAAACTCGCACCCATGGCTCGAGTTTGTAAACTCGCACCCATGGCTCGAGTTTGCAAACTCGCACTCATGGGCTCGAGTTTGTTAAATGGTGCTCACGGGCTCGAGCTTGTAAACTTGGTGCCAGAACTCGTTTCCTCATCTCTGAAATCCTCCACACCAAAGGGAAATTCTTTTTTTGCTAACGTGTGCTTTTCTTTCAGCTCAATATGTCAGGCACTCAACAAGATACCCCCCAGGAAGATGCACTCTACACACAGCTGTTCCCTAAATACAAGTGGGTTCGGCTACAGGACAACAACTTTCAACTCGACCTAGCCGTCTTCAAGTGCCCTGACCCAGTCATTCCTATCATCCTGAAGGGGCACTACATCTGGCCGGCACTCACCAAAGCCATAACTTTCCCCGAAATCTACCTGCAACAGCTGTGGGGGACCATGCACATGTCCTCCAGGAAGGACGCTTCTGGTATCACTGCCACGCTCCACAACAGATGGCTAGCACTAACAGCGTCCACTCTAAGAACTATACTGGAGCTGCCTGTCCACGAGACCTATGAACCATTACCCTCCAAGGCAGAATTGATGCAAAGACTGGCACAATTGGGATATGATGCACCGCTGCCGTTTCTGTCACATTTCAAGCTAATGAACTTACCATACCCATGGAAGACACTGTTTGGCCTCGTCAACAAATGTCTATCTCCAAAGCACGCCGGCCATGACAAGTGCAACCTGCAGATCTTCCAAATCTTCCATGGGATCGTCTTCGCCAAGAATTATGATATGGCGCAGCTCTTCTGGATTGAGCTGGTCACTCAAGTCCAGGACAAAGAGGACGGAAAAACGGGCATGACGATTCCCTACGCCAGATGGTTGGCACTCATCATTGCTGATTACATGGCCGCCCACCCAGGAATTCCTCAGCGCAAAGATGAAGACCAGTTCATTGCCCCCAAGCTCCAGTACTTCAAGCGCTTCAAGCACGACGCTGTGGGGATGACCATACCAGATTATCTGCTGGACCTGGGCAATCCACGACACTCCGCAGTCGTCCAATATAGGGAGAGTCTACAGAAAGATGGCCCCATGGTTCAGTCAAACCCAGCTGGACCTACCCCGGGGCCTACGCCGAGAGCTAGTAAGGGTCCAAAGAGAGCCAGTAAGCCACAGAAACCAGTGGCGTGTGTGCCCCATGAAGGGAAGTCTGACGATTCTCTCGAGAGGAATCAGACGGCTGAGGGCGCACGTACAAACGCTGTGGAACCTGCCGATGAATCGTTCAGCCCGGCCCACAAAAAGGCTGACGATGAGGCATCCAATAGCATGGCCAAAGACGATGAGGATGCTGACAGCGATGATGACAACGACGATAGTGACGGCGTGGAGCACACTTTTGCTCTGATCCGAAAGGGGGAGCTGCCAATTGATTCTCCTCCAAAGAAAGTCACCCCTGAGGATGCAGCTCCTTTTATAGCTGCCCGTCCCAAGACTATCGTCATCAAACTCGTGAAGGAGACAACCACAGCTAAGACTGCTGCTCCCCGGTCACCTAAGACAAAGACAAAGAAACAGCGTCCTGTCAGAAAGAGTTTGGTTGCTGAAGAGGACCTACACATCTTCGACGACTGTCTTCCCTTCATTACTATAAGCCGGGCCGAATCCTTAAGTACAGGGGCCAACCTTGTTGGTCCCCGAGTAGAAGCCGCAGCATCGGGCTCAACTGCGCGTGCACCACCCGCTCCCAGCCACTCGTTAGCCTCCCAAAAGGCTAACGTTTCAACATCACGGGACTCACCCACCTCACTGGTTCCCTCCGAACCAGTTGAGCGCTCTAGTGGCCCACCGCCCGAGGCCACAACCCCCTCTTTCTCCACATCGAGTCTAGGTGTCACATTTCCCACTTTTTCCAATATTTCTAGGACACCTACACCGTTCACAGCACATACAGGTGCACACACCCTGGATACAACGACCGGAGTGCAAACAAGGATGGTCGGAAGCCCTGCTGTGCCAAAAATGACTTCATCTTTGCACGCAGGCCACACATCAGCTCTCTTCACCGATGATGTGACAACAGTTACAACCCCCGTAACTGGACACCTTACACCCGAAGATGTTACCGTTCTCATGAACCGCTACATGGAGTCCACCATCAAACCATGGGTGCAACAAGCATTCACCGCTTGGGCACAGGACTCCAAAACAACCCCAGCGGTTCATAGTGAACAGAGCCACCCCAAACCTCACTCTTCACCCTCTCAATCAATTCCACAACCCACTCCTGTCATCCCTATCACATCCACCAAACCACTTAGCCCTTCACTCTCTCGGGGAACCCACGATACGGAACTGGTATCGCCCTCTGCCTCGACCAATCCCTTCCACCTATCCCGCCTTGAGCTTGCCGATCTCCTGTTTCTTCGGTTGCTGGAGGTCGACACTTGCCACCTTTCACCCTTCGAGCGTGACCTTCTCCAAGTTTTCTTCAAACACGACCGCCCTCAGTACGGCACTTGCCGTGACAGTCCCCGAGGTCTCAAACGTTCCCATGAGGATCCCGATGATTCGGAACCTCATGAGGGGGAGAACAAGAGGCCTCGGACACTTGAGCAAGCAGCCTCTACCAGCCATGAAACCCAGCCAAACACCTCATCAAACCAGCCCACCAACCAACCACCACCTTCCTCGAGCCACAACCAAGCCCAACTCTCTAGCCTGGTCGAGCTAGACGAAACATCCCGAGGCTTATCTCCTAGAGATACTGTCCGAGGAGGGGATGGAAGTCCTGTAGTGGTTACCTCTGGTACATCACAAAGCTCAGGCCATCGATCAGAACACAGTTCGAAATCGATGACAACATCTCGAGGCGTATCTCCAAAGGATACCGTCCGAGGAGGGGATGGAAGTCCTGACGATGCTATCTCTGATTCATCTGTCAAGTCAGGCCATCAGCCATAACTCAGTTCTAACCTGATGACAACGGGCAATCCTAGTGAACCCGGTTGTGACTCACGAGAAAAATCACCACAGGTGAGAGTCCCTTACATTCCCCAAGGCAAAGATATTCATGATGCACTCGAGGATGTTGTGGTACATGACGTTTGGCCGAGAAAGTGGACAGAGTGGGATGATCTTAGATGCGAAGCTGAGACAGAGGATATGTAGCGTAATTGGTGGCTGAGAGAGTTACTGGCCAAACGTGCAGAAGACATCATACGCCTTGATGAAGAGGAACTCAAAGAAGGGGAGGACTACAAAAAGATACCCAGGGAGCTAGAATCCGTCATCAGACAAACAGCAAGCAAGTTGCCCCCAAAAGAAAAGCTCTGGGAAAACATCAGAATAAATGCCCCCTTTCAAGAGGAAATCAGAAAGGGAATTTGGAGAACCGCAGACAAGCTCAAACAGCTAGATGAACTAAAGATCCGTGGTTTGACTCACCTCAAAGGAAAAATGGCTGGCGGACATCTTCACATGCTGATGCACAGATCATCTGGAAAACAACGTCAAGTACTGGAAAGCAAATCTGGTAAAGCCAACTCTGAATGGTCCAGAGCTCAAAAAGTACAGACCATATCACATCTTCAAGGACCCAGTCTCTATCATATATCTCAATCACGAGGAACAGAAAAGACTCATGTGGGTAGAAGACATTCACAAATACTGTGATGGGACTCTGAAGATCATTCAGACCAAGCTACAAGAGATCAAAGAAAATATAGATCCAAGACTTGCGGACGCCAGCGAGGAAGAGATCCAAGTATATGAGAAGGTGTGGACCATCCTAAAGCCCATCAACGAGCAACTTGAAAAGAGAAGAATGCTAAGACAGTATGAGCATGCATTAAATTTTAGAAAGCATTACTTCAGATCTCAAAAATAAATGCAAGACGGCACTTGATCACAAAGGGGGAGATTGTTGAAGACTATTTATTGTGAATCAAGTTTGTCTGTTTTGTCTGTAATAAGTTAGATGTTTACTATTTCTATTCTGTACTGATTAAATATATCTGTTAGAATAGTATACAATATGGGCCAAGTGTTAGGCCCATACTCAGGCAAGAAGCCTTTGTACGTATACCTGAGCCTCGCCTATAAAAGAGGGAGGAGGACTCAGGTTTGCGGTTAACTTTCGTATCTGCTCAAAATAGCCTTAGCGCTTGTCATTCTTGTACGAAAGATTCACGGTATATCAGAGAAGGTTTACACTTGATCTTTCTGTGTTCATCTTTGTTGTTAATCTTTCATCTGTATGCCATATTATACTGTTGTTATAGAAAACAGGGACTAACAGAAACTGCTAAGTGGGCTCCAAAAACCAGACCCACTGCAAAAGTAGATCTGGTTATTAGAAAGCCCACAAGAGAAAGATCGTTTGTTGAGAAAGCTGCTGACCTTGGATCACAGCTAAAAGCAAGATTTAAAAAGGTGTTTTTTGTTGATAAGGAAGGACCCATTCCAAGATGGGTACCTAAACCTGTTTGATTGTTTTGCAGGACGGTCATGTGTGGCACTTAGATTCAGGATGCTCAACCCACATGACCAGAATAAAACACCTGTTGAGCAACTACACCAACTGTTATGGAGGCAATGTCAGATTTGGGAATGACGCCTCATCTCCAATTCTTGGATATGGGGACGTCATCTGTGCCAGTGTCACTATCAAAGATGTTTCTTTTGTCAAAGGGCTCACACACAACTTACTGAGCATAGGGCAATTCTGTGACAGCGGGATGTAAGTGAGGTTCTTTGCGAGACAATGCTGTGTTCTAGACAGCATGGGGAATACATTATTAACGTGTTACAAAACCTCAAATATGTACACTATTGATCCGAAAAGCGTACAATCAACAACCTCCATCTGTCTGCTGTCCAAAGCTTCAACAGAACAGAACAACCTTGGGCACAGACGTCTCTCCCATCTGAACTTCAAGCATCTATCAATTATGTCCTCCAAGAAACTTGTCAAGGGGCTTCCTCTGTTGAAGTCTTCCGCTGAAAATCATTGTAGTGCCTGCAAAATGGGCAAAATGACGCGAAGCTCCCACAAGTCAAAAACAGTACCATCATCTACACACCAGCTGCAGTTAATTCACATGGATCTGTGTGGACCTATGAGAGTCCAAAGCATCAACGGTCGCAAATACACTCTGGTGATCGTTGATGATTTCTCTAGGTACACATGGACAAAATTTCTCCGTTCAAAGGACGAGGCTGCAGAAAACATTATGACCTTTATCAGGACCATCCAGAAACTACTACAACACAGTGTTCGAATAGTTAGAACTGACAATGGTACCGAGTTCAAATATCAAACTCTAAATGATTTCTATGAATCTCTCGGTATCACTCAGCAATTTGCAGCAGCTAAAACTCCCCAACAGAACGGAGTTTTTGAGAGAAAGAACAGGACTCTTGTTGAAGCAGCACTCACAATGTTAATCCAATCAAGACTGCCTCACTTCATGTGGGCAGAGGCAATCAATACTGCGTGCTTCACCCAGAACAGAACATCCAACCATAAACGCTTCGACAAGACTCCGTATGAAATTCTCTTCAACAGAACTCCTGACATCTCTTTCTTCAAGATTTTTGGCTGTAAGTGCTTCATACTGAATGATCGGACAGAAAGAAGTAAGCTGGACCCCAAAGCCAGAGAAGGCGTGTTTATTGGCTACTCACTGCAGTCCAATGTTACATTCTATGAAATGGCAGACTTCGCGATCGAACATCTACAGGCTGATCCATCACATGTTGTACCAGTGGCTTCTGATAAAGCTGATCCAAACACATAACACGAAGATGTGATTCTCAATTCTCTTTTCAGAAATTTCTACGAGAATTCACAATCTTCACCTCCTCCATGCACACCAGCTTCAACATCAACTCCAACAGCAGAGATTCCGCTCCTCACAGGTCCAGGCGATGTACCATCCACGCCTTCAACCCCTCAATCCAATCACAGAGGAGTGGATGATCATGATTTTGCTACAAGTCCAAAATCATCTCCACTGCACACAACAGCTGCTCCAGAGCACTCAAACACCTATCAAGACTCGGATCAACCAATCATTACTCCAACTCCTCTAGCTCATGAGAGGAAATGGACGAGAGCACACCCCGTTGATCAGATCATAGGTGATCCGAGTCAAGGTGTGCGCACAAGATCCGCAACGATGAATGAATGCCACTTCGCCTGCTTCCTAAGCCAGTCAGAACCATCAAAGGTCTTCGATGCACTACTTGATCCAGATTGGGTGATTGCGATGCAAGATGAACTCAATCAATTTGACAGACTGGATGTATGGTCACTGGTACCCAAGCCTCAGAGAAAGACTATCATTGGCACGAAGTGGATATTCAAAATTAAAAGGAATGAAGAAGGGACAGTTGTAAGGAACTAGGCAAGGCTGGTCGCAAAGGGATATAATCAACAGGAAGGCATAGACTATGATGAAACGTTTGCGCCCGTAGCTAGAATTGAAGCAATCCGCCTCTTTCTTGTGTACGCGGCGCACAAAAACTTCACCGTCTTTCAGATGGACGTGAAAACGGCTTTTCTAAATGGGACTTTAGAAGAAGAAGTCTATGTTGCTCAACCTTTAGGATTTGTAGATCCAAAATTCCCAGACCATGTATACAAGCTCAAGAAAGCTCTCTATGGGTTGAAACAGGCACCCAGAGCTTGGTACGATGCCTTGACCGAATTTCTGATTGATTCAGGTTTCTCCAAAGGAAAGATTGATACTACTCTGTTTATCAAGCGACAGAAATCTGACATCATTCTGATTCAGATCTATGTCGATGACATCATCTTTGCCTCATCAAATCCACGCTTATGCCAACATTTTGAGAAACTGATGAAAACAAAGTTCGAGATGAGCATGATGGGTGAACTTAACTTCTTCTTAGGCCTGCAAGTAAGACAACTCTCTGATGACATTTTCATCAACCAGTCAAAATACATTCTGGATATGCTAAAGAGATTCAACATTGAAGGCAAATCTTCCATGACGACCCCTATGTCCCCAAACAAGGGGCGCCTGGCGGCCCTGAGCCGTTTCCTCTCCAAGTCAGCCGAGAGATCACTCCCTTTTTTCCAGATCATGCGCCAAGCAAACAGCTTCAAGTGGACGACGGAGTGCCAAGAGGCATTTGAAGAGTTGAAGAGGTACCTTTCGTCCCCACCAGTGCTCTCCAAGCCCAAGGCCGGCGAAACCCTCTTCTTATACTTGGGGGTGAGCACGTCGGCTATCAGCTCCGTGCTCATCCGCGAGGATGAAGGGGTGCAGAAGGCCATATTTTACATCAGCAAAACACTCAGGGAGGCCGAGCTCAGGTACTCCCCCATTGAGAAGACGGTGCTAGCCATCGTCCACACAGTGAAAAAACTGGGGCACTACTTCCAGGCCCACGCCGTCCACGTACTGACCCAGCAGCCCCTTGGCGCGCTCACGAGGAGCCCCACTAGCTCCTCGAGGATGGTGAAATGGGCGATCTTCCTCAGCCAATTCCAAATTGAGATCAAGCCAAGGTCATCTATCAAAGGGCAAGCCTTAGCCGACTTTGTCACCGAATGCACAGCGAGGGAGACGACAACTACTACCCTCGGGCCAGAGCCAGATGACACGTGGATCCTCTTCACCGACGGCTCGTCGACCGCGAAATCATGCGGGGACGGCGTCATCCTCATTTCCCCTGAAGGATTCAGAGCTTACTATGCCATCCGCTTCAACTTCAGGGTGTCCAACAACGAAGCCGAGTATGAGGCTATCATCAGCGGCCTCAGACTTGCCGCCGGCCTCAGTGCCAAGCACATCAGAATCAGGTGCGACTCCAAGCTGGTAGTGGGCGAGGTTGAGGGTACGTAAAAAGTAAAGGAAGGCCGGATGAAGCAGTACAAACAGGCAGCAGAGGAGTTGCTGAAGGCGTTCCAAACCCACGAGATCACACAGATCCCAAGGGCCGAGAACGCCGAGGCCGACATCCTCTCCAAGCTCAGTTCGGATACTCCAAAGCACATCTCCAAAATAGCCAAGATCGAGGAGCTGAGCATGTCCAGCATCCATGCCAGCCCCATCTTGTGCATCCAACGGCGGCCGGAGGATTGGATCTCTGACATCACCACTTTCATCACCACGGGGGAGCTACCCCAGGACGAGAAGAGGGCCAATCTTGCCAAGCTCAGGGCTCCAAGCTACATTATTGAGGATGGCAAGCTCTACAAGCGATCCTACAACGGCACTCTCCTCCGATGCCTGCACCAGGACGAGGCCGAAGTGGCCATGGAGGAAGTTCACTGCGGTACTTGCTCCTCACACCAGGGCCCTTTCAGTATGTCCCGACGTCTCGTCGTCCAAGGCTTTTTCTGGCCGACGATGGCGCGGAATTGTGCAGATCTTGCCAGGAAATGCACCACGTGCCAGGTGCTCCAGAAGGCCCCTGGTCGGCCAGCCGTCAACTACGCCCCCGTCAGCACTGCCATTCCATTTTTAAGGTGGGGGATTGACCTGGTCGGCCCACTACCCAGAGCTGCTGGCAACAACCGCTACATCATTGTCGCAGTCGACTACTTCACCAAGTGGGTCGAAGCGGAACCTTTGGCCAGCATCACGGGGGCTAGGTGTCAGAAGTTCGTCCAGAAGAACATTCTCACCCGTTGTGGCGTCCCCCTAGAGATCATATCCAACAATGGCACCCAGTTCAAAGCGGCGCCCTTCCAGGAGCTCCTTCGAGAATGGGGAATAAAGCACCGTTTCTCCTCCGTTGCCTACCCTCAGGGCAATGGGCAGGTTGAGAACGCCAACAGAACTATAATGGAGGGGCTGAGGAAGAACCTACAGGACGCAGGAGGAAGTTGGGTCGACGAGCTCCCCAACATCCTGTGGTGCTATCGTACTACGCCAATGAGGGCAACGAGTGAAACACCTTTTCCCCTGTGCTATGGCTCTGAAGCAAAGGCACCCACGGAAGTCTCCATTCCCAGTCGGCGGGTGGAGCAGTATGACCCTCGGGTCAACGAGGAGAACATGAAGATCGACCTCCACCTGGTCGAAGAAAGACGAGAACAAGCATTCATCCGGGCGGAGAACTATCGCCGTCAAGTGAAATCATATTATGACGCCAAGGTACATTCCCGGGAATTCCAAGTGGGGGACTACGTCCTCCGCCGAAGGGAAGCAAGTCAGCCGACGGAAGGGGGCAAGCTAGCCTTAAAGTATGAAGGTCCCTACATCATCAGTGTCGTGGTGAAACCCGGCACCTACAAGCTTAAACGCCCAAATGGGACCAATGTACCACGAACGTGGAATGTACACCATCTGGTGAAGTTTTATCAATAATCCGAAGGAGGTGCAGCCGGCGAAGCCCTCACCCCTCGACGGGTTATTGATTGAACACCACCCTCGGCCTTGAGCCACTTATTAATAAAAATCATGTTCCCTTTGATTTCTTCGAATTTGAGTAAAACATTAACGGGCGCCCCCATCGGCCACCTTAGAGCGAAAGGCTCAGGCATGGCCGATGTGCCGCTTCGCATCTGCAACCTTAAAGCGAATGGCTCAGGTATGCTCCATTGTATTTTGTATCAGCAAAGGGCTCAGGCCTGGCTGAGAGAGCACGTCGTATCGGCCCCTTAGAGCGAGACGCTCAGACAGGGCCGACGATGTCCCCAGGACGAGGGGCCCGCAAATGGCCCACGTCTTGAAATGGGAAGTTCACCGCCTCGTCCACGCGCCAGAACGCAGGACGACTGGCCTGAAATCATGGCCGAGGTGACAAAATCCCCAAACTCGGGGTTGGGCAACGGCAGCCGTTGGAAACCAACCAAAAGTCTAGCCTGCGTCATAAATAGGCGACGGGACCCCCCCGAGACCATGGACGTTATAAACGAAGTCCAAACCGGCCGGAGGACTATCGACCCCTTCGACCGAAGCCTGAAAGAAGGACACCCCCCGAAATAGGGAACAAAAAAAAAGAGGGAAGCTGACGGACCGTGCACACTTGCCGGCCTCGAGCAACAAAAAATGAAATCCCCACAAAAATACTAAGTACATATCAGTCTGATACGAAGGCTACACTACGAATAGGTGTCACGACCGAGGCGTGCATCTACAAAATCCCAACTGACTTGGTTGGGTGAAACAAGGTTGGTCGTCCTCTACGGCCACGAGAGGTTGGAATTCAACACTTGGCACATTTCCCAAAATGTGGGGAAATGAAAAGAAATGTTACTTTCATCGGCCACCCAACAATACAGGGCCATTGGCAGCCCCAAGCGGAACCAGCTACTTAGAAAAAAAATTCAAGTGTGAAACGATAAAGGGAAAACATGCAGGCTGACAACACTGACAAACACATTATCTTCTCTGATTGGTCTCAACGGACGAGGCCCTCGGGAAGGATGACACAACTCAGCAGCGTCCACATCGGCCGAGAAAACACCAAGATGTGCAACCCAGGCTGATAAGGTCACTGAACTAAAAAAGCTACAACAGTTGCACACTGGTGGCAACCCTTATCGGCCATAACATTCTCGCTGACCGTTAAAGGCACTAAAACTTAGGTGGCTGCTCAAGTTGAACACTTAGAAAAATTTTAAAGGCAAAAGGAAAAAGACGTCCCCAAGACGAAGCGAACGATAGAGGAAAGTCGCCTAAGCGGACTTCACACTTAAACATTTTTTTTAAGAAAGCAAATGTCAAAGGCTTGGCCGACGACGGTAGCAAGCAGAGAAAACTACAGAGCCGCAACACTTAGACAAATCTCCAAAGCATCGAATAACTAGGGGACAGCCTCAAGACGAATCAGGCACTCAAGCATTTTCAAGTGCCCTTCTCGGCCCCGGTGGCCGTATCGGCCGAACTTCGAAGAGCCCTAAATTATGGCTACCTGACACTTCGAAAATTTTCTAAATATTTTCTAAGCATTTTGACACCTAACCGAAGGGAGCACTCACATTTAAGATGCCCGCTTCGGCCACAACTAGAAGGCAATCATGGACGACGATGACCCAACCCCCAACACACTTGGACATCAGGTAAACAAAAAAGAGAGAGAAAAACAAGACGATATAGTAAAGCATGAAGGCCGAAAAGAGGCGTATTTTCATTCACAACAAAATGGGGTACAATGTGGGCTTCATGGCCGTTACATAATAAGAAAAAAAGCAATAAAATGATGACTCATGGCTCCGGCGGGGCTTCTGAGTCCCCTGCAGCACCGGTTTTCTCTTCGGCCTGAGCAGCGACCGCATCGGCAGCAGCACCGGACGTGGCGGTGTCTTCGAACATACTTGGCTCATAGGCCCAATCATCACTAGCCTGAGAGCTCTCAATAGGGAGTTGCCTTTCAGCCGCAGGGAGCTCCAACTCCGCTTCAGGATGCCTCATCATCGAAGGCAGCTCAAGGCCGACGGCCCACTCCTTGGCAACACCCAAATCTAAGAAGCGAGGTTGGAGCCTCCGATAGAGCAGCCGCTGCATCCGGTACTGGCCAAGGTCGTAGAAGACCTTCATCTCCTTCTCCCAGTATGCCTGGCCATCAGGGGACTTATTCACCCAGTCGACGAGCCTCGCCGCCACGACGTCGAAGCACCAGGGGAGCCGGTCCTCGTCCTTCCAGCCAACCTCGAGGAATTTTTGCACAGCGGCCTCAGCAGCTTTCTCTTTGGCAACACCCAGGGCCAACTCTGCATTGGCCTTACCCTTCTTGGCCTCCTCAGCACGATGAAGGGCTTCATCACGAGCCCGCTCCATATCGGCCAAGCGCTGAAGGGCACCATCCTTCTCAGTGGCCAGCAGATCGGCCTCATCAGCCTTTTTCTTCAGGCCTTCAACTTCAAGCCGCAGCCTCTCCAAGCTGCCCAGGGCCTCATCGGCCGAAGCCACCTTCTCCTCAATTTGCTTCAAACGAGCAATCTCCCTCTGTTGCCTTCTGTTGCTTTCCATCAACATGAAGGCGCCCTGCGGGAAAACAAGGGTTAGACGACGATGACACATAACAAGGAAAAGAGGAAGAAGACAAAGCAGACAGGAAAACTTACTTGGACGATGTGGTCCATCCCACCATCGTACATTTTGACATTCCCGAGCTTCTTCAGGTAAGCCCGGTCCTTCTCGGGGATGGCCTGGGAGATCACCTCGTGGCCATCAACAATCTCGTTAAATAGCCCACCTTAACGGGGTATTCAACCTCGAGCTTATAGGTGCCTCTGACCAGCTCTCGGCCGGACCCTTTCTTCCGGGTGGCCGCAACGGCGGGAGGAATGGTGGATACAGCGGTGGACGGAGGGCCCGAAGTCAAATCCACCAGAGCATCGGCATTGGAGCCCCCTCCGTCCCCAGAAGGAAAAGCTGACGTCCCGGCATCACCAGCAGGAGAAGCCCTCTTCGGCTTCTTAGCAGGTTTCAGGCCTGCTTCAGTCAGTTTCTTTTGGCCCTCTTCGGCCGGCCATTTCTTCTTCGGCTGGACCGGGGGCTTCGCCGCAGGGGCAGTAGCAGGCTGCTGGGCCTTCAACTCTTCGGCCGCCTTGAGTTGCGCCCTCTTCATAAAGGACATGCGATCCATGACAAAACCTGCATCAGAAAAAATACTAAGGGTCACCAAATAAAAATACGAAACTACGATGAGAAGGAGGGCATCAAGAAGGTATTACCATCGTCCTCAACTGGCATCCCCAGATCAGGACCATCAGCCTCCTCGTAAGTCGTGGTCATCTTCGGCCACAACTCTACATCATCGTCCTTATCACCATATACAAAGTACCTCACGAAGCCGAGGGCGGCCATCTTGTACTCCGTGATGTACATCTTGACGCTCCTAGGCCCTCCCTTCAGGAAAGCCTCAACCTGAGCGTCCAAGATGGAGCTCTTCGGTGTATCATGAAGATTGAACCGCCCGCTGTGGCCGACGGAGGGAAACTCAACGCCCCCTTCACCCAACGACACAAACAAAAATTTACTCTTCCAACCGTGGATGGACGACAGCAAGTCAGTGAAGCTTCTCTTCTTCGGCAGTTGTTGGAGGGTGGCATAGGAAGCGCAGTTTTGATGACTTCCACGCCCTATCTGGTAGAGGTTCATGAACAGCGCCGTCGTCGACCGGAAATCCAGCTCAGCACAACGTAAGAGGAACCCGACGATGAGCGAGTAGCTGTTCGGCGTCAACAAGGCCGAAGGGAGCCCCACCATGTCTAGGTACTCGGTGATGAACGGATGAAGCGGGAACCGAAGTCCTTTGGCGAAGCTCATCGGGTACACTCCAAAGTACCCCGAGGGTGGATTGAGGACATGGTCCGTCGGCCTGGGGGCCCTAACCCTACCAAACGGCCCCACGTACATCTGTGCGACCAGGTATTCATCCGCATTGCTCTGCGGCCTGATGATGAAGATATTGGCAAGATCCGGGTAAGAAAAGGCTGGTCCCCTCTTCGGCCTCCTCACCCTTTTCAGCGCTGCGACACCCTTGACGGCAGACACTGGCTTCGGGCATGGGATGGCAGCCGACGTGGACGCCCCGTCCGCAGTTCGGGAGACCCCTACGTCCCAACCTCCAGACGGTGAGGCAGACTCCTCGTCCTCACCGTCCTCATCGTCCTGCTCCCCAGATTTGAACGAGCTCAGGTTTTCAAGCTCTTCACCGAACTCTTTGACCACTTCGTAGTCAAGGGACTTGGCGGAAGGCTCATCATTGTAGGGGTAGTACTCTTCGTTCAAGTCCTTCATCTTAACACTATTACGAGCCTAAGGGAACCTACTTTGAGATCTAAAGGTGTTCAAACGCCTAACACTAGGTCAATAGCCTAGGAAGAAAAATAGGCAAAGTATAGAGGAAAATTTCGATGAAACTAACCTTGAAGCCTTGAAGAACACGAAGAACACTTGCTTTGAGTTTATCTCTCTAGAAATTCGGCCAGCACTTCGGTAGCTCAGATTGCAAATGAAGGCTTTCGTCGGAATGGGAGGGGTATTTATAGAGCCCCCCCAACGGTCACTACACGTGGCACCTCCCTAGTGGCCATGCCAACGGCCACCAATGGGATGCCACCACTTCGTTAATGGGTCAGGCCCAGTCCACAGATCAATAGCCCACTAGCAAAGCAGGCTCTACGGAACGAGGAAGGGGAAAATAACACCCACAGTGGTCAGGGCATTCAACGGCCAAGACACGCTACGGCTACCCAGGTAGCACCCGTATCGGCCATTCAAGCAGCCATACATATCATATAAAGGAAGGCCTCACAACGGCCACAACACCACAAGGGAAGGGAACCGAACGGCCATCGGCCCTCACACAAAACCCTTGATGATAACCCTTTGAAAGCGACCTGCGTCCAAGGGTTCTCCCACGGGGTTACCTTGGTCAGGAAATCGCCAAAGGGTGGGATTCAAGGCCAGTATGAGGATCCCGCTCCGGCCTGGGTCTCACACTACTCCTTCACCCCTCACTCACTCTTCGGCCTGAAGCAGTGGGGGACTGGGAGACTACACCGGCCTTTGCAAATCAGGACAAAATCAAAGAAATCCAAAAATATACTAAGTCCACAACTACAACATCAGACATGCACCACAACGTCCATAACATCGTGGTGCACCATCGGCCGCAGCGAAGCTTGAAATCACAGGGTACTTATCGGCTTGGAGACCAGGACACGCACCACTCCCACCGGACCAGTGCCGTTATCGTCCTCAAAAGCGTGAACGCCAGACCACGGACATCACCACTTCGGCCAAAGAACACAGAACGCAGTCAACAGCTAAAGGAAGGAAACCGCACCTCTAACGGCCACTCAAAACAAAGGACGCTCATCGTCCTCCAACAAAGAGGTAGCCCCAATGGCCTCCTCGGCCAACAGTACGAAATTTAACCAACGACCAGGAGGAGTGAACAGCACCCTTGACGGACACTCAAGATAAAGGACGCTCATCGTCTTCAAGCAAGACACAACCGCAGTGGCCTCCTCGGCCCAAAAAACAAAATTCAGCCACCAAAGGTCGTGAGAAGGAAAGAATGTCTTCATCGACCACTCATAACAGGAACGCTCATCGTCCACAAACAAGCGCACTAAAGGAAGAGCAACCTTCCCCGTCCACATCAAGGGGAAGGTAACGGCCAAATCCAGGACAGGGAACCAGGTCAAAAGGTGCCCGTAACGGCTAGGAACAAGAAAGGGTCCCACAACGGCCAGAAAACGTCAGAAGCAAGAAATCTACTCTCCCTCGCCTCGTTTACGTCTCAGCTCAGAGAATGGGGGACTCCTGATGGATTATATAGGTCTGGACCCCACGGCCCACATACTTGGAAGAGCAGAAGGTACCACGATCACCTGGTGGGACCCTTGTCGGCCAGATGACCTCCATCGGCCAGAAAGCGGTCTAACTCAGAATACGGTCCAGAAGCCAGGAGAACGGGTGACCTCGTCGGCCGGGTCCTCGTCGGTCGTGCCCTCGTCGGCCGTTCCCTCATCGGCCACGAGCGGCCCCCAGAATAGGATTTTATACTTAATCATTTCTACACACATTGTATTCGGCCCAATAGCGGTCCAGTTGTAAATGGGCCTCCCAAGCCCAAGGCTTGGGAGCCCAGCCCGTATTTTTCCTAAAAATACTCCCTCTGGAGGTAGTTGTAAGGGGTTACAAAATCATTCTATTGAAGCATTTACTTTCACTTCTGTCTCTAGCTCTCACCTCTCTCTAGATATATACTCTATCAGTCCTCAAATTAGATTGGAGAATGCAATGCAAGAGGAAATCTTCAATAGTGGAATGAGATGTCTTTGAGAGAAGAAAATGCATGATACTTGAGCTGAGATCGATGTTTTTTTGGTTTAATGTTTTTGATTTTTTTTGATTTGTTTTTTGATTTTTTTTTGTTTTTTTTTTGTTTTTTTTTTGTTGGGTTGCTGTGACACCTCCAAAATTTAAAATAAAAATATAATAAAAGGAAATAAGAAAAAAAATATAGATGTAACTTACTGGTTAAAAATAAACTAGATATAATTTATTTGATAAAAATATATCTATGTGATGAAAATAATATATAAAAAAATGAAATAAATAGATACAATAATAATACACCCACTGCACACACGTGATAATGTTTTTATTTTGTTAAACATACGTACATGATGTATACTTAACATACATAGGAACATGATAGTCTCCACTCACATCCATATATAACATACATACATTACATATACATAAAATGTACATCTATGCGTTTCATACCCACTACGTATATAACATAACATACTAATAAGTAATAACTGCGTGCATACATAAGGAAACCGCTCCTATTTGCGTAATAACGCGCGGTTAATAAATGGAAAAGATTTCCAGCGAACGTAAGTAACGGAAGAAGCAACTCTCGAATCATCCATTAGCTATATATACATCGTTTATCTATACATCCATATATTGACCTTTGCGTTGCGTAACTACAAGGGAAAATCAGGAAGAAGAACGGACGACCGTTCAACGCTGGACCGACGACCATTCCTTCGCCAGAGAAGCGGATACGAAACGAACAACGGAGAAGACCACAGTGACGCCTGTCAAAGAGAGGGGAGGCCGCCAGAGAACGAGTGCAGATATAAATAGAAGTCGCCGGCCGGAGGTACAAAAACGAAACTCGCTGGAGTGGATACGAGACATCACTGGAGACCAAACTACTGCCGTTCGCCTTTCCTTTCGTCTCAGATTCTTCGGAGGAAGAGGTTTATGCCTAATCGCCGCACCATCGCCGAACTGATTCAAGCCGGGGGAAGAGGAGGAAGACCCTATTGCCACCGGACTGTCACACGCCGGAGAGATTGAACCTGCCAGGGGAATAGCTCGGGAATGCATCGCCGGTCATCTCCACCTGGATGCTCTCGGTTGACGATGAAGCGAGGAGAAGATTTCCCCTGTGTGTACGTAGTTCATACACTCTGTATTACGTAGCTCGGGAATGCATCGCCGGTCATCTCCACCTCGTTTATTTCTTGTGATGAATATTTGATGTTTGATTTACGGTTTGGAATAAATGTGATCATATTTGGTGGTTTATGTATATTGATATTTTGGAATTATTATGGTTTTGAAATATGTACTTATATTTGAAATATTGATATTTTGCATATTATTTGTGTTATAAGAATATTTATAAATGTTGTTTCACTTACGAAATGTTTTACAAATATATATATATTATTTATATTTTTTATTTTTTTCGGGGTTAGGTGGAACTTACTTAGCATTGTTGCTAATTTTTGTTTCTTTTATTTTTTTTTCTGTACTTTATTTGTACAGGTGATGATTTGATGAAGGTGTTGATTCCGAGAGAGCTTCCGCTAGAGAAAATGTAATTAGTAGATAACATTGTAGTTTAATTTAGTTTTCAAAACACTTATTGAGTTTAATTATTTTTAAGGGATTAGCCTGTGCACTCGGTTAGGTTAGAGCCGAGTGTGGCGGTAATGCCCCTATTTCCCTTTTGATTTTCCGCTGCACTATTCTGATTTTTCAAATAAAGTTAATAAATAATGTTTTATTCAAAGGTATTTTTGGGTGGGAAATTTGGGAGTGTTACAAGTTGGTATCAGAGCTGAAGGTTTTACTGGGGGGAGTTTTCAAAGCATTTTTTTTTCAAAAGGGTTTCTAAATAATTTTTCAAATATTTTCTTATGGTCTTAAATTTCCTTAAGTGATACCAACAAGTTGGTATCAGAGCGCTTAAGGTTTTTCAGGGGGGATTTTTCAAACATTTTCCAAAAAGTATTTTAAACAAATTTTTACCAAAAGTTTTCTAATGTTTTCTAATTTTCCTTAAGTAATACGAACAAGTTGGTATCAGAGCTTTTGGGAGTCGGATTGCAAAGTCTCTGATTGTTAAGATGGTACCCTTAACAACTGGTATGACGGCAACTAGTCCAAAGTATCTAAAAAGTTTTTTTTCAAACAATTATTTTTTTAAGGTTTTCTAAAGAGGTTTTCAAAACATTTTCTTTTAACAATTTTTCAAGGGAGTTTTCAATATGTTTTTTTTTCTAAAATATTTGAAGAATGATTAAAAGTTTCTAGGACTAAAATAAAATTTTAGGCCGCGGTGAGGTTGCGAGATTTGGATTTTTGGGTTTTGGTTGAGTATGATGTGGTTCTTTGAAATTGCTTATTCTTTTGGTTTTGAGTTTTGGATAAATCCCTATTGACTAATTTAAGGATGACCTTGGACTTATAGAGGAACTATGCATTAGGTGTTTGCTTGATTAAATTAAGTGAAGTTATTAGTTATGGTATCGATCTTATTCGTATCGCAATCTTTTCAAGAAGATAATGACGCTTGTGAGGCACAACGTGAAAGACAATGACGCCACATCGGCGAACGCGGAGCTGGAACAAAACATGGGATAACTTACTCAACTCATCTAGACCGTCGCGAATGTGTTACCTAAAAATCAACGCCAACATCGTCTCAATAAGCGCAATGATAACATGAAACGCGTAGTTGATTGGGCGTAATCCTCCAACTTATTTAGGCCAAGAAAATTCTCTCATCTTTGAGGATTGGATTCGCACTTCCGTTAAACTGTTCGACGCTATAAGCTGCCCTGCGGATCAACGAATTGATACAACATCATACTATCTATGTCAAAAGGTGAATAAATGGTGGGCCACGACCGAACCAGCATTTCATCAACAATTCAACTTTTCTTGAGAGACGTTTACGAAGCCATGCGAGAAATATTCTAACCTAAAGCACGTAAAAGCTACAAAGTATGAAGATTCATACACATAAAGCAAGAAGGTATGATTGTCCAAGAATACTACGCCAAATACTTGGAGCTCGCACTATTGGCACCCACTTAGTTCCCGATGAAACCAATAAGGCTAGGAATTTCGTGACTTAGAAAACTGTTTACGATTTAGGATTCCAAACTCTAAATATGGCCTACACCGAATAAATCAACCACTAAGATTACGACAACTCGAGAAGGAGGCACTCAAGAAATCAAGAGCACCCAAGAAAAAATAAAATAGGGAGGTAAACGACACAAGCTAAATCAGACGTAGTAGACCCAAAACGAGAACAAGAATCAAGGTCAAAACCAACTGAAAAAGAATATCTTTGTGAAGGAAACACGCTTCTACTACTCGAAGTATGGAAAACATCACCTCGAGAAAACTAAAACGGAATGCTCGTACAACGTTTTCACTATGACAAGCTCATGCGGTATTCGAAGGAAAAAAAATTCTTGAGTAAGTTTAGTGCTTCGGGGACGAAGCATCTTTTTAAGGGGGGTAGAATGTGACACCTCCAAAATTTAAAGCATCTTTATCTGCTTATTTAATTAATGATAAGTATTGGTTCTGGTAGGACTAGAACTCGTTAATGAGAAAGACTTTCATTGTGATTGGGAAACTAGTTTAGAACTACTATAAATACACTCTCCTCCTTCATAATTGACAGACCAGTTTTCAGATTCCGTATTACCAGTTTATTTCCCTACAAAGAGATTTCCTAGCCTTTCTCTTAGGGAGATCTAACCGTTCTTTCGGAGAGGAGAAATCACGTGGATACTTAAGGTCAAGGATTATTACCGCTGGGCTGGAAGATCTGTAAGTTCTAACTCAGATTTGTTATTATTATCATATTCATTGTTTTGTCATAATCAGGAAAGATCTATTTTGGAAATATGTATGAACATATTTTAGGAAATTGATGTAACGTACCTTGAAAGTATGTATCCATATTCAAGTATGAACATATATGTTAGGAAATTGATGTAACGTACCTCGAAAGTACCGCAGCGGTGATAATCCTTGAGCTTCCCTGATTTAGAAGTTTAAAATTTTCCCAAACAGATCTTCCCTGATTATGACAGAACAACGAATCTGATAATAATAACAGATCTGATTTAGAACTTACAGATCTTCCAGCCTAGCGGTGATAATCCTTGCACTACAACAAAATAGACCTTTCGTAACACCCTCCATGCAACACTTTTTTTTATGTTACATATTATGTATAAAGCTCAAAAATTGCAACACTTAATTAAAAATATTGCATAAACATATAAAACACACAATTATGCAACAATGAATAGAATGTATTGCATATAATCAAATTATATGTAACGCTTATTTTAAACTATTGTAACACTAATAAAGAGTTGTTGCGTATAGCTATGCAATATATAAATTACTATTTAGAATTAATTTATTTTCCCGATTCAATTAACACTGTTCCATATTTCTATCCATTCCCGCTGATAAGCGTAAAAATAAAAATTCATTCCCGCTTATAACTTTTTTATTTCCCGCTTAGAGTATACCAATAGTATTTCGCTAAAAAATAAAATTCATTCCCTCATTGCGCCGCCCCTCTCCCATTCGTAACCTGCAGCAAAGCTTTTCTCTCTGTATCGGCTCTTCTCCGATCTGAATTCCTCAAGCTCTGCTCCGCTCTAATAGCTACGCTCTCTTCAAGGATTTGTGCTCCATTCTATAAGCACATCCACTTGGTAAGATCTTTATCTCCCTCATCTATTACATAGTTTGATGAAATAATTCCGCTCCGCTCTAAAAGTCGGAGAAATCGGCCGCGCGCCGGAAACTCGCTAGGCGGCACACTGCTGAAGAAGTTTTTCTGTTTTCGGCCAAGAAATTGCTCCGGCCAGTAGTCTGCCGCGGAGCCCTGAGTAATCGTCAAGAATCGCCCGTCTAGCGTGAACAAATAGTTGGCCAAGACCTAAAAAAAGCCCTGCTTTTTTACTATTTTAAAATTTTTCGACTCTTTCTTTACGACCCAGGCGCCCAGTAGAGGAGTACGACACTTCTCGTTCTCCCAGTCCACGCATACCTTTCTTCTCTTTGGAACGGAGGCCATGACAGATTCCCTTCTTCCTTGAGTGTTGAACCAACGTCTTCCTCTCTCCGGTGTCCAGCAATCCAACACCGTCCAGGTAAAATTATTTTCAATGTATTATTCTATTTTCTTTGTTAATAAGGTATATGTGCTGAGTTTTCTTGACTTATGAATTCATAAATGTATGTGCTGAGTTTTCCGAAAATATGTGTTGAGAATCTGAGATAGTTTGTTTGTAATTCGTTTTTGTCTACATGAGCACTGGGATTCATTTATGAGTTGATAAATGTATAGCCTAAATGCCTAATATTGATAGGAACTTGGATTGCAGCTATGGTGTTTGATAAAAATCCTCAAAGAAAAATGCAAACTTGAACTAGTAATTTATTTCAATTACTTTGTTTTTCTTAAGAAATTCAGTTTTTCTTAAATCTTTGTCTATTTCTCTATCTTCCTTTTAGAAGTCAATTGTCTGTGGTATATCTTCACTTGGGTATGTATGAGTGTATGACCATGTGAAAATTATTGAGTTTTAGAAGATTAGGATGGTTAAGAAGGGTTAAGAGTTAATATGGGTGCATAACTGCATTTTAGCAGGCAATGGGTGTCTTTTAGTGCTTAATTATATAATGTGTCTTTTAGTTGAGTTTTGTTTTATTATTCCTACTAGGCAAATGGGTGTCTTTTATTTTAGTTTTCTTTTTTCTTGCTCTTGGTACTCCGTGATAATAATGATTACTACACCTGGTTTTCATAGTTAAGTTTGAATGCTTTCATGTTATGTGGCTTCCAACATGCTAATCTTCTGTTTTGATAAAAATAATAATAAACAATATAGCTGCTTATTAGTTAACAGTATGTAACATGTTTATTATGTTTAAACTTTAAACACATTTGTTTTAGGTAGTATTTTTCGCCAAGAATATTTTAGTTTTTGATATTATGTTGAAACCGAGTTGGCCGATTAGTCGGCGACTAATCAGCGCTTAGTCCGCCTAGGCGCTAGGCGGTGCTTGACTGACCGCCCTACTAGTGCCTAGCAAATTTCAGAACATTTACTTTGAGCTTATCTGGCTTCATCTTTGATGCTCTATATGGTAAACCCAATTTATGCTTTGATGTTTGTTTAATATTAGATTAGGTTGTTTATATACATTCATAACGATAAGTTTCATATTCAGATTTTTTGAAGAAAACTTATCCTGAATTTATAATTTAGGTTTATAGTTTCACAGTCCAGGTTTATAACTAAGAGCCCAATCACAACTTTTGTTCTTTTGTATTTGATAGAAAGTTCTTTTTCTAGATTTAAATCATAAATATGTGAATCATGAGAACTGTTATATTTTTTATTTACTCTTTTTTATTCGGTAACATTTACACCTATATATAAAAAGTACTATGAAGAAAGTTTTAGTCAATATCAATTTGTTTCTCAACCTATAAAGTGGTTGCTGCAAACTCATGGTTGAAATACCTTATATATGAAAGGTTCTATATATTGTATCCAAGTCATTAGTTAGCACTTGATTAAGAATTTGAACTAATTTTAAAGTATTGTAGTAGTTCCTTTATTAGATTGATCTTTAGGGTGAAGTATAGTTCACTTTTAATAATCTGTATTGAAGATACATATTTTGACAGTCTGTTGTATTATGCATTCATTTTTGGAACTTTAATTAATTATGGTTGAAAAAGTATATGAATCAATTAGGATAAGTATATACTTCTGGAGTAGCGTTGATTGGTGTTAACTATATATACTTTCAGGTTGAAAAAGAAATTTCAAAATGATAATCTTTTCTTATGGTTGATCACTCATAAGAGAGTAGTCAAAATTTCATAAAACTAGCAATGGTGTACTGTAATCAGTGGGGTATATGGCATTATGTAACAATAACATTCTTTGTATGCTTGCTTAATTTTTCAAGTTAATGTTATTTTTTTAAAGCAAACTGTTTGCAAGTGTAGTATGCAGGGTTTGCTGTTAGAAATTATATCTTAAATGAGTCGATCACAAACACAATTACTTCCCCAGCTAAAGTAAAAAGCATTATCAGTTTTAAATTTCAGTTAGCTATCGAAAGTGATTTTCCAGTGTCGCTTGCATTGTTTACTTCTAAAGTTACACAATGAGGTAAAAGACCAGTTTACTTTCTGAAATGTTGCCGATCACCTCTCGAAATTGAACACCCGAGGTGGTGGTGGTACATTCAAATGTATATATGAATTCTGATATGTTGCTGACCACATGTTTACTTTCTGCAGGTTTTGTTTGCCTCCGTAGTTCTCATACTTGTGAAATATCTGATTCGAAAATTATTTAGCTCTAGGTTCAGTTTTGTAGATAGGTATGTGTTAGGTATCTAACTCATTTCACTAGAGATTTCAAGAATCAAAGATGAAGAAAAGAGATGTCGTATAACAGAAAGTATAGAAAGAGAAATACAAAGGCAAATTCGAGAGTGCCAATCTCTCCCAGGAGTCCCAGTTCCTATTCCAAATTCTGCCTGCCTATTCCTCCCCTTTTCCCCCTTTTATACACTTTCTATTCATAAGGGTCGGCCCATACCCTGAATTACATGGCCCAGAACATTTCTTTATACAATAACACTATTTAATAATACTCTATTATTCTTATTATTATTGGCTGTCCAAGTCCCTATCAGTATGACTTGGACTGTTGTTATCTCAAGGTCGCGGTGTCTGTACCGATAGCAGTCAGAACCTGTTTAGTCGTTTTTGTTTTTCTTTTTAGTAGGATCTCTAGGTATTTTGAGCTTATGTATCCACATGATTTCTCCTTTCCGAACGAACGGTTAGATCTCCCATAGAGAAAGGCTAGGAAATCTCTTTGCAGGGAAATAAACTAATAATACTGAATCTAGAAAACTGGTCTATAAATTATGAAGGAGGAGGATACATTTATACTAGTTCTAAACTAGTTTCCCAATCACAATGAAAGTGATGGAGTATATGGCCCGGGAACCCCCGGTCCACAGACTCCTACTACGCCAATAAAGGACCAACAGGCCCAGGAAGCGCAACAGGCCCAAATCACAGCGCCCAGAGTACCAAGCGGCCCACAGTGCGCACCAGGGGTGCCTTCGGCCCCCTGGCCGAAGGCTCCAATTCTCACAGGATGGCCAAATCAGGAAAACAAAGTTACTGGGAGAAAACGGCGAAAATCAGTAGCCCTCGGCACCTAGAGCCCTCGGAACTAAGGAGGTCTCCGGTGCTCAGAGCCCTCGGCTAAGCATCTACAGCCGAGGGCACCTTTTCCGACATAATATCCGCTCCACATGCGTATAGATCACTGTACCAAGTACGACGTCACATCCAACAGCCGCCGCATTAAATGCGGCCACATGCGTTTGCCAGCGCCAACCAGTTGAGGTGACCCCTCGACCAATGGATGCTTGACACGTGTCCCTGTCCGACATTTATTGCTACTATAAATAGCACCCCATTTCCCCATTTGTAGGAGAGACACAAGAAGCGAATACGCTGAATACACTTTCTAATATACTCTCTCTCTCTCTACTTACTTGCTCTGACTTCTCTCTAGTTATTTTCGTAATAACCCCTCGGATAAGCTACCCCCGGGTAAACTATCCATCATTTGGTGCTCTCGTTGAGAGGTCGAACAATCAAGTAAGAAACCCTCCCCCTCGACCAAACACAAAACACCTAGCTAAAATGGTGAGAACAACTCGTGCCAACTCCAGAAATGTTGAGGACAGGAATCTGGCACTCGGCGAAGTCGACGTCCCCGAAGCCTCTAACAGGGCTCTCGGGGGCGGCGTCATCGCCGAGTTGGACCAGACGGTTGTTGACCTACGCCAGCAAATTCAACAGAATGCCCCCGATGCCCGCCTCGGCATCGAGGCCAAGAAGAAGGACCGGAGCGAGAATCAAATTAGCCCTCTGGTCATCACAATCGACGTTCAATCGGCGCTCTCCGCCTTCATCCAGACGCTCACCCAGAACCCGGGTGCCTTCGGCACTTTGGTTCCCCTCCAACCTCAGGTCGGGGAGAATATTATGCCTCCCCCTCATCCGCAACCCCTCGGTAACCCGGTCCTCCGGATGGGGAACTCCGAGGGGGTCGTGGCCCAAGATACGGCCTCCCAGGAAGTCCAGTCCCGGGACCGCCACAACGTGAACAAAGAACAACTCCGGACCTCCGCCCTCGAGAGACTCGGAGGGGCGCAAGACCGCCTCGGGGGGAAGGCGTTCCAGAGGCCTCATGAAAGTGGCGGGTCCGTCTCCAGGGCCAATGAAAGGTGTCCCCCTCAGGACAAAGGCAAGGCACCTCTCCATGCCAACGATGCCCGCCACTAAATCAACCAGACCCACTCAGCCCGCGTCCATTCGCAGGGGGCAGAGGCCCTCCTGAAGGACCCCTGAGACGAGATCATTGCGGCCCTCCAGCGCCGGCTTGACGAGATCATTGCGGCCCTCCACCAAAGCCCACGCCACCACTTCTACCCCTCATACAGACCTCAAGTATGAGGCGATGATGGCCAAGATGGAAGAAATGCAGAAGAAGATAGCCGAGGGCTCCGGGGAACCCACCATACAGCTCCGGACCCGGACGCCATTTACCCCAAGGGTATTGGTGGCCCGGATCCCGAAAAATACCGAGGGCAGCTCATCAAGCCCTACGACGGAAAGACTGACCCCCAAGAGCACTACAGCAGGTATCAGAACAGCATGATGATGGTGGGGGCATCGGATGAGTATTTGTGCCGCTGGTTCCTCTCCACCTTAGAGGGGCCGGCTTACGAATGGTTCAATCGATTGCCCGAGGGCTGCATTGACTCATGGCAAGAACTCGCCAAGCGATTCTTGACGCAATTTGCGGGAAGACGCCGCACAAGAAAACACTTCTCCCACTTGCTAACAGTGAGGCATAGGAAGGAGGAGACCCTTCGGGACTTCCTGGAGCGCTGGAAAACGGAGGCTGATAAGGTTGATGGCACTGACGACGGGACCCTCCTGGCCCTCCTCCAAACGGTACTCCGCCCCAGGAACTTCTCGAGGAGCCTCATCGTCGAACCCCCCCGCGATTATATGAGGGCCCTACAGCGGGGGGACCGGTACGCCGAAGCCGAGGAGGTGGAGAAATTCCACCACGTCCCAGATCAGCAACGCCCTCGGCCAGATGACAAAGGTAACCGGAGGCCGGGGGCTCCCCGCAATCATCCCAAGGATTCTGCCCCCTCCGATGATCGCCCCCGGCATGGCCAAGCCAAGATCGGGGGAGGCTACAAGGGGAACCCGAGGGCTTGGGCACAGCCTGTCCTCCTGGAGCACCCTCGGACACCTTTGACGCACCCCGTCAGCGTCATTCTTGATTTTGATGAGGAGAGGGGCCTAGTGGAGCGAGATTCACGCGCGCGCCCGGAAGTATTCGCCATCAATCCAAACTACCCCTACTGTCGTTTCCACCGACACCAGGGGCACAGGACCGATGACTGCCATCAGCTGAAGACGACCATCGAAAGATTGATACAAGCGGGTCATCTGTCCCAGTTTATCCAGGGCCCTTAGCAACAGGGCCCCCCTCACCAAGGGCCAACCCGAGGGCAGACTGCGAGAGCAAATGCATGGGTCAACCCCAACACCATCCCCCTCGGCAAAAAGAGGAAGATTGGGAACCTGGAAGAAGAGGAGGAGGAGTACCCCCGGTACCAAGAGAAGAAGTGCCACATCCTCATGATCACGGGGGGCAATACCGGGGGTGATTCTACGAGTTAACGAAAGAAGTGGGCTCAATCACTTTACGTGGGGGAGTCAGTCATATGCCCCCAGTAAAGCGGCTGAGGGAGGAACCCATTATATTCACCAACGCTGATCTCCCCCCAGTATCCTCCCCACACCGGGATGCCCTCGTCATCCGTACAGAAATAAATGACACTATTATTCACCGAACTTACGTTGACACGGGCAGCTCCGTCAATGTAATGTACCTCAGCACCTTCAGAGAGCTACATCTGGAGAAGGGGTCCCTTCGGCCCATCAAGACCCCTCTTGCCGGCTTCACAGGCGACACCATTGATTCCGAAGGGGTCATAACCCTCCCGGTAATCTTCGGCGACGGGCTCCATAGAGCCAAGCTCGAAGTGGAGTTCGTCGTCGTCAACATCGACTGCGCCCACAACATCATCCTCGGCCGGCCAGCCCTCGAGGACCTCGAAGCCGTCATCTCCATGAGGCACATCTGCCTCAAGTTCCCAGCCGAGGGGGGAATCGGTTACTCAAGGGGGAACCAAAAGCTTGCCCGCGCTTGCTACCTTCAAGTGACAAAGAAGGTTAGCAAGACGGAGTTCCGCGTTGACACCATCACCGGAACTGTGGAAGCTGAGGAAAGGAGGCCGAGGGCTGAACCAGCCGAGGAGGTAGAAGACTTCGCGCTCGATCCGGCCAAGCCGGAGAGAGTCGTGAAGATTGGAGCCAAGCTCCCCGAAGATTTGAAGACCAGCATCATCAGCGCCCTCCACGCCTACTCCATTGTTTTGCATGGGGGCTGGAGGACATGCCAGGGATCTGGCGAAGGGTCATCACCCACCACCTCTCGGTGGACCCTTCGGCCAAACCAATACAGCAGCGGAGGAGACCCCTCTCGGCCGAGAGGAGGGAATTTGTGAAGACAAAGGTCGCCATGCTCCTCTCTATCAAGCACATCAAGGAGGTAAAATACCCCTCATGGCTGGCAAATGTAGTCCTCGCACAAAAACCGCCCTCATTCCGCATGTGTGTGGACTACACGGATCTCAACAAGGCGTGTCCCATGGACCCCTTTCCTTTGCCAAACATTGACCAACTTGTGGATGAAACCGCGGGGTGTGAAATCATGTCATTCCTCGACGCATTCCGCGGATATCATCAAATATTTATGCACGAGGAGGATGCTGAAAAAACGGCCTTCATGACTCCCGAGGGCATCTTCTGCTACCTTGTCATGGCCTTCGTCCTGAAAAACTCAGGGGCCACCTACACTCGGATGGTGGCCAGGATATTCCAAGCTGTCCTAGGGCGCACAATGGAGGCGTATGTTGACGACATGATCGTCAAAAGCAAGCAATCAGCAAGCCATGCTGACGACCTGAGGGAGATCTTCGCCATCATGCAGAAGTTTAGCCTTCGGCTGAACCCAAAGAAGTGCACCTTCGGCGTTCAGGGGGGCAAATTCTCGGGTTACATGGTGAGCCGAAGGGGTATCGAGGTCAACCCCGAGAAAATCCAGGCCATCATCAACATGGAGCCCCCACGCAACGTAAAGGAGGTCCAACGATTGACGGGCCGCCTGGCAGCCCTCAATCGCTTCTTATCAAAATCGGCGGAGAAGTCCTTACCCTTCTTTCAGATCATGAGAAAAACCGCCGGTTTCCAATGGACTTCAGAATGTCAGGGGGCCTTCGAGGAGCTGAAACGGTACTTATCTTCACCCCCTGTGCTCTCTAAACCCAAGGTGGGGGAGATCCTGTACCTTTACTTGGGTGTTAGCCCGGCGGCCATCAGCTCAGTACTCATCCGAGAAGAGGATGGTATCCAGCATGCCATCTTCTATGTTAGCAAGACCCTCAGGGAAGCGGAGCTCCGGTACTCCCCCGTGGAAAAAACGGTGTTGGCTATCGTGTGGACCGTCAAGAAATTGGGCCATTACTTCCAAGCTCACCCGGTCCAGGTCCTCACTCACCAAACCCTCGGCGCCTTGATGAGGAGCCCCACCAGCTCCTCCCGAATGGTCAAATGGGCTGTCTTCTTGAGCCAATACAACATCGACATCCGTCCTAGGCCCGCCATCAAGGGCCAAGCCCTAGCGGACTTCGTGACGAAATGTACGTCAAGATCAGCCGCGGACGAGGAGCCCTCGGCCCCTTCAGATGATTGGTGGACCCTCTACACTGACGGCTCCTCCGCCGTCAAAGCTTGTGGAGGAGGGGTGGTTCTCATCTCACCCGAAGGCTTCCGGGCCTATTATGCAGTCCGCTTCTCCTTCAAAGTCTCTAACAATGAGGCCGAATACGAGGCCCTCCTCTGTGGCCTTCGGCTGGCAGCTAACATGAAGGCCCGACAAATTCACGTCAAGTGCGACTCCAAGTTAGTCGTCGGCCAAATCTCTGGGGAGTACGAAGCCAAGGAAGGGAGAATGAGACAATACAAGGAGGCGGCCAAGGAGTTGCTTAGGGTATTTGAGGCACACTCTCTTACTCAAATACCGAGGGCTCAAAACTCCGAGTCCGACATTTTATTCAAGCTCTCGGCCGAATCCCCTGAGCACATCTCAAAGATCGCCAAAGTGGAAGAACTCAGCCTCTCTAGCATACACGCTAGCCCCATCATGCACATACAACAAAGGCAAGGTGACTGGATCTCAGACATTGTCACCTTCATCACCACAGGGCAACTGACCGAGGATGAGGCCCACGCCAAGCTGGCAAAGCTGAGGGCTCCCAGCTACGCTTCGAGGACGGAAGGCTTTACAAAAGGTCCTACAACGGGACATTACTTCGGTGCCTTCATCAAGATGAAGCCGAAGTAGCGATGGAGGAAGTGCACAGTGGCACTTGTTCAGATCACCAGGGATCCTTCTCCATGTCTCGAAGGCTCATAATCCAGGGCTACTTCTGGCCCACGATGGCCCGGGATTGTGCAGATCTTGCCCGAAGGTGCTCCGCATGCCAACACTTCCAGAAAGCCCCCGGCAGGCCAGTGGTCAACTATGCCCCCATCAGCACATCCATACCCTTCGCTCGATGGGGCATAGAGCTTGTGGGCCCTTTGCCGAGGGGTACCTCGAAAAACAGGTACAACATTGTCACCATCGATTACTTCACCAATTGGGTGGAAGCGGAGCCCCTCGCCAGCATCACTAAGGCCAGGTGCCGTCATTTTGTTCTCAAAAACATCCTCACCAGGTTTGGCGTCCCTCAGCAAATCATCTCCGACAACGAGACTCAGTTCGAGGCAGCCCCCTTCTGTGCCCTCCTAGAGGCATGGGGCATCAAACACACCTTCTCATCCGTTGCCTACCCTCAGGGCAACGGTCAAGTGGAGAACGCCAACATGACCTTGCTCGAAGGCCTAAAGAAGAAACTGGAGGCCGAGGGGGGTGGCTGGGTAGAAGAGCTCCACAACATCTTATGGGCCTACCGTACCACCCCTCGGCCGGCAACTGGCGAAACACCCTTCTCTCTTTGCTACGGATTTGAAGCTAAGGCCCCCACTGAGGTAACTCTTCCAACCCGAAGGGTCACACAGTATGATCCAGAGGCCAACGACACCAATATGGCCCTCGATCTCCACCTTATTTCAGAACGCCGAGAGTAAGCCTTCATACGCGCAGAGAACTACCGAAGGCAAGTGAAGAGTTACATTGACGCCACGGTTCGCTCCCGGGAATTCCAAGTGGGGAACTATGTCCTTCGAAGAAGGGAAGCTAGCCAACCAACCGAGGGCGGAAAGATGGCACCAAAGTTCGAGGGCCCCTACATCGTGGCAGCCATCATCAAACCAGGAACTTACAAGCTAAAACGCCTTAATGGGACTGAAGTCCCTAGGCACTGGAATGTACATCACTTAGTTAAATTTTATCAATAACATCAGAGCGGCCAAGACCTCATAACTAGTGAATGTATTATTTTACGGCCCAAGACCTAAAAATTCTGAAGAGCGAAGGCATTTTGAAGACACCAAGAACATGGAACAGGATTCTTACGAAGGGTCAAGCCCTCATATCACTCCCTGGCCCAAGGCCTTACCACAAGGAAGAACCCTCAGCACCAAGTGCCGAGGGTAGACAATATTATCACCTATAACAACAAGAAAGTACCAATTGTCCTCAAATGGAGACCCCTCGGCACCTGGTGCCGGGGGGACACACCACTGACAACTTTCAACAAATGGGAAGAAACACCAAGTGTTTCCACAGAAGACCCCTCGGTACCAAGTGGGGGCCGTACACCGAAACAGACACCAAGTGTTGTTTCTAAAGCCGTACCCCTCGAGGACGCCTATACCGAAGGCGCCACCTCTCGGTGCCGGCAGCACGTAGTGCCCCCGGCCATTTTCAACCAGCGTGCAAATGAAAACCCTTCCCTGAAACGCTTTCCGCGTCATTACCCCAAGGGTATGACAGGCATGAGAAATGCCCAGGATTCGACTTTCAAAAACGGAACGCTTTCCGCGCCATTTCCCCAAGGGATTGGCAGGCATCTAAAAATGCCCAGGATTCGACTTCCAAATCGAAACGCTCCCCGCGCCACCACCCCAAGGGTGTGGCAGGCCACAGACTATGTCTAGCGCCGAGGGGACGAATTTCAAAACTGAGGCGCTTTCCGCGCCATCCCCCAAGGGGAGGCAGGCTACGGACCACCATATCTTGTACCCAGGAAACGACCTTCGATCCCCTCGGAATTCGGAAGGTTAACCCGAGGGGGGAGCTAATGGTGTATTCTGTTACCTCCCGATAGGCCAAGCCTATCCAAGAAACCAAGTTTCTTGTAGCCTTCCCTTCACTACTCAAAAAAAAATGGGGTGGTGAAGGGGAGTAGACTCGGCGAGAAATCAATGGGTGCATCACTCCTACAATTCAAAAAAAACTACCGAGGGCTCCCCATGGGAACGCCTTCAGTACCTAGAAGCTCATGAGCACAAAGGATACCATTCACAACAGACATCATCATCAAATGACTAAGTCCACTCAATGATCACCTCCGGCTATATCTAAACCGAAGGCTCCAATCCTACAAAACATGACAGGCTCAGCCAACAACAACTCAAAACGTCCCCGAAGGCTACTCTATAACAAAGCTATCAGATGGTGGCCAAATCCAAGCAAGAATCCCCCTCGACACCTCACTACATGTCGAGGGGATACATCCAGACAATTCCCGAGGGAGTCTGCCTTTTTACACTAGACTTGGATTACAAACTCTCCTATATCAACATTGGGGGGACATAATAAACAGCCAAAGGCTTTTTATTACCACGAGCCAACATTACAAGGCAAAGGAAACTATCCTAGAACGCATACAGCCGAAGGGTCCCCTTCCGAAGGCCAGCAGCAGGAAATACTTAGAGAAAGTAATCTAAGTCCTGAATACTTGGCCCCCTGTGGAGTCACCATTCAACCGAGGGTACACCTACGACAAGGCTATCACATTCCACCCGAAGGCTCCTAACTCATACAACTACACTTAGAAATATTTTCTATGTCCTACACATTCTGACCCTCGGTCGAAATTTCCATTCAGTCAGAGGGGCAATACATTTGAAGACGTGTTGAAGCTACACTTAGAAAAAAATTCTAAGTCCTAAACATTTTGAGCCCTCGGTTATATACACACGCAGCGAAGGGTACCCACGCACCGAAGGCTACACAATATCCAAACACTTAGAGATATTTTCTAAGTCCTAAACACCTTACCTCCGGTTATCTCATGAAGGCCACACAGAACCAGAGGGAAGGAACCAGCCGGGGGCCAACAGATGAACAAACACTTAGAAATATTTCTAAGTCCTGAACATTGTGCCCTCGGTGAAATGTCCAGATGACTAAATAGGCCTAGTGGCCGGGGGCTACAAAAGACACTGTACTTAGAGAAATATTTCCTAAGTCCTAACACGCATACATACAGAAAAGGCGAAGGCATACATTCAAAAAAAAACAAAGGCATACATTCAAAGAGAAGCAATCAAAGGAAACGAATTGTATGCAAAAGCCCGAAGGCAGGTATTCATTCATCAAAAAGAAGGAGAAATTAAAGTGTATATTACAAAGGGGCCGAGGCCAAGGGCATGCAAATATTCAATACAACACGATTGTTCAGAATGAGCTAACTACAAATCAACTATTATCAGCCCCGGAGGCAGTCTCTCCCGCAGGCTTTGAAGTGACCTCTACGCCAGCCTCTGCTTCGTCCCCCTCGGCCTCCTTCATTAGCTCTGTGTCTTCCATGTCTGGCCTCTCGACATCCGGGGGAAGAGGAACGCGGACATCGGGCTGCAGGGGAGGAAGGCCGTATGCCGCCAGGTCGAAGTCTTTTGGATCTATCTTCAAATGGCGGGCCATCCTCCGGTAGATGAGGGCTTGAGTAAAAAACTCACCCCCATCATAGTATTGTTTGCCCTTTTGGGAAACCCATTCCACACCGGGCCCGTCACACCATTCGTCGACCGAGGACTCCACGACTGAGGACAGCCACTGTTTGTGCTCCTCTGCTCTCCACCCCCTGCCAAAAATCCGGAGACGGCGTCCTCTCGGGCTTTCTCGACGCCATCCGCCTTGGCAGCCTCGGCCTCCTTGGCGGCTCTCTCGAGGGCTTCAGCTACGGACCTCTCAGCATCGGCCTTGCCCCGGTCTGCGGCCTCCGCCCGCAGCGTCATCTGCCGAAGGCTCTCCTCCAGCATAGCCATCTGCCGGATGGCATCAGAGTTCTGGCAGATGAGCTCCCGCATCTTCGCATCCAGCTCAGCCTTGCGCAGACGCCACTCCTCCAGCCTCCGGGCCTGTTCACCGAGGGCAATGCAAGTCTACAAGAAATAAAGAAGTTAGGAAAGTCGTACAATATATTCTAGCACAAAGTGAAACGGCAATCAGGGAAAAACTTATAGTGAGGGAAGACCGGAGGATCTTGTCCTCGAGGGCCAGGTCATCATCAGCCCCGAGGGCGACTCTGTCAATCTCGGGGGTCATGCCCCTCAGAAGTACCCTCGGGTCCGCCGTGCAGTTCATCACGGTTGTTCCTACCGGGAGAGAAACCATCAGGACCTCGAAGGAGGGCTCCCGGACACCCCTCGGCACTTCCACCACCGGCATCTCCACAGGCATCCCGGAGGCGGGGCAATCATCTACAATGATCACCGGGGGATCCTTTTTCTCGGCATCTCCCGTTTTTGGCTTTTTGCCCTCGGGAGCCTTGCCCGCAGCCTTTCTCTTCGCAGCGGCGGCGGCATCAGCACTTGGGACCGCCGACGGCCCCTCGGGCTTCTTAAAGAAGTCACCGGCGGGTTTAGGGACGCCAGCATCTGTCCCCTTCGGGACCTTGGAGGATTTCTTCTTCTTTAGGTCAGCAAGCCCTCTGACGTTCATCATGGAGACCGGGATACCTGCAGCACAATATGGGGTTAGACCGACGGGTCATTAACAGATGGCATGAAAGTACAAAAGAAAAAAAACAACAAACTATGTGCTAAAATACGAAAATAAGGGTGCTCTCAGCTGCTACCTCCGGAGGCTCCCTCAAATGCCGGGAACTTTTCATCCGTTTCCCCCAGGAAGCGATACCGCCGGAACCCGAGGGTGTAGAGGTCCTCCTCTTGAGTGCACTCCTTGATGGATATATTCTTATCTCGGCCCTCCGGGATCATGGCCAGAATCCTCCCATTCTTCTCGAGGGCGGCACTCCTCACTTTCTCGTGCCTCCTGAACTGGTCACGCAGTTCCCTCGGGAATGGGCTCTCGGCTAACTTTACGTAGCACCATCGGTCTTTCCACCCTTTGTTTGAGGAGGGCGCATCAGTAAACAGCTTGAACGAGGCCACCTGCTGCAAGTTTGCGAAGCCCTCGGCATTCGCAGGCCCCCCCGGCACAGATTAAAACTTTGAAAGAAGAGGTCCAGGCTAGGCGTTACCCCCCGGGATTTGCAGAGATGGAGGAAGCCCGCGATATAGGAGTGGCTGTTCGGCGTCAGTTGGCAGGGGACCAAACCCACGAACCGGAGGTATTCCCGAAGGAAGGGGTGTAGGGGGAACCGGAGCCCCATCGATACGGACACGACATGCACTGCAATGCAGCCCTCGGGAGCCTAGGAGAGGACGTCATCGGGACCCGACGCCACCACTACGGCCGTGGGACCCACGTGCAACTGGGTGACATAGAGATCCGCCTCATCAGCTTTCGACCTTATTTCTATGGTGGCGGTATTCAAGTAGGAATACCCCTCGGGCATATCGAGGGGCTTCCCCTGGTCTGCAACGCTGCCTTTCTTCTTAGAAGCAGCACCCTTCGTCTTCTTTTTCCCGGGGGCCACCCAGATGGGAACCGCGTTCAACGGCCGAGAGGTGCTGGCCTCACCAGTGCCCCGAGGGGGGAGAACAGCGACGGTGACCCTCGCGCCCTCTTTCTGCACCTCTTCCTCAGCTACTTGTCAGGCGAGGGCCAGCTCTTCGACTTCGCATTCTTGTTCGAAGCCCTCGGCTTCCGCCTCGGCGACGAGGGCTTTCTGTAGCTCCATCGCTACAATGACATCTTGTCCCACTGAGGGCTGTTCGCTTCTGGACTCCACGTCCGAGATGATTTCCTCCTCCATCGAGGGCGCCCCCGAGATATCTTGAGAGTCGCTTTGTGATCAAGACATCGTCTGTGCTAGCTCGAGGGCTCGGATATACTAAGTGCTCTAAGCTAAAATTCCTAAGTATAAGTCCTAAGTCCGCTAAGCACAACTAGGTAAAAAGGTGGAGGACAAGTGAGGAACTGAACTTGAAACGGGAGTTAGATCGAAGGCAGCTGTTTCTCTCTCTAGGAATTTGGGCAGAGCTTCGCTACAATAATATCGCACAGAGTAAAGCGGCATGGCCATGGGGTATTTATAGGCGCGTTGATCCGGGCTTGGGCCTGAAAATCGGGTCTCCAGTCACCAAGCCATCATTACAAACCGTGGTTTCGCCCAATCGGTGACACCCTCCCACGGGCAGCCAACGAGCACGCACCACGTGGAAGCCCCCCCCCCCCCCCCCCCCCCAACGGCTATATTTTGACGTTAGGTATTCCAACGGCTATATTCACAACGGCTATATTCACAACGGCTATATTCTGGGAGCCTCCGGCTATATTTAGCAGCCCACTCCTTCATCAACCAAGGAACTAGCCCCCGGGCTTTTTACTTCACTACACTTCATCAAGAATAGCCCCCGGGTACACTTACCCATAGACGCTCCCGGTTTGTGCCCCACACACTACATGACAAATGCCTTCGGGCCCACCCCCTCAGAAGCCCACGGCTTCATAACAGGCACACCCCTCGGGGATCCCCCCTCAGCGCTTTGAAGGCCGGGTAGCCCCCGGGGAGTACGCCTCATTGACAGATAGCCTACGGCACACAGGTAACGGGAGCCCTCGGATACCCTCCTCACCAACTAATCATCACACAGGGGACACCCCGGTAACACTTCAACTACTACTCACAATCATCACGCCCTCGATCCCCAGATTGAGGGACTCCCCTTCGGCATCTCCCAGGATATCAACAGCACGCCTCCGGCTAATCAACACATGCGCCCTCAGAACAAGGATAGCCTTCGGCATCAGCATTGTACTCCATTTCGAACCAGGGCTTCACGTTTTCGATTCATCATTGGGGGAATTCGGTGCACTCTTTTTCCCTCATTAGGATTTTTTCCCACTGGGTTTTTCCTAATGAGGTTTTTAACGAGGCATCCCCCCAAAATGAAACGAAAAGCGGCAGCCTTCGGCCCAATACAGCAACATGATTACTCTACTCCTTTTCACCACTTTGCAAGTGCCTCAAGGAGTGGGGGACTGGAGAACCCCCATCGGGAAAAATTACAAAAAGTGCAGAATGCTAAAAACTCCCGCAAACAGCAAACATGCCCCCTCAAGTCCCGACATGTGGGTAACTGAGGGACTGCCCTCGGCAGAATAAACAAACAGCAAACTACCCACAACTCCACAAACTACAACGGAACAACGGCAGAGCACAAACACAAATACTCCTTTTCCCCCAAGTACCTTTCGGCAAAAGGAGTGGGGGACTCCTCATGGAGTATATGGCTCGGGAACCCCCGGTCCACAGACTCCTACTACGCCAATAAAGGCCCAACAAGCCCAGGAAGCACAACAGGCCCAAATCACAGCGCCCAGAGTACCAAGCGGCCCACAGTGCGCATCAGGGGTGCCTTCGGCCCCCTGGCCGAAGGCTCCAATTCTCACAGGATGGCCAAATCAAGAAAACAAAATTACTGGGAGAAAACGGCGAAAATCAGTAGCCCTCGGCACCTAGAGCCCTCGGCACTAAGGAGGTCTCCGGTGCTCAGAGCCCTCGGCTAAGCATCTACAGCCGAGGGCACCTTTTCCGACATAATATCCGCTCCACATGCGTATAGATTACCGTACCAAGTACGACATCACATCCAACAGCCGCATTAAATGCGGCCACATGCGTTTGCCAGCGCCAACCAGTTGAGGTGACCCCTCGACCAATGGATGCTTGACATGTGTCCCTGTCCGACATTTATTGCTACTATAAATAACACCCCATTTCCCCATTTGTAGGAGAGACACAAGAAGCGAATACGCCGAATACACTTTCTAATATACTCTCTCTCTCTACTTACTTGCTCTGACTTCTCTCTAGTTATTCCCCGTAATAACCCCTCGGATAAGCTACCCCGGGGTACACTATCCATCAGAAAGACTTTCTCATTAATAAGTTCTGGTCCTACCAGGACCAATACTTATCATTAACGATTTTATTAATTAAATAAGTAAAACAAAATAAACTAATAATAATATCAAAGTGGTTGCACGTCACTTTTCTTGTTATTATTATTATTTATTTCATTTTTTATTTTCTTTTAATTCTAAATTATAAAAGAAAATACCAACTTTATTTAATTAAAATTACATCTTAATTAAGTATAATAAATCTAATTTATTCCACTTAATTACCTCTATCAAACAGAACTCTCCTTCAACTTCATGAATTAAATATGTTTAATCTAATTAATATTTAATCCATTTTCAGTATTATGAATTATATATTATTTAATCCAATTAATAATATTCAATTCCTTCTAACAATTCGATCGGAAGGTATAATCACTTGTTGTGTGACCCATAGGGCCTTATATATTAAGCACTAATCAAATTATGGTCTTAGTAGAATCGCTAGACGGTTTACTAGACAAACTTAATATATAAGGACGTTTGCGAGGACTATTCAAACTCTCTGTAATATAGAGCTCATAGTGACACGGTCCTTTCATTTAACGAACATTCAACTAAGTTTAAAACATGATATTGTGTCTATTCCAATAACTTAGTTTCTGTCTCTCAATCTTTCTAAATGATCCATAATGATCATATTCGATATCCAAAACGAATATATCTTTGCATTGGCCAATGACTTTGTGATCCATCTAAATATGAGAAGTAGAATGTTCTCTCTTAATCTATTATGAGGAATGAATCCTTTCTTGGCTCAACTACTACTCCATGTGCTTCGTGATGCACCCAACACATGTCGTATCTACCCCGATTGGAGTGCAAGCGTTGGTCATGGTCAAAGTACATCACTGTGGATCGTTGCGCTTACCGCTACACCAAAAGCAATTGCTGATAGTGAAGCACGCTCCTCCCCCTTTATAGCACAAGCGAAGCGCCACGCGGTCTGATTGCACCGGCAGTCTGGCTGTTGCTGGCACCGCATACCCGCGGCCCAACAATCTCCCCCCAGCACCTGCCAGCCTACAACTGCGCAGCATGCTGTTACCGGGGGTCGAACCCGTGACCTTGGCTCTGATACCACTTGTGGATCGTTGCGCTTACCGCTACACCAAAAGCGATTGCTGATAGTGAAGCACGCTCCCCCCCTTTATAGCACAAGCGAAGCGCCACGCGGTCCGATTGCACCGGCAGGCTGGCTGTTGCTAGCACCGCATACCCGCGGCCCAACAATCACTCCGCACATGTAGTACGTATTGACCTCAAGTCGGAGGACTACTACACTACTCTATACGCCGATAATCCCATAGACACATGAATAGAACTTATCAAATGGTTTCTCGGTGGGTATGCCAATATTCTCTAAAATATCTATGTGACCATCATGAATTACAGGAACTCATAGTTGTGAGATCAACTATACTTTCTAAAAGTATGATGTAGTCCACATACCAATCTTATCGCATATCATCAATATCCCATTCTTGATGATCATTGATTGGGGCTATTTTAGGACCTTATGTTATATCATATAAGCTCCCACTTACTTATTGACAACATAAGTCCAAGGGAACACAATTATGAATAAGATATTGACAATCGAAATACTTAATCGTCAATGTGTAATACCGTATATATCAAATATATATAACTGAATGTGATCAAGTACATATATCTCTAAAAAGTGATTGTCGCTAGGACATATATACTAACAATCTCCCACTTGGCCTAGTGCCAATCACCAATGCATCTAACACCTAGACTCTCAAAAGCCTACAATGTTTTTCGCATCTCAAAGGTTTGGTGAGTGGGTCAGCCAAATTGTCCTCTACGGGAAGTCATTCTATTGCAACTTCTCATCTTGCTATTTGTTATCAAAACACGATAGCATACTGGTATTTTCTAGTTCCTTACTTTGCATCTTGGTTCTTTAGCTTGTGCAAATGCACCGGTACAGTCATATAACAATTATTGGATAACTGTCGCTAGGAACTACCCCTATTTCTTTAAGGAACTAACGTATCTAAACGCTTACCTATGTTGCATCAAATGCAACAATTTACTAGGCTCTAGTTGTCGAATTTATAGTAGTTTCTTACTTGCAACTCTTTCAACACTACTATTACATAGAGACTAAAAACATATACTGACTGCGACTCGTAGTCTTTCTTATCATACTTGAAACTAGTGCTAGAATAATTAAATTCTACTAGTTCTTTTTGTCTACCATAGACAAAAAGATATTCATGAAGATTTTGGGTAACCATTCTTTCACGGACTTCAATGAGGGGATATCATTCTCTATGATCAACATATATGATTACAAAGACCACGTTATCTTGTTGCGCACTCTAAACACGCAACCACCCTCATTTCATTTGATGAGGTCAAACGATTCGACTATTTCATCAAAATTAATATTTCAACTCCTAGAGGCTTGTTTTAGCCCATAAATAGATTTCTCTAATTAACATAGTGATTTAGAATTTGAATTGGATGCAAAAACCTTCAGGTTGTACCATGTACACCTCCTCGTCGAGGTTTCCATTAAGGAAATGGGTTTTGACATCCATTTGTCAAATTTCATAATCATAGTATGCAGCTATCACAAGCAAAATCCGAATGGACTTGAGTTTTGCAACTGGCGAATAGGTATCACTATAGTCAATTCCTTCTCTTTGACTATAACCTTTAGCCATTAGCCTAGCTTTGTATGTTTGCACCTTACCTTCAGCATCAATTTTCTTCTTGAAAATATTTTGCATCCAATCGGTCTAACCCAACAGGCAAGTCAACCAAGTTCCATACTTGATTGATATACATCAAGTCCATTTTAGATTTCATGGTATCTTGTTACCTCTCTAAATCCACATCTAATATTGCTTTAGTGTAGGTCTTAGGTTCATCCTTATCAAGAATTTCAACATCATCATGATCCTCCATGAGGAAATCAAACGTAGTTAGTTCATGACGAATCTTAGTAGACCCACAGAGTTGAATGTTTTGCGTTTTGTTCAGGCTGTTCATTCTAATAGTGAAGAGGTTTTCTTTCATTGGACTATCCAATGCTCAGAGAGTTTTCTAGTGCTACACTTTTTAAGTGTTTCCAGAGAAAGAGAAGTGAGTGCAGAAGGAATGACAACCATGTCATCTCTTTCTTAATAAGAATCACTTGCTGGTGCGAGGTGATTCCTATGTTACTCCCACTAGCTGAAAGACATCCTCCTAGAGACGTGCTTCCACTCAATTCTCTCACTGAATCCTTGTTTTGACCATCTAACAAGTCTTCATCCTTTATGTTATTTTGTGATTCTTGAACTTCATCAAGTTCTATCCTCCCATGATTACATTCCTTAAAGACCAAGTCTTATACTAGGAATCTCGCTTGTCTGGAAATAGTGATTTTTTTTATTCCTCGAGAAGATAAATTAGTATCCACTAGTTTCCTTAGGATACCTCACAAAATAATATCTCTCACTTCTAGGTCCCAACTAGTCAATGTCCATTTTCTCCACATATGTAAGGCAATCTCACACTTTAATATGTGTAAGAATAGGCTTCTTATTACACCATAACTCATATGGTGTCTTTTGCATGAACTTAGATGGAACTCCATTCAGAACATATATTGAGGTTTCCAATGCGTACCCCCAAAGAGATGTTGGAAGAGACTGGAATTCATCATGGACCTAACCATGTCCAACAAGGTTCTATTTCTCCTTTCAGAAACCCAATTCAATTGAGGTGTTCTTGGAGGAGTCCATTGTGACTGAATTCCTTGACCTTTCAAGTAATCAAGAAACTCCTTACTCAAGTATTTCCCTCCACGATCAGATCGTAGAGTCTTGATACTCTTGTCAAGTTATTTCTCTACTTCAGCCTTATACTCCATGAATTTCTCAAAAGCTTTTGATTTGTGTTTCATAAGATACACAAATCCAAACCTAGAGAAAACATCAGTAAAATGATGAAGTAAGAAAATCCTCCTCTAGCTTGAGTTGAGAACTGTCCACACATATCTGTGTGAATCAACTCAAGCACTTCTTTGGCCCGCAATCCTTTTCCAAGAAAAGGTTTATTGGTCATTTTAGCTAAGAGACAGGAATCACAATTACCATGTGATTCAAAATCAAATTGTGTTAAGTAATATAATTTTTCTCGTTTCATTAATATGGCCAAGTCGCAATGTCAAAGATAGGTGGTATTTTTCTTATTACTTAACCTTGGTCTCTTATTTTGTACGTTTAATATGTCATGCCTACAAGTAAGAATATATAAACCATTCATAAGAGGTGCATTTCCATACACAATGCCATTTTGTCAAAAATAACAAGTGTTATCAGAAAAATGGAAGAAAACCCCTTAATGTCTAACATATGAATGGAAATTATATTCTTTGTTATAGAAGGAACAAAATAACAATTATTTAGTTCTAAACTATAACCGTTGGGTAAATCTAATTTATAAATGCCTACACGCCTAGCAGCAACTTTTGCTCCATTTCCTACACGTAGGCCAATTTCTCGCAGCGTAACTGCTTACTGTCACTTAGACTTTACACATTTTTGCAATCTGTTAGTCACATGGTGTATCTAATACCCAACAGTGAGAGTTAGTTGTAGACATATTAATATTAATGACAAAAATACATAAGCTAAAAGCACTCGGTGCTTTGGCTAGATTAGCCCTACATAGCTTAAAACCTCTCTTTCAATGCCCTCTCTTTGTTGTAGAGGCATACATCCTTTAGTACCTTAGATTTCTTTTGAATCTTACTTTTAGGTTTCAAAGCTAGGGGCTTAGGTCTAACCTTACTTTTCATCTTGTGCTTGTTCTTTCCCATAGGAAAAGATTTAGCAGTAGAGTTTACCTTAGCAACGTGATTCTTCTGAATGTTCATGTCAAACACAACTAATTCAGGAAAGTTGACATTAGGAATCTCGGGTACACATGTTTCAAGCACATGCTAAATATTTTCTTGCCTAAGAACTAAACGCATATTTTGTTTCAAATCTAGAAAGTCTGGTTCAGATAGTTTATGTGTATCCAAGATACTTCTCAATGATAAATTCGACATTCTTAAAAGTCTAGAGAAGCTCAAATAGAACGAGAATTAAAATTCATATAATAATTCCTATGATCACATTTAGTTAACTAAATAGTATGGACTTTTAATTATTTAGCTCCCACTATTTTTCATGCTCTTTGTCCCCAATAAAAAGAATATAGATTATTTTCACAATCATAGTGGCCAAGATCCACATTCATACTATAACAGCCCCAGCTTGGGCTGATCACTGCAATAATATAATGGGTAGGTCCCTAGACCAATTGTGTCCAAACAACTCTTGGTTGATCAATTTTTAAATTGATCGACATCCTTAAATTAACACTGACGCTTGGGCAACTCGGGCTAATTTAAGTAAGTTAAAAGCATCACATGATCACAAACAATTGTACCTATAAATTAGTTCTATATTTTGTCGAATGAAATAAACACTTGGGTGAAATATTCTTCAACGAAAAAATATTTCTACTAATTTATTTATGATGGGTGATGTCATTATCCCAGATATAACTTAAATTTTAATTTATGGGGAACGTTTATCGGGTATTAAATTACTTAATCAAGATGCTATCAACATATTATCAAATAATATGTTAATGAGATCTAATTCAAATAGATAAAATTAAAGCATGCAATATAAATCTAATTTATAAACAGATATAGACATATAGTAGACAAACGTCAATAACATAAGCATGCTCAAAAACTATAATAATATAATAATTGAATAAACCAAGTTTATTAAAATTAAACTTATTCAATCTCTAAGATATCTAATCTAATAATAAGATAGATTCTAATTTTACTATAACAGTAATTCTATTACGGAGTACTAGTAAAATAGACCAAGTCCACTTACTCCTCTATGTTGTGCACCGCATCATTACCTCACTTTTTTTTAAACAATTTAGGAGTATAGTTTAAAGAATTACCAAAAAAAAAGGTCCTAGACTCCTAAAGACTTTCTATTACTCAAAAACGGACCAAAAGAGAAGTTCTTAGAACAGGGAGCCATCAAAGCGTTTCCAGATGCATGTACCGCGCAAAACCCGTCGGATTCTTCAGACGTCTATCAGATGAGGTTCAATTTCGAGTGAAACTCTTCAGACCATAAAAAATTCCATCTAACTATGATCTGCCTCTCTTCATTGTTGCTAAAAGAATTGGAATTAGAGAGCGTTCAGAAAGCTCAAACCGCCATTAATGGTGGTCTAGCTTCCTGGAAGAAAACTTTTGAAGATTGCGATTTTCGCTGAGGCTTATCGATCTTTGGTATGCTCAAGTAATTAATTTTGTCCGCCATCGTTGTCAAGAACATCCACCATGTTTCGGAATCGGGCAGTAAATAGATCGCCTTTTAAGAAGGAACAATGAAGTTTTTCTCTTTAGCCCACTTTAGAAAAATCTAAGCGTAGATTGATTTTTCGTTTGTTTCAAAAACAAATTTTAATTCAATTTCGAAAATTATAATTGAATAATATACATTTATCAAAACAAAATGTATATCAAAATTCGTATAATGTCATTAGAATCAGTTTGACTCTGATAACACTGTTAGGAAATTGATGTAACGTACCTCGAAAGTACCGCAGCGGAAGTTTAAAATTTTTCCAAACAGATCTTCCCTGATTATGACAAAACAACGAATCTGATAATAATAACAGATCTGATTTAGAACTTACAGATCTTCCAGCCTAGCGATGATAATCCTTGACCTTGGTTATCCACGTGATTTCTCCTTTCCGAACGATTGGTTAGATCTCCCATAGAGAAAGGCTAGGAAATCTCTTTGCAGGGAAATAAACTGATAATACTGAATCTAGAAAACTGGTCTATAAATTATGAAGGAGGAGGATGCATTTATACTAGTTCTAAACTAGTTTCCCAATCACAATTAAAGACTTTCTCATTAATAAGTTCTAGTCCTACCAGGACCAATACTTATCATTAACGATTTTATTAATTAAATAAGTAAAACAAAATAAACTAATAATAATATCAAAGTGGCTGCACGTCACTTTTCTTGTTATTATTATTATTATTTATTTCATTTTCTATTTTCTTTTAATTCTAAATTATAAAAGAAAATACCAACTTTATTTAATTAAAATTACATCTTAATTAAGTATAATAAATCTAATTTATTCCACTTAATTACTTCTATCAAACAGAACTCTCCTTCAACTTCATGAATTAAATATGTTTAATCTAATTAATATTTAATCCATTTTCAGTATTACGAGTTAAATATTATTTAATCCAATTAATAATATTTAATTCCTTTTAACAATTCGATCGGAAGGTATAATCACTTGTTGTGTGACCCATAGGGCTTTATATATTAAGCACTAATCAAATTAAGGTCTTAATAGAATCCATAGACGATTTACCAGACAAACTTAATATATAAGGACGTTTGCGAGGACTATTCAAACTCCCTGTAATATAGAGCTCATAGTGACACGGTCCTTTCATTCAACGAACATTCAACTAAGTTTAGAACATGATATTGTGTCTATTCCAATAACTTAGTTTATGTCTCTCAATCTTTCTAGATGATCCATAATGATCATATTCGATATCCAAAACGAATATATCTTTGCATTGGCCAATGACTTTATGATCCATCTAAATATGAGAAGTAGAATGTTCTCTCCTAATCTATTATGAGGAATGAATCCTTTCTTGGCTCAATTACTACTCCATGTGCTTCGTGATGCACCCAACACATGTCGTATCTACCCCGATTGGAGTGCAAGCGTTGGTCATGATCAAAGTACATCACTCCGCACACGTAGTACGTATTGACCTCAAGTCGGAGGACTACTACACTACTCTATACGCCGATAATCCCATAGACACATGAATAGAACTTATCAAATGGTTTCTCGGTGGGTATGACAATATTCTCTAAAATATCTATGTGACCATCATTAATTACAGGAATTCATAGTTGTGAGATCAACTATACTTTCTAAAAGTATGATGCAGTCCACATACCAATCTTATCGCATATCGTCAATATTCCATTCTTGATTATCATTGATTAGGACTATTTTAGGACCTTATGTTATACTACCTCCGTCCCTTAAAACTTTGCCCTATTGTTGGAATTTGGCACCAACAATAGGGCCGACCACCGGACCGAAGCTGAAAGTATCACTCGTAATGAAGTACATATATAAATGATCTGACGAGTAATATGATTTAGTAGATTAAATTAACACAAGTACTGTATATAGGACGAAATTGAGTATATAGGATAGTATATAATTCCAAAAGATCAGAGATGAGGAGACATGCATGCATGGTAGCCAAAGAAACGGCCTAGCTTCTCATCATCCATGCATATATATATCACTCGATCATCACCTAGCTATTTCCCCCTTCCTTCTTCTTTCCACAGCGGCCCCAACAACATATAATTAGACCAGCCACAATGCCGAGAGTAAGCGCACCTACAGCACTAACAATGATGACCACCGCGGTACCAGATAAAGCTGCAGCCGAGAGGTGAACAAAGCAAAGAAGCAGATAAATGACAAAGTAAAATGTGGCAATAAAATGTTTCCTCATTTTGATCCAATGAATTAAACATTAGCTTGGCATGACCGACTTAAATAGATAGAATTAATTTAGATGGAGTCTTAGCTTGTATAGTAACTGGTGGGGTACGTACGTGCCGTATATTGTATTCTGCTACAAAGAAAGAATGTGTAATGTCAACAAATCATGAGTGCTAGCTGCTGAAGCCAGGAGGACATACATTCGTTTATTTTATGATATCAACTGTGACGTATTCAATTCACGGGTGTGAACATCTAAACGTACTTTATTTATCGCCTTCCACTGCCTTTTTTCTTGAGAAAATTGCTCTCCCTTAGACTAAATCATACCAAATTTATAAAAGTAGGACTTGGGTACGTTTCTTCCATACATGAGATTTATTTAATTCCAATTTAGGAAACTTTATTATTACTTTCCAGTTTTGCCCTTCACTTTAATGGTCCATATTTAAAAGCAAATTCCCCAATTCCCTCAGATCTCCGCCTACTTCCAAAGAAGCAGAGAAATTAGAACATGAGCCTAAGGCGGCCTTGCAGCTACGAAAATTTAGGGCGGAGAGGAAATTCAGTCACCCGCAAGCAAAGACCACCAAGAACTCACCTCGTCGTGACGTCGCCGAACTGGATGGAGGAGCTGAGATACAACATCGTAGCAGTCGCGGCGGAATACCCTGGTGATTGGTGAAGCTTCTTCTTCTTCTTTGTAGATCTGAATTGATCTTTCGGTGCGTCTACGATCGAGGGTGCAATACCTTTCTTTTAGTTTTTTTTTATTTTTACTTATTTTGTAATTTCATCACTTGAAACATCGAACCATCTGTTGTCCGCTCTGCAATCAAATTATTGTTATCAGGATTTATTGTCTATTTATTGTCTACCCATTGTCTACTTATTGTTTACGTACTGTCTGTTATGGAATTTAAAAGTAAGGGTATTGTGGTCAATGCAGGTGTAGTTGAATCTTACGCTAATATGTAGTCTTAGTTTTGGAAAATTATTAGGATTAGGTTCTATTTGTAAAATTTTCCCTTTTTTCTTCAACTTCAATCCAAAAATGTGGAATCTCCGAATTATACAGAATGGTGGTGGTTCAGAGCTCCATGTGTTCAACCTTTTCTTCTTGAACTTCCATTCGTTTGATGTTCTCAATAGCTAGCCCAATGTACGTAGTTGCTCAACGGCAAATTATATGGTTGGTTTAAGAAAAAAAATTGTCCATAATAGGACTAAAACTTACTTAAAAACCCATAATAGGACTTACTATGTTTTATTCCCCTAATAGGAGATACGGTTCTATATGCATGTTTAACGCTTTAGGCAATATCCAAAATACCCCTGCCTATGTTTGTCATTAAGCCGCAGGTGTTACCGGCTATTTTCAGTAATTGATGTGTGAAAGCATTTATGAGTTTCCGTTAGTTTCCCTCTTTGATCGAGATTCTTTCCAGAAAATTAGTTTCCTAAATCAGTTGGAAATTCAGTTGACGTACTCTGCTTTTGCGCGACATTCTTCTTCTTTGGCCATTGCTACAGTTTGATTTGTTTGAGCTGTTCGTCCTTCTCCTCTGCATTCATCTTCTTCTGCCATTGTTCGTTCGTTTGCAGAGTATGTTCACCGAAACTTTCCTGTATCGTCCTTCTTCACCAATCATGGTTAAATTTATGTTGAAATTGCTTGCATTTTGCTTCTAGAATATGTCAATTCCTCAGTTGTACACATGTCGTTCTGCAATCATCAATCTGTTTTATTCCTCTGTATTTTGCTTCTACAATATTAACAAAAAAATTCATAGTTTTTATAATCGATTTCAAATTCATTATTGTTAATAATTTAGCTCGTTTGCTTTTCATGAACTCTATCAATGCTTTTATTTCATAAATTTTCTTTGTATGTTGCTATTTCTGCGTTTAATGTTGATGTTTAAAATGTGTCTTGCTGTAAGTACTAGATTAGGTTCTTCAAAACTAGCTCTTTTGTATTTCTAACTGTCATTTTGTATTGTTTGCTGATTTGCCATTTTGTGTGGTAAATAATATTATTTATACATCCTTATAGACTGTCACATATTCAGGTAAACTGTCATTTTAGTACAACCATCTTTCTTCTTTCATGCTTCTGTTATACTGAAATATTTGTTTTTCCTTCAATTTTTAGGAACCTTTTTGCACAATGGATTCTGTTTTACTTGTTATGGTCAAGGTGGATGGTTTTTGGGATTCTGACTATGTATTCACCAATGTGCACACATGTGGGCTTCATGTTAACTATGGTGTTCAATATGCTTGTTTTGTTGATATGTTGACTGCCATCGTTTCTCAGTACAAACCTAATCATAATTTCAGGCTTTCTTATATGCGAGATGGATTCCCTCCTCCTGTTACTATAAATGATCAATCTACCTTAACATTTTATCTTTATATCAAGTCTCTTCAACCAGATTTTCTAAAGTATCCACTTTGTGTTGAGTTTTATCCTATCTCTTCTTCATATCCATCTTTTGTTGGTGTTGAACCTTCTGCTTTTCCTTCAACTAAAAATGTTGTCATTTCTTTGACTCATTCACTTTCTGTTGATGAGAATGTTGTTGTTGTTTCTTTCCAACAACATGCATCCTCACCTGCACTCTCTTTTGATCATAGCTCATCTTTTTGCACTGAAAATGTTAACATCTCTAGTAGACACTCTCAAGATGTTGCTTCTTGTAGTAACACTGTGTCTAGAGCTGTAGAAATTGAAACATCTGAAGACAGTGATGAAGGCATCGATGACATGTCAGATGGCTTAGTAATAGAATCATCTCAGTCACTCTCATTTCTCCACAATTTTGAAGTCATCACACAGTCCCATCCTACTTGTCTTGTTCTATATGTTATTTACAAAAGTAAAACAGACCTTATCCACCATCTGAAGATGTATGCTATCACAAACCACTTTCAATATAGAACAAAGACCTCTAGGAAAATATCTTTACATAGTATTTGCTTAGATCCTAAATGTTGTTGGACTGTTCGAGTTGTAAGACTACGTGGCGTAGAAATGTTTCAAATCAGAAGGTAACTTCTAATTTTATTCTTTTTGTTTGACTTCATTGTTAATTCTTGTTTATCAGAATGTCATGTATTGGTGACATTCTTAGCCAAGAATGCCAAATGAAAATTACTCACTTGTATAAAAATGCCATTGTTTTGTAGTTTTAGATTCTGTCCAGAACACACATGCTCTATTGATTATAGACAAGGCAAACATAGACAGGCAACTGCTACTGTGATCGCAAAACTTATTGCACACAAATACCTTGATGCTTCCATTAAACTTTACCCACCAAAACAAATTCGTGAAGACATGAGTATGCAGTATGGAATTTCCATGTCATACAAAAAATCTTGGAAAGCCCAGAAGAAAGCAATGCAGCTGCAATTTGGTTCTGAGCTTGAATCCTATCAGGTTTTGCCTTCTATGGCTTATGATGCAATTTGGTTCTATGGCCTATGGTTCTGATCTTGAGAAGGCGAATCATGTCTCTATGTTTGATCTAGTCACAGGGAAGGATGATGCATTTTGTATCTTTTTTATGTCATTCAGCGCATGGATAGAAGCTTGGCCTTACTGTAGACCTGTTCTTATACTGGATGGTTCATTCCTCAAGGCTTACTATAAAGGCACTCTTCTTACAGCTTGTTGTCAAGATGCCAATGATCACGTAGTTCCTATTGCATTTGGTATTTGTGAGTCTGAAACAAAATCTTCTTGGAAATGGTTTTTATCCAAAGTTTGTCAGTCAATATAGTACAGACATGACCTTTATGTAGTATCTAATAGGCATAAAGGTCTTATAAAGGCTGTTTCTGAAATCTTGCCACGTGCTAGCCATGGTTTTTGTGTTGCTCATCTGCGTCGTAACATGACACACAAATTTAGAGGATCTGCAGCTAGTTTGGGATGAAAGTTCAAAGCTGCCTATATGGCAGCAACTGTTAAAGAATATGATGACTACTTATCCATGTTGGATTCTGAAAACTCCAGGATAAGGACTTGGCCTGACAAAATAGGTGCTAACACATGGTCAAAAGTAATGTCTGGACCAAAGAGATATAATATTATGACGTCCAATTGTGCTGAGTCTATGAACAGAGTCAATGTATGTGCAAGAGAGTATTTCGTCTCTAAACTTGTTAATTTTTTGCGTGAAAGGATGCAACAATGGTTCACAGAGAGGAAAGAAAAAGCTGAGAAAACAAGTACTATACTCACACGGAAATGTGAGAAACGTCTTGTAGCTTTGCAAGCTGAAGCTACACGTATGAAGGTATGGCAAAGCTGATTTTTAACCATAAGTCAGTTCTTAGTTTTTTATCTGGTTATATAATGCCACTTTGTTTATCACTATGTCATTTTGATTCTGCAAATCTGTCAGTTTTGTTCTTGTGTTAGTATATTGTTTAGGTACTTCGTTTTTATTCTAATTTGATATTCATATTTTGGCCATTTGCTAGGTGAAACCATCATTTGCATATGAATTTGAAGTTGTTGATAGCAGATGCACGTCCTTTGTGGTCAATCTCAACTCTAGAAGTTGTACTTGTGGCCACTTTCAACTAGATCACTTTGTTTGTGTTCATGATGTTGCTACAATTGCTATATGCCCACATCTGTCATGTTATACTTACATTTCTCCTTTTTACACTAGAGATGCTTGGCTTGCTACATGGTCTGGTATTATGCATCCAATTGTTGATCGTGACAATTGGTCTGTTCCTGCTACTATTCAAAACCAACTATGCAAGCCACCAACTTGTATGAAGCGTCCTCCTGGTCGCCCAAAGAAATCCACGATTCCATCCATTGGAGAATATAGAGGTTCAAAAAGACAAAAATGTTCTAGATGCCATATGCTTGGGCATAATAAGAAAACTTGTAGGAATCCCATTCCAATCAATACCCAGTGATACCCATGGCTAATTCATTGTATTTTGTCTTTTGTTTTTATACAGTACTTTTAAGAATTCTATTATGTGGTTTGGACGTAGTTATCATTTGTTTAAATATTCTGCCATTTAGTTTTCAGGACTTGTGTTTTGACATTTTGTTTACTCGTAACTGACATATGTCAGATTTGATGGCAATTTCTGTTCACAATTGATGACAGTTTGTTATGGATAGAATTCAATGATGTATTTCACATTTGATGTCAGTGTAATAAATTTAGCCATTTCCATTGCCCACAAAAGCATGTCAATACTGTGATGTCCTATTCTATACGCGTAATGGACATTGTTCGCTGTTGATGTCATTTGGTTTTCTAAAAAAATGTCGTGTATCTGTCATTTTATGTCATTTACATGCTGCATGTAATCAAATCTGACCCCACAAACAATCCTTGCATATGAAACTACAAGTATCCTGTAGATAAACATAATTGAATAAACTTGCAGGAATCCCATTCCAATGAATACTCAGTGATTTACCTTTGCCAACTCATTGGAAGTAGTTATAATTTCCTTAAACATTTAAGGTATCGATTTAGCCATTCTGCCATTTTAGGTTCAAAAAAAATGTCATGTCAAATGTCACTTTATTGTCATTTAAATGGTGCATATAAAAAAATTCTATCATTCAAATGTTCTTTACTCACAATTGCAGATCAATTCTCTGATGTCATTTTAATTATTAAAAATGACATGTGTTTATATATCATGTCAATTAATGATACGACAAATGTCATCTAAAAATTAGCACAAGTATAGATGAACACAAGTATCCTATGAACTATTACCATTTGAAACATACATTCATACGTTTTGTTCGAAAAGCAATAACAAAGTCAAACAACATGTTGTTCGAAAACAATAACAAAGGATAAGCATAATTATTTCAAAACAATAACAAAGGATAAGCATAATTGTTTCAAAACAAATGTACTGGATGTTCCAAAAGTACTATTACATATTAAAAGCTGCACTTCATTCTTTCTTAGCCTGCCTTCTCTGGCTGTATAGAACCAGCTCAGTTGCCATTTTCCCCTAAACAAGGGTATTGCTTCAGGATATATGGCATCCATGTCCATCTCTACCAGTAGAAATTCTGCCATCTTCAACAAGTATATTCCACAGTTTCCCCTGATACATAACATAAAGAAAAAACATTTTTTAAAAATAAAAAAGAAGCTCACTATTACGCAATCTGTTTAAGTAAATTTATATGCTCTTACCCATCATCTTATTGTGGACATCCTTCTACAGGCTCTACTTCCAAATATCTTTCACCTATAATCTCTTCACCCATCAGTTCGTAGACTCTGTGATAATCCATAATTCTGGGTAGGAGCACACTTATGCTTGCATAATAGGATCTGATATCCTTCAGTGAATCACCTCTACTGGCATTTGAATTGTACACCCTAACTTTTCTTTGCTTGATATCTAGTACTAACAACACCCAATGATTGCCAGTATTCAGAGGAAAGTACACATAGTCTGCCTTGCTCCAGTGTAGGTTATAGTTGTTAGCACCTATTATTTCACGCACAATGTTTTCTTGTTCTGCTGACTTGTGGTATGTGTAGTGCCCCTTTGATATTGTGTCAAGTTCACGCTTGAGTATTTGCAAGAAAAAAGGGCCAGTTGTGGTATACTTCGGTGGTAGTTTGCAATGCACCCTTTTCATGCCCAAATAGTACATTACTACCTCAACGTGTTGTAAGAAGTAAAATACACATTTAGCAATTAAAGGTAAAGCAAACTGACTAATAATGTCATTCTGTACTGACTCAGATGTATTTTGTTGGTCCCGGTTATACTGGATACAGTCTAGAGGGGGGGTGAATAGACTGTATTGGTTTTTAACTTTTTCAAGTTAAGTATTAGATTTAACAGAATAGCCTGTTCTGTTGACAGAATAGACTGGCACCGGATGGGGTTCTGGTAGGGATTCTGTCAGATTAGCCTCAGAGAAGCAAAGGCAGTAGGCCTTCTGTTAACTCACAAGACACGTTCTGCTGAACACAGAGACCAAGTCTTTGGAGTTAATCAGTTCAAACTAAGTGCGATAAATAAATGCAGTAAGTAAATGACACCAGGGATTTTTATAATGGTTCAAGGAACAACTCGTTCCTCTAATCCACTGTTCCACTAAGCTTGTAAAAACGTCCGTTTACAATGCCTTAGTCCTAGCGCTTAAGAAGCTCTACACATCTTCTTCAAGTCTAGATGTCTCCTGGGATGCACTTCCTGGCTTCCTTTAAGACTGGTCCTTTCGCTGAGCTTCCCGGAAGTATCACCACTTCACTGCTCCAGTTACTTGGACGTCCTTCTCGTTAGAGAAGAGTTTCTAGATGAAACAGGGGTTCCTCCAACTTGCTTCATCACAAAAGATGTATTTGTTGAAGTGCTTGAAGTGTTGAAGAACGAATGGAACTTTGCTTGAGTTGGAAATGAAAAGATGTGAGTAGATAATCTTTCCAACGTCTTCCTTCTCTTGTAGAAGATGATGAAGATTTAATCTCAAGGAGGCTTGTGCGTTTGAATGTTTGAATGTTTCTGTATTCACAATGTTGTAGCAAAGTTATACGGTTGTTCTTCGTAGTGTATCTTTTATACTAAGGTTGTCTTCCCATTGGAGGAGGAGGAGGACAACTGCATTAAATGTGCGAGCAGTTGACTTGACCAGTGGAACCCAGCAAAGTTGGCGGGTTACTATTTTGGGATAAAGCTATCCTGACATTGCGGCCCATCATCTGCATTTACTCTGCAGGGTACGGGATGCATTAAATGTGCATTTAATGCGCGTGCTGTAGCTTTTCCGTTCAAGACTCCTAGCCGTTGAAGGAATCTTCAGTTGGTTTCACTGGCTTGGGAAAAATCTCTAAGTGTCAGGCCTTCTGGTGTCTTCAGCAGAGAGTCGATCAGAGAAGGTCTTGAGCACTTCTGTTGGAGAAAGCTATCAGAGAGTCTTGAGGGTTTCTGTCGAAGATATGTTCAACAAAGAACCAGGAGGGTTTCTGTCCGTGTAAGAGCTAACAGAGACCCAGAGGTCTTCTGTCTGAAGCAGAGGGCCAAAGGTCTTCTGTCAGTCGACTATTCTATGAAACTTTACAAAGGAAAATTTCTAATACAAAGTACTAAAGAGGGGGTACTCTAAATTCCTAATTAATATAGCATCATCAAAATCTAATTACAATTATTCCTTACAATTTCCCCCCTTTTGATGATGCCAAAACCCTTTAACTATTTCCAGAGAAGTGCCTTCACCATAAAGAATTAAAGTATAAAACTTTCATTAAAATCTTGGTGGGCAACTTGGCATAGGAAAATAGTAAGAGTACGGTACATTCAATCTAGCAGATAACAGAACAAGATAAACATAATTGAGAGGATAAACAAACAAAGTAGACACTAAGAACAGATAAGGAGTAATTGCCTTACAGATTGAAAGACAAAGATGTTCATTTATTAAGACAAAGGTTTACAAGGATATTCCTTTACAGATTCTCCCTTTCAGCTGCAGCTAAGGCTTGATCTTTCAGTTCTTGCAATCTCTTTAGCTCTGCATTGACAGCTTCTCGAATTCCTACAAGATTGACAGAGCTCTGATGTGAGGCCTTGATAGGTGAGAGCTTGCAATCCAGATAGCAAAGAACACCTTCATGAATGTCCTTTCCGGGGAGAAGTTTGTTGAGGTTCGAAAATTCAGCTTCTTCTAAGGAACCACCATGTCTGACCTTCACCAGACCATCTCTGTCAAGATATAGGTTCTACTGCTGCATTGGGGTCATCTTCTTCTTCATTTCCTCAAACTGAATTCTATCAATTTTCTGAGAACCACCCAATCTCCATTCTCTGAAGTTCAAGGCCTTCTTCTTCTTGGTGCCCTTCTTGGGAGGAGATGGGGGTCTCTGAATGCCAGCTAATCGCTTCTTCTGAATGGCAGCTTCAAAATATGGTGCAGGATCAACAGTTGGTTCAACCGAAGAAGATGCTTTGACAGAAGTTCTGATAGGGCGAGGCTTAAGATGATGAGGGTCCTCTTCCCCCTTTTTGGCATCATCTAGATCGCCAATCATTAAGGAAAGCTTCTGGAACTCTGACGCTTGAGTAGAAGCAATTTGTTCAAGCGTTTCTGGCAGGGTTTGAGTAACAGAGGTTAGTCCCTCTATTAATCCTTGCTACTTCTGAATGGCAGAGAGGATATCTTTGTTACTGGCTTCCAAAAGGACCATCTTCTGATACCTGTCTTTGTCAGCTGCTAGGAGGAGCTTGCCTTGGTCTGAGTTTTCTCTGCAAAGAATGTAAAGGCCCTTGAGGTTTTCTTGGATTTGAAGATCAGACCTCTGTAGGGAATCAACAGCTTGAGATAAGGAGGTAAGGGTGACATGCTGTGAATTCAGAGTTTGATTCATTGAAGTGAGGATAGTCTTGATAGTGTCCACTTCATTTGAGAGGGCATCAACCTTTGCATTGGATGAGTTCATGAAGTTCTGCAGGGAGGTTGCCAGAGTGTCTGATAGGTGCTTGAAGCCAGATTCAATGGTTGCATCCACTTGGGTCAGATGTTCGAAATGTTTATCATTGATGAGGACAAGCTTGTTCATTCCTTCCAGCATTTGTCCACCAAAGTCTTCTGCTGCAGCCACAAAATCGTTGAAGGGAATCTGATTCTCTTTTCCAACAGAGTTAGGCATCTCTAAGCCTCTTCCCTTAGGCATAGGGTGATGTTCTTGGACAGAGGAGAGAGATTGTACATGCATGTCAAGCTCTAGTTGTGTCAGAGGGGGTGTCTTCTGCCTTTTGGAGGTAGCCTGGTTGGACTTGCTGATAATGAATCCCTCCATGTCACAGGAGTCCTCATAGGAGGAGTAAATAGGGATTCTGTTTCATATCACCTTTTTCTTTCTGCGAAAATAAGGATTGGAGGCAGTAGAATGTCTAAAATAGCCTTGAGGTGCAGAAAAAGGAGAGACGGTTGTAGGATCAGAGGATCTCAGGTACCAGACTAGTTTTTGCTGAGTTGGGGGTTGTTGTGGTGGTGGAGAAACATTTTTGGCATTCTGGTGCTCAGACTTTTGAGGTGAAGGGGATTTCTGTTGAGATGGCTGAGATGAAGAGGTGATCTGTTGAGGTTGGGTTGGAATAATCTGGCGTTGAGGAGATGGGGGAGGAGAAGGAGATCTGTTCTTTGTTGGGGTAATCTGTTTGCAGGGTGAGGAGGATTTAGATTTGGATTTGGGGGTGGAGGATTTTTGGGGAGTGGGGGTTCTCTGTGCAGATGGGGTTTTCTGTTAGGGTAAGGGGTGCTCTGTTGTGGTGTTGGGAGTTTTTGCACAGAAGGGGATTTGGGAGAAATATGAATAAGGGGTTCTGAAGGAATAGGTACAGAAGGAGAGGAAGGCATTACCTCAAGGACGTGGTCTTCCACCAGAGATGTTCGCCATTCACAGACGAGGTCCATCATTGCAGTGCCTTCATCCTTAGGTGTAGAGGATTCCCCAGTGACAAAGTTAGGGTCCACAGATTCCCTTGCCTTCTTTGCAAATAACCAGGTCTCAAACGCATCAATCTCATTATCTGCAAGAGGTTTCACTGGCTCTTCTAGGGGAGTAGAAATGAGGACAACCTTGCCCTTATAGTTGGCCTTCTTCTTCTCGAGGACAGTTGTAAGGTAGTTAAGTGCAAAACACTTTGAAACATCATCAATGCCTACCCAGTTGAGGAATTCAGCTTCCTCTAACTCATAATGGTCGAAGTATTGAATAATCTTCTGTAGAGGTCCCATCCTCCAGCTTCTCCATGCTAACACGCGCTCAAACTATTTATCAAGTGGTGATCTGTAGTCTGTTCGAGGTTCTCGGGTAGGTGAGGTTAGGTGTTCTGGAGAGAGCAGCTTCAAGATGTTATGTCATATCGGTAGATTTTACAAATGTCTCAGGTTCCCCCTGAGTTGTTGTATCCTTTACCATTAGATCGTCCTTAGAGTCACTAGACTCAAAGGTAATCTTCTTCCCTTGTCAGAGAGGGTTCTTGGCCAGAATGGGTGAGGCAGGTTCTTCTTGTTCCCCCCTAAGTTTCTGAGGAAATCTTAGGGATAGGGGTTCTGACCTTCTGTTTCTTAGAGGCCGGAGGTGCAGAAGGGGTAGATGATCTGGAATCTGAAGAGGGTTTCTTCCTTTTAGGGTTAGGTTTCCTGGTCAATACCTTCTTGACCTTCTCTGGTGCAGCTTTCTTAACACCTGCTTTCTTCACAACTTTCCTCACCGAGGGTTCTTCCTCAGAACTGGTGGAGGTGTTCTGTTGGGAGGGTCTCTGTTGGAGCTTTTGCCTGTTAAGGTCCAACTTGGCTAACCTTTTGATTTCAGCTCTTATAGCAGCTTCTCTGTTGCTTGTGGTAGGCATGAAAATCACCTTAGAGTGATCCACCATGATTGGCTTCCGGAGCCCAACTCCTTGGATCAACAGCTCAGAGATGAGGAGGGCATGGCCTACTTTCCCAGAGTAGATGCCAGTGTCTTTGTTCTTCCTCTTGGCCACCTTGACAAACTCAATCATTGATCTGACAATGACTTATCCCCAGTTGATATTTGCCTTGTGCAGCACAGCATAGATGGCTTTGGCTTGAGAGATGGTGAATTCGTCAGTGGATGTGTATCTGCACCATACACACCTGTGGAGGATGTTTACCATCAGCTCAATGTCCCTCTTCAAGGAGTGCTTCTTTCCGGTTAGCTTGGGAATAGTAGCACCTGGTCTGCCATAGTTCATGGCAAATTCCTCAACAGTGAGGTCAGCGTCTTCTAGGTCAAGGAGACCGTTTGATTCATTGTCTACCAGGATCTTGAAAAGGCTGTTGATGGCCCCAGCATCAACGGTGACTTTCTCTCCATTCACAGTGGAGGTGATGACCTCGCCTTCGTAGTCAGCGTTGAGATAAAACTCAACCACATCAATAGTAATGTACTGAGTATAGTTGAAGGTGATTACCTTTCTCAGTTGGGAGTCGTTAAAACACTCTAGGATCCTCTCCATGAGTTCCTCATCTTCCGCCAGTTTTGGGAGTGCATAGAGGTCGCACTTCATCCCAGTGAACACATTTTTTGTCAGAGTTTCCTGTTGATCCTTTGGAAGTGAGTCGAAGCTGATAACCGCCATTAGAGTAGAGAGAGAGTTTCTGAAAGCTTGAGAGCTATGGAGGTTTGAGAGTTTGAGAATATTGAGAGCAGTAACGGTTTAGGTTTGAGAGACGGGAATATATGGGTTCGGGTTAGTGGACGTTTGAGATTATTGGCGGTTCCGAGGTACCAATAAATGAAAATGGGGGCGCAGTAAATATTTTACGGCTGTAATACCGTTTTAAGGGTAAAAAGGTAAAAGACCTTCATTAAGTTTGTAGGTCACCCGTTTCATCAAAAATATTTCTAAGTCCACAACCTTCTTTCAGAGATAGAGAGGGTTTCTGTTGCTAAGGTGTTCTGTTAGGAACGGAGGTTCTCTGTTCAAAGTAGAGAACAGAAGGGGTTCTGCAACAGGTATTCTGTTAACAAAGAATCTGTAACAGAAGATCTTCCTTTTCAACTTTCTCTTGGAATTTCATCCATCATTCCCAATTCTTCTCTCAACTTGTTGAATCTAGCCTCAGGCAAAGGCTTTGTTAAGATATCTGCCAGCTGGTCTTCTGTTGACACATGCTCCATGCATATGTGCTTCTTCTCAACATGATCTCTGATGAAATGATGTCTGATCTCAATGTGCTTTGTCCTGGAGTGAAGAACTGGATTCTGAGTGATTGCAATGGCACTGGTGTTTTCACAAAGAAGCTTGATCTCCTTTGCTTGAATACCATAATCCTTCAGTTGTTGCTTCATCCAGAGTAGCTGAGCACATCAACTCCTAACTGCAATGTATTCAACTTCTGCTATACTGGTTGAGATAGAGTTCTGCTTCTTGCTAAACCAGGAGACAAGTCGCCCACCTAGCAATTGGCAGTGACCAAAGGTGCTCTTTCTGTCTAATCTGCAACCTGCAAAATTTGAGTCAGAGTAACCAATTAGTTCAAAGTTACCTCCCTTGGGATACCATAGGCCTGCATTTGGATTTCCTTTGATGTATCTGATGATTCTTTTTGCAGCACTTAGATGGCTCTCCTTGGGCTTTGATTGGTATCTGGCACAGATTCCAACAGAAAATGAGATGTCTGGTCTGCTTGCAGTGAGATAGAGAAGAGATCCAATGATTCCTTTGTAAGTTGTTGCATCAACATCTTTGCCTTCATCATCCGGACCAATTCCTTGAGAAGTGTTCATGGGAATCTTCACTGAGGATTTGCCTTCTACTCCAAATTTCTTGATCATGTCTCTGGTGTACTTCCCTTGATTGATAAAGATTCCTTCTGGAACTTGTTTGACTTGCAGTCCTAGGAAGTAGCTCAGTTCTCCCATTATACTCATTTCAAATTGACTCTGCATCACTTGAGAAAATTTCTTACATAATTCTGCATTAGTAATTCCAAATATAATATCATCAACATATATTTGCACTAGCAGAATATGATTAGCAACTGAGATTTGAAAAAGAGTTTTGTCAACCTTTCCCTTGGTAAACCCATGGTTCACTAGGAATAGGGACAATGTGTCATACCATGCTCTGGGAGCTTGCTTAAGACCATAAAGGGCCTTTCTAAGCTTGTAGACACAGGAGGATTGAGTAGGAATGACAAAACCTGGTGGTTGTTCCACATAAACTTCTTCTTCAAGATCTCCATTCAGAAATGCACTCTTGACATCCATCTGGTAGACCTTGATGTTGTTGTAGGCAGCATAAGCTAGAAAGATTCTGATGGCTTCAAGTCTGGCAACTGGTGCAAAGGTCTCATCAAAATCTATCCCTTCTTCTTGGCAATATCCTTTAGCTACTAGCCTCGTTTTATTCCTTACAATGTTGCCTTCTTCATCAGCTTTGTTCTTGAATACCCATTTGGTTCCAATGACATTCTGGTGCTTTGGCCTAGGAACAAGTTCCCATACTTTGTTCCTTTCAAATTGAGTAAGCTCTTCTTGCATTGCATTGATACAGTCTAAGTCTGCAAGAGCTTCTTCTACCGTCATGGGTTCCATCTGAGATATATAGCAGGCAAGCATTGCTTCTCTTCTTGTTGAGGCTGATCTGGTCTGCACACCGTTTCTGATATGTCCAATCACTTGGTTAGGAGTATGATCTCTTAACCATGTTAGATCAGGTCCTGTCAGTTGTTGTCTGGGTTTCTTTGGTTCCTCATCTTCTGAATCTTCATCTTCATTTAACAGAAGGGGGTTTGGTGCAGGTGTAGGAAACACATGATTAACTGCTACCTCTTCTGTTGGTTCAGGTGTTCTGTTTTCTATGTTGACTTCTTTGAGGGTCTCTGTTACTTCTTCAACAGAGATGCTATCATCAAACTTTACATGTATGGATTCTTCAACATGTAGGGTTCTTCTGTTGAGTACTCTATAGGCTTTGCTGGTGTTTGAGTAGCCTATGAATACACCTTCATCAGCTTTCTCTTGAAATACTTTCAGATCCTCCTTTCTATTGTTGAGAATGTAGCATTTGCATCCAAATACATGAAAGTAACTGATGTTAGGTTTTCTTCCTTTCCAAAGTTCATAAGGGGGCGTCTTGTGATTCTTGTTGATCATACTTCTGTTCTGGGTGTAGCATGCAGTGTTGATTGCTTCAGCCCAGTATCTCATTGGTAGTCCAGATTCTGCAATCATTGTCCTTGCAGCTTCTTTCAACGTTCTGTTTCTTCTTTCTGCTACGCCATTCTGTTGAGACGTTCTGGCGGCAGAGAGTTGATGAAAGGTTCCATTTTGATCACAGAAGTCCTTAATGACTTGGTTGACAAATTCAGTTCCTCTGTCAGACCTGATTGTCCTGACTTTCAAATTCTTCTCAGTCTGAAGTTGCTTTAACAGAGATGGCAACTTCTGAAGAGTTTCATTTTTCTTTGCTAAGAAGGTAGTCCATGTATATCTGGAGTAGTCATCAACCATGACTAGGGTGTACTTCTTGCCACCAACACTTGGAGTCTCAACAGGTCCAAATAAATCCATGTGGATCGGATTTAAAGGACTTGTAGAAGGGTCTCCAGCAATGGGTTTGAAAGAGTTCTTCTATTGCTTTCCCTTTTGGCATGCACTGTAGAGGGTCTCTTTCTTGTATACTATGTTTGGCAGTCCATCAACAATGTGTTCTCTTGTCAGTTTGTTGATTGTTTTGAAATTCAAATGGCTAAGCTTCTTGTGCCGGTCCGAGCTTAGTTTTGAATCTCCCTTGGCTATCAGGCATACTCCATCTTTTGTATTTTTCCAATCAACCACATATATATTCTTCTTCCTTGATGCTGTAAGAACCACTTCTTTTGTTGTCTCATACTTCACATAGCAGAAGTCTTTGTTGAATTCAACAGTGTAGCCTTTGTCACAGAATTGGCTAGCACTCAGCAAGTTGAACTTCAGACCTTTGACATATGATACATCATCAATGACTATCTGGTTCTTAATTAGCTTCCCTCTTCCTTTTGTTTGACCTTCTTTATCATTACCTCCAAAGGTAACTCTAGGTCCTTTGCATTTCTGGAACTCTGTCAGGCAACTTCTGTCACCTGTCATGTGCCTGGAGCATCCACTATCAATAAACCATTCTTGCTCTGAGATAGCTCCAGCACACAGTTCCTACATGATCAAAAGAAAGATTTAGGTACCCAAGCAATGTTGTGTCCTGGGGGGTCATGTAGTATGGGTAGTTGGTACCATTTCGGTCTCATCAAGTGAAACCTTGGTGGGTGGTACCCATTGTCCACCTGGTAGTTATAGTAAACTGAAGTGTGATTCACTTTGGGCAGATGCTTGTGAGGGTCATGCTTCCTGTTTACATATTTTTGCATAGCTTTCTTGGTTGGAAAGAAGTCCCATATATTATCAAGAGCAGAGGGGCGGTTAGCTTTGGGTTTCTGAAATTGACTAGCCAACCTCTTCTGCCTAAAGTTAACTTTCTCTTGATACTTGCCCTTCTGGTGATCATTTCTGGCATGGTTATCATGAGGTTGTCTGTTAACAGCTTGTCTTTGATTTTTGTTATTCTGAAAATTCTTTCGGTTGTTAGGTTTTCTGCCAGGTTCATTGATTTTCAAAAGAGGTTTCTATTGAACCTTTATCTTTCCTTTTTCTGGTCTGACTTCCTCATGAATAACTTTGGTGCTAGATACACCAGCTTGGCAGATGGGGCTAGAAATCAGTGGCACTATGACCTTATCTGCCTTAGCAACACTGATGTTAGGCATTACAGAAGGCTCACATGTTTCTGTTGAGCCATACCCAAGACCATAACCAAAGCCAATCTGTTGATCAAATAGTAACCTTTCCATTGAAGACTGGGCCTTCTGGTAGGTGTTGTACTTGATCTCGACTGACTCCATTTCTCTTACTTTCTTTAGAAGAGAAACATTTTCAGCTTCCAGCTGATCTCTTTCTTTAATGAGAAGATTGATTTTGATCTCAACCTCCTTTCTTAAATCAAGAATCTCAACCTTCAACTTACTGTTTTCTTCTTTAACAGAAGAGTAAGTGGTTTGGATGGCTTTAAACTCTTCCCAAAATTCTGACATTGAATCAGAATCAAAAGCTAAGCCTACCGAAGAAAAACTAGATGTAGAAGTAGAGGTTACCTCATCATCAGAATGAGCCATGAGGCATAGGTCTTCTATCTCAGTATCAAGGCAACAGAAGGCCTCATCAGAGTCAGAGTCAAAACTGGATTCTGTCTCAGAGAGGGGGTCTTTCTCAAGTTGTTCTGTGACAAGTGCTTTCCTCCTTCTGGTATTGTCTTCAAATTTCTTCTTTTCTCCATCATGCCCTTGTCTCTTGGACAACACTCTTGGATGTGGACAATCTGCCTTGAAATGTCCAGGCTGTCTCCAGTTGTAATAGAGAAGCTCACCACTGCTCTCTATTGCTTTGGGTTTCTGGAATGGCTTTCTTCTGGAAGATGGACTTCTTCCATCTTTGGGATTCTTCATAAGCTTCTTGAATCTCCTAGCAAAAGCAGCCATATATTCGTCAGATAAAAGGATTGAAGGGTCAAAATCATTTACCTTAGATGTACTAGCTGTGAGGGCTGTAGTTGTCCTTTCTTCTGGTACATCCTCCTTCTCTTCAATCATCTCGAACTCATGAGCTTTGAGATATGAGATGAGCTTATCAGTGGGGTAGGTCTTCACATGCTTGCTGGCTTGGACAGCAACCACTTTCATCTTCCATGCTGAGGGCAATCCCCTCTACACTTTGAGGTTGATCTCCTTGGTGGTAAGTTCCTTGCCAAGCTCAGAGATCTCTCCAGTGAGAGTGAGGAGCCTGTCATACATCTTGGAGATGCTTTCACCAGGGAGAAGCTTGAAATCATCAAACTTCTTGTTGGCAATGGTCAGCTTGTTGTCCTTCTCTTGCTCATCACCAGCTCCAATGAGCTCAAGAGTATCCCAGATCTCCTTGGCAGTCTTGCACTTCTTTATTCTGTTGAAGTATCTATCATCTATGGACTTGTAGAGAATGTCTTTTGCAATGTTGTCCAGATTATACTTCCTTCTTTCTTCAGTAGTCCACTCAGATTTGGCTTTATTGATCATCCGAGGTCTGGTGTTGTCTATAGCATGCTCAGGGTTGACCTTCTGGAAGCTTGTGAATGACCCAATGTCCAGTACTTCCCACATCTCATCATGAAGAGCACAGAGATGTGCCTTCATCCAGATCCTCCAGTCATCAAACTTAAGATCTGAGAACATAAGATTCTTGGAAAGAGAGTGATCCATAATATGAGATTTAAAACAGAGGCAAAGAGAAAACAAGTGGATCTTTGTTCAGAAAATAACGTAAGAGATTATTAGAACAAGGAGGCTCTGATACCAATTGTTGGTCCCGTTTATACTGGATACAGTCTAGAGGGGGGATGAATAGATTGTATTGGTTTTTAACTTTTTCAAGCTAAGTACCAAATTTAACAGAATAGCTTGTTCTGTTGACAGAACAGACTGGCAGCGGATGGGGTTCTAGTAGGGATTCTGTCAGATTAGCCTCATAGAAGCAAAGGCAGTAGACCTTCTGTTAACTCACAAGACACATTCTGTTGAACACAGAGACCAAGTCTTTGGAGTTAACCAATTCTAACTAAGTGCGATAAATAAATGCAGTAAGTAAATGACACAAGGGATTTTTATAGTGGTTCAAGGAACAACTCGTTCCTCTAATCCACTGTTCCACTAAGCTTGTAAAAACGTCCGTTTACAACGCCTTAGTCTTAGCACTTAAGAAGCTCTCCACGTCTTCTTCAAGTCTAGATGTCTCCTGGGATGCACTTCCTGGCTTCCTTTAAGACTGGTCCTTTCACTGAGCTTCCCGGAAGTATCACCACTGCACTGCTCCAGTTACTTGGACGTCCTTCTCGTTAGTGAAGAGTTTCTAGATGAAACAGGGGTTCCTCCAACTTGCTTCGTCACAAAAGATGTATTTGTTGAAGTGCTTGAAGTGTTGAAGAACAAATGGAACTTTGCTTGAGTTGGAAATGAAAAGATGTGAGTAGATAATCTTTCCAACGTCTGATTTCTCTTGTAGAAAATGATGAAGATTTAATCTCAAGGAGGTTGTGCGTTTGAATGTTTGAATGTTTTTGTATTCACAATGTTGTAGCAAAGTTATACGGTTGTTCTTCGTAGTGTATCTTTTATACTGAGGTTGTCTTCCCGTTGGAGGAGGAGGACAACTGCATTAAATGTGCGAGTAGTTGACTTGACCATTGGAACCCAGCAAAGTTGGTGGGTTACTATTTTGGGATAAAGCTATCCTGACATTGCGGCCAATCATCTGCATTTACTCTACAGGGTACGGGATGCATTAAATGTGCATTTAATGCGCGTACTGTAGCTTTTCCGTTCAAGACTCCTAGTCGTTGAAGAAATCATCAGTTGGTTTCACCGGCTTGGGAAAATTCTCTAAGTGTCAGGCCTTCTGGTGTCTTCAGCAGAGAGTCGATCAGAGAAGGTCTTGAGCACTTCTGTTGGAGAAAGCTATCAGAGAGTCTTGAGGGTTTCTGTCGAAGATATGTTCAACACAGAACTAGGAGGGTTTCTGTCCGTGTAAGAGCTAACAGAGACCCAGAGGTCTTCTGTCTGAAGCAGAGGGGCAAAGGTCTTCTGTGAGGAGGTCTTCCGTTAGTCGACTATTCTAAGAAACTTTACAAAGGAAAAGTTCTAATACAAAGTACTAAAGAGGGGGTACTCTAAATTCCTAATTAATATAGTATCATCAAAATCTAATTACAATTATTCCTTACATTTTTAATACTTTTGTTGTCTTTGCACATGAAGACTACATACTTATCTCCTTCCCTTCCACTCTCACTAGAATCATCAATATCGGTCTCTTCACCTTCATCACTTTCTTGATCACTTGAATCATCATCTCTCTCTTTTTCTACTGTAGTCTTGTTTCTTTTTCTTCTAGAAGGCCCTTCTTGAGATTTGCTTGCTTTACTGGTGCCCCTCCCAGCTTTTGTTGTTTTTCTTTTGGCTACTCTGATCTGCATCACCTTTTGTTTCCCTTTTGCTACAATAGTATTTGGCTTTTGAGCATCAATCCTGCCAACATTGTTGATCACAAGGTGCATCACCTCCTCATTTATGTCATTTCCCTCTTCTATCATTGCAATTTCATCTACAGTTGGTACTACCTGTGTCCATTCAAACTAAAACAAAAAACCATGTTAGTAAACAATGTGTGCACATAAACATTTAAAAATTTACATATTAATCAATAACATACCTTGTCATTCTTGAATATAATTTCAGAAAGGACCTCCGGTGTAGGTTTTTTAAACTCCCACTTTAGAGTCCTTGGTATGATGTGTCCTGTCCCCTTGATGACTTTTCACAAGCCAGCCTTTGCTAAACCAGGAAAAGTTTCAAATGCCCACCACTGGAATGTCACTATGAAGCCAGGGAATGTCACTCTGTCTGTTTTTACTTTATCTAGTGCCTCACAACTCTGTTTCACCTTGTTAACTAAGTCCACCCAAACGTCATCACCCCATGGACAAGCATTGAATGCATCCAAGTCATTAACTAAATTTATGTAGTATGCCTTCATGGGTCTAGCAGATTGATTCCCAAATAAGCAATGTGAAAGTATGTATAGTAGTGCCAGTTTGACTCCATCATTTGTCAGTCTGCTATCATCGGTGCTCTTGTAATTCTTCAATGCATTCTGAATATATGCACGAGTCACAGTTGTCTTGGCTCCTAAATAATTTGTCCATATATCTCCCTCAAGCTCTTCGGAAATATTTGGCTTCACAGCTCCAAACTTTAAAGCACATATTACTGCAAGATCATGCTTCTGAAAGCTGATGACACTATCTTTAATGTGAAACTTGATGACACTGCCATCTGTCTTTCCATTAACTTCAGTAACAAAGTTTCCAATCAATCCCAAAATCAATTGTCCACTCAGCCAAGGAATGTCTTCTGGGTGAAATGTAAGTATATTAAAAAACCACCCAAGGAAAAAGGGTTGAAAGAATGTACAAGTGTCAAAAAAGAAACAACCTAAGCTAGTAAACTAACCTATGTAGCATCTATCGTTCACACCCCCCCCCCCACCCCTACCTAGCGGCAAGGGTAGGGGGAGAAAATTCTGCAAAAATAAGTCCAAAAACTAGCTCGGGCCAGACCCCCGGCTTAGTAATAATAAAAATCAGCAAAAAAGAAGCCCAAACAACAGACCACTCCTGTTCCACAAAGCTAAGACGAAAAGGCCCAGCAGCAAGAACCCAGCGGATTGCAAGCCCAAAACGAAGCTCACATGTCCGCATCCCAGCAGCCGGGCTAGGGTTTGTAGAAAACCTTCGGCCCAACAAACTAAACTCCTCCGCGCCGCATAGAAATGAAATTCAAAATTCAAACCTCCCACGTGGTGCTACAGTACTCGACAGGACGGCTGGGCAGGCGGCCAATCAAATCCATCCGTCAGACGTCGTTGACTTGCCGGTCACCGTCGCCGGTAGAGCTCCGGCCGAAGACTAGCAGCCCAGAAAAACCGTCATGCACACAATGACACCGTAGACCCCTCCCCCCGCCAGGTTCCGGCATCCATCCCGGCGGTTATGGTGGGAGAACAAAGAAACCAAGCCGGAAAGTAACCAAGCCAAACCGGTGCTCCCCCCTCCACCACCCACCCCCGAAGGACCCCGGCGACCCCCAACGGCATAGGTAGGCGGGAGAGGCGGGCGTTTTGACAGTAGCCGGAAATGAGTAGCACCAGGCGTTTCCGACCCCAGCAAGCCGGTAGTCTTCTCCGGTGAAGTCCTGGTAGCTTTCCAAAAGAAACCTGCCTGAAAATTTCCAAAACACCAGAAAATACGAAACATAGGAGACCCTGTACTCGCACCAGTCCCCCCAATCGTCTTCTCCGGCTAAAATACACTCCAATGCCTGCGATGAAAACCACCAAGCCCAGACCCACCTTCAGACCACCAATCCCTAGCAAATCTGAACCCGTTCACCATCCTACCACCCCCCTCAAGATGAAGCCATGGTTACTAACCGTTTATCAGCCGGAGGAGGCAGTATCCAGTGGGGTTTGACTTCCGGCCACCGAGGACTTAGCCAGAAACCCCGCAGCAGGGCAATAAAGCAGGTATGGCTGGAAGAAACAAGATGCAGAAAACCAGATTGTAGAAGAACCGAAACTAGCACAGAAATGCAAGGCTAACCTGGTTGACTAAACCCGAAACGGAGTTCAGGTTCATTGGAGGTAAACCGCCGGAACTTCGCTCTTTCTCAAGCAGCAGAGATTGAAACGGACCTCCAAGCTGCCGGGCCCCTATTCATCTTGGCAAGCCCCCCATTTCCTCAGAATACCAAGGACCCACAACCGACCGGCGCCATGTCAAAGTGACCAAGAGGCTGCTTTCGCCGGTGAGTTTTCACTCCGGTTGCGACAGAAGGAGGCGCGGCCCCTCCAAAGCATAAACCAGTAGCAGCACCACCGGACCCAGGTCGGCCAGTACAAAAACCACGCCAGTAATGCTTCAACCCACCAAACCAGCTCCGTGACCTCCATAACTTCCGGCCAAGGAATGTCTTCTATTCTTAATGATAGCGTATATCTAGAGAGAAGTGAGAGCTAAAGAGAGAAGTGCAATAATATGCTTCAATAGAATGATTTTGTAACCCCTATAACTACTCCCAAGGGGAGTATTTATAGAGAAAATACGGGCTGGGCTCCCAAGCCTTGGGCTTGGGAGGCCCATTTACAACTGGACCGCTACTGGGCCGAATACAAAGCCACTAATGGGCTGTACAAATGAGTAAGTGTAAATTCCGGTTCTGTGAGGTCTTCGTGGCCGACGAGGGCGTGGCCGACGAGGGCACGACCGACGAGGGTCCCTTGGCCGACGAGGGCACCCGGGTTCCTTGGCTTCAGGACCATATTCCGAGTTGGTACCTTTTAGGCCGACGGGGGTCCCTTGGCCGACGAGGGCACCACTCAATGTCTTGTGCTTGTTGTTCTTCTGAGTATGTGGGTCCTGGGGATCAGACCCATATACTCCATCAGGAGTCCCCCACTCTCTAAGCTAAGACGTAGACGAAGTGAAGGAGAGTAGATTCCCGTGCTTTGGTGCTTTTAATCGATGCGGGCACTCCCAGGCCGTTAGCTGTTGCGGCGTTGGCGTTGTTTCCTTGGTGTGTTCGTTTGGGGACGATGAGTGTCCTACTTCGATGGTGGCCGTTGAAGACGCGTTTTCTCTTTCTTGGACGTTGATGGTTGAGATTTATGTTTGGGCCTATGAGGCCGTTGAGGTTGAACCTTGCTTCGAGGACGATGGGCGTCCTTTCCTTTGGGTGGCCGGTGAGGGTGCTTGTGCACTCCTTTTGGCCGTCGCTGGTTGGCTTTCGTGTTGCTGGCCGAAGAGCCCATCATGGTTAACTGTTGGCGGAGGACGATGAATGTCATGGCCTTAGCTTGCCTGTTGGCCGTTGCTGATGATGTTATGTGCCTTTGGCCGACGAGGCGCCGTGCTGTCCAAAGTGCCTGGCCGGAGATGGAGTCACGAAAACCTTGGCGCCGTTGTGATACATGGACGGTGTGGCCATGCTTTGTGGTTACATTTGTGTTTGCATTTTTCCTTTGTCTGTATTATTGAGGCCGATGTAGTCCCCCAGTCCCCCACTGCTTCAGGCCGAATAGTGTGAGGAGTGAAGGAGATGTTTAAGTCCCTGGCCGAAGCGGCCTCTTCGTAGTGCCCCTGAATCCAACCCTTATGGCGATTTTCTGGCCAAGGTAACCCTGTGGGAGAACCCTTGTGCGCAGATCGCTTGTAAAGAATTATCATCAGGGGTCGTTACGAAGGCCGATGGATGCGGGTTCTTTGTTCCTTTGGTTCTGTGGCCGTTACGGGCGTTCATGACGTTCCTAGCCGTTGTCATCTCCTTATCGCTGTGGAGGCATTGGGTGCCTTGGCCGTTGCGGGCGCTTTGCTGGCATTGTGAAGCCGGCAAGCGTATAGGCCGTTGTGGGCGTTCGTTGTCCGTGTGATCCGTAGGGTTTTGCTCCGCCGGTAGGTTAGTTCTCGAGACCGGCCCATTTCCGAAGGGGTGGCACCTCATCGGCTGCTGGGAAGGTGACCGCTGAGGTGGCCATTGATATAGTGCCACGTGTAGTGACTGTTGGAGAGTGTCTATAAATACCCCCCTCCTCCGAAGCGGTTCCTCACTTGCATTCTTGAGATATCGAAGTGCTGCCCAAATTCCTAGAGAGAGAGAGTCTTCAAGGTGTTCTTCGAGTTCTTCATATCTTCAAGGTTAGTTCTTGAGTTGTTCTTCAATTCCTTTGCATACTTTGCTTCCTTGAGCCTTGATCTAGTGTTAGTGGCCAAAACGCCTTAGATCCTAAGTAATTCCCCTTAGGCTCGTAATAGTTGTTATGATGAAGAGCTTAGACGAGGAGTACTATCCGTACGACGACCAGCCCTCCACTAGGTCCCTCGACTATGAGGTGCTTGAGGAGTTCGAGGAAGAGATAGAGCGTTTAAGTCCTTACAAGTCCGGAGAGCCGGTGGACGACGAAGGTGAGGACGAGGAGTCCGCCTCGTCTTCAAAAGGTGAGGACGCAGGTGTGTCCCGAGTGGTGGACGGGGCGTCCACTTCCGCTGCTATTCCGTGTCTGAAACCGGTGTCTGCCGTGAAGGGAGCAGAGAGGCCGAAGAGAATAAGGAGGTCGAAGAGTGGGCCATGCGTCTCCTACCTGGATCTCACAAACATTTACCTGATCAAGCCGGAGAGCAGCGCGGCTGATTACTTAGTTGCCCAGATGTACGTGGGGCCGTTCAGGAGGGTTAGGGCACCCAGGCCGACGGACCATGTACTCAATCCGCCACCGGGGTACTTCGGAGTATACCCGATGAGTTTCGCCAAGGGGCTGAGGTTTCCCCTTCATCCCTTCATCACTGAATATTTGGACATGGTGGGACTTCCTCCGGCCTTGCTGACCCCGAACAGCTACTCGTTGATGGTGGGATTCTTGCTCCGCTGTGAGGAGTTGGGCTACAGGCCGACGACAGCGCTCTTCATGAACCTTTATCAGATTGGCCGAGGAAGCCACAAGAACTATGCGGCCTACGCTACTCTCCAACAGTTGCCGAAGAAGAGGAGCTTCACGGACATGCCTTCGTCCATCCATGGTTGGAAGAGCAAGTTCGTTTTCGTGTCCCTTGGTGAGAACGGCACTGAATTTCCCTCTCTCGGCCATACTAGGACGCTCTTGGACGCTCAGGTGGAGGCGTTAAAGACTACATCACCGAGTATAAGATGACCGCCCTCGGCTTCTTTAGGTACTATGTGTATGGTGACAAGGAGGACGATGTCCAACTGTGGCCGAGGATGACCACTACATTTGAGGAGACCGACGGCCCAGATTTGGGCATTCCTGCTGAGGCCGATGGTAATACTTCCTCCGGCTTTCCTCCTTTGTTTTTGTTTCTTCATTTTGCTAACCTGTTGATTTTCCTTTGTGTAGACTTTGTGATGGATCGCCGTTCGATCATGGCCATAGCCAAGGACAAGGCGGCCGAGGAGCTGGCTGCGAAGGCGGCCGAGGCGGCGAGGCGTGTCGCGGCCAAGGGAGGCGGGGCTGCTGCTGGTGCGGGTCCGAAGCCTGCTCAGTCAAAGAAGAAACGGCCTCCCACTGACGGCCAGAAGAAGCTGACCGAGGCTGGTCTTAATCTCGCCAAGAAGACGAAGAGGGCGCCGTCTCCTTCCCTTGCCGATGAGGTCGGCGTCCTGACCGTCCCGAACGTGGACGATGGTGGTTCTGGCTCCGCTGCCGCCGTTGTGGATCTTACCGTTGCTCCTTCCAGCGCCGTTGCTCAGCCGCTCCCTCTCAGCCAGGAGACTCGGATGAAGCGGGCTGGCAAGGAGATTGCCACTGCCACTTACCAGAAAGTGGTGGAGTACCCCGTTGGCGGGGGTGTCTTTGACGATGGCGTTGACGGCCATGATGTGCTTGCCCAAGCCATGCCGGCCAAGGATCGGGCCTACCTCAAGAGGCTCGGGGACGTCAAGGTCTATGAAGGCGGGATGGACCTCATCGTCCAATTAAGTTCCTTTCCCTTTTATTTGTTGTTTTCCTTGTCGTCTGTGTGAAGTCATTGCCTGAGTCTTTGTTTGCCTTTGTTTTGCAGGGTGCCTTCATGCTCATGGAGAGCCACAAAAGGCAGCAACGGGAGATTGCTCGTCTGAAGGAGCTCGAGCAAAAGGCTGCCTCGGCCGATGAGGTGATGGCCTGCTTGGATAGGCTCCGAGAGGATGCCAAGGCTCTGCAGAAGAGAGCCGATGAGGCTGCTGCAGCGAGGGACGATGCCCTAGCCAAGCTCGCGGAGAGCCAGAGAGCGCTTGAGGTTGAGCGGCGCAAGAATGATGAAGCCGTGAAGGCTAAGATTGAGGCCGAGGCTGCCGCTGTGAAGGCCGCTGACGAGGCCGTTCAAAAGTTCCTGGCCGAGGGATGGAAGGCCGACGAGCGGCTCCCCTGGTGCTATGAAGTGGTGGCCGCCAAGCTCGAAGATTGGGGAATGAACTCCCCCGCCGGCCAGGAGTACTTTGGAAGGGAGATGTCCGTGTATTACAACATGGGCCAACAACGGATGCAGAGGCTCCTGTGCCGGCGGCTGGCGCGTGCCCTTAAAGCAATGAACTATACCTCTGGGTGGGTGAGGCGGAACCTGAGGCTTCCCAAGCTGATGAAGGATCCCGAGGAGCAGGCCAAGCTTCCTCTTTCGGAAAGGGAGGCCCCAATCGATAGTTCCGGCCTCGGCGAGCCGGACTATGATGAATTTGATTTCTTGGATGATGCCACAAGCTCTGCAGCTGCCGCCGGCCAGGAGACTGAGGCCGAGGAGGAAGCCGAAGATGCCGGAGATCAAACCCAGGCTGGGCATGATGGAGGCGCCCAAGAGACTTGATCGGCTACTCCCCATTCCCTATCTTGTAATCAGTTACCTTTTATTTCTGCCCATGTGATGTAATGGCCGAAGCGCCCACCAATGTACTTAAACTGTTGATGAATGAACGTTTTGCTGTCCTGCTCGGCTTTGAATGTCTTGTATGTTTATTCCCTTTTGCTATTTCAATTTTGAAATTTGTCTATGTGTTAAGTGACAACTTAGGTCACCCGCGAGTGTTTGATACGTCCGTGAGATAGTCCATTTAGTCTGGTGGCCTTGTCGGCCTGTCCGGTGTTTCTTTGCTGTCGTAACACTTGGGATTTATCCATAAATTTCCTAAGTGTTTTAGATCCACTTAGGTGCTTTCTTTTCGTCCTGACCGAGGCGGGCAAACTGGGGTGTCCGCTGCGTTTTGGCATTGTCTCATTCCTCTTGTTGTTAGAATTTTTCTAAGTGTTCAACTTCAAGTAGATGGGTGTTCTCATCGTCCTGGCGTTGAGCCTCTCCTCACTGTTGATAAATGCTTTGGGAAATCCCCTAAGTGTTGAACCGATGTTGTTGTTGTCGGCCCGGTGTTCTTCGTGGCCGTTGTGCTCCCTTGTTCCTGATCTGATCAGGGAGGTCGGCCTGGATCCTTGTGTTGTGGCCGATAAGGGTACACAGGTTGTTGTTCCCTTCGGCCTGGTATGTCTTCGTTTCTTGCCTTGGGTCATTTGAACTTAGTTCTTTGAACATAGAAATTTTTCTAAGTACAAATGCAAGACATAGGTAGCTAACGGCCTGCGAGTATTCAGGTGCCCGCTTCGTCTAGAGTTTCTCCGTTTAAATACTTAGAAATTTTTCTAAGTATAAATGCAAGACTTAGTTCCTTCTGTGTGGTACCGTTGTCGGCCAAGAGACGGCCCTACCTTCAACGACCAAGGTCTGGCTTTGTGGCCGATGAGGGTGCATTTTGCTTTCCTCAAGAGTTTCTCTAAGTGTCGGAATTCTCTTAAGGAACCTTTTTCCTAAGGAATTTTCTCTAAGTGTTTGGTAAACACTTGGACAAATATCCCCAAAGATCTTCCGCTTGGCCAACAGCCTGGGTTTTAGTGCCTGTAACGGCCATCCGGAATGCTGTGGCCGGTAGGGATTGCTGCTTGAATGCTTAATTCTTCCGCGGGTGTGATACTGCCCGCTTCGTCCTGGTCATCCACAGGATTGATACTGCCCGCTTCGTCTTGGTCATCTTCAGGATTGTAATTCTTTATTTCATACTAAGTGTTGGTGCTTCAAAGAGCTGTGGCCGATGAAGGTTACCACTCGCGTGTCACCCAACCACTGGTTAGGATTTTATAGGCGTATGCTTCGTCCTTGACGATTCCCTTGTCTGTGATGGACGTGTGGCCATATCGTCCATGTCACCTGTTAGTGGTACTACATTTGTGTTCAACTGATATGTACTTAGCCAAGTTTGGCCTGAGTTGTGGGGATTTTATTTTGGCATTGCTCGTGGCCGGCAAGTGCGCGCGGTCCTCAGCTTCCCTCTGTTTTTTTCGTTTCTGTTTCCTATTTCGGGGAGTATCCTTCTTTCAGGCTTCGGCCGATGGGTGTGCTCGTCCTTCGGCCGGTTCGGACTTCGTTTATAACGTCCGTGATCTCAGGGGGGTCCTGTCGCCTATTTATGACGCGGGCTAGACTTTTGGTTGGTTTCCAACGGCTGTCGTTGCCCATCCCTGAGTTTTGGGATTTTGTCACCTCGGCCATGATTCCAGGCCTGTCGTCCTGCGATCCGGCGCGTGGACGACGCGGTGAGCTTCCCGTTTCAAGACGTGGGCCGTTTGCGGGCCCCTCGTCCTGGGGACATCGTCGGCCATACCTGAGCGTTTCACTTCTAGGCTTACGGGGCCAGGACGATGTGCTCTCTCAGCTAGGCCTGAGCCCTTCGCTGATACAAAATACAATAGAGTGCCTGAGCTTGTCACTCGTAGGCTGCAAATGCAAGGTGCCATGTCGGCCATACCTGAGTCTTTCACTCTAAGGTGGCCGATGAGGGCACCTGCTAATGTTTTACTTTAAATTCCAAAGAAAAAATCAAGAGGAACATGATTTTATTCATAAGTGGCTCGAGATCGAGGGTGGCGTTCAATCAGTAACCCGTTAAGGGGTGAGGGCTTCGCCGTCTGCACCTCCTTCGGATTACTGATAAAACTTCACCAGATGGTGTACATTCCACGTTCGTGGTACATTGGACCCATTCGGGCGTTTAAGCTTGTAGGTGCCGGGTTTGACCACGGCACTGACGATGTAGGGCCCTTCGTACTTCAATGCTAGCTTGCCACCCTCTGTCGGCTGGCTTGCTTCCCTTCGGCGGAGGACGTAGTCCCCCACTTGAAATTCCCGGGAACGTACCCTGGCGTCATAGTATGATTTTACTTGACGCCGGTAGTTCTCTGCTCGGACGTAAGCTTGCTCACGCCTCTCGTCGACAAGGTGCAGGTCAATCTTCATGTTTTCTTCGTTGGCGTCAGGCTCGTATTGTTCCACCCGTCGACTGGGGATGGCAACTTCTGTGGGTGCCTTTGCCTCAAAGTCGTAGCACAAGGCGAAAGGCGTTTCACCTGTCGCCCTCCTCGGCGTAGTTCTGTAGCACCACAGGATGTTGGGGAGCTCGTCGACCCAACTACCTCCTGCGGCCGGGAGTTTCTTCTTCAGCCCCTCCATGATTATCCTGTTGGCGTTCTCGACCTGCCCGTTGCCCTGAGGGTAGGCGACGGAGGAGAAACGATGTTTCACCCCAAACTCCCGGAGGAGCTCCTGAAAAGGGGCTGCCTCGAATTGGGTGTCGTTGTCTGATATAATCTCCTGGGGGACGCCGAAGCTTGTGATGATGTTTTTGTAAACAAATTTTTGGCACCTGGCCCCCGTGATGCTGGCCAGGGGTGTAACACCCCGGCCCCGTAGGCCCCGAGGTAGTTACTTCTGACCTCTAGTACTGTCCTCACAAACCGCCACTAGCCTTTTCCGCGCACTTTGTCCTCACTCGTGCGCGCCCTGTGAAACTTCCCAGGGGGTCACCCATCCCAAGACTACTCCCGTGCAAGCACACTTAACTTTGGAGTTCTTGGTTAATGAGCTCCCTTAAAAGGAGATGCACCTTGTTGGTATGAGTAGTACTATCAATCCCTTTAAATTAAATCTCAAGTATTACAATCACCTCCACTTAGGAACGCAACGTCCTCGTTGCGCCCAAACACCAATCTCAATCATATCCCAGAATCTTTTCCCCTGCTAAGTGCCCGCCCGATATCCAACGGATCAACACATCGTCGCAACCTGGCTCTGATTCCATTTGTAACACCCCGGCCTCGCAGGACCCGAGGTAGCTACTCTAGACCAATAATACTGTCCTCACAAACCACCACGAGCCTTTACCGTGCACTTTGTCCTCACTCATGCGCGCCCTGAGAAACTTCCCAGGGGGTCACCCATCCCAAGACTACTCTCGTGCAAGCACGCTTAACTTTGGAGTTCTTGGGTGATGAGCTCCCTTAAAAGGAGATGCACCTCTGTTGGTATGAGTAGTACTATTAATCCGTTTAAATTTAATCTCAAGTATTACAAGGGGTTCCGCCTCGACCCACTTGGTGAAGTAGTCGACGGCGACGATGATGTAGCGGTTGTTCCCGGCGGCTCTGGGCAGGGGGCCGACCAGGTCAATCCCCCATCTTGAGAACGGAATAGCAGTGCTGACGGGGGCGTAGTTGACGGCTGGCCGACCAGGGGCCTTCTGGAGTACCTGGCACGTGGTACACTTCCTGGCCAGGTCCGCACAGTCTCGCGCCATCGTCGGCCAGAAGAAGCCCTGGACGATGAGACGCCGGGACATGCTGAAAGGGCCCTGGTGCGAGGAGCAAACACCACAATGAACTTCTTCCATGGCCACGTCAGCCTCATCCTGGTGCAGGCATCGGAGGAGAGTGCCATTATAGGATCGTTTGTAGAGTTTGCCATCTTCAATGGTGTAGCTTGGGGCCCTGAGTTTGGCGAGTTTGGCCCTCTCCTCGTCCGGGGGAAGCTCCCCCGTCGTGATGAAGGTGATGATGTCGGAGATCCAGTCCTCCGGTCGCTGTCGGACGCACAAGACGGGGCTGTCATGGATGCTGGACATGCTCAACTCCTCGATCTTGGCTAGCTGGGAGATGTGCTCCGGGGTGTCCGAGCTGAGTTTGGAGAGGATGTCGGCCTCGGCGTTCTCGGCCCTTGGGATCTATGTGATCTCGTGGGTTTTGAACGCCTTCAGCAGCTCCTCTGCTGCTTGCTTGTACTGCTTCATCCGGCCTTCCTTTGCTTCGTACGTACCCTCAACCTGGCCCACTACCAGCTTCGATTCGCACCTGATTTTGACGTGTCGGGCTCTGAGGCCGGCGGCGAGTCTGAGGCCGCTGAGGAGGGCCTCATACTCGGCTTCATTGTTGGATACCCTGAAGTTGAAGCGGATGGCATAATAAGCTCTGAATCCTTCAGGGGATATGAGGACGACGACGCCACCGCACGATTTCGCGGCCGACGAGCCGTCAGTGAAGAGGAACCATGTGTCATCGGGCTCTGGCCCGGGTGCGGTGGCGGCTGTCTCCCTTTCCGTGCATTCGGTGACGAAGTCGGCCAAAGCTTGCCCTTTGATGGATGGCCTTGTCTTGATTTCAATCTGAAATTGACAGAGGAAGATCGCCCATTTCACCATCCTTGAGGAGCTAGTGGGGCTCCTCATGAGTGCGTCGAGGGGCTGCTGGGTCAGCATATGGACGACATGGGCCTGGAAGTAGTGCCCCAGCCTCTTCACCGTATGGACGATGGCCAGCACCGTCTTCTCAATGGGGGAGTACCTGAGCTCGGCCTCCCTGAGTGTCTTGCTGATGTAGAAGATGGCCTTCTGCACCCCTTCGTCCTCACGGATGAGCACGGAGCTGATGGCCGACGTGCTCACCCCTAAGTACAAGAAGAGGGTTTCGCCGGCTTTGGGCTTGGAGAGCACGGGTGGGGACGATAGGTACCTCTTCAGCTCTTCGAACGCTTCCTGGCACTCCGTCGTCCACTTGAAGCTGTTGGCTTTACGCATGATCTGGAAGAAGGGGAGTGCCCTTTCGGCTGACCTAGAGAGGAAACGGTTCAGGGCCGCCAGGCGCCCCGTCAGTCGCTGTACTTCCTTGACGTTGCGGGGCGGCTCCATGTTGATGATAGCCTGTGTCTTCTCTGGGTTTATCTCGATACCTCTCCGGCTGACCATGTAGCCGAGGAACTTGCCGCCCTGGACGCCGAAGGCACACTTCTTGGGGTTGAGGCGGAGCCTGAACTCCTTCATGATTTCAAAGATTTCTCGGAGGTCGTCGGCATGGGTGGAGGCCTGCCTGCTCTTGACGATCATGTCGTCGACGTATGCCTCCATCGTCCGGCCGAGGACTGCTCTGAAGATCTTGGCCACCATCCTAGTATAGGTGGCGCCGGAGTTTTTGAGTCCGAAGGCCATGACGAGGTAGCAAAAGATTCCCTCTGGGGTCATTAATGCCGTCTTCTCAGCGTCGTCTTCATGCATGAAGATTTGGTGGTACCCTCTGAAAGCGTCAAGGAACGACATCAACTCGCACCCCGCCGTCTCGTCCACCAGTTGATCAATGTTGGGGAGAGGGAACGGGTCCATGGGGCACGCCTTGTTCAGGTCAGTGTAATCAACACACATCCTGAATGTTGGTGGTTTCTGGGCGAGGAAAACGTTGGCCAGCCACGTCGGGTACTTCACCTCTTTAATGTGGTTGGTTGAGAGGAGCATGGCGACCTCCCCTTTGACGAAGTCCCGCCTGTCGGCGGATAAGTAACGCCGCTTCTGCTTGACAGGCGCGGAGGCCGGATCGACGGTCAGCCGGTGAGTGATCACCTGGTGGCTGATGCCTGGCATATCGTCCGGGCCCCACACGAAGACAACGGCGTACGACCGTAGGACGAGGAGGATGGCGTCCCGCTGATCCTGCGGGAGTTGCTTCCCGATTCTGAGAACCCGCTCCGGCCGGGAGGTATCCAGAGGGACTTCCTCGGCCTCCTCGGCCGGCTCAGCATGCGGCCTCTCCTCGTCCTTGGCAACGACTGCCGTGATGGTGTCTATCCTCTGACCTTCCCTCTCGGCCGGCCTCGTCAGTTTGAGGTAGCATGCTCTGGCTATCCTCTGGTTTCCCCTGGCGTAGCCGATGCCGTCATTGGTGGGGAACTTCAGACACAAGTGCTTCATGGAGATGATGGCCTCCAAGTCCTCCAGTGCTGGCCGCCCTAAGATCAGGTTGTGGGCGCACTGGAGGTGGACCACCATGAACTCCATGTCAATTTTGGCGCGGTGGGGGCCGTCACCGACCTCCACGGGGAGGACTATCGTGCCCTCGGCGTCGATAGAGTCCCCGGTGAAGCTGGATAACGGTGTCTTGATCGGCTTCAGCAGAGCTTTGTCCAGCTTCAGCTGCCTGAAGGTGTCCAGGTACATCACGTTGACGGAGCTCCCCGTATCGATGTAAGTGCGGTGGATGATGGAGTCACCGATCTCACACCGGATGACGAGGGCGTCCCTATGTGATTCCGTACCCGGAGGCAGATCCTTGTCGGTGAAGGTGATCGCCTCCGTTCGCTACTTCTTTGGCTGGGGGGGAACGTGGGACACCTCCCCTATGTAGAGAGATTGGGCCCATTTCTTTCTCTGGGTGACAGAGTCCCCCCCCCCCCCAGTGTTTCCACCCACAATGAGGTGAATGTGATTCTTCTTTGGCGGGGGCTCTTCGAAGTCCTCGTCGTCGCTGAGCCTGCCAATCTCCCGCTTCTTCGTAGAGGGTCCGCCCCCTTGTTTGCCAGTGTTTACCCATGTATTCTTGCGTGGGCCACCTTTAACAAACTGGGAGAGTTCCCCCTGACGAATAAGACGCTCGATGGCCTTCTTCAGCGTGATGCAGTCGTCGGTGTTGTGCGAGGAGTTCTTGTGGAACCGGCAGTATGTGCCGCCCTGCTGGATGGCAAGGACCTCCTCGGCCGGCCGAGGAGCCTGCTCGATGAGGCCGTGGTTCTCGGCATAGTCGAGGATGGTGCCGACCGGGTGAGTGAGGGCAACTCCCGGCCGTTCCAACCTCGGCCGCCAGTGTCGATCTTTCTTACTTTGTCCACCAGAGCCGTGACGGCCCTGGGCACCCTGGCCGGTCGGGGACGGACCCGGGGCCGGCGAAGGATTTGTCTTCTTGGAGGGATGACCTCCCTCTTTCTTGTGATTGTGGAGCTCGTCGGCGTCGGCGTACAAGCTTCCACGCTAGAGCGCTTTGGCGTACGACCTTGGAGAGTCGGTGATGAGGCTCCTTGCGTACGGGGAGCTGCGGAGGGCTCCTTGGTACAGGGCGAGGAGGGTGCGCTCATCGGCCCCCTCGACCTCTTCGGTCTCCCTCGTCCACCGATCAATGAACGACCGGAGGGACTCATCATGTTGTTGCTTGACGGAGAGGAGGTGGGTGAAGTACTTCTTCGCGCGCTTCCTCCCGGCAAAGCGGGTGAGGAAGCGTTGGGCAAGGTCTTGCCATGAGTCAATGCTCCCTTCGGGGAGCGCGTTGAACCAGTCGTACGCTGGCCCCTCAAGAGTAGAGAGGAACCAACGGCAGAGGTATTCGTCTGACGCGTTCACCATCAGCATGTTGTTCTGATAACGGCTGAAGTGTTCCTGGGGGTCTGATCGGCCATCGTAGGACTTGATGGCGTTCCCCCTGTACTTCTCCGGGATGGGGGCCGAGAGCACCCTGTTGGTGAAAGGGGTCTTGGTCCTGACCTGGATGATGGGGTCGCCTCGCCCTTCGGCCAACTCCCTCTCCAGGGCGCTGACCTTGTTCATGAGAGCGTTGAGGCCGGGGTCGTTGGAGGCGCCAGCCGTGGGGTTGTTGGCCGATTGCCTGGCCTCCATCTGAGCCAGCCTCCTTTCCAGTTGGGCGATGACCTCGTCCCGGGGGTCCCTGGCGGCCGCAGCGGCGCCCGGCTAGTTCCTCATGCGCTCGTCGTGAGCCGCATTGATCTGGTGGCGCACGTCGTCCTCGTGTAGCTTCCCCTTGCCCTTGTCCGGGCGGGGCTGGTCCGCCGTCTGGGACACAGACCCCAAACTTTCCCTTGGCGAGCCAGGCCGACGCTCACCAATCCGCCCTGCCATCCTCTCCGAGACCGGACGACGGCGCGTGTCACCTAGCCTATTGAAGGAAGAGGCTTTTCCACGCGCTGGGGTCTGCCCGGGCCGAAGAGGGGAAGCGGGGTGAGAGTGGGACGACGCCGTGTCCTGGGCCATCACGCCCTCATCGTTGCCTATCTGGACGGCCAACGGTTGGGGCTGAGGAGGTGGAGTGACGTCCCCCCCGGTCCTTGGCAAGAGTGCGCTGAGGACGGTAGGGTTCTGGGCCAAGCTGGCGATGATGACCGACAGTGCGGCCTGGACCTGTGGATCCACAGACGGAGAGGCCGCGGCCATAGGCTGGGCCGGGGCTTGGTCTGTCTTCTCAGCTCGTTTCTTGTCCAAGCCGATGCGGACATCAGGGGCTCCGCCGTTGAGTTGGTTGCGGAGGTCCGTCGTGAGGTTGAAGGCCTCCTGGAAGACGTCCCCTCCGCCGACCTGGTCGACCGTGGCATCCTCCTCGTGCTCCCTGGTCTCCTGGTCCTCAGGGATGGCCTTGCTGACGAGGTTGCGGTTTGATTTAGTTCTTCCCATGATCAGTGGTTAGCTGTGCTTGGTAGGGACGAAGGGTGCTAACTTGATTGTTCTAGCTCTCAACGAGATCACCAAATGATAGCGTATATCTAGAGAGAAGTGAGAGCTAGAGAGAGAAGTGCAATAATATGCTTCAATAGAATGATTTTGTAACCCCTATAACTACTCCCAAGGGGAGTATTTATAGAGAAAATACGGGCTGGGCTCCCAAGCCTTGGGCTTGGGAGGCCCATTTACAACTGGACCGCTACTGGGCCGAATACAAAGCCACTAATGGGCTGTACAAATGAGTAAGTGTAAATTCCGGTTCTGTGAGGTCTTCGTGGCCGACGAGGGCGTGGCCGACGAGGGCACGGCCGACGAGGGTCCCTTGGCCGACGAGGGCACCCGGGTTCCTTGGCTTCAGGACCATATTCTGAGTTGGTACCTTTTCGGCCGACGGGGGTCCCTTGGCCGATGAGGGCACCACTCAGTGTCTTGTGCTTGATGTTCTTCTGAGTATGTGGGTCCTGGGGCTCAGACCCGTATACTCCATCACTTAACATCCAACCAAATACAGTATTCTTGAACTCTGTCAGTTCCTATGTGCTTAGATATGTCTTTATTTTCTTAAGAACCTCATCAACATTGCAGTAGGAGTTGACACGCAAGTCTTCCAGCTTCACTAACACTGACTTCTTAAAAGCTCTTGTTATTGTCTGTCAAGTTCACACATATATATATATGCACTTTAATCACCATGTAAACTACTTTAGCATAAAAAATGACTAACAATAATGACACTTCATACAAAATACCACCATATGATCTCATAAAATTTATGAAACTGTCATTAGTGCACCAGTTTCTCAATTTCTCATTCATTGTGATGTCATTTTGCTTTGAAGCTCACACATATTCATACAATGTCATTATTTAATGCATAATGTCATGATAACATTCATATAAGGTTACATTGCCAGTATATAACCACATACTCATGGAATATCACTTTCATACAAAATGGCACCATATGACCAAGTAAAATTTATTAAACTGTCATTAGTGCATCAGTTTCTCAATTTCTCATTATATGTGATGTCATTTTGTTTTCAACCTAACACATATTCATACAATGTCATTATTTAAGGCATAATGTCATGATAACATTCATATAAGGTTACATTGCCAGTATATAACCACATACTCATGGAATGTCACTTTCATACAAAATGCCACCATATGACCAAGTAAAATTTATTAAACTGTCATTAGTGCATCAGTTTCTCAATTTCTCATTATATGTGATGTCATTTTGTTTTCAACCTAACACATATTCATACAATGTCATTACTTAAGGCATAATGTCATGATAACATTCATATAAGGTTACATTGCCAGTATATAACCACATACTCATGGAATGTCACTTTCATACAAAATGCCACCATATGATATCATAAAATTTATTAAACTGTCATTGAGGCATCAGTTTCTTAATTCCTCATTATATGTGATGTCATGATAGTCTTCATATAAGATTATGTTGGCAGTATATAAGCACATATTCATGCAATGTCACTTTCATATGAAATTGCTAGTATAACTCTGTAAACTATCACTTATGCGTCTACATCTCAAATTCTACATAAATAACACATATTCATAAACTAGGAACTCCATTAACTGTCAAAAGACATTGATTTTCAGGCATTCCGTTAAGATAAAAGTACATACCATTTCGGAATTGATTTTTACAGAAACTGTATCTGATAAATCCATTGCTTCGACCTTCAATTGTCCTCAACGAAGCGACTCTCGTCAACGAAGATAATCACATTTACTAAACGATTCTCCTTCAACCATAAGAAGTTTTACAGACTCAGAGTTTTGAACTCGACTGAATTACTGTTTCAGCAGTAAGTGTTCAATTAATTGTTTGGCATCTTTTTTTTCGGTGGCCATGATGATAATGGAACTTGGAAACCGGGAATTGCCGTAATGAGATGGCTTAACCGTCAATGCGGTTATGGTACGTGTGCTGCAGTTAGAAAGGTTATTTTTGTCCATTTAGCGCAAAATTAGTCCTGCGCGCGTTGGAGGAAACTTATGTGTCTTATTTTTGCAATTTTAAGAAGGTTTGGTCTTATTTGGGTAAATTTCTCTTGGTTTAACCATTTTGATGATAACACACCTATATGGCTAGTGTTATTTATGTTAGTATATACTATGTATGTTCTGGTGACAATTATTTTTGCAGAGATATGCGCACTTGATCATATTGAGTTTTATATATTTGATATACATACACATTAATGATTAAGCATTTTGATTGTCAATGCTTTATTCATAACTCATGTGTTCCCTTGAACTTACGTTTTCACTAACTAAGTAAGAACTTCTATGATATACCATAAGGTCCTAAAACAGCTTCAATCAATGATCTTCAAGAAAGGGATATTGATGATATATATACGATAAGAATATAAGATTGGTGTATGGAATGCATCATACTTTTAGAATGTATAGTTGATCTCACAACTATGAGTTCCTGTAATTCATGATGATCACATAGATATTTTAGAGAATATTGGCATACCCACCGAGAAGCCATTTGATAAGTTCTATTCATGTGCCTATGAGATTAACGGCGTATAGGGTAGTGTAATAGTCTTCCAACTTGAGGTCAATGCGTACTTCATGTGTCGAGTGATGTACTTTGACTATGACCAACGCTTGAACTCTAATCGGGGTAGATAGTTACATACGGCTTGTGTTAAGTGCATCATGAAGCACATGGAGTAGTAGCTGATGAGCCAAGAAAGGATCCATTCCTCATAATAGATTAAGAGGGGATATTATGCTTCTCATATCTAGATGGATCATAAAGTCATTGGTCAATGCAAAGATATAATCGTTTTGGATATAGAATATGATTGCTATGGATCATCTAGAAAGATTGAGAGATAGAAACTAAGTTCTATATTACAGGGAGTTTGAATAGTCCTCACAAACGTTCTTATATAATAAGATTATCTGTAAATCGTCTAGGGATTCTGCTTAGACCTTAATTTGATTAGTGCTTAATATATAAGAAATTAAATATTATTTAAATTAAATAATATTATAATATTGAAAATGAATTAAATATTAAATAGATTAAATTATATTTAATTAATGATGTTGAAGAAGAGTTCTATTTGTTAGAATTAACTAATTCTGATAAATTTGATTTATTATACTTAATTAAGATGTATTATTAATTAAATAAAGTTTGTCTTTTCTTTATAGTTTAGAATTAAAAAGAAGAGAAAAACTACAAGAAATAATAATAAAGATTGAAAGCGGCCTGCAGCCAACTTTCATCTTATTATTAGTTTGTTTAATTTATTTAATTAATTAAATAATTAATAAGGATTGTCTTTTTAGGACTAGAATTCATTAATGAGCAAGACTTTCATTGTGATTGAGAAACTAGTTTAGAACTAACATAAATACATTATTGTCACGTGGATACCTAAGGTCAAATATTATCGACGCTAGGCTAAAATATCTGTAAGTTCTAACTTAGATATGTTATTATTGTTATTTCTTGTTTAGTCATAATCAAGAAAGATCTGGTCAGCAAAATTTTAAATTTCTACTGCTGTGTTTTTGAGGTATGTTACATCAATTTTTTAACAAGAAACTGATTTGCGGTTCTGCACATTTCTCTCTCCTCTGCACAAATCTCAATCACACAGTTTTTATTATTTTTATTTATCACCTACTTTGCACTTGGCAAAGTCCATCAGGACGGAGGTAGTATAAGTTTTTCTTCATTTTCATAAATCAGCAGAATCAACCACTCCGACCACTTCTGCAAGAACTTCATAAATTTCATCAAAATCAGCCGATTCAGTCGATTTTGGTATTACCAAACAGGCTCTAAGAAAGTGTCAACAAAGTGGAAAAATGAGGTTGTGGTTGACTAAGAAAAAGGTAAATGAATTTTAGCCACACAAACACTCTAAAGATCAATTGAAAGCTAATAAGAAGAAAGTTACCGCTCAATTGTTAGCTAGCTTACCTTATATCTCAAAGTACTACGTATGAGAGAGAGAAGTTCTTTCACTCAATTGTTAGCCGACTTATCTTATACTTAAAAACACTATATATGAGAGAAACACTTCTTCAGCTCATTATTATGAATAGTGTGAACTTTTATTCGCAAGTTCATTTTCATTTTTCTATTAAAGGTGGTTTGGTTAACTTGGATCAGAGTTTAAGAAAGTACGAATAAAGTGGAAATGTGAGATTGTGACTCAGTAAGAAAAATGTAAATGTCTTAGCCACACAAAACTCCCCAAAAGGCGAAATGAGGAGAATTTTTCAGGATATCCCAAAATGGTGAGTTGAAAGAATTTTATGAGACATGAGGAGTATTTTCTAATATGATGAGATTCGTGTGTATAATTTCTTGTCCTGCAGATTGAATTGCACCTATCATGAATTAGCTACCCTCTTTTGTTATTTCCAATGGCAATTGGCAAAAATGCACGATATGCATCACAACATACATATTAAAATTCATAGTTTTTAATGATCTTTCATAAAATAAATATTGCATATACAACAATATAAGTAAGCTGACTATGAGTATCCTTTTATAGTCACTTTGATACAGTTTGAAACACAATTATATATTAACTAAAAATTAATAAGTCATATTTAATTATATCTATTATCCTTATTTTAGTTATATATTAGAAATTATGTATTCATTTAATACGGAATAATTGATATTGTGGTTGGAAAATATGAAGATTTAATAAACCTTCATATTTTTTTAAAATTTTATATATACAATATTGGGGTCAAATGAAAGACTGTAAATAATATTAAAGCAGAAGCGTGTTGTTACTTGAAAACACTAATTTCAATTTTGCTAAGTCAGAAACTGAAAAACACTTTTTAATCTTTTGCAATCACTCCCTTATTAAGCCAAATTTTTATATTTTCTATTGTTGAATATTTTATTGTGTATCAAGTTTGTCAAGACTCTTGTATTAGTAAAGCCTTTATTACTCCTTTATGTATTTATTGTATGTATTCATTAGAGTAGTAAAGGATATGGGGCCCAAATGTCTGGCCCATATACCTGGCGTAAAGCCTGTACGCAAACCTACATGCGCATATAAAAAGGCGCTTAAGGGTTATGTTTGCGTTAACTTTTGCATTCGATCTTTACAGCCTTAGAGCTTATCATTCTTACTGTAGAAGTTCACGGTATATCAAAGACGAGTTTAAGGATCTCCAGAGCATTTATCTTTCTGCTATTCTTATCTTTGTGTATCGTTATATTGCTGTAATCATATAAACAGGGACAAACAATTAGTATCAGAGCCGACCGAGACCGATCAGACATTCATCGTCAAAAGACTCTGCTGTTTTTCGTTTATCTGTAGTTTTTCGAGTTCAGCTGTTGTAATCTTGTTTTTGATCAAATACCTATAAAAGTTATACTGTTAGATTTGCGTTTTTAAAACGATCAAGCAGTATACCTTAGATTCTGTTTTACGCAAGATTTTCTTTTTGAGGAACTCGACATTAAGAACTCGAGACTACATGTTCTTCCATTTCTACTCAGCATTTTGATCTGAAACTTTGGCAAGAGGAACTCGACATTGAAGGCTTCTCAAAACAATCCTTGTTTTTTAAAAACTCGGAACTTTTTTTTGCAGGAACTCGCAATTCAGTGTTTTGGACTGCTAAGCTCGTAATTGGACTCTCGAGTTTAAGAACTCGAAATCAAGAACTCGAAACTTGAAAACTCTCTATTTCAAAACTCGCAAGTGTTATCTCGAGTTTTGTAATTGCGAGTTTCCTATTTCGACTTCTGAGAACTCGATATTTCTAAAACTCGAGATTACAAACTCGAGATTTACTTTTTAAAATCTCAGAACCTCGAGTTTCTGCCTTAGAAATTTTTTTCTGATCAAATCTCGAACGATCAATTTATAACAGCAATGGCAACCGACTCATCAACACTTGGTAACAGCAGCAATCCCCCAGTACTGAGAAATGGGGAAAACCAGATGTGGAAGACTCGATTTGTAAACTTTCTTGAAAATCGGGATAACTCCTCTGCACTGCTGGAATCTCCCACTCAAGACCCTGCAGAACTGTGGAAAACTATCCCAGGAAATGAGAACAATAATCCGCCAATCAAACAAGTCAAACGGATTAAAACTCCCACTGAATACACAACAGAGGACAGAGAGAGAGATTGAAGGCTGATCTCACTGTCAAAACATACCTGCTGCAGGCCACTCCCAATGATATCTACATTATGATTGACAGTATGCAGACAGCGAAGGAAATGTGGGATGAAGTTGCAAAGCTACTGCAGGGAACCTCCATCGGACTAAAGACTAAAAAGACCAGTACTCTGACGGCCTATGACTTATTTAAAGCCTTACCTGGCGAATCACTCATTTCAACCCACAAGAGATTCATGACACTAATTAATGAACTCAGAAAGCTCAAAATATTCAAATCCAATATGGAAATGAATATTAGATTTATGTCAAGTCTGAATCCTGAATGGAGAAATCATGTGAAAGATGCAAGAACCGGCCTGGACCTAGATGAAGTGGACCTCTGTACCTTAAGAGACCATTTGAGGTCGTTCGAAAGGGATGTTGCAGAACTAGAAGGACAGTATTGGAGGCACAACCAAAGAGGTCCACGAAGGTCCTGAAGAAGAAAAAGAAGGCTGTCACCGAGTCTGAAGAAGAGGAAAACGAAGAAGAAATGGACTTTGAGCAGGAAATGGTAGAGTTGCAGAAGAAAATGGCACTCTTGACCAAGAAGTGGGGGAAGAAGAACAGCTCCTCAAATAAGCTGAGAACCTCCTCTTCTAACTACAAACAGAAGACCCATGATCAAAGCAGCTCTGACAGAGCAGCTGAACCTGATGAATCTCCCAAATGCTATAATTGTGGAAAGTCTGGACATCTTTAGAAGGACTGTAGCCTTCCCAAGAAAAAGGACGTCAACTTCTATAGACAGAAGATAATTTGGAACAAGCAAAAGATGTTGTTGGCTAAAAAGGAAGAGGAGAATGCAACAATGCTTGCTGAGAATGATCATTAGGTTGAGGACTCATCTGATGAAGAGGAAGAGGAGAACTATGCGCTGATGGCATTGTTGGAGGATGAAGAAGAAGAAAAGGGTGATGTTGCGATCCCCGAAAGTGAGAGCTCAAATAGCACGATAAGTACTTCCGATTCTCAATGCTCTTGTTCTAATCAAGGTCAATCCTAACAAGATAAGGATGACTTAATTAATGATCTAAAGGAGAAGTGAGACAATAATTACCAAGAATTTGTTAGGTGTCTAGACCAGAAAGCCTCTTTAAGCATACTGCTTGAAAATGAAAGGCAAGTTGCCAGAAAGATGACACTAAAAATTGATGAGCTAACACTCAAGGTTGTTGATCTTACTGATAAAGTATTTCAAACTGAGATAGAGTTAAGTACAGAAAAAGCTGACAAAAACGTTATAGATAATCAAAGAAATACTCTTTTTAGCAAAATCAAAGAACTTGAGGATCTGATTGGTACGAGAGGTCAATCAGAACAAACGATCTTCTTAAATCAAATTAGTGATGACCGGTATTATAATCTCAGATCCAGGCTAGGCATATCTAATCCATGCTATCTAAAGAAAGTTGATTGCATTCAGCTTTATGACTTAGACCACATGAGACTAGGATATGGTCAGAAAATGTCTTATACCGGTGAAAAAGAAAATGCTGAAGAAGAAGAAGAAGAAAAGAGAAAGAACCCAAAAACTGAAACTACTTTCAATTAATCTGTTTTAAATGAAAAAACCTTACAGGCGAAGGGCAAAGTTTTTCTACTAATGAGTGTTTGGACCCTTATGCTATTGTGAAGGATGTACCACACCTGGGACATCCCTTAGACCCACCTGCAATGGTTGGTATCTCTAAATTTGGAAAGGAACCTTGTATCTTTCCAATGGCACAAAAACTTAAGGATTTGCATAACACTCTTGATAACGAAAGAGAAAGGTTTGAATCAGAGAAGAAAAGTTTTGAAAGTAATTGGGAAATACTTTTGGGTGAATTTAATCAATTAAGCGAAAAAATTCACTCAAAAGCAACTCCACCCACAACCAATTTTTCGGAACAAAAGGAGACTCCCATCTCTCAAAATCAACCTAAACTTTCAATAGGAAAATCCACTCATCTCTCTTCTCCTTTGTTCACAGGACAAGAAATGAAAAAGAGAGTGGAGAAGAAGGAAGAGTGGAGACTAAAAAGAAGAGAAATTGCCGAAGGAAAGATGAAAAGTTTTGAAGAAAAGAAGTCGAGTTCTTGTTCCAGTTCTCTTTTTTATTCTAAGAAAAAATGTAATTCTGTTTCAGTCAAACATTCTATCAGTAATTCAGCATTGAGTCCTAAGCTAAAAAATTATGTGTTGTCTTTTGAACAATCTGCTTCTTATAATTCAACTGTTGTTTATGGCTATTCTGTTCGTGACCCCCATAATTATGAATGTGATTCAAATGTTGTTAAGGTGCAACCTCGGAAAGAGGCCAAACAAAGAAAAGAAAACGAGAGTAGAACCTTTGAGGGAGTTTTCTGTCTTCCAAATCTAAAATACCCCCTCAAAGTTCACTCTAAGAAACATTTGAAAAGACTCTCGAAAGTGAAAATTTTTAAATCCCAACTCACCAAACAACCATTCAATCACGAGGCTGATGTCTACACTTCTCCCACCACCAAACTAAAGTGGGTCCCCAAGAACGGACCTACTAAATCTGAAACTGCAAAGTGGGTCCCCAAGAACGGACCTACTAAACCTGAAACTGCTAAGTGGGTCCTCAAAAACGGGCCTACCAACACTGAAACTGCTAAGTGGGTCCCCAAAAACGGACCCACTAAAATTGAAACTGCGAAGTGGGTTCCCAAAACCAAACCAACTACACAAGCAGGAATGGCTATTACAAAACCCGTAAAAGAAAAATCATTTGGTGAAAAAGTTGCTGACCTCTGATCACAGCTAAAAGAAAGACTCAAAAAGGCGTTTTTGATTAATAAGGAAGGACCCATCCCAAGGAGGGTACCTAGACCTGCTTAACTGTTTTGCAGGGCGGTCATGTGTGGCACTTAGACTCTAGATGCTCAACCCACATGACCGGATTGAAACACCTTTTGAGCAACTACACCAACTGCTACGGAGGGAATGTCAGATTTGGGAACGATGCCTCATCTCCTATTCTTAGTTTTGGAGATGTTGTTTTCCCAAGTGTCACAATTAAAACTGTCTCATTCGTTCAAGGGCTCAAACATAATCTACTGAGCATAGGACAGTTCTGTGACAGTGGAATGGAAGTGAAGTTTAAATCCGATCAATGTTGTATCATGGACATCTTTGGAAAAATATTATTAACGTGTACCAGGATCTCAAACCTGTACACGATTGACTTGAAAAGTGTTCAAGCTACTTCTTCCATCTGTCTACTGTCGAAAGCTTCAACTGAGCAGAACAGTTTGTGGCACAAGCATCTTTCCCACCTGAATTTCAAAAATCTATCCATCTTATCCTCCAAGAAACTTGTGAAGGGGCTTCCTCAGTTGAAGTCTTCCGCTGAAAACCATTGTAGTGCCTGTAAACTAGGCAAGATGAAGTCAAAGCCTATTCCATGCTCTACACATCTGTTGCTCTTGATTTACACGGATTTGTGTGGACCTATGAGAGTCCAAAGCATCAACGGTCGCAAGTACACTCTTGTTATCGTTGATGAATTATCAAGGTACACATGGTCAAAATTTCTTCGTACAAAGGACGAGACTGCTGAAACGATTATGACCTTTATCAGAACCATTCAAAACCTGCTACAGACGAGTGTTCGCAAAACAAGAATAGATAACGGTACCGAGTTCAAGAATCAAACTCTCACGGATTTCTATGAAACTCTCGGTATCACACAGCAATTCTTTGCAGCCATAACCCCTCAACAGAACGGAGTTGTTGAATGAAAGAACAGAGCACTTGTCGAAGCAGCACGTACCATGCTCATTCAATCCAGACTGCCTCATTTCATATGGGCAGAGGCAATCAATACAGCGTGCTTCACACAAAACAGAACTTCTATCCACAAACGCTTCGACAAGACTCCCTATGAAATCCTTTTCAACAGAACTCCAGATATCTCTTTCTTCAAGATCTTTGACTGCAAGTGTTTTCAACTGAATGACCGAACGGAAAGAAGTAAGTTTGACCCTAAAGCCAGAGAAGGCGTGTTCATCGGCTATTCACTTCAGTCAAAATCTTACAGAGTCTACTTGAGAGACAAGCGAACAATCATTGAGAGTGTGAATATGATATTCTATTAAATGGCTGACTTCGCAACAGAACAACTACTCTGATCCCACTTCTACATAGTCCAGAAGACGTACTATCTTCGCCATCCACTTCTCAATCCAATCACGAAGAAGTTGAGGATCATGGTTTTGATACAACCCAAAATCATCTCCTCTGCACCACACAACTGCTCAAGACACCACCATTCCTTATGAGGACTCGGATCAACCAATCATTACTCCAATTCCTATGGCTCATGAGAGGAAATGGACGAAGACACATCCTGTTGAACAGATAATCGGTGATCTGAGTCAAGGTGTACGCACAAGATCCGCTACAGTGAATGAATGCCTCTTTGCTTGCTTCTTAAGCCAGTCTGAACCTTCAAAGGTTTCAGAAGCACTACTTGATCCTGATTGGGTGATTGCAATGCAAGATGAACTTAATCAATTGGAAAGGCTGGATGTATGGACACTCGTGCCTAAGCCTCAGAAGAAAACAATCATTGGCACGAAGTAGGTACTAAAAAACAAGAGAGATGAAGAAGGGATAGTTGTGCGCAACCAGGCAAGGCTAGTTGCGAAGGGGTACAACCAGCAAGAGGGCATAGACTATGATGAAACATTTGAGCCCGTAGCTAGAATTGAGGCAATCCGTCTCTTTCTTGCATATGCGGCTCACAAAAACATCACTGTCTTTCAAATGGACGTGAAGACTGCCTTTCTAAATGGAGTGTTAGAAGAAGAAGTCTATGTCGCTCAACCAGAAAGATTTGTAGATCCCAGATACCCTGATCATGTGTACAAACTCAAGAAAGCACTTGGGCTTAAAATCTACAGGAAACCGCAAAAGAATAAAAGGCGGCACAAGATGACTACTAGGTCTCAGTCTAGAGAAATCCCTTGGGCTTAGTTTTTTCAAATTGCTTTCTTGGTATTGTTTTTATTTTCTTTCTTTTATTTCTGGTTCGCATTGTAATGTTTACTTTTTTCAATAAAATTTTACTTTTTTCAAAAAAAAACTCAAGAAAGCACTTAATGGATTGAAGCAGGCACCGAGGATCTGGTATGATGTCTTAACTGAATTTCTGATTCATTCAGGCTTCTTAAAAGGAAAGATAGATACGAAACTCTTCATCAAGCGACACAAGATAGATATTGATGACATTATCTTTGCCTCTTCAAATCTCCGCTTGTGAAAAAAGTTCGAAGAACTGATGAGAACAAAGTTTGAGATGAGCATGATGGGAGAACTGAATTTCTTCCTAGGCCTGCAGGTACGACAACTACCAGATGACATTTTCATAAATCAGTCAAAGTATATTCTGGAAATGCTTAAAAGGTTCAACATTGACGGCAAATCTTCCATGACGACCCCTATGACCCCTATTCTCCACATGCTTGAGTGCACGCTTCCAAACGAATCCGAAAGACTCACATCTGATCGATGTAAGAAGAATCTTGAGATACCTCAAAGGCACTGTGAACCTAGGCCTTTGGTACCACAAGCACTCAGGTTTTGACCTTGTCGGATATTCGGACGCTGATTTTGCGGGTTGCAGAATGGACAGGAAAAGTACCTCGGGAGGTGCCCAATTCTTGGGTCAGAATACGTCGCGGCTGCTAGCTGTTGTTCACAAATATTGTGGATGAAGACTCAGCTAAGAGACTATGGTTACACGTTCCGTCATATCTCGATCTACAGTGATTCACAGAGCGCCATCGCCATCACCAACAACCCGGTTCACCACTCCCGCACCAAACACATCGATTTGCGCTATCATTTCATCAAGGACCACGTGTAGAAAGGAGACATTGACATGTATTTTGTAAGCTCCGAGCTTCAATTGGCTGACTTGTTTACCAAGGCACTGGACGAAAAGAGATTCCAGTTCCTGGTCTCCAAGTTATGCATGTTGAACTTCAAGTCTGTGTAATTTTATCTCCTCTGGTCTGTACAAGTGTGTGTGTGTGTGGGACTTGTAAATAGTGTGCGTGAGTTGCATGTGTCAAGGGGGAGAAAACTCCGAAAAGAACAAAAATAGTGTGCATATTTTGCATCTGTACATAGTGTGTGTTGCATGCTCCTAAAGGGTGAACATAAGAAAAGAACAAAAATAGTGTGTGTGTGTTGCATGTGTCAAGGGGGAAAAACCCAGAAAAATACAAAAATAGCGTGTGTTGCATTTTTTATTTATTTATTTTCATCCTTGCACTTTTCGAGGGGGAGATCTGAATTTTTCTTGAATGTTTGGGCCTTCAAAACTTTTTTTATGAAACGGGCAAATTCTGGGTTTATGGGCCAAATTTTCTCTCACAAGGCCCAAACCCTATTTTTCGCGTGTATAAAAGGGAAATCTCAATCCCTGAGCTTCATCTTCTTCATCGATCTCCCTATTTCGCAAACTCATTGTCCAGAGCTCCTGCTTCTCTCTCTCGATCTCGAAATCCTTTTTTTCCTCTTCATCTTTCTCTCTCGTAATCAAACCCAAAGGCAGTAACGAACGATCTCAGAATCGTATTTTGGTTTTGTTTATATTTTGTTGTTTTTGCAGGTGGATCTCGACTCGTTTCTTCAAGGCGAACTCTAGGATCAGTGTCTCGAGTTTTAACACTTGAATCAGAATCTGTCGTTTCAACTTCGAGAGCAGATCGCGAGTTTTAAGCTCACGGTTATGATCTCGAGTTTTAAACTCGCAGTTCTGATCTCGAGTTTGAAACTCGCGATTCTGATCTCGAGTTTTAAACTCGATGTTCTGATCTCAAGTTTGAAACTCGCGATTCTGATCTCGAGTTTTAAACTCGTGATTCTGATCTCGAGTTTTAAACTCGTGATTCTGATCTCGAGTTTTACAACTCGCGATTCTGATCTCGAGTTTTAAAACTTCGAGTTCTGAATCTCGAGTTTTAAACCTCGAGTTCTAAATTTCTAGTTTTGAACTTTGAATTCTAGATATCGAGTATTTAAACCCCGAGTTCTGGTTCTCGAGTTTTTAAACCTTGACTTCCTGATCTCGAGATTCTGCCTTATCCATTTTTGTTCAATGCTGACCACCTGCCCAAATCTCTTTTAAAACCAAAAATCCAAAAACATCAGAAACTTCAAAAATTAAAAAAAAAAGGAAGAAAACTTTTGTGCTAACCTCTACTCTTTCAGTTCACCATGACAGGAACCAACGAGCATGATCTGTATACTCAGCTTTTTCCCAAGGACAAGTGGGTCCAGCTACAAGATAACAACTTTCAGCTGGACCTCAAGCTATTCAAGTGCCCGGACCCTGTTGTCCCGATCATACTCCAGGGCACTACCTATGGCCAGCATTCACTAAAGCGAAACCTGTCCCAGAGGTTTATTTGCGAAAATTGTGGAATAGCATGCACACTCCCGCCAAGAAGGACAAATCAAAGATCCTTGGAACACTGAATAGCATGAGGCTGGTGCTGACCCCATCTACACTGAGAACCACTCTGGAGCTGCCAGTGCACACAACATACGATCCGCTCCCGTCAAAGACTGAACTGATCAGAGGAATGGAGACTTTGGGCTATGATGCACCCCTGCCGATACTGTCCAACTTCAAGCTCATGAATCTACCATACCCATGGAAGACCCTGTTCGGCCTCGTTAACAAGTGTCTATCTCCGAAGCACACTGGCCACGGCAAATGCAACCTGCAAATTCTCCAAATCTTCCATGGGATAGCCTTCAACAAAAGTTACGACATGGCCTAGCTCTTCTGGACGGAACTGGTGGACCAGGTCAAGGTTAAAAAGAACAACAAAGCTGGCATGACAATTCCTTACGCTCGGTGGTTGGCCCTCATCATAGATGAATCCATGCAAGCAAATAAGGGCATCCCGAGGCGGCAAGATGAAGAGCAGTTCATTGCCCCAAAGCTCCAGTACTTTAAAAGCTTCAACGATGACACTGTTGGCATGGCCATTCCTGACTATCTGCTCAATCCAGCCAATCAAAGGAACCCAGCAGTTGTCAAATACAGATAAGATCTCAAGAAAATGGTCCCTCTGGTTCAACGAAACCCAACTGGACCTACCCTGGGGACCAAGCCGAGTGAATGTGAGGGTCCTAGGAGAGCCCAGAAGCCACAGAAGCCAGTGGCATGTCGGCCCGATGAAGTGAAGTCTGACGACTCTTGCGAGAGAACTCAGGCAGCTGAGGGCACATTGACGGACGCTGAGGAGTCTTCCTGTGAACCGTCTAGCCCGGCCCACAAAAAGGCTGACGGCGAGACATCCCATAGTGTGGCCTTTCGAAGTGACAATGATGATGATGATGATGACATTTATGATGTTGGGCACACATATGCATTAATCAGAAAAGGAAAGTTGCCTGCCGAGTCTCCCAAGAAAATAACTGCTGAAGAAGCCCAAGCGGTTATAGCAACTCGACCTAAGCACTTCACTGTTAAGGAGATTCAGCAATCCCAAAGCATTGACGATGAAATTAACCAATCAAAGTCAGATTATGATGAGTCTGCCCATGTTATCAAGAACGATAGAGCCATCATCATCAGAGAAAAACGGAAAAGGTCAGACATGACATCTCCCAACCTTCTAAGCCTAAGAGAAGGCGACTCGTCAAAAGAAGCTTGATAGACGAGCACGACTTGGACATCATTGCCGATTGTGACCCATTCATTCAGATAAGCCGAGCTGAATCCTTAAGTACAGGAGCCGACCTTATCGGTTCCTGAGTAGAAGTCATACCATCAGGCTCAACTGCGCATGCACCGCCTTCTCCTAGCCGCTCGTTAGCCTTTCAACAGGTTAATGTTTCAAAATCATGGGATTTACCGACCTCTCTGGTCCCCTTCGGAATAGTTGAGAGAACCAGTGGCACACCGCCCAAGGCCACCATCCCTTCCTTGATCACATTGAGTCTAGGTGTCACACTCCCCACATTTTATGATTGTTTTAGGACACCTACACTTTTCACAGCACAGACAGGTGCACACACCCTGAACGCAATGACCAGAGTGCAAACAAATACGGTCGGAAGTCCTGCTATGCAACCAATGACCCAGTCATTACACGCAGGCCACACATCAGCTCTCTTCACTGATGTTGTGACAACAGTTACAACACCTGTAACTGGTCACCCAACCTTTGAAGATATTAGTACTCTGCTGAATCGTTTCATGGATTCCACCATTAAGCCATGGGTGCAAGAAGCAATGACCGCTCTTGCACGGGAATTCAGGAACACCTAGGCGATTCAGACTTAGCAACCCACCCCTCAACCCTCACCTGAACCCATACCCTCTCACACCCAACCGTTACTAGACCCAATCATATCTATCCACTCCACTAACCAATTTCCCATCCCTTCATCTTCTCGGGGAACCCAGGATACACAGCTAGTGTTCTCCCCTATGTCGACCACACCCTATCCAAATCCCTATGAAATCCCTACCACTCAGTTAGCTGACATCCTTTTCCTCCGCCTTCTTTCCACCGACGACCACAATCTTACCCCTTTTGAACGTGACCTTATTCATCTATTCAACAGGCATGACCGGCCATGACCCAGCACTTGCCGTGACAGTCCCCGTGGCCACAAGCATTCGCATGAGGACCCCGACGATTCGGAACCTCAAGAGGGGGAGAAAAAGCGGCCATGGACACTTGAGCATGTTTCCTCCACCAGCCAAACTCCGCAACCAGACCAACCCTCACAATCAACCAACCAACAACCACCTTCCTCAACCAAAACCAAGCCAATTTATCTAGCCCAGTCGAGCTAGAATCAACATCCCGAGGCGTATCTCCAAAAGATACTAACCGAGGAGGCGATGGAAGTCCTAATGATGTTACCTCTGGTACATCTTTGATATCAGGCCATCAGTTAACATCCCGAGGCGTACCCCCAAACGGTACTAACCGAGGAGGGGATGGAAGTCCTGAGGATGCTATCTTAGATACATCTATTGCTTCAGGCCATCAGCCAGAACCTAGTTCAAAGCTGATGACAACGGGCACTCCAAGTGGACCCGGTTGTGCTTCTCTAGGAAAATCACCAATTCAAACACAACAACAAGCTCTTTCTATTCCTCCATCCGAGGACATCCAAGATCTGCTGGAAGATGCGGTGATACACGATAAATGGCCTCGGAAATGGACAGAGTGGGATACTCTGAGATGCAAAGCCGAGAAAGGATATGCAAAGAAACTGGTGGCTTCGTGAACTATTGGCCAAGTGTGCTGAGGACATCATACGCCTTAATGAAGAGGAACTCAAAGAAGGGGAAGATTACAAGAAAACTCCCAAGGAGCTTGAATCGATTATCAGACAATCAACGGGTCAAATGTCACTAAAGGAGAAGCCCTGGGAGAACGTACGAATCAATGCTTCTTCCAAGAGGAAATCAGAAAGGGAATCTGGAGACAACTAGGGAAACTCAAGGCCCTTGATGAGCTAAAGATTCGTGGGCTTACCAACTTGAAAGGAAAATTTGTGGGTGGACATCTGCACATGCTGCACCATAGATCCTCTGGAAAACAAAGAGAGATCCTTGAAAAGGACTTAAAGAGCAGCACACATCTGATTTGTAGTATTCTAAATGTGCATGAAGAAGATCACCACGATATAAAGTTCTACAGCTACAAGGTGCTGCACACAGACTCAAGCGAATTTATCTGCCAAGAGAATGACTTTATCATGATGAAAATGGATGACATCTATCACATGTTCATGGCCTACAGATATCTTCAAATAAATCGCAACAGAATCTGCAAGGAAGGATTTGATGCAATCAAAAGATTTATGCTAAGACAAGTCAAATTCCACTCCACTCATGATCTACAAATGGCGCTCGAGAACCATGTTCGGAAGGCAAATCTCACAAGGCCGATTCTATATGGAGCAGAGCTTGAGGAATATCAACCTTACCACATTTTTAAGGATCCACTCTCAATCTTATATCTCAACCATAAAGAGCAAAAGCGCCTGATGTGGGTAGAGGACATTCACAAATATTGTGACGGGACTTTAAAAGTCATTCAACAGAAGTTGCTGCCTCTCAAAGAAGATCTTGAGCGAAGACTTGTTGATGCTACTGATGAAGAGCTGGAAAAGTTTGACAGACTGGAAACAATCCTGCAGCCCATCATCAAAATGCTTGATAAAAGAAGAGCATTGAGACAGTATGTGTTGGGAATATTTTATGGTGTTCAATCTAGTTAGTTATCTTTGTATTTGTGTAGTTATCAATTAAACGTGTAATACGGGCCACAAATGTGTATCAACCCGTTAGCTTCCATGTAACCCGTAAGTTAGCCAACTTCTCCTATAAAAGGAGGCTAACTTACGGGAACCCTAACGTTCGAGGCTTTAGACGTAGAGGCAAAATAGAGAGAAAGAGTAGGGTTTCCGCTGCTCTCCTTCTCCAGGGAGAGCAGCGGGGTTTCATACGGTATACCAGATTCGGTTTTAATCTTCTCGATATCTTTCTATCTGCTTCTTTATACCTGTTATGATTGTTTGATTGTTAAGTTTTGGGACTATCAGTTGGTATCAGAGACGAGGCGTGAAATAGGTTGAATCTGTCTGCGATTTTCTGGATCTAACGAAGATCTGCTCTGCTTTTCTTCTCTTTTTCCTTCATATAGTGTTTTGCTCCTGTAATCTTGTTTGTGAACGAAAATCTGAAAAATTTATACTATTGGAATCGCCTTTCAATACCGATCCAACATCATCTCTTCTTTTTCGTTTTCTGCAATTTTTCATTTTCGAAGAACTCTACATGAAATTGAGAGTTTATGCTTTTACCTGTCTGCAGAAACGTTTATGGCTTAAAACTCTCGAGTTCAAAACTCTCCACTTCAAAACTCTCAACTTCAAAACTCTCAACTTCAAAACTCTCAATTTTTTTAAAACTGAATTTCGAAAAACCGAAATTTTTGTCTTTGTCTTTCAAAGTTTTGAGTTTCTTGAAACACTGATTTACTCTCAATTTGGGAACTCGATGTTTAGGATTTCGACTTACTGAAAGATTTCGAGATTTTTGGAATTTCTCGATGTTTTGAATTTTTCAAAGTTTGGAGTTTCTTGAATCACTGATTTCTTCTAAACTTGATATTTTTCTTGTTCAGAACACTTTGAAGCTTTACATTATAGGATTTTTGAATGAATCTCTGCTTTTCAAAGTTATTAGAAGTTTTCAATGTTCCGATGGTTTTCAAACATCAAGTTTTCGATTTTCTGAGGTTTTCGAAACTCCAAAGTTTTCGATGTTCCAAACATTTTGAAATTCTGAAGATTTCGATATTCTGAGGTTTGTTTTGCAGGTGGATTTCACCATTACTCTTCAAGGCAAACTCGAAATTAAAATCTTGAGATTTAAACTTCGAGAATAGGATTTCGAGTTTTTGCCTTAGAATTTTGCTTAATTTCACCTGCTCTCGAAATTCAACATCGAGAACCTTGTAAGGAATAAATGTATTTAGATTTTGATGATGCTAGGTTTATTAGAATTTGAAAGTACCCCATTAGAAATTGTGTATTAGAATTTCTTTTGTAAGTTTTAGCTTAGTCTGCCTGCCAGAGTTCCATCTTGCCTCTACCAGAGTTGCTCCCAGAGTTGCTCACCAGAGAAGCCATCAGAAACTGGTTATCAGGAAGATACCAGAGTTGGCAACAGAGACGGACTTCAGAGATTTGACCAGAGAACCTCTTCAGACTCTGCTAAATCCACCAGATTCCGGAAGCCCTTCCAACGGTCGTTAAACTAACGGGAAATTCCCTAACGGTTACAAACCTTTCAACGGAAGCATGGCACTGTACACGCATTAAATGCACATTTAATGCTGTACGTACGAAGAGATATTTAAAGCTGATGATTGACCATGCGAGTATCTTTACGCCCCCAAAATAGCAAGTCGGAGGACCAAACGGTCAAGTCAACAGTACATGCATTTAATGAAGCTGTCTTCTACACTCCAACGGGAAGACTGCTCCCAGTATAAAAGATACACTCTGAAGAACTAAGAAAAAAACTTTGCCAAGATAAATTTGCGTAAACAACCTTCTTGAGATTAAAACTTCATTCTCAGACAAGAAAAGGCTCCAGTTGGAAGATATACTTTCCTATCCTTTATCCAACTAGCAAACTGCAAAGTTACTCAGTTCTTCAACACTTCGAAAGCTTCATATACCTATCCTTTGTGAAGAAGCAACGTTGGAGAAAACTGATTTTATATCAAAGACTTCTTGAAAAAGAAGGGACGTCTCAAACTAGCTGGAGTAAGTGAAGTGGGGATACTTCAAGAGACTCAGTGAAACGAGATCAGCCATCAGGAAGCAGGACTGCATCCCGGGTGGCAACTAGACTTGAAGAAGACGAGGAGTGCTTCTTATGCTCTAGGGACTAAGGCGTTGTAAACTGTTGTTTTTACAACCTTAGTGGAACAGTGGACTAGAGGAACAAGTTGTTCCTTGAACCACTATAAAAACCCCGGTGTCATTTACTTTAAGCTTTTAATTCCTGCACTTAAGATTCTACTGACTAACTCTTAAGGTTGGACTCTGTGTCCAGCAGATCTTCCTTCAGAGTTATCAGAAAGGCACCTTGCCTTAGCTTTCTTCTAGAGGCTACCCGGACAGAAACTTATCCGCTGCCTGGTCTAGTTCTGCCATTAGAACTTGACCATCTCTGTCACCAGATTTGGACGATCTCTGTGAAGTCAGACTTGACTTGGAGAAAAGTTTAAATTCCTAAAACAGTCTATTCACCCCCCCCCCCCCCTCTAGACTGTTTCCATTACAAACGGGACCAACAAGTGGTATCAGAGCCTCCTTGTTCTCGTAATCTTTTAGGTTACTTACTAAACAAGAGATCCACTTGTTTTAGCCTCTTTAATCTCATATTATGGATAACACTCTTTCAAAGAATCTTATGTTCTCAGTAACAAAGTTTGATGACTGGAGGATCCGCATGAAAGCTCACCTCTGCGCACTCCATGACGAAATGTGGGAAGTTCTTGATGCAGGACCTTTCACAGAGTTCACCAAGGTCAACCCTGAATACATCACTGGTAGTGGTCAACCCCAGATGATCACCAAACTGCGCCATGAATGGTCTAATGAAGAAAGGAGAAAGTACAACCTTGACAACATTGCCAAGGATATCCTCTACAAGGCCATTAATGACAAGTACTTCACAAGGATCAAGAAGTGCAAATCTGCCAAGGAAATCTGGGATACTCTCACCCTGATAGGAGCTGGAGATGAGCAAGAAAAGGACAACAAACTCACTATTGCCATGAAGAAGTTTGAAGACTTCAAACTTCTACCTAAAGAATGCATAACTGAGATGTATGCACGCTTGCTCACCCTCACTGCTGAGATATCAGAACTTGGGAAGAAACTTACTCCCAAAGAGATCAACTTGAAGGTTCTCGGAGGTCTACCTTCACCATGGAAGATGAAGGTCACAGCCATGAGAGATAGCAAGGATCTCAGAACCTACAGCACTGAGAAAATCATCTCTGATCTCAAATCCTATGAGTTTGAGATGAATGAAGAGGAGAAAGAAGAAGTTGAGGACAGAACAACTACTGCCCTCACTGCCAGCACCTCTCAGGTAAATAATTTTGACCCTTCTATTCTTTTAACTGACGAGTATATGGCGGCTTTTGCTAGGAAGTTCAGGAAATTCTTAAAGCCGAAGGATAGCAGAAGTCCACACTCTAGCAGAAAGCCACACCAGAAGTCCAAACCATCAGAAAGTAGTGGAGAGCTTCTCTGCTACAACTGCAGACAACCAGGGCACTTCAAAGTCAATTGTCCACACCCCATAGTCTCCAAAAGGCAAGGCCAGGAAGGAGAAAAGAAATACGAGCACCGAAGAAGGAAAGCACTCATCACTGAACAACCAGAGAAGGACCCCCTCTCTGAGACAGAGTCCAGCTCGGAATCAGAATCTGATGAAGCATTCTGTTACCTGGACACAGAAACTGAAGACCTATGCCTTATGGGTCAATCTGATGATGAGGTATCTTCTACTTCCAACTCTAGTTTTTCTTCGGTAGGCAGAGCCTTTGATTCTGATTCAATGTCAGAATTTTGGGAAGAGTTTCAAGCCATACAAACCACTTATTCTTCTGTTAAAGAAGAAAACAGTAAGCTTAAGGTTGAAATCCTTGACTTAAGAAAGGAGGTTGAGATCAAAATCAATCTTCTAATTAAGGAAAGAGATCAGCTGGAAGCTGAAAATGTTTCTCTTCTAAAGAGAATAAGAGAGATAGAGCCTCTTGAGATTAAGTACAAAGCTTACCAGAAGGCCCAGTCTTCCATGGAAAAGATTGTACTTGACCAACAAATTGGCACTGGTTTTGGTCTTGGTTATGGCTCAACAGAATCAGGTGAGCCTTCTGTAATGCCTAGCACCAGAGTTGCTAAGGCAGACAAGGTCATAGTGCCACTGATTTCTAGCCCCATTTGTCAGCTGGTGTATCTGGCACCAAGGTTATTCATGAGAATGTCAGACCAGAAAAGGAAAAGATAAAGGTTCAACAGAAACCCATTTTAAAAGTTAATGAACCTGGCAGAAGACCTAACAACAGGAAAGATTTTCAGAATACCAAAAATCAAAGACAAAACCATAACAGACAAACTCATGATAATCATGTCAGAAATGATCACCAGAAAGGCAGATATCAAGGGAAAGTTAACTTTAGGCAGAAAAGGTTGGCTGGTCAACTTAAGAAGCCCAAAGTTAATCGCCCCTCTGATCTTGATAGTATATGGGACTTCTACCCAACTAAAAAGGCTATGCAGAAGTATGTAAACCGGAAGCATGATCCTCACAAGCATCTTCCCAAAGTGAATCACACTTCCGTTTACTATGACTACCAGGTGGACAATGGGTACCACCCACCAAGGTTTCACTTGATGAGACCAAAGTGGTACCGGCTGCCAAGACTGCATAACCCCCTAGGACCCAACATTGCTTGGGTACCTAAATCTTCCTTTTAATTTTGTAGGAACTGTGTGCTGGAGCCATCTCTGAGCAAGATTGGTACATTGATAGTGGATGCTCCAGGCACATGACAAGTGACAAGAGTTGCCTAACAGAGTTCCAGAAAGTCAAAGGGCCTAGAGTTACCTTTGGAGGTAATGATAAAGATGGCCAGACAAAAGGAAGAGGGAAGCTGATAAATAACCAGATAATCATAGATGATGTCTCCTATGTCAAAGGACTGAAATTCAACTTGCTGAGTGCTAGCCAATTCTGTGACAAAGGCTACACAGTTCAATTCTCCAAAGAAGGATGCTCTGTCAAGCATGAGACAACTAAAGAAGTGGTTCTAACAGCAACAAGGAAGAAAAACATCTATGTAGTTGATTGGTCAACCGCAAAAGATGGAATTTGCCTGATAGCCAAAGGAGATTCAAAACTCAGTTGGGAATGGCACAAGAAACTGAGCCACTTGAATTTCAAAACAATCAACAAACTGGCAAGGGATCACATTGTTGAAGGTCTACCCAACCTTGTATACAAAAAGGAGAACTTGTGCACTGCATGCCAGAAAGGAAAACAAGTGAAGAACTCATTCAGACCCATTGCTGGAAACCTATCTACTGGTCCTCTGAATCTAATCCACATGGATTTATTTGGACCAGTGGAAACTCCAAGTGTTGGTGGCAAAAGATACACCTTAGTCATGGTGGATGACTACTCCAGATTCACATGGACTATCTTTCTGACCAAGAAAAATGAAACTCTGCAGAAACTGCCATCTCTGCTAAAGCTATTACAGAATGAGCAAAATCAGAAAGTCAAAGCCATCAGATCAGACAGAGGAACAGAGCTCGTCAACAAGGTCATACAGGATTTCTGTGACCAGAATGGTACAATGCATCAACTCTCTGCAGCCAGAACCCCTCAACAAAATGGAGTTGCAGAAAGAAGAAATAGAACATTAAAGGAAGCTGCAAGGACCATGATTGCTGAATCAGGTCTACCCTACAGATACTGGGCTGAAGCAATCAATACTGCATGCTACACCCAGAACAGGAGCATGATTCACAAGACTCATCAGAAAACTCCTTATGAATTATGGAAAGGACGAAAACCCAACATCAGCTACTTTCATGCTTTTGGATGCAAATGCTATATACTCAACAATGGGAAGGATCACCTCAAGGTGTTTCAAGAAAAAGCTGATGAAGGAACATTCTTAGGCTACTCTAGCACCAGTAAAGCCTATAGAATACTCAACAAAAGAACTCTACTTGTTGAAGAATCTATTCATGTCAAGTTTGATGACCTCAACTCAGTTGAAAGCATAACTGAAAACTTGGAGAAAGCAAATCTAGAAGAATCACCTGAACTGGATCCATCAGAGACGGATACACCAGAGTTGCTAACTAACTCTGCCATACCAATTCACCATCAGAATCCCATTCTACAAGGCAAAGAGAGTGATGAAGAATCAGAAGAAGATCAAGAGAATCCAAGACAACCCCTATCTGAACCCGATCTAACTTGGTTAAGAGATCATCCTCCTAATCAAGTAATTGGTCAAATCAGAAGTGGAGTTCAAACCAGATCCACAGCTAGAAGAGAAGCAATGCTTACCTGCTACATATCTCAGATGGAACCTATGACAGCTGAAGAAGCTCTTGCAGACTCAGACTGGATCAATGCAATGCAAGAAGAGCTTACTCAGTTTGAAAGGAATAAAGTATGGGAACTTGTTCCTAGGCCAAAGCACCAGAATGTCATTGGAACCAAATGGGTATTCAAGAACAAAGCAGATGAAGACGGTAACATTGTAAGGAATAAAGCTAGGCTGGTAGCCAAGGGATACTGCCAAGAAGAAGGAATAGATTTTGATGAGACCTTTGCACCAGTTGCCAGACTTGAAGCCATCAGAATCTTCCTAGCCTATGCTACCTTCAACAACATCAAGGTCTACCAGATGGATGTCAAGAGTGCATTTTTGAATGGAGATCTTGAAGAGGAAGTTTATGTGGAACAACCACCAGGTTTTGTCATTCCTACTCAATCTTCTTGTGTCTATAAGCTTAAAAAGGCCCTCTATGGTCTTAAGCAAGCTCCCAGAGCCTGGTATGACACATTGTCCCTTTTTCTGGTGAACCATGGGTTTACTAAAGGAAAGGTTGACAAAACTCTATTTCAAATCTCTGTTGCTAATCATATTCTGTTAGTACAAATATATGTTGATGACATTATTTTTGGTAGTACTAATTCAGAACTGTGCAAGAAATTTTCTCAAGTTATGCAGAGTCAATTTGAAATGAGTATGATGGGAGAACTCAGTTACTTCCTAGGACTCCAAGTCAAACAAGTTCCAAGAGGGATCTTTATCAATCAAGGGAAGTACACCAGAGATCTGATCAAGAAGTTTGGAGTGGAAGGCAAATCATCAGTGAAGATTCCCATGAACACTTCACAAGGGATTGGTCCAGATGATGAAGGAAAGGATGTAGATGCAACAACATACAGAGGGATCATAGGATCTCTGTTGTATCTAACTGCAAGCAGACCAGACATCTCGTTCTCTGTTGGAATCTGTGCCAGATACCAATCAAAGCCCAAGGAAAGCCATCTAAGTGCTGCAAAGAGAATCATCAGATACATCAAAGGAAATCCAAATGCAGGCTTATGGTATCCCAAAGGAGGTAACTTTGAACTAATTGGTTATTCTGACTCAGATTTTGCAGGTTGCAGACTAGACAGAAAGAGCACCTCTGGTCACTGCCAATTGCTAGGAGGAAGGCTTGTTTCCTGGTTTAGCAAGAAGCAGAACTCCATCTCAACCAGTACAGCTGAAGCTGAGTACATTGCAGCTGAGAGTTGCTGTGCTCAGTTACTCTGGATGAAGCAACAACTGAAGGACTATGGAATTCAAGCCAAGGAGATCAAGCTGTTGTGTGACAACACTAGTGCCATTGCTATCACTCAGAATCCAGTTCTTCACTCCAGGACAAAGCACATTGAGATCAGACATCACTTCATCAGAGATCATGTTGAGAAGAAGCATATCTGTATGGAGCATGTACCTACAGAGGATCAACTTGCAGACATTCTAACCAAGCCTTTACCTGAGGCAAGGTTTAACAAGCTAAGGGAAGAACTGGGAATGATGGATGACCTTCCCAGAGATGCCTGAACCAGAGATTCACTGAACCAGAGATTCACTGAACCAGAACTACTTTCTTCTGCACCAGAAACTCGGATGAGAGAACCTCCATCTCTGATCATCAGAATCTCACATCAGAGAACCTCCCCTTCTCTGACCAGAGTTCCTCAACCGAAAGACAACAGATACGGATGTGGACTTAGCAATATTTCGAGGTACGGGCAAGACCTAATTAACTGAAACGGTCTTTTACCAAAATACCCCTGATCGTTACTCTTCTAACGGAAACGTTTTCCGCCCGCATTTCATTAAATGCTGCCTCGAAACTGCCAATATACCAAACGTCCACTATTCCTAACCCCTTTATATCCACCGTCTTCGACCCAAATCCCTACTGCATCTTCACCTCTCTCAAAACTGCTTTTGCATTCAAAGCTCTCAGATCCCAAACCTTTCAATCCCCAGAACTTTTTCTTAACCGTCACTCAGAATGAACTTCCTCAACATCAATGATCTGTCTAAGGAAGAAGCTAAGACCCTTATTGCCAACGTTGTATCCGGCATGAAGGTTGACATGTCGTCCCTACCTCTACTGGCAGAAAACCAGAAAAGGATGACCAAGATCATCCAAGGAATGACTGACTCCCAACTTTCAAAAGTTGTTGCTCATCCTTATGAGCACTTCAGCATCAAGGATGTGGCTGAGTTCTACCTCAACGCCACCATCTCCAAGACCGGAGTTCACTCCTCAGTGCAAGGTCAACGCATTTTTCTGAATGCAGATGCACTCAATGAATTCTTTGGAGTTCAACTTGACTCCCAAGACCCAGAAGCCATCAACCTCATTGCTCTTGACTCAGTGGAAGTCTCCACTGAAGTATTTGTTCAGACATACTGCCGTCCGGAGGCTGCCGGACTGGACAAGCTGTACATGAAGAAGTTTCTGTTGAAGAAGGACTTTGAGAAGCTTGTCAGCATTCTGCACCGATGCTTGTGGTGCAAAACTGCCTCAACTGATGAGATGAACAAGAACAATGCAAAGGCAATCTTTGCAGTTCACCATGGCATGAACATCAATTGGGGAGAGGTAATCTTTGGCTCCTTAACTGAGTTCATCAAGAAGAAAGACTCTGAAACAGGTCTTTTCTCAACCAAGATGGGACATGGCCTTCTCATCTCTGCCATTCTCGCTGCCAAAGGAGTTCAACTCAGGGATCTCATCCCAGTTGATCACTCCAAGACTATCTTTCTTACAGCCTCACCAAAATTCAATATTGCCATCTCTTCTGAGCTTAAGAGAGAGGAAAGGCTGGAGAAGAAAAGGGAAGAACAGGCTGCTAAGGCCAAACCTGCTTCCAAGAAAGTTACCAAAAAGCCCAAACAACCTGAGCAGTCACAGGTTGTAAGGGAAGTCAGACAGAAGAAGAAAAGTGACAATCTGTCACTACCAGAGGAGGAAACAGAAGAAGAGGTTGCACCAGAGTTGCCCTCCCCAAAGGCAACCAGGAAATCTGCTGCCAGAAAACAGAAGCAGAAGAGAAGAAGAAAGTTGGTTGTGCAGAGTGGGGACTCTGACAACTCAAGCACTCAACCTAGGCAGAAGAAGAGGAAGACTAAGGTCATCTCACCTGCCAAGGACTCAACACTTCAGGGGGAACCTGTACCAGAACCTGGGACTCTACCAGAGGATGACCCAGAATCTGCACCAGAGTTGCCAAACTCTGCTCTCTCACCAGAGCGTGAAGCCACACCAGAGATGGACCAAGAAACTGACTTCAGCATCATTCTGCAGAAGCAGTTTGACAGAGTCCTAGCCTGGAGAAGATGGAGAATGGGACCTCTCCAACAAATCATTCAGTATTTTGATTCTTATGAAGAAGAAGAAGCTGCTGTTCTTCACTGGGTAGGCACAGATGATGTGTCAAAATGCTTCAACCTTACCTTCCTGATCTCTGTCCTACAGAAGAAGAAAGACAAATATCAAGGTAAAACTCCTACATCTGACCTATCTCCAGAAAGGCATGTCAAAGCCTTGGAAGAAGAAGAAATGGAAGAGTTTGATGCTTGGCTGATGGAGAAGAAAAGAAAGGAATCCATGATCAAATTCCGCCATAGTGCTCTTGAGGAAGGAGAACCATCAACAGCAAACGACATTGCTATTACCATGGAGAAGCTGATCAAGGAGTGGAGAGAATCTGTGTACTCTGAGATTGTTCTTGAGGTAATTCCTTCACCTCCTCCTTCCCCTCCCAAATCTCCTATTCCTCAACCTTCACCTTCTAAATCTCCATCCAAACCTTCTTCCCCATCTCACCAGAAAACACCTTCACCTAACCAGAAAACCACAACCTCCACCAGAACCCCATCTCACCAGAAACCCAACTCCAGACCCTCATCACCCTGCAAACAACCCTCTTATACCAGAAATCGATCACCTTCACCCCCACCATCTCCCTCACATCAACCTACTACTCAACCCTTAATACCTTTTCCCCAGAACTCACCTCCTCAAAAATCCTTATCTCCATCCAAATCTGCCTCACCTCAGAGATCCCCTCAGCACTCTGCAGCCTCCACACCTAAGAAGAAACCTATCTTCAGAGTCCCCTCTTCTTCCAGTGACAATGATGGATTTCTTACATCCTCCATTGCTGCTGATGAAACCTCCAAAAGGAGAAGGACACCTCCCAGAGTTCCTTCCCCTCCTCCATCCAACAGAGTTCCTCCATTACCTAAAGGCAGAGGATTGGAAATGCCTGGATTTACCTCTGATGAACCCCAAATACCTTTCAACCAGTTTGTGAAATCTGCTGAAGCTTTTGGTGGAATACTGGTTCAAGATCTGAGCAAGATAATAGAGTTGAATGATAAGCAACATGAAGAGCTCACCCATACTAATCTGCAAATCACAATAGGATTTCAGCATCTGACAGACAAAGTTGCTGCACTGATAGAAAATCTGCACCACTTCATGCATTCTTCTACTTCAAGGATTGATTCTGTTTCCAGAGATGTGAGTGGACTCAACTCTGTTCTTCACTCGCACTCTCAAGCTCTGATTGCCCAGAACCAGACAATCAACAAGATATCAGATTCTGTTCACAATCTCCAAAAATCTGCTGATAACTCCTCCCAGAAGCTCAATATCTTACACTCTCTCTGCAAGGAACACCAAGAGCAAGGCCTGGCTCTCCTCAGAACTGACAAGGAAAGATACCAGAAGATGGTGCTCCTAGAAGTCAACACAAGGGACCTTCAATCTGCAGTGGACAAGCAACAGAGTTTGATTGAAGGACTTGCCTCTGTCACCCAGACTCTGCCAGAGACACTGGATGAAATCAGAGATGCTCAAGCCTCTGAGTTATCAAAAATTGAACTTCTCCTTGGTGATCTTTGTGATGCCAAAAAGGGGGAAGAGACCAGAGAAGAAGAAGGACCCAGCACCAGAGCTCTCTCTATCAGAGAACCCTCCTCTGTTGATCCTACTCCTTACTTTGATGCCACCAGAAAGAAAAGGCCAGCGGTTGCAGGCACCAGACCTCCACCCCCTCCTCCAAGAAGCTCCAAGAAAAAGACTTCATCCTTTTCACTTAATGACTGGATGAAGAGTGGTATGTCAAGACCAAACAGAGTCCAATTTGAACAGATGAGGAAACTGATGACTCCTCTTCAAAGAGAGAATCTGTTCATGGATAGTGATGGACTGGTCCAGATCAACCATGGTGGTTCCATTCAAGAAGCTGAAATGTGGTATGGTATGAAGATTCTCAATGGCAAGAATTCTGCAGAAGCTGTCAGAAACTACTTGGACTGCAAACTTGCACCTCATTGGGCTGATTATCAGAATCCGAGGGATTTAGCCTCAATCAGAGCAAAGGTAAATGCTGAACTAGAGAGAATTGACAGAGCAGGACCACAGGTAGATGAAGACGATCTCTAACTCTCTTTATCTAACTCTGTAATGCGTTACTTTTCCCATCAGATCAATAAGATACCAACTCTGCCTCTCTTTTTGCTTGGCTCTTTTCAAATATCTGTTCTTATTTACTTTCTTGTGTATATTCTGTTATCGTACTTGATTATTGCTATCTGATTGTACCGCGTACTCTTACTATCTTCCTATGCTAAGTTGCCCACCAAGATTTTAATGAAAAGTTTTTAACTTTATTTTTTTATGGTGAAAGGCACTTCTCTGGAAATAGTTAAAGGGTTTTGGCATCATCAAAAAGGGGGAAATTGTAAGGAATAAATGTATTTAGATTTTGATGATGCTAGGTTTATTAGAATTTGAAAGTACCCCATTAGAAATTGTGTATTAGAATTTCTTTTGTAAGTTTTAGCTTAGTCTGCCTGCCAGAGTTCCATCTTGCCTCTACCAGAGTTGCTCCCAGAGTTGCTCACCAGAGAAGTCATCAGAAACTGGTTATCAGGAAGATACCAAAGTTGGCAACAGAGACGGACTTCAGAGATTGGACCAGAGAACCTCTTCAGACTCTGCTAAATCCACCAGATTCCGGAAGCCCTTCCAACGGTCGTTAAACTAACGGGATATCCCCTAACGCTTACAAACCTTTCAACGGAAGCATGGCACTGTACACGCATTAAATGCACATTTAATGCTGTACGTACGAAGAGATATTTAAAGCTGATGATTGACCATGCGAGTATCTTTACGCCCCCAAAATAGCAAGTCGGAGGACCAAACGGTCAAGTCAACAGTACATGCATTTAATGAAGCTGTCTTCTACACTCCAACGGGAAGACTGCTCCCAGTATAAAAGATACACTCTGAAGAACTAAGAAAAAAACTTTGCCAAGATAAATTTGCGTAAACAACCTTCTTGAGATTAAAACTTCATTCTCAGACAAGAAAAGGCTCCAGTTGGAAGATATACTTTCCTATCCTTTATCCAACTAGCAAACTGCAAAGTTACTCAGTTCTTCAACACTTCGAAAGCTTCATATACCTATCCTTTGTGAAGAAGCAACGTTGGAGAAAATTGATTTTATATCAAAGACTTCTTGAAAAAGAAGGGACGTCTCAAACTAGCTGGAGTAAGTGAAGTGGGGATACTTCAAGAGACTCAGTGAAACGAGATCAGCCATCAGGAAGCAGGACTGCATCTCGGGTGGCAAGTAGACTTGAAGAAGACGAGGAGTGCTTCTTATGCTCTAGGGACTAAGGCGTTGTAAACTGTTGTTTTTACAACCTTAGTGGAACAGTGGACTAGAGGAACAAGTTGTTCCTTGAACCACTATAAAAACCCCGGTGTCATTTACTTTAAGCTTTTAATTCCTGCACTTAAGATTCTACTGACTAACTCTTAAGGTTGGACTCTGTGTCCAGCAGATCTTCCTTCAGAGTTATCAGAAAGGCACCTTGCCTTAGCTTTCTTCTAGAGGCTACCCGGACAGAAACTTATCCGCTGCCTGGTCTAGTTCTGCCATCAGAACTTGACCATCTCTGTCACCAGATTTGGACCATCTCTGTGAAGTCAGACTTGACTTGGAGAAAAGTTTAAATTCCTAAAACAGTCTATTCACCCCCCCCCCTCTAGACTGTTTCCATTACAAACGGGACCAACAAACCTCAACCTCGAAGAATTTCCTCAAAAACTCAAAATTTGAGATTTTCTGCAACACCGCACTGTTTTGGCCATAACTTTTGACTCGGTGATCCGATTTAAGCGAACTTTTTTTTGGAATGCTAAAGAAAAAATCTACATTTATTCTCGGGCTATGCCCCAGAACCCATTCTCACGCGCCTTCACACGCGGTTCTTGAGGGCTAAAACGTTAGTTTTCTGATAAACTTTGTAAATCAACGATGTCCAGGTCAAAACTTAGGCAAATCTGTTCAAATTCTTCCAAAGTCAAACCCTAAGGTCAATGAATTTCAAATCTACTGTAGAGGTCCAAAAATCGTAGATAATTCAATCAACCTCGCGTCAACGGTCATCTTACAGCAATCAACAATCAACTACTGAAGCCTCCCCTAACTCATCAACATTATGTGATCCTCAATATGCTGAAATTCTACATGATGAACTAAGGGAAAACCGTCATGTGTGGTACCTTGTTCAGATTGCTCCACACACATGGCGGGGATGACAAGCTGTGAGCAATCAAACCTTGCACATTCTGAGGGGGAGTTTCAGTTTTCTCCTCCTGGCGCCTTACATCGACAAAGCAAGGAATCTCTCAAAGGATGCAACATTTTAGGGGGAGTTTTCAATGATATCCTCCCCGACGCCAAACAATGACAAAGCATACCGAGTTCTCTAGTTGAGGGGGAGTATAGAGAGAAAATCAATGAGAGAACATGTTCCTATGGCTTAGTAAACCCAACTAAGCCTACCCAAGGGACAAAGCCGAGAGTAAGTGAGTGAGTGAGTGAGTGATTATTATGAGCGTTAGGAAGCAGAAGGCTCAAGGGAGCAAGAAAACAATAATCAATGATGAGTCTGCTACCTCAACTGCCTGCTGTGATTTGAACATTTACTCCTAGCCACTCAAATACTCTGGATAATTTCCAAATAGGTTCAGGACTGATTTAATCAGATCCCGGGTAGAAGTCACTGCATCTTGTCCAACAGTGCATGTTGAACCCTATCCAAGACCACTCACTTGTCTCCCAACAGACAGGTGTTTAATCATATTTCACGGGGAACCGCAGCTCTCATTACTGTCTCCTTACGAGGCAAGTGATACTGACTATACTGGCCTCAGCCCAATGCCACTGAACTTTCATTGATCACGTCGTGTCTAGTAACCTCACTCCCAAATGCTTTGAAATTTTTAGGACACAGACGCACTTTTAGAGTCAGTTGCAGGTCATCATGACCCGCGAGAACTTCCATATGGATCATCTATTACAGATGCAGACCAATGATTGGAAGGAAGTCCTGCTGTTGCAACATAAGAATAACCAACATTCTCAGGCCATTGCTTTAGATTTTATCTCTATAGTGATGCAAACGGGCGTCTTCATGACCCCAGGGGGCTACGTTATCATTTTATTTTCTATTTGTTTTTCTGTTTCTTTTCAGTTCAGAATAAATGAATAAAGGCATGACGGCCCGATTCATCGGATCGTCATGAGGGGGAGAGTGGTCCACATGCTGTTAACACTCCAAAAATCATTCCGGGACACTTCTCTCCTCCAACACTCTCTCTACTATCTCCACAACTCAAATGGTCAGCTACTACACTCACAAGTCAACCATCATTTTCCGCTGTGCCACCGACAAGTTCTCCTCAAATGCATCCATTCCAAATAGTCAAAAAGACTACATTGTGGAGGAGACAAAGGTCAGAAAATCAAACTCTGAAGATGAATTCCATGGGCGTTTGAAACTCATCAGAACTATCATTCTAGAGGCGCCACCGGACTTCATCCAAGCTTATCAAGAGCTACTTCTGGAAGGCAAGGTTTTCAAGAAAAAGATTCCTCAACCCCCGACATCAAAGATCAAATTGCTAAGAAAACATCAAAGGGGAGATTCCGATGATTTCTTCATGAAGCCTTCTCAAGAAGTCAAGTTCAAATGAAAAGGAAGCTGAATAACAACAAAGACAAAGATATCTGCGCTGCAATGCTGATTCAACACGATTGATCACCAAGGGGGAGATTGTTGGGAATATTTTATGGTGTTCAATCTAGTTAGTTATCTTTGTATTTGTGTAGTTATCAATTAAACATGTAATACGGGCCACAAATGTGCATCAGGCCGTTGGCTTCCTTGTAACCCGTAAGTTAGCCAACTTCTCCTATAAAAGGAGGCTAACTTACAGGAACCCTAACGTTTGAGGCTTTAGACGTAGAGGCAAGATAGAGAGAGAGTAGGGTTTCTGCTGCTCTCCTTCTCCAGGGAGAGCAGCGGGGTTTCATACGGTATACTAGATTCAGTTTTAATCTTCTCGATATCTTTCTATCTGCTTCTTTATACCTGTTATGAATAACAACAAAGACAAAGATATCTGCGCTGCAATGCTGATTCAACACGATTGATCACCAAGGGGGAGATTGTTGGGAATATTTTATTGTGTTCAATCTAGTTAGTTATCTTTGTATTTGTGTAGTTATCAATTAAACGTGTAATACGGGCCACAAATGTGTATCAGCCCGTTAGCTTCCTTGTAACCCGTAAGTTAGCCAACTTCTCCTATAAAAGGAGGCTAACTTACGGGAACCCTAACGTTCGAGGCTTTAGACGTAGAGGCAAGAGAGAGAGAGAGAGAGAGAGTAGGGTTTCCGTTGCTCTCCTTCTCCAGGGAGAGCAGTGGGGTTTCATACGGTATACCAGATTCGGTTTTAATCTTCTCGATATCTTTCTATCTGCTTCTTTATACCTGTTATGAATGTTTGTTTGTTAAGTTTTGGGACTATCAGTATGAGCATGCGCTGAACATAAGAAAACACTACTTCAAAGCTCATAAATAAAAGCAAGACGGCACTTGATCACAAAGGGGAAGATTGTTGAAGAATATTTTATTGTGTATCAAGTTTGTCAAGAGTCTTGTATTAGTATAGCCTTAATTACTCCTTTATGTATTTATTGTATGTATTTATTAGAGTAGTAAAGGATATGGGGCCCAAATGTCTGGCCCATATACCTGGTGATAGAGTATATAGACTCGGACCCCCGGGTCTCATGACTATTGGGCCCGGATAGCGGCCCACACACATCTTACGGATATCATATGTATTATTGTACTGCTTATATGTCATTTGTATGTAACTATGTACTAGATTAGTCTTTTATGTAGTTGGGCTACCGGGCCCATATTAGCGGCCCAGCCCATTATTTCCCTATTTATACTCCTCTTAGAGCCATTTGTAACCCTAGAACATAACTCTCGATACCCCTATTCATTCATCTTCCTCTCTGTATGCTCAAATCTCTCCCATTTTATATATACTTGGATACCTATAATCCATCAATGGTGCTCTCGTTGAGAGTTTGAGCAATAATCAAGTAAGAATCCTCCCAAAAAACATCCCAATTACAAAGAAATTTAGTAAAACAGTTCTGGAATTTTAGATCTCGATTTCCCAGATCCGAGTCGAAGTCGAAGTCGTCGTTAGCGTCTATGTCATCACCGTCTATGTTACCGTCGTCGTACGCCATCTGTCAAAGCTCGCCGCACCTGTCGAAGTTAGTCACGCCGTTCCAGAGAAGTGGCATCGCCACTCCAGACCTCAGGTCTCAGAAGATTCGCCATTAATGATGGTTTTGAGTTCATGAGAAGCAGATCCAGGGCTGGCTGGAGCCATCTTCTCCGTCCCGTCACTGCTTTGTCCTCTCTCTTCCTGTCGAGCTATGCACTCAGTTGTGGATCGACATAGCAGATCTGTTCTATGCGGGTTTTTTCTCCTTCGGCAACTATGGTGGTCGTCATCGTGGCCTCCATCAACGTTGCTGCCTTCCGCCCTCGTCTCTTGTGGCAGCAAGGCGTGACTTCTTCTTGGTGCCGGTGAGCTGCGTAGATGGTGGACGAGCAGGCATCATGGGCGTAACTTGGTTAGACGAAGAGGTAGAAGTGTGCGGCCAATTTCTAAAACAACAGCTGAATGTTATCCCCTGATTTTGACCAAGTCAAACTGAGTGGGCGCAGCGAAGGATTTTCAACCCAGCAGCTCAACAATTAAGTGGTATATCAACATACACGGCCCAATTGAAAGATAAGTATTCAAAACTCTTCTATTTATTAATAGTCAAAAGTGAATTTGATAAGATGTACACAAAATAATCATAAATGAAATATTTTAATAATATAGCATCAAACTTCAATCTCGAGGGGCGAGTCATCCGTTAAAAGACCCATAAATGCGCATGTCTGGCGGATCCCAGCTACGAACTTGAGTGACGAGTTGAGCTAGATTATTAATTTACTATCATTACTTTTGAAGACTTCCAAAAGGTCATAAATGAAATATTTTAATAATATAGCATCAAACTTCAATCTCGAGGGGCGAGTCATCCGTTAAAAGACCCTTAAATGTGCATGTCTGGCGGATCCCAGCTACGAACTTGAGTGACGAGTTGAGCTAGATTATTAATTTACTATCATTACTTTTGAAGACTTCCAAAAGGTCATAAATGAAATATTTTAATAATATAGCATTAAACTTCAATCTCGAGGGGCGAGTCATCCGTTAAAAGACCCTTAAATGCGCATGTCTGGCGGATCCCAGCTACGAACTTGAGTGACGAGTTGAGCTAGATTATTAATTTACTATCATTACTTTTGAAGACTTCCAAAAGGTCATAAATGAAATATTTTAATAATATAGCATCAAACTTCAATCTCGAGGGGCAAGTCATCCGTTAAAAGACCCTTAAATGCGCATGTCTGGCGGATCCCAGCTACGAACTTGAGTGACGAGTTGAGCTAGATTATTAATTTACTATCATTACTTTTGAAGACTTTCAAAAGGTCATAAATGAAATATTTTAATAATATAGCATCAAACTTCAATCTCGAGGGGCAAGTCATCCGTGAAAAGACCCGTAAATAGCGTCTAGCGGATCCCAGCTACGAACTTGAGTGGCAAGTTAAGCTAGATTATTAATTTATTACCATTATTTTTTTTAAATAGTGTGTATTTTTTTGACATTGAAAAACAGACTTATGAAATTCCGAGCACTCGCGTACACCGGGCGAGCACAGACACTCGCGCCACCGGGTTACGTCAAACGAGTGTGGATGGTAAGCTCCCAATCCAAATGTTATCTAATACACATGGTAGTTTCTATGTGGGAGCGGTAGGTTCAATCCTTTATGCGTGCCACGCTCCAACTAGGCATAGAAACCTAGATAGAGCTCCAACTTGAAAATTTGAGGCTACTTAATGTAGGTCCAAATCCAATAGTGAATTATAAGCTCTAGAAATATAACAATTTTATTTGAATGCATAGGTGCAACTAAATGATGACATCATACCGGCCACTTGGCCGCCTCTTCTGGTCATCTTTATTTGATGGCTTGGACTTCTTATAGGCCTCTCGGCCACATATCTCGGTCACTTTATTTGATGACCTGGACATCATATTATGGACGGTCACTCGACCTATCTCTTAGTCATCTTTATTTGATGACTAGGATTACCTATCATGCGGAGCTACGCACATACGAGGACCGATCTTGGCTATCCCCTTAGCAGATGCCGACGGTTGCAGTTCCACGCCCAGGCCGAAGGGTTCACCCCTTTTGCTTCATTTTGGGGGCATCCGGTGTACTCTTTTTCCCTCATTCGGATTTTTTCCCACTAGGTTTTTTCCTAATGAGGTTTTTAACGAGGCATCTCCCCATTGTGGATCAAAAGGTGTCGACCATCGGCCCCTATTGAAGACATCCCGAGACATGCACCATTCTACTCCTCTTCACCTCACTACATTCACCTCAAGGAGTGGGGTCTGGAAGAGCGGGGGACTTAGCGCCTCCGTTAACTAAAGAAGCAGAAATTCAAATTTTTTTCACGAAGTTTACTCACCAGACGACGACATATTGGCACATAGTTCTACTCCCTTTCGCCTCGAAAACTCTCGACTCAGGGAGTGGGGGACTCCTGATAGAGTATATAGACTCGGACCCCCGGGTCTCATGATTATTGGGCCCGGACAGCGGCCCACACACATCTTACGGATATCATTTGTATTATTGTACTGCTTATATGTCATTTGTATGTAACTATGTACTAGATTAGTCTTTTATGTAGTTGGGCTACCGGGCCCATATTAGCGGTCCAGCCCATTATTTCCCTATTTATACTCCTCTTGGAGCCATTTGTAACCCTAGAACATAACTCTCAATACCACTATTCATTCATCTTCCTCTCTATATGCTCAAATCTCTCCCATTTTATATATACTTGGATACCTATAATCCATCACCTGGCATAAAGCTTGTACGCAAACCTACCTGAGCATATAAAAAGGCGCTTAAGGGTTAGGTTTGCGTTAACTTTTGCATTCGATCTTTACAGCCTTAGAGCTTATCATTCTTACTATAGAAGTTCACGGTATATCAAAGACGAGTTTAAGGATCTCCAGAGCGTTTATCTTTCTGCTATTCTTATCTTTGTGTATCGTTATATTGCTGTAATCATATAAACAGGGACAAACATCTATCTTCGTAATTCGTTTGTTTATAAAGACAACAACAAAAATACAAAAGATGAAGTCATGTAGCATAAGTAAAGCAATGCTCTCTAACACGGGTAGATAGACACATTGCATAATAATTGGGGTAAAACATTATTTTTAATAACCTACTACTTCCTTATACTACCTTCGTCCCATAAAACATTGTGAACTTTCAGTTTTTTGTCATCCCAAAAAACATTGTCATTTCCACTTAAAGTAAGAAATGTGTGGTTAAAGTTATTTCTCATTTCTCTACAGAAATATCAACTACACAATTTGTATTTTATTATTCTGCGTGCAAGTCAATTTTGGCCAAATTTTATGGAACGGATGGTGTATATAAATATAAATAATTTTAAGCATAATTATTGAGGGCGTTAATAAATTATATTTTTATATTGTCAATATTGATCTCATATGAATGATCATAAAAAATTGTGAATTTTGATACTCCATCTGTCCCAGAATTTACTTCCATAGTACAAATGGCACACGGATTAAGAAAGTGGGAATTGTGTGGTGGAGAGTTGTGCAGAGGAGAGAGAAATGTATAAAAATGTGTAAGAATTGCTGTGAACCATAAATTCTTTGCCAAAAAAGGAAAGGGAAATTCTTTTTAGGACAGATGAAATGGGAAAGTTGGAAGTAAATTATGGGACAGAGGGAGTATTTTTTTAGAAACATTGGAGCAAAAATGAAAAAGTTATAACACTTTAAAGAAATTTGGGATTTTTTATAACTTGGGCCCACCAACTCCATTTCCCTTGGGACTGCTCTTCTTTTCCTTGGTTCGGTAGCTTTGAAGTAAAAAGTGGCCACATGTCATTTTTATAGCAAAAGAGCAAATTGTGGAAAGATGGACACATATGATTAATGAAAGCCATAATTGTCTTTAGATGAGCTATCTCCTTCTTAGATGTAAGAGTCAGATTGGTACTTGAAGTTGCATAAAAAGGGCCAAAGAAGTCCTTATATAGGAGGTTCTGTCCGGCCATCGCCATTTGGGGCGGTGTCCGGTGGAATTTTTTGACGAAATATTTTGATCATCTTATTCATTAAGTCTAGTTTACTCATACCAAATTTCAGCTAAAAATTCAACTGGGAAGGTATTCGAATGAATTCTTGAAGATAACTGCGCAGTTAAAAACGTAGTTAGCTTCAAGAATTTATTTGAATGCCTTCCCGATTGAAGTTTTAGCTAAAATTTGGTATGAGTAACTATACTTAATGAATAAGATGCTCAAAAAAATTCATCAAAAAATTCCACCGGGAACTGCCTCAAACGGCGACGGTCGGATAGTAAGGACTTATTTGACCTTTTTTATGCAACTTCGAGTACCAATCTGACTCTTACCTGCTCCTTCTTATATATGAATAGATTTTGCTCATCGATCATCGTGGTGACGCCCATGACCTATCATACATTTTGAATTGTTCGAATAGAAGTTTTTCATTTTGTCAATTTTGATAGCAGTTTGACGATATCTAGTTGTCAGCTGTTTTGGTTGGGTGATTATAATAGCAGCAATTGTTTTGCAAATTAGTTGTTTTATACATATAGACTATATGATATAGTTGGTATGATACAAAGATGGAGGAAGGAGGGGAATTGAGCCTTTTTCAGCAAATAATTCTTTCTCCTATATTTTCAACCTAGTTTTCATTTTCGCCTCTAGATGTTACCCCGTGTAAATAAAAAAGTGTACATGAGGAAGGATAAAAATTCTAGCACCGCTCGTGTTTCTAGTTTAAACTTTTTTTCAATAATTAAAAGCCAAGCCCATTGGGCATCAATAATGAGAGGGGGGATACTAAGAAGACATTGGACATGATGAATAGAAGCACAGAGCAAAGCTACGCTGGCCGATGCTTGTAGAAGGGGAAGCAGATTATGGCAGGGTGATCTCCAACACTGGCTGATTCAATCCCAGGCGTCTATCTGCCGTGAGATGAAGCAGAGGTAGTTGTGGATGCTTAAAAATTAGGGGTGGGCATAAAACCCGAACCAAACCGATACCAAACCGGTACCGAACCGTCCCGTAATGGTACCGAACCGAATAATGGGTATTTAAATGGTTCTATAGATTTTTATCCCGAATAGAAACTGTACCATTTGAAACGGGTACGGGACCGATCCTAGATTTTGAGAACTGAAAAATACCGGACCGAACCGTTCGAAAATAATGCATTTGAATTTTTTATATTTTTTCTATACCAATAGATCTCTTTTATAGACCAACAATTTTATACTCCAAGTATGTATTCATGTGTCCCTAAGATATCTAAATGTGTGTGTATATATTGTTGTTTTTTCTTTTTAGATAATTTATGTTATATTTTGGTATGTATTGAAAGAATATTAAAATGTTATAAATCATTAATGACTATTCATTTGTAGTAATGTAGTGTACCTGACTTTTTGTTGTATCATGTTTGTGCAATTTTTACAACTTAATTAATATGGTTTAAATCTTAGCTTTCAAGGTTCAACTATAAATTAAATTAGAACTGCGGAGTAATATTTAATGTAGAACGAAGAAGAAGAACGTTGAAGATTTCTATTATATTCAACAATTTGATGATATTTGTTTTTATATTTTCACATGAACTTAGTAAATTAAAGATGATATTTATCTCATGCGTCATCGTTTTGCTATACTTTTTTTAGTTGTGTTGCAGTATTTGTGTATTTTTGAATTTTAGTACTACGTATGCAATTTCTTGTATTTATTTCAACATTTCATGTGAGTTGTTTGGTGTAATGATATCTACTAATTGCAAGATTTGTTCAAAATTTTTAGCATGTGTTTGGCATTGTACCGTACCGTTTTGTACTGTTCTGAAATGACATGGTACTGAGCGGTTCTATCCTTGGAACCGGACCGTACCGGGCCGTTAAAAACCACACGGATACATTACAGGTTTTACCAATTACCGGACCGTTCCGGACCGCACCCACCCCTATTAAAAATTATTGGAGGAATTGATTGAGTTCTTTTAAAAGTTGCTGGGATATTTCACATCTTATTGGGCCGCTCATGATGGTTGTTGGGCCTTATCTTAAGAAAATATTAATATGAGTCCGTTCAAATAAAATTTAGTGATTGAATTAATTTGGATCCTTTCAAATATCCATTTAATTTAATTATAAATTCAGTCTTTAATCATACATACATACATACATACATAGTAATCTTCTGGTCAGGCCTTCCTTATCGGAACCGCCGTCCGGCCGACGGATTTTGGGGACCCTCCCGGTAGATGTTTTTGATGAAATTTTTATGGCATGTTCTTCATCAAGTTTAGTTCATCCATACCAAATTTGAACAAAAAATTCAATCGGGAAGGTTGTGAAATGATTTTTGAAAAATAACTAAGCTAGAATATACATATAAAACACAATTATTTTTGGTGAAAAAGTTGTTGATAAGCCTGATAAGCCGAAAAGAGGTGACCGAATGGGCTCTTAATCAAATTTTGTAAACACAAATTCAAATTATACAAAAATTCTAGGTACCGATTTTCAGTTTGAAAGAAGTTGGTTTTGATGATTCAAATACTAACAAACCAAAATCCCTTATACGGAGTACTTAATAGCAATACAAATTCATCTCCATCCTCTATCTCAAATGATCTACACCCTTCATCTAATGTTCAAGGATCTTTTACTTCAAAACATCACCTATCTTCTTTCCTTCCGCAGTGCAACTCTTCTTCAACTCTTCTACTTTTTTCTTCCGCTTCTTCTCCTTCCTTCTTTCTTCTTCGCAAATAGGAGTTCATCAAGAATGTTGGTGTCGTCAACAACATGAAATTTCTCAAACAAGAAGATACAATTATGTGCCGGAATCTACTCCGAGTCTTCTGCCATGAAATTATCCGAAAAAAGAGATGGATACTCATCTACCTAAAGTCATCTGCCCGGAAATCATCTGAAAAAGGAGATTGTTATTTCTTCCTTCAAATTGTTCTTCTTTTTCTGGGATCATCTTTGCCAAAATCCAGCCGATTAAATCTGAGTTCGAGGTAAACTATTCTTCTAAATCATATATTCTATCTTTTATTTTAAATGTTTTCTGATTTGTTAGGTTTATGTCACTCATAAAGTTGTTAATTTTTAAGGGAAATAAGCTGTTTATTAAAATTCCTCAGACAAGTATTTGTTCCTACGATTATTCTTATATGCAGGGAAGAACAAGTAGAGGTATTGTCTTATAGTTGTAATTGTCTAACATTCCAGGAATGGTTTAGGGAGTAATTTAGGGAATTGTTCAAGGACTCCATATCTTTAATGAATTATATAAGGCTTCCATTCCATAGGAATATGATTGAAGTAAATCTTTTATTCTCTAAACCATTTCCTGAACGATCACACGGTTCACACCCCTAATCAGTGCTCTAATAGAGTTATTATTATTCCTTAAAAGTGAAAAAAATCGTCAAAACCTCACTCTTTTGTAATTATTATAATTTCTCAAATATTTGTAATTGATAATTACAGATTCGAATATTCCACAATCTATTACAGAGTATTCAGTTTTAAGTAAGTTAAAATCAAATACCTCAGAATTTATTATTAAGCTAAGTTTAATGCAAGTATAAATCCAATAAAGGTGAGATGTGTTACCTAAAAATCAAGTCATATTAACTTAATTACCATATTAGTTAACTTAGTAGCCTGATTCAAGTACACCTTTAATAGGTATGCTGACTACATCAAGTAAGAATTTGGATTTTACCAAATTTTTGGGTAGCTCAATATGTCGTAGGTCTGCAAATCTGCTACTTTTGCAACAAATTAGGTGCCTATGAAGGAAGAGGTCTGTTTTATTAATAATAAAAAAAGTCTTGATTCACGCGTGGATGGTTACGTTGGCAACTTGACTTTGTACTAATAGATGAGGGGGTAATGTAGAACTTAATATACTTTTTATGTAAAATATACTCCCTCCGTCCCTAAAAGGATTGCCAAGTTTGACCGGCACGTAGAATAATAAAGTAAAAACTGTGCGGTAGAGATTTGTGAAGAAGAGAGAGAAATAACTGGAGACACAAATTGATTGATTAAAAGGGAAAGTGGCAAAGTTTTTGGGACAACCGAAAAAGGAAAGTTGGCAAAGTTATAAGGGACGGAGGGAGTACAATTTTTTCTCATGTCACCATCTAGGTTGAACCCAAACTCAACTTTTTATGTCATTTTCAGTACCTTCTGAGTTCTGAGTTTTGCTCTAACCCAATTGAGAATATTCTCTTACAAAATGCATTAATTAGTAGTATTTCACTCTTATATTGCTAACTTAGTCTTACACCCTTGCATATGCTCTCTAATCTCACCTTCGTAACATCTCCCATAGTATTTTTGTGAAGAAGACTCGCCAATTCACCTTCCATATTCAGAAATGAAGTGGGCATGTCATTATTATGTATGGTGAACCTTTAATTATTCTATGCCTTTAGTTGGGTTTCAAACCTTTAGTTTCTTAGATTCACGTATATCGACATCAATGTTTTAACTTCAAGTACCAACTTTAAAATGAAAATGTAGATATCTCAAAAAATGTAAAATTGGCATATTCATTCTCCAAGAACTTGAAAGCCTAAACAAATTTTGGATGCAAAAAGTAATTGCTTACTACTTTAAGAAAGATTAAATATGAACTAAACCTTTATCATGTATGAATGCAGAAGTTTTTGCTTAAAAGAAACAACCAAAAAAACTCCAGGTGGAGGAACCTCATCCTACGTCACTTCAAAAGACTATGTTACTGAGGTTGGGTTTATCACGTCTCTGTGTGATTGATCATCTCTTTTATTTCATTAAAAAGATCCTGTAGTTTTAATATCTCATGTCAGTTATCCAACTTAAGTGGTGGATAATATGATGATATGCAAAAGGAATCAACTTTTATATTAGTTTGTTAGTAACTGTGGTGTTCAAATCAAAGGTGGTTTGTGTTATAATGTCGTTGAAGTCAAATATTGATAATAAATGTCTTAATCATATTGTAAAGGTGAAAAATATAATGTTAATATGCAGGAGAGTAATTTTTGCTTTCATATTATGGAAATTGTGTTTGTATCTAGCTAGCTTATGTTATCACCTTTACAATATGATTAAGACATAAATCAGCTCATGTTTCATTATATTGCACAGAATAAACAAGCTCAAGGTATATATCTGTTTGAACTCTCCTGGCGGATTGTCATTTTTACCGTTGCACAATGTGTGGGACAATGCATAAGCAAGATAACAAGGGGAAAGTGGAGGATCATGAAATTATCGGATTGGGATTGAAATTACGAATCCGGTCTGATCCCACACAATACCAGACTTGATCTCGGACCAAGCCAGTTTGGGCCCACCCATATTCTAATCTAACATATATTTAAACATTTTTCATCATTACACAATGAAACATACATCTCAAAGTATACCTTGATATGCTTTGCGACAAAGTGTTCCATTTCACTTGCCTAAAAAAGTTTTAACTTTTTTAATAGGAAAAAATGATTTTAATATAAGCATTTTTTTGTTTACTTTGACATTTGAATCAAGTGTTTGTAAATACTATACCAACTTGGTCATTCAATTATATGTGATGTGTGGCACTTATCTGACATTTTTTACAATGTCAGCATAATGAATGTATATAATTATCAAGGACTTTGTGTAATAGGAATAGATGCTTAATATGGCCTAGCTTTACAAAATATATGAATAAGGCTCGGTATATACATGCCGCCTCATTGGTTTGTTTTAAGTGTTGTGTTTGTTGTTTTAGATGTTAGATAAATGTTGTGATTACCTCTCTGCCCTACAAACCTGTGTATGCTCTACATCCTTACAAGATGATGGCTTATTGGAGTTGGTCAGTCCTTTTTCAAATTTATCATGCTTGAAGTGTTAGCTTGATTTAATAGGGTCTGATATCATATCATGAATTGAAGTTATTTTCTAAAAAGGCAACCTCAATAGGAAGAAAGCTCTAGGTTACATTCTATGAAGTCTAACCTTAATAGGAGGATCTCAAATTCTTACATATGAGTTTGTATTTTTATATGTAGTTGATGGAGTATATGGCTCAGGGACCCTCGACCCACATACTTCCTCTTCTACAATCAGGCCCAACAGGCCCAAACGGGCCAAGCCCAGAAAAATGGAGCTCTAAGCAGCCCACAATACGCAAAGGGGTGCCTTCGGCCCCATGGCCGAAGGCTACCAGTGACGGAATCGAGCTCAGAAACATCACAGGAGATCAAGGCTTTAAAACCAAGCCTTCGCCAACTGTAGCCCTCGGCAGGTAGGAGCCCTCGGTTAGAAGAGGCATCACAGGAGATCAAGGCTTGAAAACCAAGCCTTCGGCACTTGCAGCCCTCGGCAGGTAGGAGCCCTCGGTTAGAAGAGGCATCACAACAGAACAAGGCTTGAAAACCAAGCCTTCGGCACCTACAACCCTCGGCAGGTAGGAGCCCTCGATTAGAAGAGCCTTCGGCCCAGCACCCTTCAACCGAAGGCATCCACCTCGACAGAATATCCTCTTCACATGCGTCTGGATCACCGTACCAAGTACAAACGTCACATCCAACCACCGCATTTAATGCGGCCACATGCGAGTGCCAGTGCCACCCCGGTTGAGGTGACCCCTCGACCACCAGAAAACTGACACGTGTCCTTATCTGGCATTTATTACTACTATAAATAGCACCTCTTTCCCCCATTGTAAACGACGCTTAATACATATCAAATATACACTCTCTCTTACTTATTTGCTCTGACTTCTCTCTAGTTATTCTTCGTAATAACCCCTCGGATAAGCTACCCCCAGATACACTATCCATCATTTGGTGCTCTCGTTGAGAGTTCGAACAATCAAGTAAGAAACCCTCCCCTTCAGCTAAAAACACCTATCAAAATGGGAAGAAACACCCGTGCCCAATCCAAGACTCATGAGGACAGGAACCTGGCCCTCGGTGACGTCGACGCCCTCGAAGCCTCTAACATGGCTCTCGAGGGCGGCGTCATCGCCGGGTTGGACCAGACGGCTGTCGACCTACGCCATCAGATTCAACAGAATGCCCCCAATGCCCGCCTCAGCATTGAGGCCAAAAAGAAGGACCGGAGCGAGAACCAAGTTAGCCCTCCGGTCATCACTATCGACGTACAGTCGGCGTTTTCCGCCTTGATCCAGACGCTCACCCAGAATCCGGGTGCCTTCGGCACTTTGGTTCCCCTCCAACCTCTGGTCGGGGAGAATATCATGCCTCCCCCTCATCCACACCCCCTCGGGAACCCTGTCCTCCGGATGGGGAACGTCGAGGGGGTCGTGGCCCAAGATACGGCCTCCCAGGAAGTCCAATCCCGGGACCGCCACAACATGAACAAGGAATCGCCCCGGACCTCCGCCCTCGAGAGACTCGGAGGGGCGCAAGACCGCCGAGGGGTCCAAGACCGCCTCGGGGGGAAGGTGCTCCAGAGGCCTCAGAAAAGTGGCGGATCCGTCTCCAGGGCTAATGAAAGACGTCCCCTTCAGGACAAAGGCAAAACACCTCTCCATGCCGACGATGCCCGTCACCAAATCAACCAGGCCCACTCGGCCCGTGTCCGTTCGCAGGGGGCAGAGGCCTTCCCGAAGGACCCCCGGGACGAAATCATTGCGGCCCTCCAGCTCCGGCTTGACGAGATGGAGGCCACCAAAGCACACGCCACCACTTCTGCCCCCCATGCAGATTCTAAATATGAGGCCATGCTGGCCAAAATGGAGGAGATGCAAAGGAAATTTGCCGAAGGCTCCGGGGAACCCGTCATCCAACTCCGAACTAGGACGCCATTTACCCCAAGGGTATTGGCGGCCCAAATCCCGGAAAAGTACCGAGGGTAACTCATCAAGCCCTATGAAGGAAAAACTGACCCCCAGGAGCACTACAACAGGTATCAAAACAACATGATGATGGGGGCATCAGATGAATACTTACGTCGTTGGTTCCTTTCCACCTTGGAGTGACCAGCATACGAATGGTTCAACCGATTGCCCGAGGGCAGCATTGACTCTTGGCAAGAACTTGCTCAACGCTTCCTCACCCATTTTGCCGGAAGGAAGCGTGCGAGAAAACACTTCTCCCACCTCCTCTCCGTCAAGCAACAGCCTGACGAAACACTTCGGTCCTTCATTGACCGGTGGATGAAGGAGACAGACGAGGTCGAGGGCGCCGACGAGCGTACCCACCTCGTCCTCTTCCAGGGGGTTTTCCGCAGCAGCCCCTACGCACAGAGCCTCATCACAGACCCCCCAAGATCATACCTCAAAGCACTCCAGCGGGGGAGCCTATACGCCGACGCCGACGACCTCCACTCCTTCAAGAAGAACGAGGGCCAGCCCTCGAAGAAGACAAACAACACGCCGGCCCCAAATGCGCCCTCGGCCGGAGGCCGCCGGCCGAGACCATGGAAGCCACACCCAGCAGGGGTGTAACGAACGCCAGTGGCGCCCTCGGCTGGACATGCCGAGGACTCCCCTCACACACCCGGTGAGCACTATCCTCAACTATGCGGAAGAGCAGGACCTTTTCCCCAAGGACCCTCGGTCAGCGAGGGAGATCTACGCCATCCACCAAGGCGGCACTTATTGCCGTTACCACAAAAGCACCTCCCACAATACAGATGATTGTGTCTCGTTAAAGAAGGCTATTGAACTCTTAATTCAACGGGGTGAGCTCCACCAATTCATAAAAAATGCCCCAAGGAAAAACACCAGGGAGAACACCGATAAAGAAGAAGGGGACATCGCAATGAAGAAACATGAAATCGGGAGGCTCAGCGACGACGAGGAGTTCGAGGAGCCCCACCCGAAGAAGTGCCACCTCCGCTAATCATGTTCCTCGCCTTCGGCGTTAGTCTCAGCCATGGTCCCTCGACCTCGAGGCACATTATCATCCCCTCGGTCTAGAGCCCTCGGCCTTGAGCGGTGAATCTTAACAAAGCCGTTGTCAAATAACGCACCCCTTGTATTCCGCTTATTTCTATGAATTTAAGTAAACTACAACACAATCCAGACATCTTATCGGCCCCTTCGAGGCCAAATGCCCAGGTATGGCCGATGGTGTCTAAAGACGAGGGGCCTGCAAAAGGCCCGCGTTTTTCGAGCGAGACGCTCGCCGCGTCGCCGGCGCGCAACGCACGGCGACAGGCCTGAAAGAATGGTTGAGGTGACGAAATCCCCAAACTTGGGGGTGAAACGGCAGTCTTCGGAAACCGACCAAGCCTAGCCCGCACCATAAACAGACGACGGGAACCCCCAAGGTCAAGGGACGGTTCAGCGCCGGGGGACTAACAGACGAACCGCCGGACGGATCACTTGGACCCCGTTCCGGCCGAGGCGGGGAAGAAACCCCCTCGGCCAAAGCCTGAAAGAAGGAACACACATCAGGAGGACTAACATACGACCTCCTGGAACAATCAAGGGACGGCCCAGTGCCGGAGGACTAACAGACGAACCCTCGGACGAATCACTTGGACCCCCTTTCGGCCGAGGCGGGGAATCAACCCCCTCGGCCGATGCCTGAAAGAAGGAACATACACCCGAAGGACTCCCGGAACTATCAAGGAAAGGCCCTCGGCCTCAATTCGATTCTACATCACCAATGGCCCTCGGCCTTGGAATTATTCAACGTCAGAACAGCCCTCGGTCTCAAAATCAACAATGGCCCTCGGCCTCAACATCAGACGGACCTCGGCCTAAACATGACACTATGTCATAACGGTTTTGGCCTTAGCGTGATCTCACATCACCAACGGCCCTCGACTTCAGCGTGATTCCACATCACAACGGCCCTCGTCCTCAACATCAGAACGGCCCTCGGTCTCAAAATCAACAACGGCCCTCGGCCTTAACATCAACAACGGCCCTCAGCCTCAGCGTGAGGACATCACAATGGCCCTCGGCCTCAACATCAGACGACCCTCGGCCTAAACATGACACTATGTCATAACGGTTTTGGCCTTAGCATGATCTCACATCACCAACGGCCCTCGGCTTCAGCGTGATTCCACATCACAACGGCCCTCGGCCTCAACATCAGAACGACCCTCGGTCTCAAAATCAACAACGGCCCTCGGCCTTAACATCAACAACGGCCCTCGGCCTCAGCGTGAGGACATCACAATGGCCCTCGGCCTCAGCGTGAGGACATCACAATGGCCCTCGGCCTCAACATCAGACGGCCCTCAGCCTCAACATGACTCTGTGTCATAACGGTTTTGGCCTTAACGTGATCTCACATCACCAACGGCCCTCGGCCTCAGCGTGATTCCACATCACAACGGCCCTCGGCCTCAACATCAGAACATCCCTCGGTCTCAAAATCAACAACGGCCCTCGGCCTCAACATAAGGACGGCCCTCGGCCTCAACATCACCAACGGCCCTCGGCCTCAACATCAGACGACCCTCGGCCTCAACATCAACAACGGCCCTCGACCTCAGCATCAGAACGGCCCTCGGCCTCAACATGACCCTATGTCATAATGGTTTTGGCCTTAGCGTGATCTCACATCACCAACGGCCCTCGGCCTCAGCATGATTCCACATCACAACGGCCCTCGGCCTTCATCCCTCCGACATCTTTATTTGATGTCGGGGGCTATCATACAGGCCCATCGTCCTTCATCCCTCCGGCATCTTTATTTGATGTCGGGGGCAATCACACAGGTCCCTAGGCCTTCATCCCTCCGGCATCTTTATTTGATGCCGGGGGCTATCATACAGGCCCATCGGCCTTCATCCCTCCGGCATCTTTATTTGATATCGGGGGCAATCACACAAGAATATGCGCGTAAGGCTATAAAGAATAAGTACGACGTTAACCTAATCCTAAACCCTCGACTCCCTCTTTATTTGATGTCGGGGGCTATCATACAGGCCCATCGGCCTTCATCCCTCCTGCATCTTTATTTGATATCGGGGGCAATCACACAGGTACCTCGGCCTTCATCCCTCTGGCATCTTTATTTGATGCCGGGGGCTATCATACAGGCCCATCGGCCTTCATCCCTGCGGCATCTTTATTTGATGTCGGGGGCAATCACACAGGTCCCTCGGCCTTCATCCCCCCGGCATCTTTATTTGATGTCGGGGCTATCATACAGGCCCATCGGCCTTCATCCCTCTGGCATCTTTATTTGATATCGGGGGCAATCACACAGGTCCCTCGGCCTTCATCCCTCCGGTATCTTTATTTGATGCTGGGGGCTATCATACAGGCCCATCGGCCTTCATCCCTCCGGCATCTTTATTTGATATCGGGGGCAATCACACAGGTACCTCAGCCTTCATCCCTCCGGCATGATCACAACGACAATCTACTCCCCTCGACATGATGCTTTCGGCTTACAGAATGCCTCCGGCCACACAATGCCTTCAGCCACATGATGCCTTCGACCACATGATGCCTCCGGCCACACAATTCCTTCGGCCACATGATGCCTTCGGCCACATGATGCCTTCCGCCACATGATGCCTTCGGCCACATGATGCCTTCGGCCACATGATGCCTTCGGCCACACAAAGCCTTCAGTCAACAAATGCCCTCAGAAAAGCACACAAATGCAGATCTCTCATTACTTTACAAACTACAACAAAGAAACACATACGAGCAACACACTTACACTCCCTTCAGGAAGCTCTCAGCCCTCGACATATGGAGGAATTGAGAAAATGAGGCACCCAACAGAACAGGGAAGCCTTCGGGGAAATCACCACAGCTACTCATTTTCCCTCAAGTACCTTTCGGCAAAAGGAGTGGGGGACTCTTGATGGAGTATATGGCCCAGGGACCCCCGGCCCACATACTACCTCTTCTACAATCAGGCCCAACAGGGCCAAACGGGCCAAGCCCAGAAAAATGGAGCTCTAAGCAGCCCACAATACGCAAAGGGGTGCCTTCGGCCCCATGGCCGAAAGCTACCAGTGACGGAATCGAGCTCAGAAACATCACAGGAGATCAAGGCTTGAAAACCAAGCCTTCGGCAACTGTAGCCCTCGGCAGGTAGGAGCCCTCGGTTAGAAGAGGCATCACAGGAGATCAAGGCTTGAAAACCAAGCCTTCGGCACTTGCAGCCCTCGGCAGGTAGGAGCCCTCGGTTAGAAGGAACACACATCAGGAGGACTAACATACGACCTCCTGGAACAATCAAGGGACGGCCCAGTGCCGGAGGACTAACAGACGAACCCTCGGACGAATCACTTGGACCCCCTTTCGGCTGAGGCGGGGAATCAACCCCCTCGGTCGATGCTTGAAAGAAGGAACATACACCCGAAGGACTCCCGGAACTATCAAGGAAAGGCCCTCGGCCTCAATTCGATTCTACATCACCAATGGCCCTCGTCCTTGGAATGATTCAACGTCAGAACAACCCTCGGTCTCAAAATCAACAATGGCCCTCGGCCTCAACATCAGACGGACCTTGGCCTAAACATGACACTATGTCATAACAGTTTTGGCCTTAGCGTGATCTCACATCACCAACGGCCCTCGGCTTCAGCGTGATTCCACATCACAACGGCCCTCAGCCTCAACATCAGAACGGCCCTCGGTCTCAAAATCAACAACGGCCCTCGGCCTTAACATCAACAACGGCCCTCGGCCTCAGCGTGAGGACATCACAATGGCCCTCGGCCTCAACATCAGACGACCCTCGGCCTAAACATGACACTATGTCATAACGGTTTTGGCCTTAGCATGATCTCACATCACCAACGGCCCTCGGCTTCAGCGCGATTCCACATCACAACGGCCCTCGGCCTCAACATCAGAACGGCCCTCGGTCTCAAAATCAACAACGGCCCTCGGCCTTAACATCAACAACGGCCCTCGGCCTCAGCGTGAGGACATCACAATGGCCCTCGGCCTCAACATCAGACGGCCCTCAGCCTCAACATGACTCTGTGTCATAACGGTTTTGGCCTTAACGTGATCTCACATCACCAACGGCCCTCGGCCTCAGCGTGATTCCACATCACAACGGCCCTCGGCCTCAACATCAGAACATCCCTCGGTCTCAAAATCAACAACGGCCCTCGGCCTCAACATAAGGACGGCCCTCGGCCTCAACATCACCAACGGCCCTCGGCCTCAACATCAGACGACCCTCGGCCTCAACATCAACAACGGCCCTCGACCTTAGCATCAGAACGGCCCTCGGCCTCAACATGACCCTATGTCATAATGGTTTTGGCCTTAACGTGATCTCACATCACCAACGGCCCTCGGCCTCAGCATGATTCCACATCACAACGGCCCTCAGCCTTCATCCCTCCGACATCTTTATTTGATGTCGGGGGCTATCATACAGGCCCATCGTCCTTCATCCCTCTGGCATCTTTATTTGATGTCGGGGGCAATCACACAGGTCCCTAGGCCTTCATCCCTCCGGCATCTTTATTTGATGCCAGGGGCTATCATACAGGCCCATCGGCCTTCATCCCTCCGGCATCTTTATTTGATATCGGGGGCAATCACACAAGAATATGCGCGTAAGGCTATAAAGAATAAGTACGACGTTAACCTAATCCTAAACCCTCGACTCCCTCTTTATTTGATGCCGGGGGCTATCATACAGGCCCATCGGCCTTCATCCCTCCTGCATCTTTATTTGATATCAGGGGCAATCACACAGGTACCTCGGCCTTCATCCCTCTGGCATCTTTATTTGATGCCGGGGGCTATCATACAGGCCCATCGGCCTTCATCCCTCCGGCATCTTTATTTGATCTCGGGGGCAATCACACAGGTCCCTCGACCTTCATCCCTCCGGCATCTTTATTTGATGCTGGGGGCTATCATACAGGCCCATCGGCCTTCATCCCCCCGACATCTTTATTTGATATCGAGGGCAATCACACAGGTTCCTCGGCCTTCATCCCTCCGGCATGATCACAACGGCAATCTACTCCCCTCGACATGATGCTTTCGGCTTACAGAATGCCTCCGGCCACACAATGCCTTCGGCTACATGATGCCTTCAGCCACATGATGCCTCCGGCCACACAATTTCTTCGGCCACATGATGCCTTCGGCCACATGATGCCTTCGGCCACATGATGCCTTCGGCCACATGATGCCTTCGGCCACATGATGCCTTCAGCCACATGATGCCTTCGGCCACACAAAGCCTTCAGTCAACAAATGCCCTCGGCAAAGCACACAAATGCAGATTTCTCATTACTTTACAAACTACAACAAAGAAACACATACGAGCAACACACTTACACTCCCATCAGGAAGCTCTCAGCCCTCGACATATGGAGGAATTGAGAAAATGAGGCACCCAACAGAACAGGGAAGCCTTCGGGGAAATCACCACAGCTACTCCTTTTCCCTCAAGTACCTTTCGGCAAAAGGAGTGGGGGACTCGTGATGGAGTATATGGCCCAGGGACCCCCGACCCACATACTTCCTCTTCTACAATCAGGCCCAACAGGCCCAAACGGGCCAAGCCCAGAAAAATGGAGCTCTAAGCAGCCCACAATACGCAAAGGGGTGCCTTCGGCCCCATGGCCGAAGGCTACCAGTGACGGAATCGAGCTCAGAAACATCACAGGAGATCAAGGCTTGAAAACCAAGCCTTCGGCAACTGCAGCCCTCGGCAGGTAGGAGCCCTCGGTTAGAAGAGGCATCACAGGAGATCAAGGCTTGAAAACCAAGCCTCGGCACCTACAGCCCTCGGCAGGTAGGAGCCCTCGATTAGAAGAGCCTTCGGCCCAGCACCCTTCAACCGAAGGCATCCACCTCGACAGAATATCCTCTTCACATGCGCCTGGATCACCCTACCAAGTACAAACGTCACATCCAACCACCGCATTTAATGCGGCCACATGCGAGTGCCAGTGCCACCCCGATTGAGGTGACCCCTCGACCACCAGAAAACTGACACGTGTCCTTATCTGGCATTTATTACTACTATAAATAGCACCCCTTTCCCCCATTGTAAACGACGCTTAATACATATCAAATATACACTCTCTCTCTTACTTATTTGCTCTGACTTGTCTCTAGTTATTCTTCGTAATAACCCCTCGGATAAGCTACTCCCCGGATACACTATCCATCAGTAGTATATATTTGCTTGATGTAGGATGACTTACATATAAGCCAGTTGCACCTTTGTAACGCATATATGACATTTTCTCAGTTCTACAGTTGATTTGCACAAATCATTTTTAATCATTTCATGATCGATGTCCTTATGCATAGCAAACTTAAAATGGTATCATTTCCTTTTATATTCTTGCTAATCTGCTATGTTGATAGTAGGAGCTGAATCTTTCATCATCTGCAGCTATTATCTATCCAATTGTTTCCAAAAAATCATTTTCAAACTTGGCTAATGTTTTGTGTGCAGGTGCGAAGGATGTGAATGGATTTAACTATTATATTGCTCTACGTGATTTACTATAGCACATACTGTTTTTTACATTAAATGCAGCCAGAGTGGTCTGTGCAAGAATAGTGAAAGGCCTGATTTTATTTTCTAGAGAGTCTCCTAATGCAAGAGTGCATCACAATCGTTCATATAAATCATTTTTGGTAGGTTTGTTGATTACACAGTCCTAAAAACCCAATATAATCGCTAATTAAAATGGAACTAAAATTGCCCAGTAAAATTGCAAATCAAAAAGACCATACAATCTCAATAATCTTAATAAAGAAAGAGCTAATACTTCCAACTTTGGGATATTTACTCGTATTTAGAGAATAAAAACTTAGTGTTCCTATATACTTTGGAATTTCAAAACATTATACTCAAATTTAGGGCAATTTCTTAAATGATAAACATATGGTATTTATCTTAACTTCTTAACTCATATCACTTACAACTCTAAAAAAAAAAGTGTATCACTTACGCTGAGGATAGATGAATTTAATTTGATCAATGATTACATGTTGTCTCACATAGATTCAGAGTTAAAGACTTATCTAAGCCTGGACTCAACTTCTCCATCTATCTCATATTGTGATCTCTTACATGAGACACATAATGTTGAATTTCTTAAAAGTATTAAATGTTTCGAATTACTAAGTCATGTGCTAAAAGTGAAATTGAGGGTGATTGTGATGCTTATGAGGAATTTAGATCTTTTATCTGGTATCTTTCCTGCTTATGACAAGATCATAAAATTACATTTCAATTATATTGAAAATATTCTTATCCCTACTTACTTTAACACCATGAGTGTTAGATTCGCATTCACTTTTCAGCACATATAGCTTCTATTAGTGGTTAGGCATTCATTAATAAGGGTAGGGGGAAATTGTTCAAATAAGTTGGCATTTTCCTCTGCCGGCCGTTCTTATACATGGACATGTGTGCGTGAGTTGAAGTTTGTGATATGTGATGAATATAGACTCTACGACTACATATGTTTGCCTTGAATGTTAGATACATGGAATATTATAATTATTTGTAAGTTTCTTGATAATTTTATTGACTTACATATACTTCATTGTATTATGTTTAATTTTGAATTGTACCATTTATTTCTTAGTTTTCTATTTCAATGACATCTTATTTGAAATTTTATTTAATGATTTCAGTCAAATGGATCATTTTTTAAATACCTTTAATTAAAATTTCATCTAAACTAATATATATGTACTTCACTCTGTGCAACGCACTCGTGAAGTAACTAGTATATTTAATAAACATTGGTGAGGTAAGACCTTATCCTAAAAAACAGAAAGCCTTACCTAAATGAACAAACATTCTTATGCATTTGAGTTAAAAAAAAAACTTGGTGTAAATGGTACAACAGTACTACAACTTGTAAATTGTGTACCTTGACACCTCATTCTTTTTGTGACTCTTGCGGGGCGAGTGAAGGAATTGCACCTGTAACTACTTTCCTTGATACCACCCGATTGTGAAGAAGATCGAAGAGCTAGATTTGGGGAGAAGATGTCTTCACCTGCGACGATTCCGATCTCGGTTCCCCAGTCGACCGCCGGTGGTCAGGCTCAGACTACCATCGCCACACCAGCCTTTCGTGCTTTCGTTTCCCGCCTTTCCTCCTCGATCAGGCAAGGGTTGTCTCAGCGGCGGCCTTGGTGGGAGCTTCTAGATCGGTCCTCCTTTTCTCGGCCGGATACTATCGCCGAGGCCGCCTCTCGCGTTCGGAAGAACTTTTCCTACTTCCGCGTAAACTACGTCACCTTACTCGCTACCGTCCTCGCTTTTTCACTCCTCTCGCACCCGCTGTCCCTCGTCGTTCTCGTCGCGCTCCTCGGCGCCTGGTTCTTCCTCTACCTCTTCAGGCCGTCAGATCAAGCACTCGTAATTTATGGCCGCACCTTCTCGGACCGTGAAACGCTTGGGATATTAGTGGTGTCCACCGTCGTGGTCGTGTTCCTCACCAGCGTTGGATCGGTACTCATTTCAGCTCTCCTCGTGGGATTGGCTCTCGTGTGTGTCCATGGAGCTTTTAGGATGCCAGAGGACCTGTTTCTTGACGACCAGGAGCCAGCCAACGCGGGATTCCTCTCCTTCCTTGGTGGTGCAGCCTCCTCAGCAGCGGCTGCAGCTGCTCCGGCCGTTGTATCCCGCGTGTAACCGGATCACATCTAATTAGATCTCTATCAAGTGGGGAAATGCAAGAGGTTCGTTAACGATTCTACATATGTGCAGTTAATTTGGTTGCACACTCAAATTTGAACTTGATTAAAACTAGAAACTGCCACGGATTTTGCTGAAATTTATTAGATACTCTGTATCTAATTTGGATCTGGACTCTCTGAAAATAGACCTGTATTCATTTTCTATCCTCGATTTTGGGTTGTGTTTGTATCATCACATCAGTGATCAATTCTGATGCAGTTGCGATCTGTTACTCTAATTGTTACATTTTAAAATGAATTTAAGCTTTCATTTCTCCCATTTTAATCCTATTTTGAGCAATTGTTTTATCTTCTATTGTGGATCTCTTGATAATGCAGTGTTTGTGTTTTTGCTATTATGACACATAGGTGGCTTATTCCACATCTGTTCTTTGTGTGAACTCTAAACAATATTTATGAACAAACCAAGATAGTTAAAAACATAGGGTCCAATACAATTGTCTTCTGGGACTCTGGGTTTCAGGTCTTCATGATCTTAGAATAGTTTGACAGAGTCTAACAAGTTGAAATCTTTGATATTGAGTGGTAGTTTAAGTGAAAGTCTCTCTGGAAACCCATTCCATCATTTGAGTAGTCATAGTATGACTGTCTTAAGCTATGTATTTAATCTGGAGCTATATTAATCTTGATGTGTAGCTGAATGACTACATTGAATTTTGGGGTATTGGTTGTGACTAAGAATAACTTGTAGTTTTGTTTCCTTGTAGAATAACTAGTGGAGTCTAAGGATGTTTTTACTTGGACTTATTTCAGTAGCACACTGGACTGAAACAGACCAGACCAACAAGACTTCAACAGGTGTACAATACACAGAGACCAAATATTTGCCAGCCCAGTTCACACCAGAGTAGACTTGACCAGTTCAGGCGAACCGGGCCAGAGCAGAAAATTTCAGTCCAATTATAAACAGCCTAACACATAATCATCTTATGATTACAATAAATCGAAGTCTTGTGTTCTTAGCACAGTAGATGCACCTGCACGAGCAGTTTCATTGGCCTGTGGTTTTTCTGGTGGGGTTGAGATTCCAGATTTGGAATGAATAATAAAGATTATGTTTGGTACAAGAAGCTTAAATAGAAGGTTAATGTCTCGTGTTTTTTGTCTAGATTAAGGGAAGGGCTATTTCTGGAGGCCATATTTAGAGTTGTTGAAACTTGCAGACCAACTATGGTAGTCAAACTTGAGAGCCTATGTAGGATCGGAAGGGGACTTGAAGATTGTGAATTGTAGGATTGTAACTCGGATCATAAGATCCTACTATATACATGTGTATGGATATATATGTATATACATGTATGTGTAGAGCAGTGTTCCTAGTACAGAATGACCATCAGTCCAACTTCATTTTGACCTGAAATGAAGTGAATGGACTAACTTTTTTACTCATTAGTATTAACCGTTAGTTTCAATTGTTAGATTTTAAATTTATTTGAAGATAGAACCTATAAATTCACGTTTTCACCTCTAATACTCATCTAACAGTCAACATTAATTCATCATAAAAATGAAATTAAGTTTGGACAGATTATTTTTTCAATTATTTAACGATTACTGATTCTTAATATGAATTAGCAAAAAAATGGATCATTTCATTCATTTTTTGGCTAAAAATGAATCGGCCTGACGAAAATCATGTCTGGCACGGAGTACTAATGTGATCTTTACTCTATATATGTATGTACTAGCGCTGGTACGCGAGGGTCAATGCCCAATTGCACAAAATGAACATGGAAAATGGAAAAAGAAAAAAATGAACAGGTCAATGGTGTTAATGTTTCACCTAAAAAAAAGCAATATTACTGGAAAGATTGTTTCGAGTAGTGCACTGGAAAAGGAAAGATAAGAACAGAAAGATTAGCACATTAACTTCATGTGAATAGTGGAAGAGCATTCAAGCATGATAACGCCACATGCTGAAATGACAAGGAGGTTAACTCTGCCACGATCATTTCTAAAAAACGCTAGGTTGGAAGTTGGGTCAATGTGGAAAGTGCTTTGAATTTATTGCAATAGATCAGCTTCACAACCCAAAAAATAGTCCTCTTCTTGACCGTGCAAGATCAGTACGCGACCTCTTTGATCACAACAGGTGTTTAGAAATGCCTCACAAGTTGACTGCAGTTAATAACATCACTAAGGTTTCATCCAAAGGAAGAAAATTTTAAATGATAATGTACACAAAGAGGGCTTACTGCAGTCATTTTTGTGTGCAAAATAGAAGGTAATACAAAAAATTGTAAAGAATTGGAGTTAAGAAGTTTGGTAAATGAAAAGCACTTATGAATATCTAGGAAATAAGAAATATACCACCAGTAAGTGTAGGGTCAAAGACAGCATTGGGCGGAGCACCCACGTTCCAGGTGAAACCCTCCGTGTCAAACATTAGGATGTCAAATGTGAAATTCCCAATGTGTCAAATGGAATATCATTTTCCACCAGGAAATTAGCGAACTTCTCTCTGAAAGTGTACGCTTTGACAGGCAGTTTCCAAGAGACATCTGCACACCGCAGCAAGGCTTCCGGTTTTGTGTGCTCGAATAAATGGCGGTGCATGCAAGGAGGTATTTGCTAAAGTAAAGAAAAGGAAAAAATAGTAATCAGTCCTTTGGAGAGCAAACAGACGTGAAAACAATAAAAAATTATGAGTATATTGATTTCACCGCTTCGTCGAAGTCCTTGATGTCGAGAAGACATCGACCAAAGAGAATTGCAACACGTCAGGATAATGGATTGTGGTTGTCCTTGGAAATGCTACAAATGATGAAAAACAAACATGAAAACATTTAAAATGATCATAGTAGTGGAGTGACAAAGTAAATAATGGGGGGGGGGGGGGGGCTGAATTAAAGAACAAACATGAATAAGACCGCATCTCAAGAAGTGGGTAATCTTCTGAACTGTGTGGGCAGCAGGCTGTCAAAGCCTGAACCAACTAAGAAGTGTTGCCAATATATGGTTGTATGACAGTCGTAGCTGTTGTTTGATGTTTGAGTAAAAATAGCAATAGAAACCTTTCTTCCGTGAACAGTGTGCACGAAGTAGGTCAGGGTATTACGACCTCCAGTGTCCCTGGAAGCTTCCACCATACAAGTACTGAACAGGTCCATTAGGTTAGAAAAGGGAAATAAGCTTGTAAAGCTAACCAAACGATTTGAGCGATATATAGAAATTCAGTGAAACTTCATTTACAAATGAAAACCAAAAATACATTAACATGAGCACCATAACTTAAATTATCAAAGATTAACACCATAACTTTGCATGCATACCTTCTTCCTTGAACTATACCACCAGAATGCAAAGATGAAAATAGAAAAGGGGAAAGCATAGAACATTCGCACACGGCAGGCACCGTGAAGAGTGGGTGAAGTAATACCTGATGTAGATGCCAGTCAGCCGAGTGTTAGACGACAGTGAACGGTTGAGCGCAGGATGGGAAAGGCAAGGGAGCAGGGCGACGAGGGCTTCAAGGGATGCGTTGGGAAGGGAATGGGCGGCAACGGGTACCTGATTGGCAGTTCCTGCAAATGTGTAATTAATTTTTTTTAAAGTAACCATATAATCAGTGAGTGGTATAAGGTTGGACCCATATAAAAAGTATCCATATAGTCAGGGTCTAGTGATCCTCAAGTATAGGTTTTTCTTTCTTCATTTGTGGGAGATAAGGTGGGACAATGGTTTGTGGGGAAAATATTAAAAATATCCCAAACTTTGAAGGGGTGTTAGGTAAACAACCTAAACTTGTCTATGTAATTTAAATAACCCAAACGATATATAAGAAATTTTCTTCGCACAATTGTCATGAATTATTTTTTTTTAAAAATGTAAATTTATGTGATTAATTGCATAATTTAAAATAGCAAATCAAAAGTGTTGTAATTATATAGATTGGGGGTAACATTGTTTATTCTGCAATGGAAGCTTACAATTTTAATTGTGTCCTATGAATTCTAAAATATTTTAAATTATGCAATAAACACCATAAATTTACAGAGTATGAATGAAATAATACTTGACTATGGTGCTAAAATAACTTTTATATAAAGTTTGGGGGATTTAAATTGCATATGAAAGTTTGGGGTGTTCATCTCACAAAATTACATTACAGACGCAATAAAGAACACAAGGCATACCTCCCGTGATCGCCGTAGGATAAACAAGGAAATTTCCGGCAACGTGGCATTGCACAAAACATCACAAAAAAAGAAAACAACCGAAACAAATACACGAATTCAAAATACACAAAAGGGTCATTTACATTCCCATTGGGAGTGAAGCAAAATTTAGTTAACATTTACAAGATGTTCTACATAATAATAACACGTGGGCAAAAACATTGGTTCCATGCATGAGGGAGAGATGCAGAAAGATGCATAATAGAGCAGCAAGTAAAGTCATAGCAGCACAATCACTTCCTGCCAATTATACACTATGGCAGTGGGAAAAAAGAAGGGCTATTAGAAGAATGCATGGGTGCAGCATTATGTAGATAGAGTTTTATTTGAAGCATGCACCGGCCACCCATCTGTTTGCAAAAAACATCAACAGTACTTCAAGAGTTTCCGGTTTTGCGTTTTTTGAGATGCAAGTTTGCAAAGGGTTCAGCTGAAACATTGGCCGTATGCACTGCAGTGTTGGCTGATGAGGATGTCTGTGCAGCAGGGATTTCATCGAGGGATTTAAAATTCAGTTTCCTTTTTGTAGGAGTTGACAGGGTAGTTTCAGTTTCTGATGGAGCATGCTCAACAATTGGGGAGGCAGAGAAGGTTTCCTCAACAAGAGCGACGCATACTATGGTGTATGGATTGCCTAGAAGGCCCTCTTCGTTGGTTTTTGTCCTCTTGACTCCAGACACAATGGTGATATTTTGTAGCTTTGCATCAAAAGATTCCAAGTCCATGTCGCCTAATGGGTCCATCTTGACAAAGTTCAATAGCTGCACTACATCACTGGTGAAAAGAGTGACACGTATACTGTTGGTCCCATTGCCCAGTGAAGCATTGAGTCTGAACCTGTATGCATTCTGATATTTCAGCAAAACAACTTGAGAACAAGTACGATGCATGTTATTGGCTGCACATACCTTTTAACAGTAGTGCCATGTTTTTGGCCACAGAACAAACACTGGAAATTCACACCTTCTGCTCCATGAACTCGCCGGTTGCAATAGTTGCAACCAATGTAGAAGCCATCTTCTAAAGTGTCTGACAAGTGGAACTTGCCAAGCACCCACACAACCAGGGTCTGTGTATCAGGTATAGTGTAGATAAGTGAAGACATGGCTGATAGAATAAACTGATATTCAAAATTGTTTTGTTTTAAGCAAGGCATACCTCGGTAAGGGAAGTTTCCAAATCTGCGAGGGCAGTCAAGGGCCGCGAAAGAGGTTTGGCAATCATAATCAGTGGGGCATCATATATTTTCGCGTCTAGCAGTTCATTGATTTTATCTTTGCTTTCACCAATCCTGCCAGCACATACAAAGATAATCAAAACATGATGTGTCGTCCTAATCTCTCTGCTATCACAATGAATGTGTATGCAGGGGACTAAGTAGATACCATTTTTTTAAACGTATTGCTCGCTCCCCAGTAGGATTGAGCTCGATGTGGCAGTCAAAACGAGTAGAAAGAGTCAAACCTGATATGGTCAGTTTATGATAGAATGTGCCAAAGTTAACATTAATACAAGCCAATTATGGTAGGATGTGTCAAAGTTAACTAAGAAGATTATACAACCTTGGAATAGGTTAATGGCAGCCCTGTTAATCAGAACAAGAGGGAAGTCACCAGCCTGCAACTGTCTATCAATTTCACAACTATGACGGGTGACGAATTCCTCCCACATAGTGAATGAGCTTGGAATGCACCTATCCAAACAAAACATAAAGATGAATGAGAATGGGCGCAGGGTAAATATATGTGGAAGATAAATAAGGTTGGTTGTGCGTACTGTGCATCTAGCAGGACTACATCCCACGCTGGTTTCTGAACACTATTAGAAAACACAAAGGTGCGGGGCAATTTCTTTACAATTGCAGCAAGAACATCTGCATTTCGTCATGTGGTAAGAATACAATTCAGAATCACCTAAAGGCACAATGAGCACTGATACATATATTCAAGAAAAGAGGCTTACTGATGCGTTCTTCATGCAAGTAAGAAGCATATATGTCAGTAAAAGAGGTCGTGTCAGACTCGGCCAACTGGCGGAAGTCTTGTCCTTCTTCCACTGCGACATCTTGGATCAAAGTACGGCGTGTGAATGACCAAACGTATGGGTACTCTCCTTCAACACAAAACCGCATGTCAGTGATTGGCTTAACATAGGCATTTGAAACAAGGTAGGTTGAGTATAACGCAAGGCGTTGATCTATCCCTTCGATGTCGCCCTGGAATGCAGTGGCCTGAACTCTGTTCCCCTATAAAGAATAAACCAAATGAATAATCATAATGAACATGGCAAAAAACTTGCAAATAGGTGTAGGATCAAATATTTCTACAAACATACAGCAGTATCCATCAGTATCATAGGCATAAACTTCATGGGGGAAGTTCTTGCTGTGCGAACATTTTGTTTCTCCACCACCACTGTAACGCGGCAGGTCCATGGACGGGTTTCTGGCATGATAGACACAATATGCAGTTCAGCTGCCATTTTTTTCAACAGGTTAACTGCATTAGTTTAACGTACATTAGGTGAGTGATGGAAAAATATAGTTGTATATAATCAACAAAGAAAAACCTAGTTAATGAAATGCAATATTTCTTCAAATACAACATTGGGTGTTATATGCATCAACAATGGCCTAGCATCATCGAGACAAATGATGATTTTAACAGAATCTGCATTGCGAGCCCTTGACATTGCTACATAAAGCTGGCCGTGAGAAAAGACAGGTTCTTTCAAGTATATGCCAACGAAGTCAAGTGTCTGCCCTTGTGACTTATTTATTGTCATTGCGAAGCAAACCTTTACAGGAAACTGTGTGCGTTTAAATGGAATAGAGCAGTTTTCATCCCTTGAAACTTCAGGGGGATCTTAGGGATGAACACGTGTTTCCCCTTATGGTCACCTGCAGCGATGTAACAACTAAGGATGTGATCCCCAAACGAATCACAAATTAAACGAGTTCCATTGCACAAGCCCTCACATGGATTAAGATTCCGAAGCAACATGATTGGACAATTACGCTTCAAGTTCAATTTATGGGGGGGGGGGGGGGTAAGCCTGTTGGGGATAGAGTGTGCAAATAATCCTCACAATGCGCGTTCTTTGAGTCAACAGGAATATCATGGCTAAGGAATGTATGTTCTTTCCAGGAAACTTACGCATCAAGGATGAATTGATAAAGTCTACTATGTCATTCTTTGTTGTCAGTATGGCACGGGACATCAGAGAATAAGGTTCATTTTCAAACAAGCTAAGGTCTGGATACACAGCAGAGAAAAGCAAATCCAAGGAGACAGCTTCATTGACCCAGGGAAGAAGGAAATTGGAAGGGATTTTGATTCAGCCTGAAGCCACAGTTGGTTCAGTTCCATTGCCAATCCGCAGTAGGTAGTCACAGAACCCAGGATCTTCATGAGCACGCATATTTTGAACAAGGCGCAATCACTGAACATGTGGCCATATTGTCATTGATTTAACTAGGCAAGCATCCACAAAGTCGTGACGTGTGCCAGAACGCACGACAGGCAACGTTTGCCTGAAATCCCCTCCGAACACCATAACCGGCCCCCAAAAAGAGCGTCAACGTCTAATATGTCTCTCATTGTAGTGTCCAAGCTTTCAACAATCAATCGGTTTGCCATGGATGCCTCATACCACAAGATAAGACGTGCTTCTCTAAGCAGCCGTGCCTCAGAAGACTGCTTGCCAATATTGCAAATGTACTTTGAGTCCCCATCAAGCGGGAGTTTGAATCGCGAATGGGATGTGCGTCCGCAAGGAAGTATAGACGCAATAATACCTGAACTCGCGGTTGCAAGTGCAATCCACTTGTTTGTTCTAGTTGCAGCGAGTAAGCATCAGTATAAGAAGCTTTTCCCAGTCCCCTTAGGACCATCAACAAAGAACACACCTCCTTGGCAAGCATTTACAGCCGCCATGATGGAGTCAAACGCTGTTCGTTCTTGAGTATTCAACGATGCAATGCCGTTGAGGTCCGCATCGCTGACAATAACATTGAGTTCTGCCAACACTTCACGTGTGCCCCCTTTAGCTACAGGTTCGCGCATTTGGGCGTCCACCAAATTTAAAGAGTCAATATCCTTACCCATTCCAGCAAAGATATCACGTAACAGAATGAGTGTGGCCTGTTCAGCGGCAAGGTTGCCTGAAATCTACTAAGGTGTTCACATAGATGGGGCTTGTATTCTTCCCAGAGCGAATGTGGGTTTGGCACGTCTGAAAAGCACAAATGTGTGGCAAATAGCTTACGAAGGCTGGATGGCAACTGGAACAATACTGCCTCATCATGGGATGCGCGTATAACAAAATCACCTGACAACAGGCCCCTGCGTTCAGCTGCAGCCCTGTATGTCAGCATTTCATCGTTGTCCGTTTTTCTGAGATCGACAAATGATGTTGGGCCTCGTACATTGGAAAGCAAGAGACGTAGAAAATACCGCTCTCATTCCATGGTATTCACAGAGACAAGCCTGCCTATGACTTCCTTCCGTTTGCGCTGCGTCCACTGCTTACGTTGGCCATTCCAAACAAAGTAGTGTGGGATTCAACATAAAGAAGTTGCAGGTTCTTTGCAACTTGATCAGACATGTTCATCGCAAAGAACTGTGTCAACATTGTTTTCATTGAATCAGCAGCCCCAGTGATGTATGTTATACGTTGGTTGCCATAAAAGGTAAGGTACTGAGAATTCTCTAAATGGACTTGTAACTGAAGAACATCAGGGCGCATTTCCGAGATGGGAAAATTGAATATGCGCCACACAGCTTCAGGAGCAGAAACCCACCGTGCTTTTGGGAAATCTGAAATCTCATCAATCACCTCGTCTTCCCTAGTTTCCGACAATGAGATGCTGACTCTATCATGCCCCTTGTAAACGTACTTGTATATGTATTTAACAGAGCGCACGCTTGCACAAGCTTCCACATTGATGTGGCAATCGTACTTGCGCAATAATTGGGCATTATAAGGGACAACCCAACGATTGTCAAGGCTATGTTTCCTCACTTGGACAGTAATTCCTGATTCACGATGCTTATAGGCAGGGCAGCAGTTGTCATCGAACACTGTGACATGACATAAATTGTGTGTGAATTTACTTCTTCACTTTGGGGGGCCCTAAACTGCCCGACATAACCATGCAAGGACATTGTGGATTCATTTCACCGCAGGGGACGTGTATCATATGTTTTTTCACGAGATGATACATGTCAATGTCTGCAGTAGGATCTGGTAGTTCAGCAGTAATCAACTGGTCACAACGGGAAGAAGTTGATATCTTGCACTCCCTAGACAGTATTAGCAAAAAATGAGCATGAGGAAGACCTCTCTTTTGGAATTCGATGACATATGTGTATGCAACCACCTTGCCAAACAAAGATCTAGCCACTAAGTCTTTTTTGAATTCTTCAAGGCGGGCCCAGAATACACGTGCAACAAGGTCAGGTCGATTCTGAGCTTCGTCAACAAAAGCAAGCCGGGCTTTGATTTCAGGCCAATTGGTATTGTAGGTAATGGTTATGAACAAGTCTGGTTTACCATAATTTTGGACAAGTGCCATTGCATCCATGTATCTACCGCGCATGTCACGCGGACCGCCAATGAATGACCCAGGCAACATGACACGCCGGCCAATGCTGTTAGTGTTGTCTAGACCTGCGCTAACGCTGTCAACCAAGCCCTGGTACGTCTCCCCCCGACATTCCCTTTGTTTACAACGGTAATAATCAAGACGTTTCGTTTCAATCTTAATGTATAGGTCAACTATGCATTGTTGAAAGAGACGGCCAGAATGCATGGTAAACGAGGTGTTTTCTTGGCGCATTTGCAGCTTGTACGTGTAATACTGATGACACGAAACTGAGTGCCCTTTCTTGCCTGCCCTAAGTAACTGTTCTTGCTCTACTATCAATGATTCCTCTGTTTCAAAGCGATTAACATTGATCGTAAGAGAACTTGCAGGGGCTGGCCAACCCTGGACAAGGTCAGCAGGACCTTTGGGGATCCCCTCGTGCCAGCCAACTTCTCCACGCGGAAACAAAAGTGGGTACTGAAGGGGATCGTAACAACCGTAATAGTAATGGATGTTCTGAGACCTACCATTGTGGGCGTACACGCGAATGCTTCTGTTCGAAACCACACCCTCATATCCATCCTCCACCCAGACCGCAGCAACCTGAGATGTAGTTGGTCGGTTGTAGACACGTTGATCAAGGCAAGGATTACCATTTAGGACAATGGAGAACTCATCTGTGTGATCAATATCAGCAAGCGTTTTAAAGAATTGTGCGTACAAGTTTACACACATCACTTCCATCAATGTTTGGGTCACTTGTTTGTCCAGCCGATCTGTTGAATCCATCCTGCTATCAAGCACGTAGTCTGTGTCGTAGAAATACAATTGAAGATTTCGGGGGGGGGGGGGGGGGGGGGGGGCATTCATCAAGTAGCAAGCTATTTAGAAAGTGGTATATTTGCCCTTGAACCTTAAAAGTATATATCCCCTGGTTCCTACGACAAAGGCTTTTGTCATAATTGTAGATCCCAATGGATGTGAAAGCAAATGTATTGTTGTATGTGCAGACGCATGACCTAAAGTGTTTTGATAAAGCGTCATGGGCCGTGAACAATCGAACCAACTGCTCTGGCATTTCTTCTGAGGGCAGGACTACTTCACCTCTGCTGCACCACATACCTGCAGCCTCATATTGAAGTCGTTCAGCACCACAGAAGAAGCAATCAGAAACATCCTCAAGGCGATACACTATTACGACACAGTTCAACATGACATGAAGGTAGAGCCAACCAAGAACACGTCAAATACAGGACACAAATAAAGGACGTGCAAGGAAGAGGATACAAAGGAAGATGATTGTAGATATTAAGGCAATAAGTTCAGGCAGAAACGAAATGCATTCAAAATATATTGCATATATTTTCAAGAGCGAGTGTGTCAAAGTCGCAAGGAAACAATAAGAAGCATAGGAAAGCATATGGTTGTTAGGTTGTTCAGGTCACGAGAAAAGGGGTATTCAAGAGAAAACAAGGATCAACAAGTTAGACCTCAATCACAAATAGGAGGTGGACTATAATCCGTATAAAAAACGACACACATGGGGACAGACCTGAAGGACTTGCAGTGAAGGCAGGACCACCACCACCACCTGCAGTTCGCTGGCTGTATGTCAGGCGCCGGCGTTTCAGTTGTCGTTCACGCTTTTCTTCCGAAGACACCTGCCAGTCCAAACCACTTGGCCGACCCATACGCAAATTGCGACAATTTATGACGCAACACACTAACCATTCAAAAGCGATCCAAATAAAGCTTGAACTAATTTCAAACCCAAAACACAGATACCGCAGCATGATCCCAATTCCTTCATTGGATCAAAGATTGGATATCTTTGCTATGACTATGAAGAGAAGTTTATGAAAATATCAACGTAACAACAAAAGTACACCAACGTGCATATACCAATGAATGCATCGACTATGAAATCTATCGAGCAGTCACACTAAACACGCAAACAAACATCAACAAAACAAATCTCAAACACAAACACATTCAAAAGCATGATTAGGAGCATAGAAAACTCACAACTTCACCAAATCAATTTTTTTGCGTGCAGGAACACCTGTTACTAGACAAAGAAAAACATAAGTACTCACCCAAAGTTAAACCCGAAATCACAAATTTACAAACCTATAAGCTGAAAATCTCAAACAACACGAACTAATGAAAATCCACCTCAAACCCAGGAGGACAAAACCACAAACCTACCGACTTATTTGACCAACACAAAGAAGATTTAACATCCTAGACACCCCCATGCAAACACACAAATATCTGGGCCAACCAAATAAACACACACAACACATTTAAAACTCCATATATGGCAAGAAACGGCTCAGTCCATGCAAAACACTGAAACACCACACAAAAAAAACACCCTAGAAGCAGGCAATGCAAACAAGTAAACCCAAAAAACCGAACACATGGTTTCCAACACCAAAATTACACCAACGTGCATATACCAATGAATGCATAGACTTTGAAATACAATGAACAGCCCCACTAAACAAAACAAAAACAGCAATAAAACAAATCTCACACACAAAGACATTCAAAAGCATGAACACGAGCATACAACACTCACAACTTTACCGAATCAAATTTATTCGTGCAGGCATACCTGGTACCAGACAAAGAAAAACACAAGAATTCACCCAAAGTTAAAGCCGAAGTCACAATCTTACAAACGTATAAGTTGAAAATCTCAAACAACATGAAGCCATGAAAATCCACCTCAAGCCCAGGAGTAGGCAACCACGAACCTCCCAACTCATTTGACCACCACAAACAAGAGTTAATATCCCAGACACCCCCATGGAAGCACACAAATATCTACGAACAACCAACCAAACACACACAACGCAGAAAAAAACTCTATATATGGCAAGAAAAGGCCCAGTCCATGGAAAACACTGGAACAACACATAAAACACCCCAGAAGCAGTCAAGGAGGTAAACCCAAAAAACGAACACATGGTTTCCAACACACAAAAACCCATGGACCCAATCCGAAACCACCTAACGACAACCTTTAGGTTCCCACAGAAATACAAAAAAAAATCACACCCCAGGGGTTTTCACACATGAAAAAGGATGTAAGACAACAAATTGTACTCCCACACCCCGATCACATCCAACGAAGAAAGGAACGGGTTAAAGAGCAAGAAACAGACCCATGGAAGACACAGAAAAGCAATGAAAAAATTAATAGCAGAACACTCACAATCTCGGAAGAACGATCGAAGCGTTGGCCAAGCAGAAGGAAAGGAGAAAGCAAGCGTAGATAGGCACAAATAAAGCAATGAAATGATCCTGGCCATCTTGTAGGAGCCAGCCGCAAAAGCATCAAACAGTAAAAAAACGGCGCCCGCAGAGAAGAGGCGGTGGACGATGAAAACTGTCAGAGATATTTCCATGTGTGGCTATCCGGCGCTCTCCAATCGCTTCAGCAGTCAGAAGATATTTGCAGGTAATTTGAAGTTCTGTTGCTCGGAAGAGAGGGAAGAAAACGGAATGCCGCCGTTAGCCAAAGTTGCGCTAATAGGAGCACTTTCAAAGGGACGGCAGTAACGTTTAAATGATCGACCAACTAAATTAGACGATTTATTTATATCTAGATAAATATATATTATGAATTAGATATTATATGTGGATTCATAAGTAATGGTCACACTAAGAGTTAGGTAGAAAATAGTATACTAATACTGAAATAAATTAATTTAGACATGTAAGACTAAAGTCTAAAATAGGCCGAACATAGAGTCATATACTTAAGTACCAAACTATGTTTGGGAAGCCACATGGGCTGAAATATTAAAAACCAGTCAATTTAATTTAAAACAGTCTTGTTTGTTTAATGGGCTGAAATGGTCTTGAACTGAAATTAATGGTCTGAAATAAAACGTAAAAGGGAAAAGCGTTGACATTCAGCCGCGTCTTTCCAGACTTCTATTCCGAATAGGGAAAATGGAAACTAATAATCTAACCTTTTAGTAGTCTTCTTACAATAGTCTCACCTTTTCATTATTCATGAATAACCCTTGACCGATTTATGACATGTTATTCCAAGTTATTTTTTTATTTTTGCAAAACATTATGTGATCATAAGGTGGGAATTATGATATAATGTTTTACAAAGATAAGAAAATAACTTAGAATAACAGGTCATAAATCGGTCAGGGACCAGTGAATGAAGATGAGATGCAAAGGTTGTATTATTCATGAATAATGAATATTTATGGGACTATTGTAAAAAACCGTTAAAAGGTTGGATTATTAGTTTCCATTAATCCATTTTCCCATTTTCAGGCGCATAGGGCTTCTTCCTCAATCGATCGCTTCCCCCTACTATTTCTTCTTCAATTCCTAGCAAGGTTATCTACCAAATTGTTATGTATTTTTTACGTTCTCCCCCATTCTCCCAATCTCGAGCTTATCAAGTTGTCTTCCAATCGTAGCTGTACTCCATGTGCTCGATCTCTCGGCAATCGAATAGCCACTGAAGATTGGATTCCGTCTAGCAAGCTATCATCTTAAAAAAATTATCAGAAGGAAGAAGCCAGTCATCTTCTGTGCAACGGCCAGTGAATAGTGGTCTGGCGAAATTAACCTCAAGAAACTAGGAGAAATTTTAGGAAAAGTGAGCTACTTAGGCATGGACCGGTCCAACCGAACTTTTTTACGGGGGTTAAGGCCGGCCCGGGATTCTACCGGGACCAGGCCGGGTCGGGTAGCGGTTTTTTTTGCTTTTCTAATTAATTCCTACCCCCACCCACGCCAGACTCAAAATCCCTCCAAAACACCCAACCCAACCCGTCTACCACCCAAAGACTTTAAAAAAAAGTTGGCCCGGTACCAGGCAACCGGGCCGAACCGGTCCCGCACAATGGTGGGCCGGGCCGGTTCCCGGGCCGGGCAGACCGGAACCGGTCCATGCCTAGAGCTACTAATTCAATCAATTCGATATAATGTTTTGTTCATCTTAGTAAAGAGCTACAAGTTAAATCAATTTCTTAGAAGATGGGAGGTCAACCTTTAGGAGAAACCATGACCATGAGTATTAGTTCAAATATTTCCCAAACTTAAAAGTCATTATAATAATTATTTTGTTCAATTAATAAATTGTATGTCCTTTAATGTAATTATAAATTAATCCAGCTATCTTTAGCTCTTTTTCCCAAACGGATCTATTACATTCAGCTAACATTTGAGGTTCAACATTTAAAAATTCAGCTCCAAACATTAGTCTCTAATTCAAACAATAGTCCCTGATTCAGACACTAGCTCTCAGCTCCAGCTCGTTTTGCCAGAGTAAGAGCGCCTTTGGTAACCCAGTTTTTCAGCTTATCAAGCTTATCAGTCAACTTTTCTCTCAAACACGTAAATTTTGATTTTGCGCGCTGAATTACTTAAAAATAAGAAAAAGTAAGGCTGAAGTTACTTTTCTGGTTGTATTGATTGAAGTTATTATAGAAAATCATTTTAACTATTTTTTCATATAATTTTTTCTTTATTTTATTAATAAAATATATTTCAAATATAATTTTTTCATAAATCATCAGAATCACCCAATCCAGACACTTTAGCCAAAAATTCACAAACTTTATCAGAATCAACTAATACATCCGATTTCGGTATTACCAAACGGGCTCTAAAACAGTTAAGTCATAAATTAATATATAGGTATGTAAAACTAAAATCGGCTGAAAGTAGAGTCCTATATTAATTAATACGTATAATAAAATGAAGTAGTAAAGTCATAAATTGATTTAGGGATCTATTATACAAAACTTAAATAGATCGAACAAAATATCATGTACATTAGTAAAGTAAATGAGTAGTCACAACTTATTGTAATAATACACTACTCCCTATTAATAAATAAAAACTATGAGAAGAAATGATAAGGATGTGGCGTAACTAAATTATAATTATAATACTACCTCCGTTCCTAAAAATTCTTCCCGGTTTGACTTGGCACGTTTATTAAGAAAGTGGAATAAAGTGGAAATGTATGGTTGTGGTTGTGTAAGAAAAAAGTAAAATAAATGTGAGCCACACAAATTGTCCAAAATGAGAAAGTGGGAAGTATTTTTGGGAACAGCCCAAAAAGGAAAGTGGGAAGTATTTTTGGGAACGGAGGGAGTAATAATTACGTTACGTTTATGCAAGGAGGCCGACCAATAAGATAAGGAAGAAGGCCCGGAAGTCCATGTGAATATGCGATGCAGCGTTGGAGGTTGCTGCAGAGTGGTGCTTTGATATATACGAAATGCATGCTCTTATTCATATAAATGGTTGTGGATGGTAAACATAAAATTGAAACCCATAATTAATCAAAATACTTAGAGCTACAATATTAATTAACTATAAAATTAATAAATGTACTACTCGCATTTATTCATTATTAATTACTAACAATTGACTAGTAGATCATCACTAATATCGAAAGTACTCGGGTATCAAAGACTGGAGAGCCATATTATCTCTTATTATTGCACCACTCAAGTCAAATTGGTTGGCTAGTATGACTTCCATTCTCTGCTCTTGATCAATCACGTTATGTCGTTCTTGTTCAGCTTGATACATAGCGGTTTTGTGCTCATCACTCATATTGTATATCATACGAAGGTTATTTATATAAGTTGTTAACTGTTGAATCCTCCTCCTAGCTGTCAGCAACTGATATATTATCTCTTTTCCGCGTTCACTTATCTGACGTCTAGGCCCGTTCACAGATGCAGTAGATGATGACATTATTGGTAGACTGCTGAAACAAATGTGTAACAAATGAGTAGTATGATTTGTTTACACAACTAAATAGTGGAATGGCACCACAAAGTATAAATAGATTATAATACCATATAGCTTCGAAAATATGCTAATTTAATAGGAATCACTTAACATTTTGTGATAGCATTCTTGTCTTCTAAAATGAATGTGGTCGCTTGTTCAATTTGACGAACCTTTTTTGAGACGGAGGAAGTATATGCTAATGAGTTTTTTTTTTTTGAATAAAAAAATTGGCAAAATCTCACTCTAACGAAAAAAAATTCATCCTCTCATTAACCACAAATTCGGCATCCTTCCCTCATAAAAAATATTCAAAAAAATTGTTGAATGCTTCTCTTGAAAATTGTGTCAAATTTCTGGAGCGTAGTACTACGAAGCACTACAAACATGCATCATGTTTTTCAATGAATTCCAAAAAAGGTCACTTTTCAAAACATGCAAGTGTTTTTACTTTTTAGGGTATATACATTTGAGTTATATTTTAAAAATCATCATTTTTTGCTCAATCATGAATCTTGAATTATTGGACAGAAATAGGTTATCGATTAGCTGTGTAATTTATTGGATCATCTTCATGCAAAATGTTTGTTATTCAATTACAATTACATGCGCTAATATTAAGTATGAGTGAAACTTTGAAGTAAAAGAATAACACAGGATGTTAAGTTGCCAACCATTAACAATATAAAAAATAATATAATGTGTGCATAATTTCGGTTTACCTGTTAGGAGCACAAAAATACGAATGATATGTGTGACTATGAGAAGTGGAACTGTTGAAGTATATTGGTGGTATATTTATACATTCATAAATATATAATTGTGTACCCCGCTAATTTAGGAATTATTTCTAAATTTAAATTTAAAACATAAATATACTAAGAAATTTAATTGAGAAGATACTGAATATAATGACATATATATTAGGCACGTTAACATTTATCATTTGTATATACATACTACATGCGTTGTGAAAATTAGACAATTGGAATTATTATTCCATTTAAAACTTAGATACCGAATTTAAAGAATGGACGAGATCAGCTATTAGTTCCAAATCTAGCTATATATGTTATCATATGGTAGTACTTTTTTAATTCTTGCAACATTGTGATTTTTGCACTATTCACATATCTTACTTTGACCATGATTTTCTACTGATATACATAATCAAATTATTACGTATAAAATATTATTGAATTCCTATCGATGTGAATTTCCAAAATATTAACATTTTATAATGTTTACTAATACAAAATTAAATATAATTACAGTCAAAGTTGTGCGTTGGCAAACGTGAAAGTCAAACTGTTGCAAGAATTAAAGAACGGAGGCTTCCTCCGTTCTTTTATTCTTGCAACATTGTGATTTTTGCACTATTCACAAAAATCACTTTGACCACGATTTTCTACTAATATACATAATCAAATTATTACGTATACAATGCTATTGAATTCATATCAATGTGAATTTCCAAAATATCAACCTTTTATAATGTTAACTAATACGGAGTAACTAAATACAATTACAGTCAAAGTTGTGCATTTGAAAGAAGTCAATATCCTAAAATATGTTGATATATATAAGTTGATGAATACGGAGTACCCTACATACATGAGTTGTATCCTAAAATATGTTGATATATATAAGTTGATGAATACGGAGTACCCTACATACATGAGTTGTATACTAGGGACTAGAGTGTATTGTATTAGGCTTGACCTTTTTACAATGTTTAGACTTATCAATGTTACATTTCTTATGGTAAATAATCCCCTTCTATTAAATCAACGTGTCGTTTAATTGAGACATGATTTACAACACAACTTGAAACTGACTCAAACCAATCTCTAACATTAGGAGCAACTACGCTAGCCCTAGCAAGACCATGAGCGGCGCACTTCGTAGACCTTTTACAAAAGGAGATCCTAAAATCGCCATTTTCCAATAGTGAACTTCTAATGTCATTGATCAAGTACAAGAACCATATAAGAATTTCATCCTCCCTTAGCATACTCTGTATGATCGATTAGCTTGTTTTTACTTGGACTGTAATTTGTTGGTGCGGTCTGAACTGGTCTAGTCTAGTCTGAACTGGTCTGGTAAACGCTTGGTCTCTGTGTATTATATAACTACGGAGGTCAAGTCTAGTCTGATCCGTTTAAGTCTGGTTTGGTCTAGTCCGATCTAGTCTGGTATGATCTGTTTAGGTCTGGTCTAGTCTTGTCTGGGACTGAAAAAGTCCAAGAAAAAACATCCTTAGACATCTGACTTAATAAGCACCCGTTGCTAACATTGTTGTATAGCTCCGGTAATTGTGGCTAATATCCAATTGGTATACCGTGGGAGCAGCCCACGATGAGCATGGTGCTCCCACGGGCAAAAACGTGTGTTACTGTTCACGCGCGTGAACAATAACTTTCTTTTTCATTGTCCTGGAGCATAATGATGTAAGTCGCGTGTAAGGAAATGTAACACACGCATATAAGAAATGTAACTGCATGATGGTCGAAAAGTAACTTGTCTAATACGGATAAAAGAAAAAAACACTGATTTCAATGAAAACAATGGGTCCAATTGCTCAATTACTTTACCAAAATAGTGAATATGTTTTATTTTTAATAGACCATACAAAATGTTTTTTTAAAATTATTTTTTGCTAAAAAATCATTTTTTAACCAAACAAATTGATCGTTTTTCTAAAAAATCATTTGTTTTTGCAATGATATTTTTGCAAGGGTTTATTTTGTTATGTAACACATGTTATGAAAAATGTAAATCGCGTTGATGAAAAATCTAACTTAGGTGTATGCAAAATGTGACTTGTTAAGGCAAGTCCAAATGAAAGTTACGCATAGGAAGATGTAACTCACGCATAAAAAAGATGTAACTCGCACATAAGAATATGTAACTCCATATACTATCAAATGTAAACAATGAAACAAGGAGTTTAATTGCTCAATTAATTAAACTAAATAGTTAATATGTTTTGTTTTTAGTATTAAGACCATTGATGAAACGGTTAGCAACACAAGAGGGGGGGGGGGGGGGGGGGGTGAATTGTGTTTGTGTAGAACCGTGGCAGTTTTTCGCCCAGTTCTAATGTGGGGTTCAGGGAATTGCAAACTAGTAAAATGCACAAGGATTTAACGAGGAAAAATCCCTTGGCTCAAAGGGATTAAAAAACCTCGACCTCCCTCGAAGGAATTTTAAACAATTTCACTAAAAAGCCATTTGTGGTTACAAGCTGGTAAATCCTCCTAATCTACCCTTGAGCCACCCCAACTCTAACCTCTCTAGGAAGAGTCATGCATCTCTACCTTGCGGGTAGAGAGCCTCTCAGCTTTACAACAAAGCTCTAACATACACGACCCCAACCCGAGGAAGCTATACTTTATCGTTTCCTCAAAATCTAGTTACAAGATAAAGAAGGGAAAAGAAACTATATCTAGAACTTCGAGAGCAGGTTCAGGTGCCTTGGACTTTATAACTCTTTGTAAGTGTTTCTCTCTGTAATTGCTCGGTTAAGCACACCTCTCTTCTTTTGGTCTTCAAATATATATATATAGGATCAAATGAGAACAATGCTTAACGTGAGAACGTGAGAACACCATATTTACGCCACTGTGATGCACAATGAGACTCGCCCAATGCACTTTTTCGTGTTTGGCATAATATTTACCAAAATGCCACTGTGTTATTTATATTGGCTTGTTTTGAGCAAAGTCGAAATGTGCACTAGACGGGCTCTATGATGTATCACATTGGGTTAATTGTGAGTGTTCTCACGTTAAGCATCGTTCTCATTGGAACCGCACCTTATATATATATATATATATATATATATATATATATATATATATATATATATATATATATATATATCGGAAGATGTCTGTTGATTCTCCTTTCCTTTGAAAGCATGGTAGACTTTCCTTGATGATTTTGAATTACTTTCCTTTTAGTAGTTTCTGTCTTATTCGTTCAATCAACTCATGATTTACACACCATTATATAAGGAAGCACAGATTCACTTATCATGTAAATATGCAATGGATATTAAGTATCAATAAGATATGTAGTTAAGTCACGCTACGATAATATTCTTACCAAAAGAGATTTCGGTTGACCTTTATGGAAAGATAACTTGGTCTCTTTGCATATATAAAAGGTTATGGTTAATTACCATTTAAGTGGCAAGGTATTTATTTAAGTGACACATATATAGGTTAAGTCATTAAAGTAAATGATTAGTCATGTATGAGAGATGTGCCACGTGTAAAGTAATTTAGCTTCATAGATGAGGTATTGTCAGGCAGGCATATATCCATTAAATCACTTATCAGACATGACAATTATTTATATCAAACAGAACAAAGTTCGTTCCTGATAGAACCAATTTCCTTTAGAGATGCAATGGCCACATCCGAGGCCATTTATTGGAAGGATGCCATTAAAAGTGAAATGGACTCTATTGTTCAAAATGGAACATGGGAGCTCGTTTAACTTCCTCCTGGTTGTACCACTATTGGATGTAAATGGATTTTTAAAAAGAAGTTAAAACCAGATGGAACCATTGACAAATATAAGGCCAGATTAGTTGCTAAGGGTTATAAACAAAAAGAAGATATTGACTTTTTCGATACATATGCTCCTGTTGCAAGAATGACCACGATAAGAATGCTCATAGCATTGGCCTCCGTATATGGTCTTAAAATTCATCAAATGGATGTTAAGACAGCTTTTCTTCATGGTGACCTTGAAGAAGAAATTTATATGGATCAGCCTGAGGGATTTGTGGCAAAAGGCAATGAGACAAAAGTTTGTAAATTAGTTAAGTCTTTATATGGACTTAAGCAAGCCCCTAAGCAATGGAATGAAAAATTTGATAAAATAATTTTTTCGTTTGGATTTACTCTTATAGATGCTGATCAAAGTGCTTATTATAAATGTAAAGGTGATGTAAGTATTATTTTATGCCTATATGTTGATGATATATTATTATTTGGCACTAATGATAATATTATTTTTGAGACTAAGTCATTTTTGAAAACTAAGTTTGAAATGAAGGATATGGGGGTGGCTGAAGTAATTCTTGGACTAAAGTTGATTAGATCAACTGAAGGCATTTCTATTTCTCAGTCACATTATATTGAAAAATTAATTGAGAAATTTGGATTTAAAAATAGTAGAATTGCTAAAACACCTTATGATCCTTCAGTAGCTTTGTATAAAAATGAAAGTGGTGTTCCTGTGTCTCAATTAAGATATTCTCAGATGATTGGTAGCTTGGGTTACTTAGCTAACTGTACTAGACCTGATATTGCATTTTCAGTGTCTAAAATGAGTCGGTACACTTGTTGTCCAAACAGAACTCATTGGGAGGCCTTAAATAGAGTATTTAGATACTTGAAAGGAAATATTTCCTTGTGTTTGCATTATGGCAAATATCCTCCTGTTCTTGAAGGATATAGTGATGCAAGCTGGATAGCTAAGAACTCTGGGAGTTATGGGTGTACTGGCTATGTGTTTACATTTGTCACTTAAAAAAGTACTTATTGCTTGTGTTTTGAATTTTTTACGTTTTTCATTGTAGAAAGTAAATTAGTTTAATTTTTTATGGAAAAATATTTATGCTTAGGAACCGATAAAAGTAAGAACCGAACCGTTTATTATTGGTTCGGTTCCATATTTGTTCTTGAAATTTTAGATAGGAACCTATTGAGTTTAAGTTCCGGTATATACAAAGGCCCAACACAAACCTTCGAATTATAGGGGTGATTAACAAAAGAAAGTGTTTAAGAAAGATTAATGGCCAATAAGATCACTCAATAGCTCCAATTGTATTATCGTAATAGTGATTACAGAGAAATGGACGAATGGTAGTTACGGTCCACTGTCTAATGCAAGAGCTAGAGTAAGTATTATGCTTGTGAGTATTAAAATGCTAACCCCTTACAATGTAGTAAATACTACTATTTATACTTGTAGTGAGTAGGTGAGGTTAATGACGTGGTCGAATCCGATTGGTTGTTTTCTTTGCCACTTGTGCATCCATGGTTCCACTTGGGGTGCCCATGCTCCTGCATTAAATGCGTCCCGCCACTTGCAAGGCTTTCTCGACCGGTGCTTCAGTCTACCGTACTCAGCAGCAAAGGATGACCTCCCTTAAGTACGGTATTCCACCCGTTCGGCAACCACCGAACGGCTGTTTGGTATGGACGAACCCTAATATTTTGGGATATTTTGGGCCAGTCTATTGGGCCAGACCCTAATATCCCAACATAATCGAACCGATTTGATTAGTTAGATTTTTTTGTAACGGTTCCACTAATTCCATATAAGAATCGAACCGGTCTCAGGCCTACTCTGAACTGCAGCACAAACGGGGGTCATCGATTTTAGATTTGAGGCCGGAGTTTCCAGTCTACACATGTATGCTAATATCGAATGCGAATGATTTCTTTCAAGGAAGACAACGAATAGGTAGATGGCGATTGTGTTTGGTATATGGCGATTGTGAACTTTGCTATGTCTCATCAGAGAGTAAGAGGACTTTAGGATCTGCTATTTTGAGTTTGTTGTAGTGGTAAAGAGTACAGTGACCTCAAGGGTCAAGAAGAACTCTCTTAGGAGGTGACCATCTCATAATCCGACTGTAGGACTTTTCTTGAGTTTAAATGGAGTGCATTAGTGATAGTTGGCGGATCTTGAGTGTTTAACGGGTTGTAAGTGTAAACCATTGGTTAAATTAATAAAAGTTGACGTAAGAAAAACATAATAATCCTGATAAATCTGTTATGGATAAAATAGAAATCTTTTTTAAGTTTCTAAACATGTGATCAAATGGGTCCTAAATGTTGGGGAAAACACAACTCCCGAATCTCTTCCAGAATCACAAGCTCATAGCACTCTTGTACCCTCACACACACCCTCACAATACAAAGATACAATATGACAATATCACTTAGGATTATACAATTGAAATGTACATGCAATATTTATAAGTAAATAGGTGGCTCACCTCACTCTTTGTGTATGAGACTATTTCATTCTCAATCTCCTCTCTCAAGGAGACTCTCACTCATTCAAGAGCTCTCTTTAAGGAGGCTCTAACCAGGCTCTCGCATAGGAATGAATAGTCTCATTCCTATTTATACTAATCTCTTTAAGACTTTTGTAAAACTTCCTATATAACACTACACTTCCTAGAGTCTTCCAAGAAATATCCATGCACAAGCTTCAATTCCCGCGACATAGTGACATGGTTAGCGGCACAGTGACACGTTTGACGGTGATACTGACATATGAAAGTGACTTGAAAGCCGACAGTGACATTCAATAGTTACATAAAATCGCAGTGACATAAATTCGACAGTGACATAACGTTAGGCAGTGACATCTGTTAGTCACTTTTTGGAAATTAACTTTAATTTAGTAATATTGAAGGAAAAAAAAACCTATTTTTTCCCACCCCTAATTGCCACTACATTTCTTTGAAAAGCGGCATTTATAATTTGGGCTTTTTCTTTGAATATTATCAAATTAAAGCTGGTTTCCGAAAATGAGACCATTTTCTTAAAAAGACAAAAATGTGACTAAGAAGATCACGTATTTGGAAAAACATGATGTCACTGAATTTTTTATGTCACTGTCAGATTTTTATGTCACTATTTCATGTCACGGTTAGATATTTATGTCACTTTTGAATGTCACTATTGCCGTAAAACATGTCACTAACCGTGAAACATGTCACTATATCGGCTGAAATTTTCCGACAACCTTTTCCGGAAAACCTTTTTCGGTGAAACTGTATACCACCACTAGCGCTACCACCGGCCACCACCAACCACCAACCACCGACTATCATCGACAACCACCAATATAGCCAAACCCTCATCCTGTACAACCCCCACCAACCGCCACCATCCCTCTTGCACCCAACCTTCTGCCATAACCAAGCAACCATCGATAACCCTTTCCCCATCTCCCCCGCCACCGCTTGATCTGCCACCCCAACCGCTCAACAGTTACTTTAGAAAATAAAGGTCTGCCTCAGATCCAAGAAGAAGGACAACGAATCATAGGATAGGGGAAGAGGAGAAGAAACCGAGGAAGGCGATCAGATCTGCGGCGAAGAGGAACGACGACGATGAGCAACAGTGGCGACAAAGAAGAGGTTGTGGCAAGGCGAGGCGAGGCGGCGGCGTCACAGAGGTAGCGGTGAGGTGAGACGGTGGCGTTGAAGAGGCAGCGGCGAGGCGAGGTGAGACGATGGCGAAGAGGCGATGCTGGCTCCAGTGAGGTGATGAAGTGCTGGAATGAGATGACAGGGGCTCCTCTGATTTCTTTTAATTTGGGCGGAAGTGCAGGTGTGAAATTAGGGCAACAACTCATTAATTTTGGTCACATTTGGGGAAAGAAAAAATTAAGTCATAGTTTGGGAAATGTTAAGGTCAATAGTCATATCTATGTCATTCTTTCTTATCCCTCCGGTCCTTATTAAACTTTACAGTTTGACTTCACACATATTAAGGAAACAAATTTGAATTTACTGTAGAGTACACTGTTTGGCACTGTTTTGCACTATTTGGTGTAGATTTATTTGCCAAATAAGGCAAATAAAGAAGTGTAAAGTTTAATATGGGACGGCCAAAAAGCAAAGTGTAAAGTTAATTAAGGACCGGAGGGAGTATAATTTTTGTGTGAAACCCAACAATTACTACGTATGTATTTCTATAACTAAACCTAACTATATATATATATATATATATATTTATATATATATATTATTGTGAATTAAATTTTAAGTTCATTCATTGATGATGTGGCAATTACGAACGAATTACTTGACATTTATTTATTAATTTATGTGTTTATATGTTTCATGCCACGTAAACACGGTGCCATTTAGACTATTATACGGTACATCCGGGTGTACATATACACCCGGTATTTTTGGAATTTCCTGCAACTTCAAGCCTTTTGATTCTTGTTCTGCCGCTATCCTTCCTTTTATTTCTTTTCCAGCTGCCCCGTTCCTTTTCTTTCCTGCTAGTTGTTTTACATTTTGTGTTTTATCTTTTTGATTTTTTTTGTTTCTTTTAGGTTAGTTAGTTTACTTTCTTTTCTTTTATCTTTTTATTCTTTTCGTTTCTTTCTTTTCTTGTTTCCTTCTTTCTTTTTCTTTATACTCCGTATATTAATACCGAGCACATTAGAGAGCTTTACTTTAAACTCAAATAACTAAAGTGTCTAAAAAGAATGGACATACACAAATTAGCTTTTGAATTTTTGAAAACTCATTTTATAAGTTATGCATGTCCATTTAGTACATTCGTTATGCTCATTTTAAAATGTTATATCAATGCATATTTCAAAAGTCTCATATTACATTAGATTCACATATAATTTGATTATAGACACGAGACCACAAATCATTATACTCAATAGCACGATTCTAATACTCAATAACGTAGGTTTGATGCTCACTGAAAATGTCTTGATGCTCAACGAACAAAACTTACAATTTTTATATCAATGCTCATCTTATAAGTTATATATGCTCATTTGTATAGGTCTGATGCTCATTAAAACTTCATTAATGCTCATTTAACATTACGATTTTATAAGGTTTGATTCTCATTAAAAATTCATTAATGATCTTATAAGGTTTGATGCTCATTGAAAACGTCGTTATGTCAAACTAACAAACTTTACGATTTTCATATCAATTAACATTTTGAAAGTTACGTATGGTAATTTTGTATTGATGTTATGCTCATTTTAAAATGTCATATCAATGCATATTTCAAAAGTATCATATTACACTAAATTCACATATTGAAATTCATAAGAGTGTATTATAAATATAATTTAATAAGTTTTTTATTAAAAAAAAAATAAGAAAAAGAACAAAAATTAGAAGATATGAAGTTGAGACTGTGTTACTCATTGTTAGCCTCGTAATACTCAATAAAATAGGTTGGATGCTCACTAAACGTACAATATTGCTCATTTAGTGGAAGCCGTGAATTTTCGCTTAAATTACAAATATGGCACCAAATTTTTTTTGGTCTATATTAGTGATTGAGCTGTCTTTCTTACTTGGGCCGGGTGTACGTACACCCGGATGCACTATATACGAACTCCGAATAGTCTTGTGTAAAATGTTTGAGAAAATTGCTCCGTATAGGATTAATTCATACCAATTTTACATAAAGAGGACCTAGAATAGTTTCTTCAATACGTGCCACTTATTTAGTTCTATTTAAGTAAACTTAATTTTACATTCCTTCTTTTACCCCTTTAGCTATTTATCCTCCGGCTTTGACCTGCCTCAGACCTCCGGCTTAAAATAGAACATATTTTTACGGCAAACAATTCGAACTCATATCCCCGTCAGAAGCCAATCGGCCGTACTCATGTTATTAGTCGTCTTCTCTGGCAGACATCAAGTAGAGCAGCAAGGTAAAAAAGGAAAACACAAACGGAGACTTGAGTTCGAATTTTGTGGAAAACACAAACAGAGTTCACTCCAGGCCGACGACGCATCACCACAGCCACCATGTCCGACCAAGTCTGTGACCATCAGAATTTATTGTCTATTTATTGTCTACTTATTGTCTAAGTACTGTCTCTTATGTAATTTAAAATTCTTAGAAAAAGTAATTTTATTTTTTATAATAAGTTAGTAGGAATTAAAAATACAAAATTCAGATCTAAAAATCTCTGATTACGAATCTCGCAATTTCCAATCCCATCAATCAGGCCTGAAATATAATTACCGGAGATGAACAACATCTCGTCGGAGAAGAAGGTTGCCTCTTCGCCGGAGCAGCGGAGCAGGATCGCCGGAACAGAAGTCGCCGGACCAGCGGACCAATGGTGGAGCAGATGGTTGTGGTGTGTAGAAACCGCAAGAGAGAAGCAGGGGTGCTGCATATGATGAGCAGGATTGAGAGAGTCGGTGAGGCAATCCTTTGGCTTGAATAGTTTATTAAAAGAGAGTATTGTGGTCATTCCATGTGTAGTTAAGTCTTACGTCAAGCTGCAGTCTTAGTTTTGGAAAATTAGTAGGATTAGATCCTATTTGTAAAATTTCCCCTAAATGTTTTCACTTAAAACAAAATTTATTTACTACATACTCCTCCGTAAAAATGTGTTCATTTAATGAGCTAATTAATGAAAGAGTCCCTGTTTTCTCTTTTCTTCACACATTGACTTTTCATAGAAGTATTTCCTTTGAATTGAATTTTCCATGTATGTTCCACAAATGTATACTCTGTATGAACCTTCCTTTTCTCTTCTTACAACTGTTCCTTTTTTATTACCAAAGTTGGTTGCGAGAAGGGGAGGAAAGATTTACATCATTTATATAATATTTGGTGTAGAAATTAGGTACGTAAAAGAACACTTTCCCACTGAGTACCTAACAGCGGTTGACTTTCTATTCCATCATATTGCTTTTCTACCAAGAATAATTATACCCAATGAGAGGGCCAAGTCTTCTTGTTTTGGTATTCAGAAGTAATGAAATCTCGTACGTACATACTTTTATGTTATACTACTTAATTATTTAATTATATTCCATGTCTTTGACCGAGTAATTATATTTTCTTTTTATGTCATTTTGTAGTTTATTTATTGTTATAATTTGACGTCAAAACAAACCTTTTTCCACTTATTTTTATTAACTAGCTAAGCGTGCTTTATAGATTCTTTAGTTCATGTACGTCGTACGTATATACATATATTTTGTTTGATACTACGTACATGACACTACTTAAACCGGAAAATATACCCAGTCAAACATATAAAATACGAACACTGTAAAATAATTACTTGTTCTCTATTAATTACGTGTTCTCAATTAATATTTCATTTTCTACTTTTGTGTATATACAGGTTTTAATTTGTTATATTCAAACGTATTGAGATATTTGATATTTTACCATTCATATGCATATGCCCTCTCTAATTCAAATTTATTCACACTTATTTTCAATTTTATCAAAACGCGTGGTTCTTGGGATATACGAAGTAAGTGCTAGCTAGTATATCTCCTACGGAGTATTAGATATCTATAGTGTTCTTTATATACATATATACATACATACATATGTGTGTAGTGTACGTGTAGTTATTAAATTGGGAAAACTGTCAAATAGATCCTCGAACTTTCATAAAAAAGTCAATTAAGACCTTCTATAGAAGACTATGTCCGGTTGTCGCGATTTGGGGCGGTTCTCGATGGAATTTTTTGATGAAATTTTTTGAACATCTTATTCACCAAGTCTAGTTTACTCATACCAAATTTGAGCTAAAAATTTAATCGGGAGCGCATTCAAATTAATTCGAGAACGCAAAAATGCGCAGTTATCTTCAAGAATTAATTTAAATGTGTTCCCGATTGAATTTTTAGCTGAAATTTGGTATGAGTAAACTAGACTTGGTGAGTAAGATGCTCAAAAAACTTCATCAAAAAATTCTAACGGGAACTGTCCCAAATCGTGACGGCTAGACAGAACCTCCTATAGAAAGACTTAATTGACCTTTTTATGAAAGTTCGGGGATCTATTTGACAATTTTCCCTATTAAATTTAATTATTATGTAAAGAACTAAGTTTAACTTATGCTGAATCAAGCATTAGTGTTAATAATGACGAAAAAGTTCTCCATATTGACTTTTCTTGATTAATGGTGATGAACATTGGACAATGATTTTAGTAATTATATTTGTATAGAATTTATAAATTTTATACTTTTATGAAATTTTTTTCATAAGAAACATTTTGATATAATTTTCATACTCTAAATAATTTTGTATTAAAAAATATTATTAGTCAAAATTGATTATCATTACCAAGAAAAGTCAATTTGACGAATCTTTTCAGGATGGTGAGAGTATAAAATAGAGAAAATGAATACAAGGAAATGAATATTGTTTAGGAGTAAATACAGTATCTTCCTAGAAAGAACATACGGAGTATGTAGTACTTAAATGAGTATTAACAAACATCAGGCTTTCTTTGTAGCGTATAAAAGATCGATTGAAGTATTAAACTATAAATTTCGTTGAACTTGACTGAAAAGTTTGACATCACAACATTAATCACGTTGACTTACGTTTTTTTGTATAGCTTTTAACAATGCATGCGAGACAATGTCACAATATTAATTAATTACTACATCCCACCATCCAAGAAAAAAATAGTCTTATTTATAATAATATTAATTTTGTTAATATTAAAAACATCAAACATAATTAAGGTACATACAAGGGGAAATTTTCAAATTTTCATAACAAATGACTTGTTCATAGCTTTAGCGGAGTAAAGAAATGGCGTCCGAGAATTATTGCGTGGAATATTAAATTTCACATGCAAGAAGTGAACCCGTTTAGAGCTTTAGGCCCTAGGCCACACGTACGTTGCCATTTGACTATCTTTTTATATTCAGTAGAACATTGGCTAATTTAATTTAGGTAGATTCTATGGTACCCTTAAGATATCATACTTTTGTCCACATGGACCAATCAGAATGATGTAGTTGAATTATTTAAATTTAAATTAATAATGATGAAATGATTTGAACCAATCAAGTGAATGATAGGTACGATACCTCATTTTTTAAATGGGTACCAGAATTGTCACCTTTAATTTATTCACTCATTTTCCAAACATGCCGTAGTAAATTATACCATGCTCTTAGTACGGACAGCATTTTTGTAATTAACTCTAACTTAGAGGTTGATAGTAGTTAGGACCTCTCATTTCTTGTGTTCGTCGTTATGCTGCCGTCCTCTGCAGGTCTTTGTTTTAATTTCGTTTTTATTTTCTTTTGTCTTTTGTTTTCTCACAAGTACTCCCTATGTCCCATAGAATTCTTCCCATTTTTCTTTTTGGGTCGTCCTAAAAAATTCTTTCCACTTACTATTTTTGGACAATTTGTGTGGTTCACATTCATTTCACATTTTTCTTACATAACTACAACCACATATTTCCATTTTATTTCACTTTCTTAATCTCTGTGCCAAGTCAAAGTGGGTAGGATTCTGGGATGGAGGGAGTACGTTTCTAGCTCTGTGCTTTTAGCCTCTTTTACTATTTTGTTTTCTTTGTTTTTCTCTACTTTTTTATTCAAGAAACTTTTGCTTTAATTTTTTATTCATGAAATACCTATTTTGTTTTTTTTTTCTTTTTCAATCAACCTTCTAACTTTTTTTTAATTTGTGGATTATAAAATATTTTAGATATTAATGTTTTATTCTTCTATTTAAATTTAAGATAAGTATTTATTAGTTATTACATATTATGTGTTAATTACTGACATGAGCTTTGTGTTATACTAAAATGAGTATAGTGTAAACTAAATATGCACAAATAAACATTTGAACACATTAGAGAATTCGAACGGGCTTTTGAATTTTGTGATGCTCATTTTGTAAGTTACTTAGGTTCATCTCGTACTGGTTTATGCTCATTTCAAAATGTCATATTAATGCATATTTCAAAACTATAAAATTAGAATCACATAAGAGTTAGATTATATACATGACATCAGAGATCATGATACTCAATAGAGGAGGTTTGATGTTCAATGAAAATGTTTTCATGCTCAACTAACAAAGCTTATTATTTTTATATCATTGCTCATTTGGTAAGTAATGTATGCTTATTTTGTACTGGTATTATGCTTAATTTAAAAGGTTATATCAATGCATATTTCAAAAGTTCCATGTTACATTAGATTCAAGTAAAAGTTGATTATAGATACGAAGGCACATACAATGATACCCAATTGCATATTTGTAATATTCAATAGATGAGGTTTGGTGTTCAATGAAAATGTCTTGATACTCAACTAAAAATACTTATGAGTTTCATATGAATGCTCATTTTGTAAATTACGTACACTCAACTGCTACTCATGTAATGTTAATTTTTAAAATGTCATAACAATGCATATTTCAAAAGTACCATATTACATTAGATTGCATATTGAAATTCATAGAAATTGATTATAGATATAATTTAATGAGTTCTTATAAAAGAAAAAATAAGGAAAAGAAAGTGGATTGCAATATATGAAGTTGATATCACAATACTCATTATTCGGCTCTTAATGCTCTGTAGCATATGTCTAATGCTCATTAAAAGTGTGTTAATGCTCGTCTAAATAAAACCATGATTTTCATTGAAATTATGAAAATGCCACCATTTTTTAGATGTGATATCAACTTTCTTGTAATAACATGGTGCTCATTATTAGACTCTTAATACTCATTAAAATTGGACTATTGCTCATTTACAGTACACTAATGCTCAGTTAACAGTACAAAAATGCCACCGACTGTACAGTGCTCATCGTACAACTGGTTGTACGATGGACGGATTCAAGTTTGATACTACCTCTGTCCCTTAAAACTTTGTCAAAGTTGACCGACACGGAGAACAATAAAGTAAAAACTGTGTGGTTGAGGTTTGTGCAGAGTAGAGAGAAATAACACAAACCACAAAATAATTGATTAAAAGGGAAAGTGATAAAATTTTTTGGGACGTCCCAAACAAGAAAGATAACAATGTTTTAAGGGACGGAGGGAGTATTAAAAAAACTTTTCGGTCAGACATACGGTATCCAATTACAAAATGGGTAGCGTACTTATCATTTAATTGATTGGTTCATAGTATTATATCACTTTTAATTTTCATTTAAATAATTCAATCAAAATATTTTAATTGATCCATTTGAATAAAAGTATAATACTCATAGATTATTATGTTTAGAATATACCTTTTCTAAACATTAGTTTGGTAAACTCAAGGGGGTTATGGATTTTGTAATATAAATTATTGCCCAGCACAACGTAACAGTCTTTGACAAAATTTGTTGCTATCTATAATGTTTTCTTTTGATACTGAAAATAGTTCAAAAGAAAACATCCATACATAATACGGAGTATCCGGCCACTAGTAAGTGCGGGCAGGCCCGAGCCTATACCGGTCTGATTCAAATTCTGAATCGGATGTTTAAGGGTAGAGATAGGGTCTAGGGAGGAACCGAAATCATAACCATGCATGAAAACATGTACTAGTTCTAGGCCTCCGGTTTTGTACCGCACCGTTTTTTGGTCTATTTAAAAAAAAATCAAAAAAGATTATAGATGATACCGATTGATCAAAATTGGACCGAGCCATTCCCGATCCTATCTTAGATTTACCGTCCAGTTTGAACCGGTTCCGAAATACCAGTTACTCCAGTTACTCTCCGAAACAAAAAAAATCAGGATTCCGGGAAAATTAATTCAACTCTTGAACCTGATCCAGCTCTACTTAATTACTATCAAAGAAACAATGTTACAATCACAACCCTTCACCCAAAAACACATTTCCATTCACAACTCAATAAATCAAAAACTCAATAAATCATACACTTTCATACGGATTTTTATTCATAGTAAGTACAATAAAAAAAATATTATTCACAGTTCACACTTCTTAAATACATTACTGGACATTTCCTAGAAGGGACTTCGATCACTTGCAATTCAAGGACAAAATGGAAAAGTATATAGACTTGAAATGTGAAGCAAAATGAAAACGAGTAAAATAAATACACGTGGATAGGATGCATGGAAAATTATGGTCGTGAAAAGTCTTGGGAACCAAAGACATAAGAAGGTTGGATTCTAGTTTGATAGTTGGGGCTGGTGAGCTGCACCGACTGCTACAGTGTTAGAACCAATAATAGCATTAAGTCAGCAGTTTGAAGCTGACATTCATTCTCCATCACAACCTAATCAACCAACCCTTGAACTTCCCAAACACTATATAATAAACCTCTCATAGCTCTTCTTCCCCACAATTCAAAGCCAAAATATTAACTACCATAGCTTTCGTCCGATCCCCCCGCCCCGAACAAACCGCCCCCCTAAGCGATGACCGGGAGCATTGCTAAACCGATCACCACCTTCTTCTTCTTGACCGGGAGCATTGCTAAACCGATCACCACCTTCTTCTTCTTCGCCGTTCTGATTTTATGTGCAAATGCAACTCTTCAGCGGCGTCAGTTTGTTGTATGCCATCATTTTTAAATATGCTTTTCTTTACTTATGTTCCATTTGCACAGAATAAGTAGTTTTTGACTTACTTAATCGAAAAGTGAGCGCCATCGAACGCTTTTCCTTTCAAAGAATCAGCAGATTCAGTCGTTTCAACTAAATAAACTCACAAAATATAATGTTCTCTTACCGGTTACTAATTTAGTTATGATGGGGATGTTGTGTAACAGATTCAATCAACGCCAGTGACGAGGCTATGCAATACCCGCAACACAATAACAGTGAATGGGCAGTTCCCGGGACCCACCTTGGATGTGAGCAATGGTGATACCTTAGAGATCAAGGTTATCAATAATGCGAGATACAATATCACTATTCACTGGTAGGTCTCCCAAATCTAAACAATTGTCTTTTTCAAACAATTTTTGTCCGGAAAAGGACTTATTTTTGTTCTAAAGAAGCCCGTTTTAAAAAAAGTAGATTCTACGTTATTCTTTAAGGTATCATACCTTTGTCCACATGGACCAATAAGAATGATGTAGTTGAATTATTTAAATTTAAATTAAAAATGATGTCATGATTTGAACCAATCAAGTGAGTGGTAGGTACGGTACCCCATTTTTTAAATGGGTACCGGAATTGTCACCTTTCAAAAAACGTCACAAACCAATTATATACGTAGGGTGATATATTTAGCCATATTGTCTATTTTTCGGCTTAACAGTCTTATCAACTAAAATAAGTAACTTTTGATATTACACACACTACAAAAAAATTCGTCTGTAGTCACGGACTTAGTCACGGACCGTAGTGCAAAAAATCCGTGACTAATGTGTGTAATATTAAAAATAAGTAAGGTTGAAGTTATTTTTTTGATTGAATAGGCTGGAGTTACGGTAGAGGATCAATTTAGTTACTTTGAATATAATATATTCTTTATTTTATTAATAAAGTATATATTAAATATAATTTTTTCATAATTCAGCAGAATCAATCAATCCAGCCACTTCAATCATAATTTCATTAATTTTATAGAAATTGCTCTAAATAGGAGCAAAAATATTTTGAAATTCCAAAATAGGAGTATCATATTTTTATTCCCTGAATAAGAGTAATCTGCTAAGTTTGGAAAAATGCCATATTTTAAAGCTTAGTAATGCCAAACTTGGCCGAAATTTACTCATATTCAAGGAATAAAAAACATGAGTCCTTTTTTTTGAATTTCAAAACTTTTTTACTCCTATTTAAGGAATTCTCCCTTAATTTTAATAAAATCAATCGATTCAGCCAAACAAAATTATGTTTAAACAAATATAGGAGTGTAGGATTCATTGTTTATAGACCTTATCCGTAAATGTGTTTTTCATCCATACAAATATAGGATACACCCTCATCCCAACTTAAACTTCTCATTTGCCTCTTTTGGACATCTCTACTGAAGCTTCTCAAAATATATATTGCCCTATTTAATTATTGTCTAAATAACTATCTAATTTAATGTGAAAGTTAAGCTGGAAGGGAGGTAGTGTTTGGTTCTTCGTCTTCATAAAGTAAATTGTTTAGGCCTAGGTTAAACAGATATAATTTTTTAGGGTGGCCAAGAAAATTGATTTTCATCCATGCAAAAAAACTTTACAACGATTTAAGACAAAAGAAATAAATAAACTATAAATTGTACCTTGACAAAACGTGTTTCTTTGTTGGAAGTATCAATTACATATGAGTAAATCTGCTAGTAATTCACAAATAAAGCAAATGAGCAAATTGTCTAATACTTTTCCCTTGTCATTATGTATAAAAAAAGGCATGGTGTCCGGCAAATAAGAACAGGATGGGCAGATGGGCCAGAATTCATTACACAGTGTCCAATTAGGCCAGGAGGGAGCTATACTTATAGATTCACAATTAACGGTCAAGAAGGAACACTTTGGTGGCACGCCCACAGCTCGTGGCTCAGGGCCACAGTCTATGGAGCTCTTATCATTCGTCCACGAGCGGGCGAGTTGTATCCATTTACCAAACCTACAAGAGAAACACCCATTATACTTGGTAATTATTGTGTTTGTTAAAACATTATTATAAATAACAAATCAACATATAAGATCTTGGACTAGTTCACAAAATAGTCAATCCAACTCATAGCCATTATATGTATCCCTAAAAAGATGGCACGAAAGTGTCTGATCATAAGAAAACACAACTTTTTTTTTGTCTTGAGGGGTTGTGTGCCCCTATGAAACATTTTTTTTTTAAAACAAGCAACTAAATGTTTGATAACAATGATATGATCAGGTGAGTGGTGGGATGCAGACCCCATGGATGTTGTAAAGCAGGCTCAAAGAACCGGAGCAGGTCCAAATGTATCAGATGCATTCACTATCAATGGCCAACCTGGTGATCTCTACAAGTGCTCCAGCCAAGGTAATAAAATTCATTTGTACCTTGAGGGCTTGTTTGGTTGATGGATTTCGAGATGATGTATGACTCGTGTACAATATTTTTATGTCTATTTGTTTTCTTAGATTATAAAGTAGATGCATCTTTGGTCAAATAATGTATTATATACAGAGTAGAAGTATTCTTCCCCACCATCTAAATGTAGGAATAAACTAATAATATCACCACCCCCTTCTAACCCTTTCTTAAACAAGGGGCCAGTCTCAAGTCCTTTCAATAAGTGGCTGGGACGGGGGGTACCACAGCCCAGTCATTCCATGTCAGGTCTAAGTACCCCTTTACACCTGGTAAAGATTCAACTGTTAACAATACAAAATTATGTGAGAAGTTAGTGTGTGTGAAGATGTGATGTGAATTAGATACTCCGTATGAAATATTACAATTTTGTTTTCCAATATACTTGACTTTGTAAAACTTTTTACTATAAGAAAATATATGAAGGAATGACATTGGATTTATCGTCAGTCACCCAAATGCATTATATTTTAGTGCTAATACTCTGTAGTATTTTATGTAATCAAGAGAGTAATAACTTTACCATTATCAATACAGGAACCGTAGTTGTCCAAGCAGGTTCTGGCGAGACCAACCTACTTAGAGTTATCAATGCTGCACTCAATCAACAGCTTTTCTTCTCGGTGGCCAACCACATACTCACAGTGGTTGGAGCAGACGCCTCTTATGTAAAGCCCTTTACAACTTCATCCATCATGCTGGGACCCGGTCAGACCACAGACGTGCTCATCACAACCAATCAGCCACCGGCACGTTACTACATGGCAGCAAGAGCATATGCCAGTGCACAAGGAGTAGCGTTTGATAACACCACAACCACAGCCATCCTACAGTACCAGGGAAGCCAAACGAGCCCAGTTTTACCGACCCTGCCAGCATATAATGACACAGCAACCGCCACAGCTTTCACAACAAGTTTCAGGAGTCTAAGGAACGTTGTGGTCCCCACGCAAATAGACGAAAACCTCTTCTTCACAGTCGGGTTGGGACTTAATAACTGCCCACCGGGCGCAAGTCCCCAGAGCTGTCAAGGACCTAACGGGACTCGGATCACTGCCAGCATGAACAATGTGTCTTTCATACTCCCATCCAACTTTTCACTACTGCAAGCACATCAACAAGGTATGGTTAGAGTTCAGGGTTATAGATCCAAACTACATGAAATAGGAGAAAAGGAAATAAAGGATATTGAAGTAGGGGAGAAATGGAATCTCTATTTGATTTCTGCCCATTTCATCTCTATTTCTATTTTACCAAACAAAATATAATCTACAACACTTATGTACTATTGCCCCCTTCTCAATTTCTTATTTACACGTTTCTGTCTTCTCTATTTGTTTTCCTAACCATAGGACACATAAAAGGTTGAATACAATTGATGAGCAATTCGAACAAAAGGTCCTTTGTAAACTCATATGCCTGCCTTTAATATTTTGATGTGGGACTTTCTTAACAGGCATCCCGGGAGTTTTCACGACTGACTTTCCAGCAGTTCCACCAGTGAAGTTTGACTACACCGGTAGCGTGCCCCGATCACTTTGGCAACCTGTTTCTGGAACAAAGGTGTACAAACTCAAATACGGGGCGAGGGTGCAGGTGGTGCTTCAGGGAACAAGTATCTTTGGAGCTGAGAATCACCCAATTCATCTTCATGGATATGACTTCTATATAATCGCTGAAGGTTTTGGAAACTTCAACCCACAAACAGACTCTGCTAAGTTTAACCTTGTGAACCCACCTCTTAGGAACACAGCGAGTGTGCCGGTCAATGGGTGGGCTGTCATCCGATTTGTCGCTGACAATCCAGGTGAACTTAACAATTTGAACTGTTTCTTTTTTATTTTTTTCTGCCTTTTGTTCTTCATAGTCCAGACGAACTTAACAATTGCAGGGAGGGATATAAAAGAATTGGTTCAAACACAACGAATCAATTTTAGATATTTATAAAACTCATGATACTAACACATTTCTATTACATAAAAGCTAAGAAACTTAATGTATCTATAAATTTTTAAAAATTTGATCAATTTGATTTTTCTCCATTTTTTCTAGGGCAAATCCATACAACAAATTTACATTTTCATTAGCTTTTTCCCGTTTTCCTAGTCATTTTCTTGGTTTCAATTACCAAACATTGGGTAATGGGTACGTTTCAACCCCAAAAAATTTTATGGGAAGAAAGGAAACTCTACGGAAAATTAGTTTTTAAGTTTTCTTTACCTCAAAAAATAGGTAAACCTTTAATAGTCTTTATATAATAGATAAGAATTTAACAACCAAAATGAATTTGAATGAAAATCTAAAATAAGCTTATTGAGCTTGAGTCTAGCTTTCAGTTTCCTCCAAATACCATTCCTTCCAATTCTCTTTCTTGTTTTTTCTCACACATTTCGGTTTCCAAACAGACCCCTAATGTTGATGATATGTATATGCATATATTTGAATACAACAGGAGTTTGGCTAATGCACTGTCACTTGGATGCCCACATTAACTGGGGTTTGGCCATGGCTTTCCTTGTGGAGAATGGAGTTACTGAATTGGAAGCATTAGAGGCTCCACCTCAAGATCTTCCGGTGTGCTGAGCATCAACCACTGAAATTCCAAGATCCTAGTCATTCCTAGATCTCCATAAATAATTCACATTTTCCTGCATTTATTTCCTTTTTTCTTAAATGGATAAGGGGTGAAAGAGTAAAAAATTAAAGCACTGCCCATTTCAATTATTATGTTGTATTTCATGATTGTAGTTTCTGTATTCTTTGTAGAATTATGAATTGAAGATTTCATCTTTTTGGGTTTAACGTTTACTTCATTTGCCAAAATATGCGTATACTAAACTCTGAAAAAGACATAAAGGTTAGTAAACCCTGAAAAGGACTTGTAGGTTGGTAGGTTACCTATACGTTTATTCAAGGAAAAAGAAATTGGAATCCAGACAGGTAAATGAGAAATGTTCTTCGCTTCCAAAGTGGATGAACTTCCAAAGAAGAAGGCAAAAAGACAAGCCGCCATTGTGGAAGAAACCAAGGATTCAATGAAATGAGAACTTAGAATCATTAATATTTTTTGGAAAGACTAAGACCCGTCGTACCTTCGGCGTAGACGGGTTTCGTTCCTCCAACTTCTTTCATAACAACGAATTGAAGCTTTAACTTACAGGGTTTAGCAATAGCAAAACAATTGAGTTCAGAGGGAGCGCAGATTATAACGCATAGGGTAGGCAAACAAACCAAACCGTACGGTTCAGTAGAATAACATCCACAATGCCACTTGTACTGTTGTACACATGTTTGTTGTCTGGATTGGTCTAATTTGGTCTGATCTAATCTGGTTTAAATTTATTTTAATTTGATTTGATATGATCAGAATTAGTCTAGTTTGGTCTAGGTAATGTCTGGTCTCTTTGTATTTTATAATTATCCAAATCTGGTCTGATCTGTTTAAGTTTGGTTTGGTTTGATTTGTTTAAACCCGATTTGATTTAGTCTGGTCTAATCTGATTTGATATCTGTGACTGAAAAGGATCGAAAAGAAAACCTCCATAGTGTACACAATCCCCACACCATATATAAACCCCTACTTTTTACCCCTCCCTCTCTCCCTCTCTTATTCATATGAAAACCTCATATTTCTTCTTCTTTTTCTACATTTTTCATCACCTTCATATCCAATTATCTACCATCACTCCTTATTGGTTACTTCTTCATCTTCACCATCTCCATCATCATCTATAGTTCTACCTCTATCTCTCTCACCCCATATTCATTATGTTTAATCTTCACCATCTTACATATCCATCACCTCATGATCTTTATCATTATCATCTTTGATGGCCGGTTGGAAAAAAATTTGACAGTCACTGGAAATTAGTCTCCGGAAAATTATAGATGAACAGTCACAGGAAAATTTGTCTATGTACAGACATTTCTTTTTTCCAATATTTGTGTACACAGATAAAATATTAAGCGCAGATAAAAAGTATATAAATTGTCAGTGTACAGACAACTAGACGTCTGTGTACAAACATTAGTTTGCGTGTTGTGTTGCAGAAATGCATGAGTTTGGTTGCATGGAAACCAACGTCTTTTCAGACACATTTAGGTATCTGTATCCAAACAATTTGTAAATTTTTTGTCTATGCTCAACAATTTTGTCTTCACACACAGATAAAATTGTTAAGTACCGATAAAATAATTTGTATGTGTACAAACAACTAAATGTCTGTGTACGGACATTTGGTTATGTGTTCTATGAAAGAATTGTCAGCATTTGTTTGCAAGAAAGTCGATGTCTATGCATAGACATTTAGTTTTCTATACACGGACAATTTGTAATTTTTTTGCTTGTGTTTAACAATTTTATCTTTGTACACAGACATTGAAAACAAGCAGCATCTATGCACAGACATTAAGTTGTCTGCACACAGACAATTTGTAAATTATTTGTTTGTTCTTAATATTTTGTCCCGGACACACAGACACTGAAAAAACCAGTGTCATGTACACACACACAAAATCCAGCGAATATTCACTCTAGTTTTCCGACGACTTTCAGAAGATATATTAATTTGATTTGTATCATGTCAAAGAAATATTTATAGGATCTATGAGGGACTAAAAAGCAACCAAAAATAGGAAAAAAATAGTTTGCATGGATTTGATATAAAGTGTTATATTTAAGCTTGTAAAAATTGTGTTGTGGAAATTTCAATGGAGGATCGAGAAATTGCATGAATCGTTATAACACTCTAGCCACGACCCTATATTGTTACTTTAATTTGGGTTATAATGAGAAACACGAATATACATAATGGTAAATAAAATATAAGATCATATGTTTTAAAATAATTGATGTTTATTGTGAACTAATTCCACTAAATTATAAATTTGCATTTGAAACGTGATTAATATTATAACGGGTTAGGAATGGATTTAGCACAGAACTTTAATTATCAAGGATTTGGCATTGACAATCTGTGCCAAAGTAAACTTGGAAGGGATTGTTGGCACTAATTTGGCATGGATTGACCGATTTTGGTCAAATTTTTGACAACATACATGACAAAGTCATTTTGTTATGATCTATTTGACACTGAGTTGTGTCAAAAAATGATGGAGTATATGGTCCAGTAACCCCCGACCCACATACTTTCACTACTACGAACATGACCAACGGGCCCAAATAGCTCAAACACAACAAACAAGACTCCGGACAGCCCATACTATAACAAGGTGTTGCCTTCGGCCCCATGCCCGAAGGATCCATATTCGGGAAACAGATACACGTGGTCCAGAAACATCACTGGGAACCAAGGCTAAAATGACAAGCCCCGACACGTGCAGCCTTTGGCACACAACGGTCCCCCAGGGACGTACGGCCTTCGGCACATGAAGGCCCCTGGGGTACGTACGGCCTTCAGCACATTATGGTCCTCCGCCTACGTACAGCCTCCAACACATGAAGGGCCCCGGGGTACATACGGCCTTCAGCACATGACGGTCCCGAGCTGCGTACGGTCTTCGGCAGATGAAGGCCTCCACGTACGGCCTTCGACACTACCCCGACAAGATCTCCTCCCAGCACGCTCCAGATCGCCGCATTGAATGCGGTACCACATGCTATGTTGGCGACACCCTGGTTGAGCTGACCCTCCATCGCTGGTTACTTACCACGTGTACCCGCACTTATTGGACCTCACATTTATGGCGGCTATAAATAGCAAACCCTTACTTCATTGTAACAGATCCGAGATCCCGATCGAACTTTTGAGCTCATTTAATACACACCTACTCTCTATCTCTTACTTGTTCTGACTTCTCTCCAGATAACCTTCAGCGGTATCCCCCGGATATACTATCCATCATTTGGTGCTCTCGTTGTGAAGTCGAACAATCAAGTAAGAACCCTCCCCTCCGAAAATCCAAAAAACACTCATGGCTTCCTACGTTCGTCCCCATGAGCTTGCTTCCTGCTTCCCGCCAGGATCTTGGTTTCCTGCCAAGGGGTGGGGACGTTCGTCCCCATGAGTTTGCCTCATGTGTCCTGCATGCTCCCTAGGCCAAGGTTCTGTGCATACGTCTTGATATTGGGCCTTGTTGGCCTGTTGGGGACGTACGTCCCCTGAAGTAGAGGCAAAGCATCTTCAGTTGCTTCCGAATTCCTTGGAGACGTTCGTATTGCCCTTAGCCGACGCTCCTGACGTGACGGTGGCTTCCTTGGCATGGTTTCTCAGCAATGGGTGGCGATGATCGTCCCCATGCATTGGCTTCCTGGTGTCCCGTGGTGCTTTCCAAGTTGCTGGGCCACTATGTCTCCTGACGTATGTGTCCTAATGCGCTGTTTGCCTGCTTAGATACCCCATGAGAGGAGGTCGTACGTCGTCATCGCTTACTGCCATCATCTTTGTGCAGGAGCCGAACGTCATCACTCTGAGGATATTTGTCCCCAGGCTGTTGGGCTTTGGGGACGGCCGTCTGGTGAGCCTCAGAGGTCAATGGGTCAGCCCTATTTGGGCCATTTACCTAATAAGTTACTATTATTATTTAATGTTACTATTATTATTATTATTATATGATAAGTCCGTATTATATTTAGATATGCATTTGATGCGTGTTGGGATCAGGTTTGATGGTTTTCCCTAGCTTTAAGGTGTTACAAGTCTCAATTTTAGCTCAAGTTATGTTTACCGGGCATTGGTTCGAGTTTTGTGTCATTTGGAGTCAAAATCAGGATTTTAGAGTTCGGCACTGGCGCTTGAGGAGAAATCGGGATGAGTTGAAAAACATTTGAGATTGATTTGAGAGCTATGGAGGTCAGCGGGAGGTTTACGATGAAGATTTGATGACAAAAGAGCTCTAGGATTGACTTCGGGATCAAAAGAAGATGAATGAAGCTTGAAAACGACGATCAGGATGACCTTCTGTCGATCGTTCAAGAATATCTCTTTGTATAAACAACTAATCGACATGATTCAAGTTGTATATGAAAGAAAACTTCAAGGGATACAAATCATATGAAGACACCATTACGATAATAGGAGAGCAAGAAGGTGAAAACAGATGACGAAGTCAGATGATCTCTGCTGCGATTTCAGAATGACACCTTCCATCGTTTTGATCATATCTCTTGATTGGATGATTAAAATCACATTCAGGAAGTTTTGGTGGATAGACGACTTCATTATCTAAAACTTTCATGCAGGAAGTTTTGTCAAATTCGGACTAGAAAAAAGGATGAAGAACATGAACGCACGACCGTGCGTCTGGGACGCACGATCGTGCGTAAGAGCCAAAACCGTGGAGGAGCTACTGCCTGCTACGCACGATCGTGCGTAGCCAGGGACGCACGATCGTGCGTAGCCCCGAGTTACGCGCGGAATTTTCCCACATCGACGAGAATTGTGATTTTTCCCCTCTTTTCTATAAATAAGGCCTCCCTAACCCTTTTTAGGGGTCACGAACATTACGGAGAGGCCTAGGGACGAATTTAACACTGTTTTTACGCTATTTTCTTCCTAGACCCTGGGATTATTTGTAAGTTCATCTTTTTAATTAATGACAATTTATTCTATTCTTCTCAATTCTGTTGATTCTTCAATTATGAATTGTGAGAAGTTTAATTAGGGATTTGAGATTGATGAAGGGGTTAATCATGATTTATGGCTAGATTCTTTTCGATTTAATTGCATGAATGCCGTTTAATTTGTGTTTGAATAATTTAATTGATATCTTTTGTAACCTGGAACCGCGGCTAGAATTACAATTGCACATAGAATAAATTAAGAGAGATCTAGTTTATTATAGGACACATTCACACACACTTAATCGTTGGCTAAGAGATTAGTAGCGATTAAGGGGCCGTAAGCTCGCTCGTTTTGGCAATAATTTAGAATCTTGTCGCATGAGAGATCTTCCTGGTCCCCTAAATTATTGTACTCTACGCCGCGAGAGCGGTAAGAACTTAGTATTGATTAGCTAGGCTCAATTAAATTAATTTCATGTAATTAGGCCTGATCTGCCAGAAATCAATCCCTGCTCCCTTCGTCGTTAATTAGAGAGAACCCAATCTTTTCTTTTAATCATTCATTCGCATTAGTTTAATTTTAATTCAACCAACCAATCTCGCACGACGCATTTATTTTATTTTATTCCTTTTTAATCGCTGAATTTAATTAATCCTTGATTCCCTTTTGTCCGTCCCTGTGGAGACGATACTCGTACTTTCACCGCTATTCTACAATCTTTTAAAGTGCGAGAAAACTCACATCATTATATTATCGCCACCGTAACCCGGGGGTCAAAGTCCCCCGACGTGGTGCGAGCCAAGCTCTTGGCCTCACGGCCGATCTCCGGTCATTTTTATGAAATGATCCGAGCTTGCTTTGGATCCCTCGACCTAGCCTCTGTTGATCTTTATTTGAAAACAAGAGCGCCTCCAAGAAGCCGTCACCCCGATGACACAATTTATCAGCTGAGGTTTGTCCTTGGCCCACTGACGGTACCAAGTGCTAGGCCGATGGTCAAGACCACCATCGACTACATCATAGCACCACGTGTTCTATTCACGGGGACTTATGATTCTCATTCAATCCGTCCTCCTCAAGGGCGCTCTAATTCAAGATGATACCAAGTATCGCACCGAGGGGTATCAAGTACCCCCGACCATTTTGTGCCAAGTACGCAAACAAAACCATCCCCGATGACCCTTTCCGCGCCATCCCTCAAGGGGAGGCAGGCCCCGGTTTTGTTCCCGGGCCGAGGAAACAAATCTCAAACCCCTCGAAATACGGAAGGTTAATCACGAGGGAGGAACGAACAGATTGCACCATTGCCTCCAGAGGGACCAAGTCCCGTAAGGCTCCGTCATGCCGCATCTTCAGACGAGCGTCCAAGCCTGGTCCATCATCGGACGGGCCTCATCAGCGCTGTCCCTCATCTTCATATGAGTGTTCAAGCCTGGTCCATCATCGGACGGGCCTCATCAACGTCGTCCCTCATCTTCTGACGAGCATCCAAGCCTTTATATGACGTTCGGCCCATCACTGTCGTTGTCCTCAGATCACGAACGGCCCATCACTGTCGCCGTCCTCAGATCACGAACGGCCCTTGGCCTCGGCGTGATCCTTTATCTCAAGACCGACTTCCTCAATGCCAAACGTCTTGAGCTAGGGTAGGGATCTCCATCCCTTCTAGGATGGAGACTGTCGCCTTTACGACGAACGGCCTCTCAGTTTTGTCGTCCTCTGATCACGAACGGCCCCTCGGCCTCAGCGTGATCCTTTATCTCAAGACCGGCTTCCTAAATGCCGAACGTCTTGAGCTAGGGTACAGCTCTCCATCCCTTTTTAGGATGGGGACCATCGCCTTTATGACGAAAGGCCTCTAAGTTCTGTCGTCTTCAGATCACGAACGGCCCCTCAACCTCAGCGTGATCCTTTATCTCAAGGCCGGCTTCCTCAACGCCGAATGTCTTGAGCTAGCGATAGGGCTTTCCATCCCTTCCAGGATGGGAACTGTCGCCTTTACGATGAACGGCCTCTCATTTCCGTCATCATCAGATCACTAACGGTCCCTTGGCCTCGGCGTGATCCTTTATCTCAAGACCGGCTTCTCAACGCCGAACGTCTTGAGCTAGCGATAAAGCTCTCCATCCTTTCTAGGATGGGGACCGTCGCCTTTATGACGAATGGCCTCATTTCCGTCGTCCTCAGAACACGAACGGTCCCTCGGCCTCAGCGTGATCCTTTATCTCAAGACCGGCTTCCTCAATGTCGAATGTCTTGAGCTAGGGTAGGGCTCTCCATCCCTTCCAGGATGGGGACCATCGCCTATATAAGACGATCGGCTCCTCAGCGCCGACGTCCTCAAATCACAGATGGCCTTTCAGCCTCTGCATGATTCTATCTCAAGACCAGCCTCGCCAGCGCCGAGCGTCTTGAGCTAGTGATCAGGCTCGCCATCCCTTCCTGGGTGGTGACCATCTCCTTTATATGACAGCCGACTTCATCATCGCCTTGTCATCATCTATGGGACCGGATCCTCATCGCCGACGCCCTCAGATCACGAACGGCCCCTCGGCCTCAGCGTGATTATCTATCTCACCGGCTCCCCCAGCGCCGAGCGTCTTGAGCTAGTGATTGAGTTCACCATACCTTCCAGGATGGTGACCATCGCCTTTATATGACGATCAACTTCATCATCGCCTCATCATCATTTATAGGACCGGCTCCTCATCGCCGTTCGTCCTCATATCACGACCAGCCCATCGGCCTCTGTGATTATATATCTCAAGACCAGCTTCCCCAGCGCTGAGGGTCTTGAGCTAACGACTAGGCTCGCCATTCCCTTCCTGGATAGCGACCGTCGCCTTCATATGATGCACGGCTCATCACCACTCTCGTCCTCATATTCAGACATGCATCCACCACCTCATCCTCAAGTTCAGACGAGCGTCCATCGCCTCGTCCTCAGATTCGGACCGGCTCATCAGCGCCGTCATCCTCATATTTTCAGACAGGCGTCCATCGCCTCGTCCTCAGGTTCGGACCGGTTCATCAGCGCTGTCGTCTTCATATTCAGATGGACGTCGCCTCAGCAGACGGACAACTCTACAACTCCACACCCACACCGAAGGGTTCACCCTTTTTGCTTCATTTTGGGGGCATCCGATGTACTCTTTTTCCCTCATTAGGATTTTTTCCCACAGGGTTTTTTCCTAATGAGGTTTTTAATGAGGCATCTCCCCATTGTGAATCAAAAGGCGTCAACCCTCGCCCCCTATTGAAGACGTGCATTACTCTACTCCTTTTCACCTCATTACATTTGCCTCAAGGAGTGGGGGGATCGACTGGTGGAACCCCTCGAGAAAACCACGCATATCAAACGTTTTTTCAGGACATCAACATAAGCATACCACCCTTCACCGAAATTGGAGGAACAGCCATGATTTCTCTCAAAAACTCCTCAACCGCAGACTGCGGGGACTCCCCTCGGCAAATCACGCAAACACAAAATTTTCACTACTTCTCAGCTACAGTAAGGCAACCACAGGCGACTTCGCAACACTTATTCCTATTTCCCTCGAGAAGCTCTCGCCAAAAGGAGTGGGGGACTCCTGATGGAGTATATGGCCTAGTAACCCCCGTCCCACATACTTCTACTATTACGAATAGGCCCAACGAGCCCAAGTAGCCCAAACACAGCAAACAAGACTCCGGATAGCCCATACTACAACAAGGTGTTGCCTTCGGCCCCATGCCCGAAGGCTCCATATTCGGGAAACAGTTACACCTGGTCCAGAAACATCACTGGGAACCAAGGCTAAAATGACGAGCCCCGACACATACAGCCTTCGGCACACGACGGTCCCCGAGGACGTACGGCCTTCAGCACATGAAGGCCTCTGGGGTACGTATGGCCTTCAGCACATGACGGTCCTCCGCCTACGTATAGCCTCCGGCACATGAAGGGCCTCGAGGTACATACGGTCTTCAGCACATGATGGTCCCCGGTTACGTACGATCTTCGACACATGAAGGCCTCCGGGGTACGTACGGCCTTCGACACTGCCCCGACAAGATCTCCTCCCTGCACGCTCCAGAATGCCACATTAAATGCGGTGTCACGTCTAAGCACCGCATTGAATGCGGTACCACATGCTATGTCGGCGACACCCTGGCTGAGCTGATCCTCCATTGCTGGTTACTTGCCACGTGTACCCTCACTTATTGCACCTCACATTTATGGCTGCTATAAATAGCAAACCCTTACTTCAATGTAACAGATCCCTGATCCCGATCGAACTTTTGAGCTCATTTAATACACACCTACTCTCTCTCTTACTTGTTCTGACTTCTCTCTAGATAACCTTCAGCAGTATCCCCCAGATATACTATCCGTCAAAAATATATTTTGATATGTTCCCAACTCGATTAATTCGTGTTAATTTCATGCCAATTCAATAACATTAGTTTTGTATTATTTCATTTTTTTTAATATTATTGTTTCATATTAAAAAATTAGGAGTGAAATCAAGTTTCTTGTATTATATTAATTCGTGTTAATTTCATGCCAAGATAGAAGATGGCTTATTACTATTTGATGGCTTTATATACTGACCTAGGGGTAGGCGAAATCAAGGGAGAGTCGAAAATTTTCTAAGTATAGATCGAGTAAGAAATTTGGCAGTGTAACAGTAAGCTTGAGAGTAAGAATGGTTATCCTTTTCCACAAGTTGGAAGGTGATATTTATAGTGTAAAATAAAATACTTCGGAAACAATTAAAATTAACTAGTGTAATAGTCTAATGACACGTTAAACCTGATTGGTGAGAGAATAATCACACAGCTCGCTGATTGGTACTGTTACACTACAATATGTCCTTTATGTACCGGAATGCATAGATAAGCCACATGTGTAAGTATGAAATCTTATGTGTATAATCGCTTGGTTGACTTCAGCCCTGGACAGTTGTTATGTTGATGATGTAATCATGTGTGTACATGGAATCCAAGTGCTGAAATGTCTATAAGTCCAGAATCTTTGTATGAGCTTCTCGAGCTCGTTGGTAGAGATCGAACTCGGATGTAGCTTGTTTAGCTAAGAGAGAGTTAACCTCAGCTCATGATGTGAAGCAATGATTCTCCTGTTGACCTTTTAACCTCATAAAGTGTCAGTTGACTTGGATCTTGGCTCTAGTGCTAGAGTTGCCGCCAACTTCAACGGGCGTTGACCTCGACTGCAGATACAGTTTTGGACTTATCTCGATGATCTGAAAACTGGTTTTGGCCTCGGCCTCAGTCGGAATTAACTTAATGTGTTCTTGAGATCCCTTTATCGTGAATGTTGATACCCCTGAGGTATATGGGAACATACTCCATCACTATTTGTGACCATGTGTGTGTTGTCCAATGTTGTCCTAGAAACACCATGATGTATCAAGATTTGGAGTAGAGTTATTGGTGGTCAAGTGTAAAGAGAAAGATTTTAGTTTATTAGATAATGTCTTACCCTCTAGCAGATGAAGGCTGAAATCAAGCAATCACCGAGATTGTTGCAACCATTGACCATCCATAATAGAAATGGTTGCATGTGATGATTGACATTGTTTTAGGGTGGGGTTATTACAGAAAGTTAAGAGCTTTAATTTTGATGCAGTGTGAATAATGGTTGATAAGCATTATTTGGATGAGTTAGCGAGGTTGCACATTTTTTGAGTGACGATTATGTCATATTAACATCGAAGGGTCATGAGGGTCAACTATCAAGGGAAGTGATGAAAGAAACCTCCCTTGCCCGCACAATTTGGCCACCAAAATACTTTTTCAAGTGATGGCCGTTGACTTTGAATGTACCTTTCTCGGGATGTGAGACTTCAACGGTTCCAAATGAGAACACCTTGGTTACTATGAATGGGCAGGGACCATCTAAATTTGAATTTTCCTAGGGAGAGTTTCAACCGGGCATTGAAAAGAAAGACTTAATCACCCTCCTTAAACTCTATCCCATTTCTAATATGGAGTTCATGGTATGCTTTTGTTTTCTCTTTGAAGAGCTTAAAAATCTCATAAGCCATATGCCTCCATTCCTCCAACTCATTAAGATGCCACCAACATTCACTTTGGGCGAGTCCAAGGTCTTGGTTCAAAAGTTTAATTTTCCGATAGGCCTTGTTTGTTCAATCTCCACGGGAAGATGACATGCCTTCTCGTAGACAAGACGATAAGGAGTGGTGCCTATTGGGGTCTTCAAAGCTATCTGAAGGGCTCACAAGGCCACAATGCATCACCAAGCTTATCGGACCAATCCGTTCGATGTCTCTCTGTGGGTTTCTCAAGAATGACCTTTATGTCTCGATTGGTGTTTTCTACTTGCCCACTCGTTTGAGGATGGTAAGGGACCCCACTCTTATGAGGAACATCGTATTTGAACAAGAGTTTTCTCATTGGGTCATTCCCAAAATGGGTCCCTCTATCACTCACGGGGCACTCCAAATCGGGACAACAACTTCTTCAAAAACTTAATCACAACACGACCATCATTAGTAGGTAAGGCTTGACTTCCATCCATACAACAAGAATAAGTTTATTTCCCTTGGAATAAGATAATGATCCCATAAAGTCTATGCCCCAAAGATCAAACACCTCACAAGCTAGAATAAAGTTTTGGGGCATTTCATCCGCGTTGGTAATCGTCCCCATCCTTTGACACCTATCACACGAGCTAACAAATTGATGTGCATCCTGAAATAGAGAGGGCCAAAAGAAGCCACATTCAAGGACCTTCCAGGCTGTCCAGGTTTAAAGAGTAGTGACCCTCGGTTGGACCCGAATGGCAATGAAACAAAATATCCAACCCATCTCTATGAGATACACATCTTCTAAAGAGAGTATTTGAGTTCCGAAAATAAATTTCTCCTTTGGTGAGGTGAAAAATCCATGGTTAAAACCTTCCTAACCAAATAGTTGGCCACGTCAGCATACCACGGAACTTCATCACTAACATTTAACAATCTCTCATCCAGGAAGGTCCCCTCAATCTTATGCTTATCCAATGACTCAAGAAAGGGGTTGTTCAACCTTGAAAAGTGATCCACAGTCAAATTTTGAGATCCTTTCTTGTCCTTAATCTCCAAATCAAACTTTTGAAGCAATAGTATCCACCGAATAAATTTCATCTTGGCATCCACTTTTTGCAGAAAATATTTTAAAACCGAGTGATCAGTGAATACAATCACCTTAGAAAGAATCAAGTAATACCTAAACTTATCAAGCGCATATACTATTGCTAGCAACTCTTTCTCAGTTGTGGTGTAATTCTCTTGAGCACTATTAAGTGTTTTGCTAGCATAGCATATGGACTTAAAATGATTGCCTTTTCTTTGACCTAAAACAGCCCCGATGGATTAGTCACTAGCATCAAACATTACTTCAAATGGGAGACTTCAATTGGAGGCCACCACGATTGGTGTCGTGATGAGCTTATCCTTGAGACAATTGAAAGCTTCAAGGCATTCTTGGGAAAATACAAAGAGACATCTTTTTCAAGCAAATGAGCCAAATGTCAAGCAATGTTGGAAAAGTCATTAAGAATAGTTCTTTTTTGTCCAGTTCTTCGAGGTGTATCATATATACTGAAAGGTATCTTCCTGTTGGAGTGTAGGGGACATATTCATTAAATGCATGCACTATTGATTTGACCGGTTGGTTCTCGCAAAGTAGCCGACTTGCTATCTTGGGAAGTATTAAATAATATTCTCCTGGATCCTTTGGTCAATCACGTGCTTTAAATATCTCAACGTGTGGAAGCCATTAAATTAGCATTTAATGCGTTGAATAGTAACACTTCCGTTGAGAGGTTCCTAGCCATTAGGGAATAACCCGTTAGTTTAACGACTTCCTCAGAACTTCTAAGTGACAGCAGCTCTGGGAGCAGCACTGTTGGAACACAAGACGTTGAGGAGTTCTATTAGAGTTATTGTCTCCTGAGTAGTTCTGTCTGAAAGGAAAGGCAGAAGACCTAGCCAGTTATGTCCGTCGAATACCCTTAGAACTTACATAGAAAATCTTCTAATACAATTTTCTAAAGAGGGGTACTCTAATATCTTAATTAGGCTAGCATCATCAAAATCTAAAAACAATGGAGAGGTAGATTAAAGTTTGCGTCATAAAATGGCCCAAGACAATTCCTTCGTGTACCATAAAATGACACTTCTCTCAATTAAGGCATAAGTTGACTTCCCGACACCTAACAAGGACTTTTTCAAGATTTAGGAGGCATTGTTCAAAAGAATTACCAAAAATAGAAAAATCATCCATGAACACCTCCATTATAAGATCCCCAATGTATTTTCCAAAATTTGCCAACATACAACGCATAAAGGTGGCGGGGGCATTGCATAGACCAGAGAGCATCCTCCTATAGGCAAAGGTGCCAAAGGGGCATGTGAAGGTCGTCTTTTCTTGATATTCCAAGGCTATTGGAAATTGAAAATACTCTGACATACCATCAAGAAAGAAATAAAATGTGTGCCCTGCCAACCTTTCTAAAATTTGATCAATGAAAGGTAAAGGAAAATGGTCCTTATGGGTGACAGCATTTAGCTTCCGGTAGTCAATGCAAACCCGCCAACCTGTGACCACACGTGTAGGAATCAAATCATTCTTCTCATTCTTAACTACGGTCATTCCACCTTTCTTGGGGACAACTTGGGTGGGGCTCACCCCAACGGCTATCCGAAATGGGGTAAATGATACCCACGTCAAGGAAACGAATCACGTCATCTTGGACAACAGTTTGCATGTTAGGGTTTAGTCTTCTTTGAGGTTGCACTAATGGTCTAGCATTTTCTTCCATCAAAGTTTTATAATTGAAAAAAGAAGGACCAATCCCCTTCATGTCTTAAAGGGTTCGAGCTAGAGCCTCTTGTTGGGTATTAAGCAAGAGAATACAAGATTTCTTTTGAGAGGCATCTAGACCTGAAGCAAGAGTGACCCAAAGTTTCAAATTATTATCAATAAAAGCATGCTAATGGAATCATTGAAAACTTTATTCATCTTGATAGTATTGCAAGCTCTTATAAACTTTGTGGTATGTCCTTGTGCATCCTCATTAGCTCCTCCTCCAAATTGGTTGAGACACTCAGCCTATAGTGGAGGATTTGAGCTCAAAGTTGATGGCTTCAACTCATGGGTACCAAATACTCTCATGAGCTTGGATGTGAGGCTCTAGGTAATCCGCAATAGAACGAACGGGTGCCCTCTCATAGTTTACACCTCCTTGATGTCCACGATTGAAAGATTGGTTGAATGGATAATTGAAGAGATCACCACCGTAGTTGAAAGCAGCTCCTTTATTAAATGGATGACCTTGGAAGTGTAGGCCACCACCTTGATTGAATTGCCCAACTCCTTGATTAAATTGGCCACCACCATGATTAAGGGCTTGTTGGACATTCCTTGGTGCTCTACCATTGACTTGAGGTTGAGTGTTTACCGGTGGTGGATTGTTGTTGAGATTGTTGCTGTTTTGAAGAAAGGGGAACCCATTGGAACATGCTCAAAGCCTAGAGGTCGGTGGTTTAGAGGAGGTGGTTGGTTAATGAATTGTTTGTTGGTTGACGGGCATAGCTCCTTCCCTGGAAGATGAGATTCCATTGATTTCTTCCATAAGAGGATTTGGTGACAATCGGGTGGCACATTGGTTGTCTAGCTAGTCTCTCAATCTCGGGGTTGAATAGCAAGCCTCTATCTCCGTAAGAGTGAGCATGCATGAAAAAGTAACCTACACACGATCAAAGACAACAACCCCACGTGATCCGAACAACACAAAATGAAATGAAAATGACAGAAAGAAGTAAAGAAAGTAAAGACTAGTCTCACTAGACAACTAAAATCAATCATCACACTTAAACTTTCAACACTGTCCCCTGCAACGGCCCCAAAATTTGGCGAATCATTTTCACAATGATGCTCATCGGGTGTCGGGAAATGGATGTCTCGCATATCGTCTCACGAGACGGTGTATATGGATGTAACCCATCTATGTATGGTAACCAAATCAATGTATGTTTGATTTAAGAGAACAACTAAATTGCAAAGAAAATAGATAACGATTAAACTAGAAGGGAAGCGGGGGCATACAAAGAACAATCTATGATTAAGGGGTCAAAATGGGGATACATGGAAACATATCATGCAACAAAGGAATAAGTACAAGTTCCTTTTCCACTCTCATGGTCAAGAGGGTACTAAGGGATCCTATTGACCACTCTTATGGTCTAATAGCAATCCAAAGTCATGCAAAAAAGAGCGAACCAACAATTTTCCCCTACATTCTCACATTCTCATGGAAAAGGGGGTAGTGTGTGTGAATGTGTCAAAAAGAACCCTACAAGTCTCCTTGAGGAATCAAAACAACATCTAAGAACATTGTGACCATTAAAGTCTTAGAATTTCAAAGAAGCATTTTAACAAGCATATTGTGTGCATAATATATTTCTAAAATTCCCCCAAATCAAACCCCAAAACCAATAATCTCACATGGTTGGATGATCCTCAAACACACTCAATCCCTAATCTCATTACTCACTCATGCTAGATTTCATATCCATAAAGCATATGCAAGACATAAGCATGAAGAGAGACAAAATGACAAGTTGGTAGAGATTATGACAACAATGCAATCTAATGGATTAACTAAAACTAAATTCGAGATTTGATGCCAATAATATTATGAAATGAAGTGAAAAAAATTTCAAGGGAGCTTACACCAAAACTAGGGTTTGCAAGTAGAAAATTGTATGGCAACTTCCACCAAAATCTGGTGGAACAAAACAGAGGAACTCCAGGAGGATGTCGTTCCCTATGGCAACTTCCACCAAAATACCTCTGACGTCTTCGTTTCTTGCTTCTGTGTGCTCCGCTTGGTCCCCAAGATCTTCAAATCATCCATTAATGATTTCGAGACTCTTCAAGATGCTGGGTTTTCACCCCTACAGTGCTCAAATCCTCCCAGTGGTTCTTACAACGTAACCAAAATATTGCACAAATAAATCCAAAATGGGAGCAAAATCATCAAAAGTTAACAAACAAAGACCAAGTTTTATGAAAAATTATTAGGTGCTTGCACACCTATCACCCACCATAAGCATATAAATAAATTAATTAATTGAGAAGTGGGAATGGTCCAAGTGGACTACTCACACTTAAGATCCTCCACTTGTGGGAGGTCTTGAGTTTAAGTCATTAATTAAGGAGGTGAATGTGGGACACTTACTTAAATGATAATCCTCTAGTCCTGAGGGGCTAGCTGGAATGGTGTCAATTCAATGGAGGATCTGGGGACTTGTGAGGGCAAGTGTCTCCGCTTCCGATTATGAAATTTAGTATTAGTGCTTATGATAGAATCAGTGCCCTTATATTGGAAAAAATATACTCCCTCCGTTCCGGAATTATCTTCATTCTTTCCTTTTCGGTACGTCCCAAATTTATCTCCTTTTTCCCTTTTTGGTATAGAATATGTGGTTCACAACCATTCTTACACATTTCTCTCTCCTCTGCATAACTCTCCACCACACAAATCTCACTATCTTAAAACTCGTGCCCGGTCAAAACTGGAGTTAAATATGGGCCGGAGGGAGTAACTATTATATAAGGTGATAATTCCGTCAAAGAAAATGTCAATTGTTGTGAGTTATGTAAACGACCCTGTTGTGACTGATCGATTTCCTAGAGTTAAACATGTTGATGACACAACTGCTCTTTCTTTGAAAAGTGACATTCCGGCAGCTCTGGCGAGTTTAATAACCCAACTTTAATTTAGTGGTTCCCGTAATTTATTTCGGGTTGTTATTTGTTTAATTGCTTATACCGATAATGGGACCTCGTTTGAGCGAAGGTCAACTTTATGGTTCAACATTAATTTCCATCATCATATAAATATTATCTAGACCAAGATGAATCTAATATGTGCTCTCAGAAATATCGGTTGGTCCCCGCTCGCGGTGTGGGCCCAACGTGCATTTTACTGTTCAGGTCACAGTAAAAAATGAGAACGCGTTGTCTCGCAAATTCATTCGTTATTTCTCATGACTAAATATGTGGTTTGATAGTTGATGTCACTTTAATAAAATGTTACACTTCTTTTTAAGTGATCCGAAATGTATGAACAGATAAAATATTATCTGTTTGTTCCCATACCAAAATATCTTCAAGGTAGGGTCCTCCAAAAGTACCCCGGCCTCCTTTAATATGTCAAATTAATCAATATTGTTCATCCCATTATTTTGGGTTCTTAAAATATTTATAATTCTTCCATCATTAATTCGTAGTCATTCGAATTATTAACTGTCCGAAAATTTAGGGCTCACAATTATCGAATAGTGGCCCCAACCCACTTGGCTGTTAAGTTGTCGTTCTTATATCACTGGGGTCCACGACCTATTCCTATTATCATAATAGTATAGTTTAGGTTGACATTAATATTTTATACACTAGGAATACCACAGGTGGTCCCCGCTCCCGATGTGTGTCTCAAGTCTGATTAATAATCTTTTATTAATTTAATACAAGAATTTTATCTTCCTCATTACACAAGACTATTTTTAGTCTTGATTTACCTTCTTTAACCCTGTACTTGATGAAAAAAAATTCTTTAGGTAAAATTCGAGTCCTGTGTGTTGAAAAAATGTGTTAAAAATTGCATTAAATGGTCATTTTGGGGCAATTATTTGAGTGGGGTCCACTTCCGATTTGGGTCGGTCAAAGTGGTTTCGGATTGTCCTTGTTAAGGGCTACAATTCGATATATGGTACGCTCAAAACGGATAACGGGTGAATGAGAAATTGATTCTCGAAGTTCACTCGTTGAAATGGAAAAACTGGAAAAATGATGAGTTTCTAGTGTGTTTTATCCCACACCGAAAAACTCAAGGCATTTTCACCCCCTTATAAAGGGAAGCCTCTTTTAAGGAGTTAAGATTCCTAAAGGGAAAGGCTCTCTCTTACGAATGTCGTCCAAAAGTCTATCTCTCAAGAGATACGGTTAATTTTTGTTTTCTTCCCGAAACGTTTATTTTTTCCCCAGAAGTGCTCCGGACAGAAACCCTCCAAGGGGTGTTCTGTTGGGTCTTCTGTCGCGCACTTCTTCCGTTACAACAATTAATGCCCAACATTCTTCTCTTTTAATGCTGCGTTAAATGGACAGTTTATGGACGATTCAATGCCCAACGGACTGGTCATTGATGTCCAACGTTCAGGTCCATTAACACCCCATTTAACACACAACAAATCCTCCTATAAATAGCTGACAGGTGCTTTGCAACAAACACACGGTTTGACAACGCACAACACTTTCCTCACGTTTTCTTGAGCTAAAAACTCTTCCAGCTACTCCCAAAATTCCTTCTGTGTTCATACTTGGTTCTCGTTCGCTGGAACTCTTGTTTGTGTGCTCAAACATTAGTTCGTAGTCATCGTATCCTGGGAAACGATTGTTGCAACGCTCCTAGCACCGTGGGAGGCAACAAATACGTTTTAAGAAAATCGTGCGTAGCATGAGCTTTGGCTAATTCTGCTTCATCTCCTTTCTTGTTTTTCTCTACTCATTTTATTTATTTAATTAATTTATTTTAATTAATTTTCTTTATTTTCCGAAACACACCCAACAATCTTAAAACGTATTTGTCTTCGTTGTTGTACTGCGGTAAACAATCTAAAAATGTAGTCTGTCACTTTGGTGAACGAACTTAATTTTTGTGTTTTCGGAAAAACGTTAAAGAACGAAAATGACTTCTCAAGAAAACAAGATTGGTGTTGGGCAGAATGTTCTGAGCGACAATCACTCTGAAAGCGGAGCACCGGTGAACAATAGTTCACAACGCGGTGCATCTGCTTTGGCCAACCAAAGGGCTATCCCTATGGTGACCGTGCCAAGCAACTCTGTGGAGAAACCCGAGAAATTCAACGGGTTAAACTTCAAGAGGTGGCAGCAAAAGATGCTATTTTACCTCACTACTCTCGGTCTTGCTAGATTCTTGACCGAAGATGCGCCGGTAGCAACCGGGGGTGAGGTGGATGCGCAATCTTTCAACGCGGTTGAAGCTTGGAAGCATTCTGACTTCCTTTGCCGAAACTACGTGTTGAACGGGCTGCATGATGCTTTGTACGACGTGTATAGCAAATTAGCTACGGCTAAGGAGCTATGGAATGCTTTGGACCACAAATATAAAAGCGAGGATGCCGGCGCAAAGAAATTTTATGTTGGTCGATTCCTTGACTTTAAAATGGTGGATTCGAAGACGGTCTTGAGTCAAGTTGAGGAGATGCAAATGATCTTCAACGAAATTCGAGATGAAGGAATGACGGTTAGTGAGTCATTCCAAGTGGCGTCAATTATTCATTTATTGCCGCCGGCTTGGAAGGATTTCAAGAACTACCTTAAGCACAAGCGAAAGGAAATGAACTTGGAGCAATTGATCCTCCGTCTGCGGATTGAAGAGGATAACCGGAAGAACGATGGGAAACTCCCAATTGTTCATGGCGCCAAGGCCAACGTAGTGGAGCATGCTAAAGGCTCCAAAAATAAAAATAATGGGAAGAGCAAGCTCGGTCCCAAGGGAGGCGTTTCCAAGACAAAGTTCAACGGAAAATGCTTCAATTGCAATAAAAATGGACACAAGTCCTCGGATTGCAAGGCACCACGGAAGAAGAAAGACTCCCAAGTCAATTTGGTGCAAGGTGGGCAAAAGGATGAAGACATCATCCTAGCGGCTGTGGTTACGGAAGTCAACCTCGTTGGATCCAATTCCAAGGAGTGGTTTGTGGACACCGGTGCAACCCGGCACATTTGCTCAAACCGGGAGTTATTCACAACTTTCGAGCCATCAAATGGTGAGAAAGTGTGGATGGGTAACTCGGCTCATTCTGCGGTTGAAGGCGTGGGCAAGATGGTCCTGAAGATGACTTCGGGCAAAGAGCTGACTCTCAACCAAGTGCTGTTTGTTCCGGAAATACGCAAAAACCTGATTTCCGGTTCGTTGTTGAACAAGCATGGCTTCCGCATGGTTTTTGAGTTGGACAAACTGGTTTTGTCCAAATCGGGAATGTATGTGGGCAAGGGATATACATGTGATGGGCTTTTTAAGCTCAATGTAATGACTATTATTAATAATAATAATAATAAAATCCCTTCTGCTTACTTGCTTGAGTCTTCTAATGTGTGACATGGTAGACTAGGACATGTTAATTTTAATTCTATACGTAGATTAATTAACATGGAGCACATTCCTAAATTCACAATTGATGTGAAGCACAAATGTGAAGTTTGTGTAGAGGCAAAACTAACGAAAACGTCTTTCAAATCGGTTGAAAGAAAAACGGAACCACTTGAATTAATTCATAGTGACGTTTGTGATTTTAAATCAATACAAACACGTGGCGGTAATAAATATTTTATTACCTTTATCGATGATAGCACTCGCTATAGCTACGTTTATTTATTAAAAAATAAACACGAAGCGATCGATAAATTCATTCTTTATAAGAATGAAGTGGAAAACCAACTTAATCGAAGGATTAAGACGGTTAGGAGTGATCGAGGTGGTGAGTATGAAGCGCCAATTGGTGACTTTTGCGCTAGTGTGGGTATAGTACACGAACGTACCGCACCCTATTCACCTCAATCAAACGGTGTTGCCGAATGAAAGAATCGCACATTGAAAGATATGATGAACGCGATGCTAGTATGTTCGGGCTTGCCACAAAATATGTGGGGCGAAGCAATCTTGACAAGCAATTACCTTTTAAATAAGGTTCCCCGGAAAAAATATGATAAAACTCCATACGAGTTGTGGAAAGGCAGACGGCCTTCCTATCAATATTTAAAAGTGTGGGGGTGTCTTGCTAAGGTGCTTGTACCAACACCTAAGAAAATAAAAATAGGTCCAAAAACGGTGGATTGTATTTTTATTGGATATGCACAAAATAGTAGTGCGTATCGGTTTTTAGTGTACGATTCGAATAATCCGGATGTACATAAAAACACAATAATTGAATCAAGGAATGCTTCATTCTTTGAAGACGTATTTCCATGCAAGTCCAACGAAGGACCTAGCACGTCAAAACGAACATTTGACGTAGCTATGGAAAATACTAGCGAGGGATCCGGAGAAGAACCCGAACCCAGACGTAGCAAACGTACTAGAATTGAAAAATCCTTCGGACCGGATTTTCTCACCTACCTGGTAGAAGTTAACTCGGATATTCTAACATGTATGGTAGAAAATGAACCGGATTTTCTAACATGTTTGGTAGAAAATGAACCACGGACTTATACGGAAGCCGTGACGTCTACCGAAGGTCCTATGTGGAAAGAAGCCATCAAAAGTGAGGTGGATTCTATCCTTAAAAATCACACATGGGAATTGGTTGATCTTCCTCCGGGAAATAAACCTTTGGGATCCAAGTGGATTTTTAAACGGAAAATGAAACCTGACGGTTCCATCGATAAGTACAAGGCCAGACTTGTAATCAAAGGATACAAGCAACGTGATGGCCATGATTACTTTGACACGTATTCTCCTGTGACGAGAATAAATTCCATTAGGATGATACTAGCAATTGCCGCATTGCGGAAATTGGAAATTCATCAAATGGACGTAAAAACCGCTTTTCTAAATGGCGATATAGACGAAGAAATCTATATGGAACAGCCCGAGGGCTTTCGTGTTCCAGGCCAAGAAAGGAAAGTGTGTAAATTAATTAAATCATTGTATAGATTGAAACAAGCCCCTAAACAGTGGCACGAAAAGTTCGATCATGCAATGTTAATTAATGGGTTTAAAATAAACGAAAGTGACAAATGCGTCTATGTGAAGAGCACGGTAGACGGCTATGTCATTTTATGTTTATACGTGGATGATATACTCATCGTGGGTAGCAATAATCTAATGATTAATTCTACCAAAAGCATGTTAAATTCTAAATTTGACATGAAGGATATGGGGCTGGCCGATTTAATCCTTGGGATTAAAATAATTAGAGGACCTGACGGTCTAACGCTAAGCCAATCCCATTACGTTGATAAAATCCTTACTAAATTTAATAAGGATGATTATCAAGAGGCAAGGACGCCATTAGATAAAAACACTCATCTTACCAAAATTCGTGGAGAGTGTATTTCTCAAGTAGAATACGCTAGGATTATTGGAAGTTTGATGTATCTAATGAGTTGTACCAGGCATGATATTGCCTTTGTGGTTAGTAAGCTAAGTAGATATACTAGCAACCCCGGAGATGAACACTGAAAGGCAATAATACGGGTTTTGAGGTATTTACGTAAAACCCAAAACCTTGGACTGCACTATGGAAGATATCCAGCTGTACTTGAAGGGTATAGCGACGCTAGTTGGATATCCGACATAAAGGACTCTAAGTCCACAAGTGGATATGTTTTCACTTTGGGAGGTGCAGCCGTGTCGTGGAAATCCTCGAAACAAATGTTAATAGCTAGATCCACGATGGAATCTGAGCTAATAGCCTTGGATAAGTGCACTGAAGAGGCTGAATGGCTACGCCATTTTCTCGAGGATATTCCAAGTTGGGAGAAGCCTGTCCCTCCAATATGCATTCATTGTGATTGTCAAGCGGCAATTGGAAGGGCACAGAGCAATCTCTACAATGGTAAGTCTAGACACGTTCGTCGTAGACATAACACCATTAAACAACTCCTCACAACGGGTGTTATCACTGTTGACTACGTGAAGTCAAAGGATAACATAGCGGATCCGCTAATCAAGGCATTGGATAGAGAATTGTTGGAGAAGTTGTCACGAGGAATGGGACTAAAGCCCGTGAATTGAAAAGTTCTATAGTGGATACCCAACCTAGTTGGTCCTAGGTTCAAAAGGGACAACTAAATTATAGAGCGAAGGATGGTCACTGTGGGGGTCCCGAACTCCTACCCACTCCTCGTTAAAACAGTGACTCCCGCACAAGGTTAGCAAAAACGTTTGCTTTAATGATTCTAAAATGTTGATCTACTCGATAACATTAGAAGAGTATGCGGGATACTCGTGAAAGAATCACCTATGTGAGAGAGAAGAGGGCCGCTTCAAAGGAGAACTGTAAAGGCTCAGTTCTTTAGAAACTCTTGCAGAACCAGGATGGTGACCCATGGTCAAAACGGGCACACCCATGAGAACGGAACAAAGTTGGAAGGTTCTTGTGTAAAGATAAGTCAATGTTTACACGACGGCAGTATAGTTCAAGGACATCGAGTCTACTAGACAGCCAATAAATAAAAGTGTCTTTACAACGGAAGGTTCAAAGGATAAAACCTACCTCTCCGTATGCAAGGATCATCCGGTGAACACAACGTGTCCTCCTATCTTCGTGTCTTTTTAAGTTTCGAAAATCAATTTTCATTCATGTGGGGGATTGTTGGAAAAATGTGTTAAAAATTGCATTAAATGGTCATTTTGGGGCAATTATTTGAGTGGGGTCCACTTCCGATTTGGGTCAGGTCAAAGTGGTTTCGGATTGTCCTTGTTAAGGGCTACAATTCGATATATGGTACGCTCAAAACGAATAACGGGTGAATGAGAAATTGATTCTCGAAGTTCACTCGTTGAAATGGAAAAACTGGCAAAATGATGAGTTTCTAGTGTGATTTATCCCACACCGAAAAACTCAAGGGATTTTCACCCCCTTATAAAGGGAAGCCTCTTTTAAGGAGTTAAGATTCCTAAAGTGAAAGGCTCTCTTTTACGCGCAGGGGGGGGGGGGGGTGCCGATCAAATCCCGAAACGGAGAAGAAAAACCACGACTCGTGTGCGCGGGCGACCTGCGGACACGAATCCCCTTGGACAGAAACCCTCCAAGGGGGTTCTGTTGGCTTCGGACAGAAACCCTCCAAGGGGGTTCTGTTGGCTTCGGAAACCCTCCAACGTTAATTTTCTTTATTTTCCGAACACACCCAACACTGTGTTACAGCTGCTGTCGGCGATGAGTGGCGGCAGTGGATTGGGTTTAGGCGGATATGATTTCTTGCTCGGTAGACGTTACTTACTGCCTATCGTCGAATATACTAGGTCAACTGTGGCGCTTTGTGTATTTAGGCGCCACCATGTTACAAAAAAAAACTTTCAAGCGCTTTGTGTAAGGGGAAAGGTACAAGTGTAATTCTCGGGGTACATAAAATTTGTACACTTCATGTACACAGACAATTAGGAAAGTTATGTACAAGTTGTGTACTAATTTTGTGTACACCAAGAATTTTTCAAGGTACAAATATACCCTTCTAATATCGGTGTGAGAACAAATATATCCCAGTTCTATTTTTTGGAACAAATATATATCTGAAGTTTATGTGGAAGTGCATATATATCCCTGAACTTTTAAAAGGTACAAAAATTCCCCTCATTTTCATACTTCCTCCATTCTTAAATAAATGCAACGGTAAACATTTCACACTTGCCGAGACACAACTTTGACCATTAATATAAATGATTTTGTATTAGTAAAAAAAATAAAAAAATTAGATTATGAAAATTTACAATGAGACAAGTTTAACAATATTTTTTCATAAAATAATATTATTACATTAATAAATAAAACGTAGTCAAAGTAGAACATGTGAATAGTGTAAAAGTCAAAGTGTTGCATTTATTTAAGAACGGAGGTAGTATAAAGGAGCAAATACACCCTTATTGACTAAATTTATAAAATAAATTTCAAAAAACACTAAAACTAAATTATAAATTTGAATTTGAAAAAGAAAAAATAAATAAAAATCTGCTTGTGTCCAACTCTCCCTTTTATTAATTTTATATCACCATTTAATATTGTTAGTATACAATATTATTTCAACATTTTATTATACATTTAAAATTCTTTCGGAAAAGTGTTAACATATGTGTTGCAACGTAACAAAAATCATTTTTTTTTGTATTCATTGGACTATAAAATACATATTTTGTATGCCGATAAATAGTTCAAGATTATAAAAAAGTGAATTTAATTTTATTAAGGTTGAACAAAATCAAAAATGTTATTTCAAAAAATGTAACAATGTGTTCAAAATTTTGCAACAAGATTAAAATTAATATTTATAAATTTCAAGTGCTTCATTTAAAATGGAAAAATATAATTTTGCAATTTAAAGTCATAGAGTGAATATTTTAACATAAAAATAAATCTTTATTCAAAACTATTTAATTTTTTATTTTTCGAATTAATAATTTATGTTTAGTCTTTTTTAAAACCTATTTTATTTATTTAAAGTCAATAAGGGTAAATTTGCTCCTTTAGAAAGTTCAGAGGTATATATACACTTCTGTATAAACTTTAAGGGTATATTTGTTCCACAAAATAGAATATGAATATATTTGTTCTCACACCCAAGAGTGTATTTGTACATTTTCTCCTTTGTGTAAACACTAGGAGTATTTTCACAATAGGAAGATTTCCCAAAATAGGAGTAATACTTATTCTCGAAATAGGACTAACATGACAATATTTATTGCCATCTTGTAGGCGTGACTGCCAAATAGTTGCAGTACAATGCATTTAACATGACAATACTTATTATAATTAATGACAATATTTTTTAATCATGTCAGTATTTTTCATACATGGCAGTAACAACTCTTATTTCAGGAAGAAAAATATAGTAGTCCTATTTGGGAATTCCAAATCTCATTTACTCCTATTTAGGGGCAAAATCCCTTTCATAATAATATTGGGGCACATAAATTAATAAAACGTCGCACAATTTTTTTGAAAGAAAATAACTTTATTATTATTGACAAAGGTAACAAGCAACATAACAATAAGAAAGCAAACCATTTCAGCCTTAATGCTACACTAGGGTGAGACAAAAGGATCTAATGAATACGGAGTATATTTCAGGAGAAAGACGCATAATGAACTACTCCCTCCGTCCCGCTAATAATGGGATAAGATGGAATGACACACAAATCAATAAAAAGTGGTTTATGCGCAAATTATATGGTGCAACCGGCGCACCATGAGGATGGTGCGCCCGGTTGCAAAAACGAAGCAGTCTCCTTTTTTTTTTGCTTTTGATGTTAAAAATGATAATAACTTTTTAATTTTTGATCCGATTTTTATAAAATTTATATCAACATTTTTTATTTTTCATGATCTTTCAAATGAGACCAATATTGTGTATGTAATTTTAAGAAATTATCGAACTATTATATTAATGAGTATTGGATTATAAGAAAAATCGAATCTGTTTGGGAGATGATAGGCTTGTGAAATAGAAGATCGAATTTGTTTGGGAGTGGATCAGTGACCTCAGTTACATTTGATAATACATTGAGTTACATCTTTTTATGAGCGAGTTACATCTTTTTATAAGCAAGTTACATCTTTTTATAAGCGAGTTACATCTTTTTATAAACAAGTTACATCTTTTTATAAGCGAGTTACATATATATATACACACGAGTTGCATTTGACATGTCTGAACGTGACTTACATATATTTACACATAAAGTTACATATTTTTACACGTAAAGTTACATATTTATACACGCGAGTTACATATTTATACACACGAGTTGCATGTGACCTGTCTGAATGCGAGTTACATATTTTTTACATAAAGTTACATATTGTTACACGTAGAGATACATATTTATACACACGAGTTGCATTTGACTTGACTGAACGTGAGTTACATATTTTAACACTTAAAGTTACATATTTTACACACAAATGTTAATATGTTAAAATTACATAGGCAATATTGGTCTCATTTGAAAGATCATGAAAAATAAAAAATGTTGATATAATTTTTATAAAAATCGGATCAAAAATAAAAAAGTTATTACCATTTTTAAAAAACAAAAGGAAAAAAAAAATACAAACCGTCCCGGTATACGGTGCTCACCGTATACCGGTTGCACGGTATACGCACTCTGGTTTATGTGGTTGATATTGGATTGATAAAGTAAGAATAAAGTAAGAATGATTTAGAGCTACACAAATTTTACCAAATTTGGTATGAGACAATCTTAGTGGGACGGACCGATAAGGTAAAATCGGACAATCATAGCGGGACGGAGGTAGTACTACGTATGAGTTGAATAGATCTTTTTTAGCAGACGCATATTCCTTCTCTATTCAAAACCTTCTACTTCGGAAATCCATAATCTAAATCAAATAAAAAGAAGTCTTCATATGAAAAAGGAAAAATTGAAAATAATAATCCCAACTATTGCCGGTCCGTTAACAATAATCCCAACTATTGATTATTTTTGTATAATCCCAACTATATGGACCGTCCGCCAATAATGGTCCATGACCGCATATTACCTGCTCTAACAAGTGAATTTTTATTAGAAATTATGCGTAAAAATTAAAATTTGGGATTATTTATAGGGATTACCTGCTATATCTCTTTAGAAACTATAGGAATTTATTTATTGGCTGATCACGTCGACCATTATTGGCGGAAGGTCCCTAAAGTTGGGATTATTCTGAAATAATTGATAGTTGGGATTATTATGAGCGGACCGCTAATAGTTGGGATTATTACAATCAGTTTTTCCTATGAAAAATGATACTACGTAATAAACAATACATAAATAATAATAACTAAAAATGTTTATGATCAAATTCAAAAATCTAGCTCATGCTTTCACTTTTATTAAAAAAGATTGAAACTTCAACTTTTCTCACAACTACACTTTCAATGGATAAATTAGTAAAATTAAAAAAGAAAATCATATCTATATTTCATTTTCTTTTACTTCTATCTAGGGGTGGACCGAATCGGGCCAAACCGGCCCGTGAACCGGACCGGACCGCTACTGTGCGGGCCCGGACCAAACCGGGACCGGATGGCCGGTTCCGGGCTTTTAGCCCGTGTTGGCGGGCCTGACGGTCCGGGCTCGGGCCCCATTTTTGTTGAACCGGCCTGGGCGGTTCGGGCCGAGTCCGGTTCATTTTTTTGTTTTTCCCATTTTTTTTTCTTTTCCTTGGGTAGGGCTGGATGTTTTGGGAAGGTTTGAGGGGTGGGGTTGGGGGGGGGGGGGGGGCTCGGGGATTAATTAGAAAGCAAAAAAAAATAGACCTGGGCTCGACCCGGCCCGGCCCGGACCTGGTATTAACCCGGGCCGATTCCAGGCCCAAAAATCTGCAAAAAAAGCCCGCCTAGGCCCGACCCAGAACCGGAACCGGACCGCCCCGGGTCCATCCCTACTTCTATCTAGTTTTAAGTTTACTAACTTGTATTGCTTAGCTTATATCTCATTGAATTGGTATTGATAAAAATATGTAATTTTGAAAAAAAAAAAAAGAAAAGCATAATTGTTGAAAAAGATGAAATTTGAGTCTTTTTTATAAAAGTTAAAGAACAGGATAGATTTGTGAATTTGGTGATGGTTTAAGATAAAATAAGAGATTATTATCCGATATAGGATTAAAACAGTTTGAAAATTCCAAAATAGGGTTGTCATCTTTTTATTTCCAAAATAGGACTAATTACCGGTATGTTTTGGCAGTACCAGACTTCAAACATGGCAGTATTTTACTAAACATGACAGCAATTAGTCCTATTTTGGGAATAAAAAACATGACAATTCTATTTTGGAATTTTCAAACTGTTTTAGTCCTATTTCGGGAACTTTCACATAAAATAAGCTAATAATTATATTTTCAACTCTGTTTCTTAAAATTTAACTACAATTAAAGAAAGCTGGTTATTTATTTTTCAGTTATAATCTTATTAACGTGACTTTTTCTATTCAAAATAATAATAATTAAATCTATAACCATATTATAATATCAGTCACTAAATTTGATTCCATCATCATTTTACTACGTATAACTATATATTCATCAAAATATATAGCTATTATTTTACTACGTAACTATATCAAAATATATATTTATTTCTTTAAAACAGAATCATTATATTATTTCAAAATTATACTATCGGCCCAAAATGTTTAGCCAAATCTTAAAATTTGGACCATGATATTGAATATTGATTAGTACTTCCTCATTCCCTTAAAACTTTGTCATCTTTTCTTTTTGGGACCCCCCTCAAAACATAGTCATCTTTTCTTTACTTTATTATTTTCGTTGTCGATCAAACTTGCAGGGCCGGTCCTGGGGGGGGGGGGGGGGGGGGGGGAGGCAACAAGGGCAACCGTCCTAGGCCCGTAAATATATAGACAAAAATAGGCCCACAACTTTTTCTCCATATATAATATGAGTAGAGTTCTTTTTTTATTTTTCAGCTCAATTAATTAGGCCTAATGTTTACATTTTGTTAACAATTTGGAAAAAAATAGAACATAAGTAAAATGTCTAGCTTAAACGAAGTCAGGTTTAAAAAACGAATATACATCAATTTTAAGTAGGACTAGTTGTAGTTTTTAAAGCAACATAATGAAACAATAAAAGACACGACTCTTCAGGCTTCACATCTCTTTAGCTTTTAATGCTTTTTATTCCCTTTAAGTGAGTATTGATAAATTTGTTTCACATTTTTCTGCGAGAAACAATTTAAGTAATATGTTTTTCTTTTTATGTAGTACTTGTATTGTTACATTTGTCCAAATATGTAATTTAGATAACAGTAAACTGATGTTGGCCTTTATTTTATGACCTTTATTAGATATTTTTGTTATAATTTATATTTTAAATATGTTTAATTTACGGTTTATCTTGTCTATGAGTCCAATATAGTTTATCTCGCCCATAGGCTATGAAATGAGTAAAACCGGTCCTGCAAACTTGACAATGTTATACTTTTATAAAAGTATTTTTAACAAAGAAAATTTCCATTTCATTTTTATATTATAAATAATTTCTAATAAAAGAATTTAGCTAATTATTTGTGACGGAAGTAATATGGGAGTAGATCAAGTGAGAAGTGTCTTTAGGCTGAGAACTGCGAAGCTAACTTATAGACTGACAACATGAACTTTTAACCAATAAATCATAACTTATAGACCCCTCGAAATAATTACTAACATGCCACCGCAAAAAAATAAGTTTGGAGACCTTGGAAATTTTTGGACGTAGTATGATTTATTGGTTATAAATTCTTATATTCAGTCTATAAATTTACTGTTTTGCGAGATCACATGCAAATTCAAGTGCTAAGATTACTTTTCACTTCTCATTTTTACGGACACTTCTCACCCGATCTTTTTTCGAGGTAATATTACTATTGATATGATGGATTGTAATTAATTTATAAACATTTGAAGTCTTTTCGCCACAACCTTAAATGGGCAATGTCAGCGCATAACAGCTAGTCACCGCCACACTGTCTTCTACGAGTGTAAATGTGTCATAACTTGCAAGAAAATTGGATGTTGAAACTCATGTACTCAAGACCACGTTTGTCTCTAATAGGAGTTTATTTGAATAAAAATTGACATCCTAAATAAATACTCCTTCATCTCATATAACTTGGCCACATTTCCTTTTTATGGTCGTTCCAAAAGATTTTGTTATTTTCATTTAAAGTAAGAAATATATGACTAAAGTTATTTCTCTCTTATCTGCACAAATTTGAAACACACAGTTTTTACTTTATTAATCTATGCACAAGTTAACTTTGGCCAAGTTTTGTGCAAGAGAGGTAGTAGTATTTCCCAATTTGTGTGGTACTCTTTTGGTCTCTTAAAAACTTTCTAATATGTATGGTACACAACTCATTTTTAACCGAACGTTGCCCCAATGAATTTTGAAAATGTTTGAATATTTTATAAGATATACTATATGTTCTCTTTTAAATGCAACATTGGAATTTTTACACTATTCACATGTTCTATTTTGAATCTATTTTATTTATTAATGTATTATAAATTAAATTTAAATAAAATTGTTAAATTCCTCTCACTTTAAATTTTCATAATCTAAATTTTTTAATTTTTTTATTAATACGGAATGAAAAATATTAATGGTCAAACTTGTGCGTTGGCAAACGTAAAAAGTGGACCACACTACTAGAAAACTGGTCTGTAGTGACACTAAATAAGTGTCACGGAATGTTTTACTGACACTAGAAAAGTGTCATAGAAGGTCGGGAATTTTGACACTAAATTTAGTGTCATAGAAAAAGTGTCACAGATTTCTGATATTTTAGTGTTACAAAATATGATGGCCATTGCAATTAGAAAAGAACACATGAAGTATATTTTATACATTATATAAATAATTTATCATTTTACTTTAGATTAGAGGTTTGTTCGTTGTGAATAGTAAATTAATTAAAGAGAATATATTAAAAAGTTACATTTTAATGTAACACCAAACATCAAATTGTTAGATTTTGGGAAATCTCCTTATAAACCACATTCTCTATCTTGATGAAGAAATTTATTTCTTTTGAACATATGAGTATATTAAGACGTATTTGCTCACTAGTATTGGTATTGCAATGTAAAAGTGGCCATTATTGAAACATGTATCTCAAGGTATAAATCAAGTTTTATGCGAAATTTAGCCTTGTTTTTTATATTGATTGTAATTGCCCCAATGAATTTTGAAAATGTTTGAATATTATAAGATATACTATTTGTTCTCTTTTAAATGCAACATTGGACTTGTTACACTATTCACATGTTGTATTTTGACTCTATTTTATTTATTAATGTATTAAAAATTAAATTTTAAAAAAAAAATTGTTAAATTCCTCTCACTTTAAATTTTCATAATCTATTTTTTTAAATTTTTTTTTACTAATACAGAATGAAAGATATTAATGGTTAAACTTGTGTGTTGGCAAACGTAAAAAATGGATCGTTGCAATTAGAAAAGAACAAAGGAAGTATATTTTATACATTATATAAATAATTTATCATTTTACTTTAGATTAGAGGTTTGTTCGTTGTGGATAGTAAATTAATTAAAGAGAATATATTAAAAAGTTACATTTTAATGTAACATCAAACATCACATTGTTAGATTTTGGGAAATCTCCTTATAAACCACATTTTCTGTGTTGGTGAAGAAATTTATTTCTTTTGAACATATGAGTATATGAAGACATCTTTGCTCACTAGCTACTATTGGTTTTTTTTTTTAATTTCCAAGTTTGGTTTTGATACTAAAAAAATGGGTACGCGCAGTGCAGCACATCAATGAACAATGGTGATATCTGATGGTTCATTGAACATAAACGTTCAACATAGAGTTTCATATTAAGAAACATGTTCTACACTTCTACTAAGTACTAAGAATATAAAAAGATGAAATTGGCGTCACACTTCATCAAGAATTTGGGTGAACAAATTCAAGTCTATCTAGAGAACCTCATTCATCAGTTTCTCAGTAAGAGCTTTTGGTAGTCCCATAACACTGTCTATCAGTTGTTCCAACCACTTTTTTTATGAGGCCGCCAGCTGCACTAAGCACTCTTCCTTCATCAATCAGATTATCAATTGCTTCTTCTGGTATTTCGTGAAAAAAAATCTCTACTCTGTCCCATTCTCCTCTTCTAACTCCAGTTTTCAAGTTTGAGACAAAAACAGAGGTCACGGTTGAAGCATTCCCGTCTGAGTAATCTTTCATGAACTGCCTTGCTTCTTCTTTCCGGATTCCTTTCTCATCTATATCTGCAGACATGGTTGTGAATTCATAGCCCATATCAGCTAAAATTGCTTGACGAGATATGGAAGATGAACCCAGAATTAGCTGAACCAAGAAGTGCCATTTTCAAAACCAGATAGCGCGAAAAGCAAATTAAATGAACTTATCATCATATCATATGCGCCGATTAGATAATTCATTGGAGTGAAATGCTGAAAACCCTAACATCGACGGCTTCATCATAGTAAGTGGTATAATCCACTAGCTACTATTGGTAATGCAATGTAAAAGTGGCCATTAGAAAAACATTTATCTCAAGGTATAAATCAAGTTTTATGGGATATTTAGCCTTGTTTTATATTGATTGTAATTACCCCAATGAATTTTTAAAATGTTTGAATATTTTATAAAATATACTATTTGTTCTCTTTTAAATGAAATGTTGGACTTTTTACACTATTCACATGTTCTATTTTGACTCTATTTTATTTTGTAATATATTATAAATTAATTTTTACAAAAATATTGTTAAATTCCTCTCACTTTAAATTTTCATAATCTAATTTTTTTACTAATACAGAATGAAAGATATTAATGGTCAAACTTGTGCGTTGGCAAACGTAAAAAGTGAACCGTTCCAATTAGAAAAGAACGAAGGAAGTATATTTTATACATTATATAAATAATTTATCAGTTTACTGTAGATTAGAGGTTTGTTCATTGTGAATAGTAAATTAATTAATGAGAATATATTAAAAAGTTACATTTTAATGTAACACCAAACATCACATTGTTAGATTTTGGGAAATCTCCTTATAAATCACATTCTTTGTCTTGGTGAAGAAATTTGTTTCTTTTGAACATATGAGTATATTAAGATGTTTTTGCTCACTACTATTGGTATTGCAATGTAAATTGGTCATTATTGAAATTTGTATCTCGAGGTATAAATCAAGTTTTATGCGATATTTATCCTTACTTTTTTATTGATTGTAATTGCAAAGCTTGCTATCACAATAGATTACTTTTTTCATAAATTGAATAAAATTGTCATATAGTGACAATGATATTCTCATCGGTCAACATGTACACTATATCTTTCATAGCTTTTTCGAGTTATATATAACTTGTCATACTTGCTTTTCCAAGTCTGATTATGACCAACCATATTCCATTGAATACAGCTTATGTGTGATTAATATTTCTTAATAACATCATTGGAGCTCTGATTTTCAATTGGAGAACATCATTAAACAATATAGAAATTTGAGCTATTAAGATATTGGACAATGTACATATCAACATGGAAGGTAGCACCGGTGTTTGAATGTATAATATTAATTGAACTCAGATATGTATCTCCCCCCATCGATCAATGATAGCATGTAGTTACTTATGTAATTAATAATGTATAGTGTAGGCACACGGTAGGATCACTCTTTCTCATACATACATACATACATACATACATACATACATACATACATACATACATACATACATACATATATATATATATATATATGTACAACAATGCTTAATGTAACCACCCTTATACCCACCATGTTTGTGAAACTTTTTTTTTTGTCTGTGAACCCGGTTCACAGACAATATTTTGTTTGTGCAAAATATTGTCTGTAAATCGATGTTCACAGACAAAAAAAAAGGCTTTCACAAACATGAGTGGATACAAAAATGGGTATAAGAGTGAGTACAAACATCATATTTGATATATGTATGTTGGTTCACTTAATATTTCACAAAAATCGGGATATGTGCTTTTAAACTATAGCTATGATGTGATTATTTCTTACATTAGAAAACATATCATATCACTCACGCCCACTTTTAAAATATCATCATTAATTTTTTACTATAATGTCGTCATCTCTTACCTTGACAACCCACATAGCTAATCATATACTTCCTCCGTCCCACTAACAATGAGACACGAGGGAGTGACACACAAACCAATAAAACGTGATTTATGTGGTTGATATTGAATTGATAAAGTAAGAATAAAGTAAGAATGATTTAGAGACATGCAAATCTTACCATATTTGGTATGAGACAATATTAGTGAAACAGATCGAAAAGGTAAAATGAGACAATTTTAGCGGGGCAGAAGAAATATATCATTAGCAACCCACATAGCTTAATATATTACTAATGATTGAAGTTTACTTAATATATTACTAATGATTACTTGCACCGTGCATTTTCTACATAATATATTTTAGACCTCAATGTGATAATGTCATTTCATTAATCGAAACAAAACGATACAAAATCAATATATATATATACTAACTTTGTTCCTATATAATATCAACATGTTGATTTCTAAATTAATCATATGTTCTACTTTGACTATATTTTATTTATTAAAGTATTAAACTTTTTTGAAAAATATTGTTCAATTCGTTTCAATTTAAATTTCCAAATATATCTGTTGAGGTTTATTCCCTCAACTCGCAGGCCCAACACATAACCTGTGGGTTTCGAATGAGTGAAGGACAAATAAGATGAAGAGGCAACAGGGAATGGGCCAACAACTGTATTTAATCACTCAAATGATTGCAAGCCGAAAGGCCGAACGTACTATGTTATGTTTTGAACAGTTATTACTGCTATAATGCTAGAGAGTCAGAGTGCGAACCCTTTACAATGAAATAAATGCGACTATTTATACTACCCAAGGGTGGTTGGGAGTGCTGACGTGGTTGGCTGTAGGCGACATGATCCCAACCACCAAATCTCCCGCATTTAATGCGTTTCCCGCCAGGATCTCGGTTTCCTGCCATGGGGTGGGGACGTTCATCCCTCAGGGCTGATCCCCGTGGTAAGGGTCATGAGACGTACGTCCCCTGGCCCTTGGGCCCTGGCGTTAACCGGCGATGGACTACGTACGTCCCCTGGCCCTTGGGCCCTGGTGTTGGCTGGCGATGGACTACGTACGTCCCCCCGCCCTTGGGCCCTGGTGTTGGCTGGCGATGGACTACGTACGTCCCCTGGCCCTTGGGCCCGTGTGTTGGCTGGCGATGGACTACGTACGTCCCCTGGCCCTTGGGCCTTAAGACTGGGGTATGCTGGATCACGTACGTCCCCTGGTCCTTTGGCCTTGACCTTTCCTCTTGGGCCTTTAGCAAGATGCTCATAGGTGGTCCCTAAGGGTTGATGGGTCGACCCTTGTTGGCCTATTATCCCAACACAAGTCCCCCACTTCTGATGTTCCGAGCGTGCGCGGGACATGGAGAACTAATTAGTTTCCACCGTACTGCTTTGAGCCGTTGTCGTCTTTCCCCCGAAGTGACGTTTGCTTCCCCGCCGTTGTTCACGGGGCTCTAGGTGGCAGTTATCCTGGCCGGTTCAACTTCCGATGCAAAAGTAATCATTTCGTACCTGCCCGTCTCAACATGACACGTGTCCCCGGGTACGCTCCTCGCCACGTGTCACCTGTGGGTTGACCATTGAAAGGGCGCCTCCCCTTTATAAATAATAGGATCGCAGGCAAGATTAGGGTTTTCTATCCTCTGCTTCCTTCCAATTTTCCAGCGTTTCCTAGCAAGTGTTCCCGGTTTCCGCGTTCGTCCCTCCTTTAAAGCTCCGTAAGGTAATTTCCTGATCCCACTCCTCTTCTTTTCTTCTCGCAATCCTTCTCATGGCCTGTTCCATGGAAATCTCCTCTGACTCAGATGCTGGTTCTGGCTCTTCTACCGGCTCTTCTGCCAGTTCCTCTTCCGCGGTGAACTCTAGGTCCCGTTCTTCGGAGGGAACAAGTAGTTCTGGCCGCTCCATCGCCTCTACAGTGGCAATCCTAGTGGCGGCAGATGAGGCCGCAACCTCGAATGCAGGGGGTCATGTTGATACGGACGCCGTTCCTGAGAACGCTGTAGCGGTGGTAGCGTAAGCTGACGCAGAGGGGGAGCACTCGGCCGATTATGACTCTGGTGAAGAGGCCGAAGAGGGGGACGATCTCCAGGTATTCAATCTTGGCGTCCCCATGGATCAACACCGGCACAACGTGCTTATTCCCAACGTTTCCGTGCTCGACCAGGTCTTCTCTAGGAGGGCCCTGAAGGAGCTGCAAAAACTTCTCCCTCCACTGTTTCACTACAGCCTCCGGGTAGCGGACAACCTCTTTAAAAGACGTCCGGGAATGGTGATGGTGCATATGGACTCCATAAAGGCCGGACTACGTTTCCCACTTCATCCGTTTTATCTTGACTTTTTCGACTTCTTCAGTGTTGTTCCGGCTCAATTTATGCCGAACTCCTACCGCCTGATCTCCGCATTCATTATTCGTTGCAAATCGAAAGGACTCACCCCCACTTTGGACTTCTTCCATTATTTCTTTCAAGTCACCCCCAAAATGCCGATGGGTTTTAAGCGTGGCCGCTCGTCCCAAAAGGAAACTGTTCGAGGGGGCTCCCACTTCAATCCATGACTGGAAGAACCGTTTTTTCTTCATTCGTTATTCGGACGAGCGGCTTCCTGTGAGATGGAATGGGTACCCCCCGAAGATTACGTCGCCAGAGCTGACCTAGGGATTGCAAACCGTCGTGGATAAGCTAAGGCTGGATGGCGTTAAAGGGCTGAAGGATTTCCTTACCATTCAGGCACTCTCTGATGCAGATAGGTACCGCCCGTGATCCCTGGATTGGCATTCTCTCGTGTTCATCTTGTGGGCCCGGGCGGTCCATTCCCTGAGGTGAGTGCCTTTGAGATTCGCACCGCCCGGTTCTAATATTCTTGTTTCTTTGTTTCAGGTCTTCCTCCCACTTAGGATCAAATGGATCTTGAAGCCATGAAAGCTCGTCGTGAGGCCAAGGCCAATACGCAATGAGCGGCGCTGGCAAAAGCTCGTGGGGCCACTCAGTCTTCTGAGGCTAACTCTTCTGCCGCATCTCAGGCGGATACGCGTGTTGCAGATGCCGAGAGGCTTCTCATGGCCGAGGTGACTGGGCAGAATTCTAAGGCCCAGCATGTACAAGATAATCGGGTTCTGAACGTGGATCCGATCGGCGTTGTTGTCCCTGCTGGCGGGAAGAAGGATAAGGGCAATAAGGCGAAGAGGCCGCACGTCACATGGAGGAATACCATCGAGCAACCGAGAGGTATTTCGACAAAGCATTAAAGGTCAGGGAAATCAAAGTCGGAGATTTGGTACTGCGAAAACGGGAGAAGAGCAAGCCACTCGAGGGCGGCAAGATGGCCAAGAACTGGGAGGGGCCATACAGGGTATGTGAAAAGAGGCTGGCGGCGGGGACTGATATTCATGTAATTTCCAATTGTATGTTTGTATTTTTAACTAGTTTTTATTAGTTCTAGTTGAGGAAATTACACACTTTTGGTGTAATACTCTATTTTCATATTTATTTGTAATTTGTTTAGATTAGGACTTTTCTGAGCTAAAGAGGTCAAAGATCATCCAAAGGATCAAGATTGGACCTTAAAAGATCAAGGAAAGTGCAAGGAGGCAAGAAAGATTTCGATTTGGAAAAAATACTCATGTACCCGGTCGGGTATTGCCTATACCCGATCGGGTATTTGCTTGATTCGATTGTCCAAATCAAATCCGGGAACAAATGATCGTGGGAGCAAGATTTCGTTAAGATTTGTCACATACCCGATCGGGTATGGCGACATACCCGATCGGGTATGCCCAGAAAAGTAAATTTCTAGGAAATTTCCTAAGATACCCGGTCGGGTATCCTATATACCCGGTCGGGTATCAGAGCCTGCAGCTCCCAAAAGCCTATAAATACACCCCTTTCTTTCACAATAAAAGAACAGAATTCACATATACTCTTTAGCTCAGTTTAGTTAAGTATTTCTTTTATATTTTCATCATGTTTAGTCTCCAAATGAGGAGCTAAACTCTTTCATCTTGGTTTTGCTACTTTGAAGCTTAATGAATTTGTAAGTTGTGAGTTATTCTCTTTAATTTTCTTCCTTGAATATTAATTCTTCCTTTAAATACTATTTCTATATCAATGTTGGGGAGTGTTACTAAGATGACAATTAGTTAACATCTTGACATTAGTTATAGTAATAGTTATTTCTTCCTCTATGTTAATATTGGGGAGTGTTACTAAGATGACAATTAGTTAACATCTTGATATTAACTATAGTAGGATTCATACTCTTTAATATTCTTCCTTGAGTATTAATTAATTCCTATTCGTATTTCATATTAATATTTTGAACATTACTTAAAGGATCAACTAGTTTTGTTTCATATATTAATTATTACTAGAATCAATCGATTAATACGCTTGTTATTAATTCGGTTCCTTCAACGGTAGTAAACTTGGATTGTTAATGCATGCGTCTCATGATTAATAATCTAAGGGGAATTAATTATATTGATTAAACCGATAAACCGCTTGTGTTGAGGTTATCAATCTCAATCGTTTTCATCTCAAATTTATTGCTACTATCGTGTTAATATACGGCGCGTGTTCTATATTGACTCGGTAGTAAGTTTTATTAATGAACGCGTCTCATTATTAATAACTACCCTCGATGAACTGGATATACTCCTTGATTGAGTATTCGAGAGGAAGATAGTTAAAGATATAACCGGGATCGACGAACATTTCATTAAGTGGATAAAAGCAAAACCAAGTCCTCATCTCTATAAATTAAACTCATATAAGTCGTTTATCTTAGTGTTAATTAAATCAAACTTAAAACCCCCCTTGTTACTATTTATATAAAAGAAAAGTATTCCTTTCCCTGTGGATACGAACCTTACTTCACTATACTACATATTAGTGTTGTATTGATAAATTATTTTGAGTGCACCTCACGACAAGTGCACGTCAAATTTGGCGCCGTTGCCGGGGGAAAGGCAATTAATTTTTTTTTTATTTCATTTCAAAAAAGAAAAAAATCAAAAAAAAAAATATTAAACAAAAATATAAAGTGTGCTTATTTTTCTATTTCTGAGCTTAGTAGAGTTTATGGTTAAACATCGTTCCATAAACGAAATCACATATCACAAAAACCCAGAAATAGAACAAACTTTCGAGCGGTTGAAAAGTAAATTTTCTAATACCGACTCGGAAGAATCATCTACCGGAGATTCATCCACCGCTAGCTCTAGTTCTAGCGAATCCGAAGAATCCTTCCACATGGCTCTGGAAACAAGAACGCTGAGGGAGCTCACAGCTCCAAATCTAAATCAACAACCCTTGTGTATCACTTTTCCAACTCTTGATACAGGGGTCACATTCGAGCTAAAATCTGGGCTCATTCATCTACTTCCCTCTTTCCATGGCCTATGAGGGGAAGATCCAAATAAACACTTGTCAGAGTTCCATATTGTGTGCACAAGCATGTGCCCCAATGACGTGTCCGAGGAGCAAATCAAGCTGAGAGCCTTCCCATTCTCCCTCAAAGACACCGCCAAAGATTGGCTATTCTATCTTCCCTCGGGGAGCATCAATACATGGGCTCAAATGAAAAAGAGCTTCCTTGACAGGTACTATCCCGCATCTATCTCTTCAAGTCTCAAGAAGCAAATCAGCAACATTGAGCAAGCAGATAATGAGACCTTGTATGAATATTGGGAGTGCTTTAAAAAATTATGTGCTAGTTGCACATATCATGGGTATTCGGAACAAGATCTCATCCTCTACTTCTATGATGGACTTGTTGATCAAGATAGACGCATGGTGAATGCGGCATGCGGATGGGGTATTGTTAACAAAACCCCTTCTCAAGCAAGAGACCTCATTTCGGAGTTGGTCGAAAACTCGAGACATTACAACGGAAGGTCATCATCGAAACGAGTCATGGCAGCGGAATCCAACAACTCGTTGGAGAGTCAAGTAGCCGGCTTGACTTCTTTGGTTAAAGATTTCCTTTTAAATCCAAAAACCCAAGAAGTCAAGGTCTGCGGCATCTGTTCCACACAAGGGCATCCCACAGATTCTTGCCCAACGCTACAAGAGGAGAACTTCGAGCAAGTCAATGCTTTGGGGTTCCAAGGTCAAAGGAGGTACGATCCTCAAGGCAATACTTACAACCTGGGATAGATGGAGGGATCATCCTAATTTAAGGTACAGAAATTCTCAAACAAATCCTCCTCCTCAACAATATAAACCACAAGGCCAAACATCGAACTCGAGTATGTCCACCGAAGACATGATTCGAGCACTGGCCGTTAATATGAGAACAATGCAGCAAAGCATGGGGCAATTCCAACAAACCATGATGCAATTCCAACATGAAACCAAGTCGAGCATTCAAAATTTGGAAACTCAAGTTAGCCAAATTTCAAGTGTCGTAAGTCGACTTGAAGCAAAAGATTCGGGTAGGCTCCCTTCCCAACCTGAGCAAAATCCAAGACAACATGTTAATGCAATCATGTTGAGGAGTGAGACGACATTGAAAGAGGTGCATAGGGAAGAAGAGCAAGATGAAAAGGAGGTTGGCCTCGAAGAAGATTTTCAACCGGAAGAGAGGACCATAAAAGCAAAGTTTCCACCATTGTCCTCATATGAACCATTACCCCCATTCCCCGAAGCATTGAAGGAAACAAGGAAGCTGGAGAAAGATGCTGACATCTATGAGACTTTCGCCAAATGCGAGGTAAACATTCCGCTCCTTAACTTAATCAAAAGTTTTCCCCGTTTTGCTAAATTTTTAAAAGAATTATGCACAATAAAAAGAAAAAGCAAATTAAAGGGAAAACAAAAGGTGGAGGTTGGTGAACGTGTCTCGGCAATTTTTCAAAAGAAACTCCCCGAGAAATGTAGCGATCCAGGCATGTTCACAATCCCATGCAAAATAGGGGACACTTTATTTCCAAGGGCCTTGTTGGATTTAGGGGCTTCGATCAATGTCATTCCATATTCATTATACAAGTCTCTAAAACTTGGCCCAATGAATGAAACTGGTGTGGTAATCCAATTGGCGGATAGATCTAACACATACCCCAAGGGCGTCGTAGAGGACGTACTCATAAAAGTTGAAAATCTGATTTTCCCTGTAGACTTCTACGTCCTCGAATTGGGAGATGATAATCAAACAACACCCATCCTCTTGGGTAGACCTTTTCTAAAAACCGCAAAAACAAAAATAGACGTGTCTAATGGTTCGTTAACTTTAGAGTTTGATGATTAAAAGGTAGAATTCAACATTTTTGATTCTACGAAAAAACAAATTAAAGACCAATCTCTTTGTTCTCTAAATGTTTGTGAACCACAAACCCCGAATATTTTTGTTAAGAAAAAAACTGAGAAAATCACACTTTTTGAAAAAAAGAATTGATCAAATTTTCAAAAGGAGAATGGATCCCACCTGGGGTTGAAGTGATAACAGGGAAGAAATCTCGGCCTTACTGGAGAAGGCCGAAAAAGAAAAATGAAACAAGGGATGTTCACGATCCCACATAAAAGAAAATAAAATAAAAATAACGTCGTGCCGCGACATTAAATCAAGCGCTTCTTGGGAGGCAACCCAAGTTTATATTTTTTTATTTTTATTCATTTTTGTGTGTGTTCTTGCATTTTCAAAAAAAAAATGGTGTGAAGTATCATGCCCGATCGGGCAACACATGTACCCGGTCGGGTATGGGAAAAAAAATCAAATAAGCCTGGATCAGGTAACCCATACTCGATCGACTCGGGGTTTGAAAATAATAATATACCCGATCGGGTACCACTACCCACCCGGTCGAGTATTGCTCAAAAAATTCAAAAAAATTCTCGTAGCAACTTACCCGATCGAGTACCCGGCCTACTCGATCGAGTATCAACCCCTGGACTGAATTTAATAAAACAAGCACATACCCGATCGGGTGTACACATGTACCCGGTCGGGTGTATTTTGAAAAAAGGCTAATTTTGTTCGTTGCAAAGTACCCGATCGGGTACACCCATACACCCGGTCGGGTAAATTAAATTTTTAAACGGGGAATTAGTTCGCACCACATTGCCCGATCGAGTATACCCCAACTCGATGGGGTAGCATCCCGGATTTTGAAGAAATACACGCATACCCGATCGGGTATGTTAGGGTACCCGGTCGGGTACACGGTCTTTAAACCCAAATTAGCCACCCAAAATACCCATTTCATCTTCCCCAAACCTCCAATTTCAAAGTTTCTTTTTCCCATTACTCCCTCAAATCTCCACCAAATCTTTCCAAACCAACACCAAAATCTTCACCGCATTTCCTTCTACACTCCACATCCATCAACACCACATTCTTCCCCAAAAACTCAAGTCCAAAAATAATGCCTTACGCCCTCCCCCAAGTCCGAAATTTGTAACTCAAAATTCAAAGCATCAAGCGAAAATGGCACCAAAGAGAACAAGGGGCGAGAGTAATTCATCTAGAGCACCGGTCAGCCCGGTTATGATGGAGACGAGCACTAGGGACAGTGCTTCGCGCTAAGTGAGGGGGAGTCACTCATCGGTGCGTACTTAAGTTTGATACCTTGTAAACTAGCATTATTTTCTTCGCAAAAAAAATGCTAGTTAGGTTGAAAACCCAAAAAATGGGCAATCTAAGCAAAAAAGACTTACAAAAAAATGATGAGTGAGTGGAGAGGTAGAAAAATAAAAGAGATGCTAGGATGAAAACCTGAAAAGGCTCCTAGGCAAAATGAGAGATATGAGAGAGATATATATTTGTTTTTACAGGACATCATTTAATCTCTTGAAAATGAAAAGAGGAGATGAGCATAGAAGGCCATGAAACCCAAGAAGATATTATTCTTTGAGCTAAACACTCAATGTAAAACCCATATGTTATCCTTGGTGGTCTTTTGCTTTTTCTGGTTGATTGTTGAACTTTTGAGGACTTGGAACTGTTAAACATTTGACTTTACTCGAGGACGAGTAAAGAAGCTAAGTGTGGGAGAGTTGATATTCATGTAATTTCCGATTGTATGTTTGTATTTTTAAATAGTTTTTATTAGTTCTAGTTGAGTAAATTACACACTTTTGGTGTAATACTTTATTTTCATATTTATTTGTAATTTGTTTAGATTAGGACTTTTCTGAGCTAAAGAGGTCAAAGATCATCCAAGGGATCAAGATTGGACCTTAAAAGATCAAGGAAAGTGCAAGGAGGCAAGAAAGATTTCGATTTGGAAAAAATACTCATGTACCCGGTCGGGTATTGCCTATACCCGATCGGGTATTTGCTTGATTCGATTGTCCAAATCAAATCCGGGAACAAATGATCGTGGGAGCAAGATTTCGTTAAGATTTGTCACATACCCGATCAGGTATGCCGACATACCCGATCAGGTATGCCCAGAAAAGTGAATTTCAAGGAAATTTCCTAAGATACCCGGTCAGGTATCCTATATACCCGGTCGGGTATCAGAGCATGCAGCTCCTAAAAGCCTATAAATACACCCCTTTCTTTCACAATAAAAGAACAGAATTCACATATACTCTTTAGCTCAATTTAGTTAAGTATTTCTTTTATATTTTCATCATGTTTAGTCTCTAAATGAGGAGCTAAACTCTTTCATCTTGGTTTTGCTACTTTGAAGCTTAATGAATTTGTAAGTTGTGAGTTATTCTCTTTAATTTTCTTCCTTGAATATTAATTCTTCCTTTAAATACTATTTCTATATCAATGTTGGGGAGTGTTACTACGATGACAATTAGTTAACATCTTGACATTAGTTATAGTAATAGTTATTTCTTCCTCTATGTTAATATTGGGGAGTGTTACTAAGATGACAATTAGTTAACATCTTGATATTAACTATAGTAGGATTCATACTCTTTAATATTCTTCCTTGAGTATTAATTAATTCCTATTCATATTTCATATTAATATTTTGAACATTACTTAAAGGATCAACTAGTTTTGTTTCATATATTAATTATTACTAGAATCAATCGATTAATACGCTTGTTATTAATTCGGTTCCTTCAACGGTAGTAAACTTGGATTGTTAATGCATGCGTCTCATGATTAATAATCTAAGGGGAATTAATTATATTGATTAAACCGATAAACCGCTTGTGTTGAGGTTATCAATCTCAATCGTTTTCATCTCAAGTTTATTGCTACTATCGTGTTAATATACGACACGTGTTCTATATTGACTCGGTAGTAAGTTTTATTAATGAACGCGTCTCGTTATTAATAACTACCCTCGATGAACTGGATATACTCCTCGATTGAGTATTCGAGAGGAAGATAGTTAAAGATATAACCGGGCTCGACGAACATTTCATTAAGTGGATAAAAGCAAAACCAAGTCCTCATCTCTATAAATTAAATTCATATAAGACGTTTATCTTAGTGTTAATTAAATCAAACTTAAAACCCCCCTTGTTACTATTTATATAAAAGAAAAGTATTCCTTTCCCTGTGGATACGAACATTACTTCACTATACTACGTATTAGTGTTGTATTGATAAATTATTTTGAGTGCACCCCACGACAAGTGCACGTCAGGGACGTTCCTCCTACAAACCATGGAGGGACGCCCCACTGGGTCAGCTCTGGCGACGTAATCTTCGGGTGGTACCCATTCCATCTCACAGGAAGCCGCTCGTCCGAATAACGAATGAAGAAAAAACGGTTCTTCTAGTCATGGATTGAAGTGGGAGCCCCCTCGAACATTTTCCTTTTGGGACGAGCGGCCATGCTCAGAAACTCATCGGAATTTTGGGGGGTGTCTTGAAAGAAATAATGGAAGAGGTCCAAAGTGGGGGTGAGTCCTTGCGATTTGCAACGAATAATGAATGCGGAGATCAGGCGGTAGGAGTTCAGCATAAATTGAGCCGGAACAACACTGAACAAGTCGAAAAAGACAAGATAAAATGGATGAAGTGGGAAACATAGTCCGGCCTTTATGGAGTCCATATGCGCCATCACCATTCCCGAACGTCTTTTAAAGAGATTGTCCGCGCCTCGGAGGCTGTAGTGAAACAGTGGAGGAGAAGTGTTTGCAGCTCCTTCAGGGCCCTCCTAGAGAAGACCTGGTCGAGCACGACAAATTTGGGAATAAGCACGATGTGCCGGTGTCGATCCATGGGGACGCCAAGCTTGAATACCTGGAGATCGCCCCCCTCTTCGACCTCTTCGCCAGAGTCATAATCGGCCGAGTGCTCCCCCTCTGCGTCAGGTTGCGCTACCACCGCCACGGCGTTCTGAGGAATGGCGTCCGTATCAACATACCCCCTGCATTTGAGGCCGCACCCTCATCTGCCGCCACAAGGATCGCCATTGTAGAGGCGCTGGAGCGGCCAGAGCTACTTGTTCCCTCCGAAGAACGGGACCTAGAGCTTGCCGCGGAAGATGAACTGCCACCTAGAGACGGGCATGTACGAAATGATTACTTTTGCATTGGAAGTTTAACCACCCAGGATAACTGCCACCTAGAGCCCCGTGAACAACGGCGGGGAAGCAACCGTCACTTCCGGGGAAAGATGACAGCGGCACAAAGCAGTATGGTGGAAACTAATTACTTCTTCATGTCCCGCGCACGCTCGGAACATCAGAAGTGGGGGACTTGTGTTGGGATAATGGCCCAACAAGGGCCGGGCCATCAACCCTTATGGACCACCTATGAGCATCTTGCTAAAGGCCCAAGAGGAAAGGTCAATGCCAAAGGACCAGGGGACGTACGTGATCCAGCATACCTCAGTCTTAAGGCCCAAGGGCCAGGGGACGTACGTAGTCCATCGCCAACCAACATCAGGGCCCAAGGACAGGGGAACGTACGTAGTCCATCGCCAACCAACACCAGGGCCCAAGGGTCAGGGGACGTACGTAGTCCATCGCTAGTCAACACCAGGGCCCAAGGGTTAGGGGACGTACGTCTCATGACCCCTACCACAGGGATCAGGCTGCCACCAGAAGATTGGGTCCAGCCCTGAGGGACGAACGTCCCCACCCCATGGCGGGAAACCGAGATCCTGGCGGGAAACACATTAAATGCGGGAGACTTGGTGGTTGGGATCATGTCGCCTACAGCCAACCACGTCAGCACTCCCAACCACCCTTGGGTAGTATAAATAGTCGCATTTATTTCATTGTAAAGGGTTCGCAATCTGACTCCCTAGCATTATAGCAGTAATAACAGCTCAAAACATAGCATAGTACGTTCGTCCTTTCGGCTTGCAATCGTTTGAGTGATTAAATACAGTTGTTGGCTCATTCCCTGTTGCCTCTTCATCTTATTTGTCCTTCACCCATTCGAAACCCCCAGGTTACGTGTTGGGCCTGCGGGTTGAGGAAATAAACCTCAACAATATCATTCTTTTAATTTTTTACTTAGAGTAAATCATATGTATTTATACTCAAAGTAGTGGGTTGGAAAACATGAAAATGAAAGTATTGTAACTAGAAAAAACCCAGAGAAAATATAAAAGAGAAACTTTTCGAGCGTACAATATGTCATATAAGCATGTGATGTCATTATTATATGCTTCTAATCAATCCAATTAATTTTTTTTTAACATATATAAGGAAATAAAGTGGAGAATTTTAATCAATACATTAAAATTTATAGAACTTACTTGTAGATCTATTTTGTAAATTTGAAGAAGTGACTTGTAGATATATATTGTAGATATATTATTATGCATGAAATTTTAATTGTATTTGGTATGAAATATGTACTATGAAATATATTAGGTATGAAATTTTAATCATAATATTAAAATCTTATCAAATTTTGATTATATTGATGTCAAATTGAGTTTTTGCCACTTTTAGTCCCTCGACTATTGTGTCAGTGACACTTTTGGTACTCGACTTTTAATTTTTCCATTTTTAGTCTTCGACTATAGTGCAAGAGACACTTTTGGTACCCGACTTTAAAAATTTTCGTATTTAGTCCTTCGACATTTGTAAAAGTGACATTTTTGGTCCTTCAACTATTGCAATAGTGACATTTTTAGTCCTTCACTTATTGTGTCAAAATCATAGTAGAAGGACTAAAATTGTCAATTTGATAATACTCAAAGGACTAAATGTGGGAAAATTGAAAGTCAGGGACTAAAAGTGTCTCTCGCACAATAGTCGAGGATTAGAAATGGGAAAATTAAAAGTCGAGTACCAAAAGTGTCACCGACACAATAGTCGGGAACCAAAAGTGGCAAATCCGGGCGATTTCTGTACATTTGTTTGGGGCAAACAAATGGGGCAAACAACACATTGTAATTATTTGAATAAAATCCGAATATACCAAACTAATGTTTCATAGTGAATATCCGACTATGTAATATGTATAAGGTGCTTGACCCCTAAACTTTTTTCATCTACTTCTACATCATCAAGTAAAGTTGTCCCTTCAATATGTAATATTCAAAATGCAAAAAGGACCACTTAACGCATGAGAACTATTGGAACACAGATTGAACCATTTAGATCCGAAAAGCAACATCTAGGTGATGGTTCCTAGGAATAAGCAAGAATACAATATACGTTACTAGTAATCAAGAAACTAATTTATCAACTACTTAGAAGACCTTGCTCTTTTCAATTTATTGAACGACACTTTTTTGCAAGACTTTTGATGCTTAAACAGTTGAACACATTGTTTTTCAATAAAAACACCTTTAAGCACAACTGCACAGTGCACAACCAAACCAATCTTTATCAGGGTATTATCATTATTAATAGTCCTATCCTATATTATAAAAAGCAGCCCGGAAAATCGGTAATGGTGAAGTTAAATAGCTCCACCAGCGTCCAGTAGCTGGACTAGCTAGCATTAAGTCCATATTCTCACACGCACTAATAATACCACAACTAAAGAAAACTAAAAGGAAAAAGAATGGCTGAAAAAGAAGAGTGTACAGAGATGAAGAAGAAGATGATGAGCCCAAGAGTTGAGATTGACACCACCCCGCCATTCGAGTCTGTCAAGGAAGCGGTGGACCGTTTTGGCGGGAGTGGCCCTTGGTTTCCCCATCACCTCCTCCGAATGCCTCTTCGTGTGAGTACTTTAAATTACTTGTCTTTTTTGTGTATACGACTTTTGTCCCTATATCTAGTATCCTCACACTTTCCTTTTTCGACCTTTCCAAAATACTTTCTTTTTATAGAAAAGATTCTGTGATTCATATTATTCCTTTTTTCTGGACAACTTTCAAGAATACAAGAGTATTTTATTTCTTTCTTTTTCGTGACAACTTTAAATTTCTGTTTTTTACTAGGAAGAAAATCCGGGCACGTTAGAACTAAACAAAATGGAAGAGGGAACAAATGATTTCGAACGGGATTTGATCATGAAGGAGCAAGAAGCACTTAATGTGTTGAAAGAAGTGGAAGCAGCAAAACGATATGTAGAAGGACTAAAGTTAAATTTGATGGAAGATGAAGTGTCTGCTTCTTCTTCTTCTTCTTCTTCTTCTATGTCATCAAGCCCGGGTTTTAGCCCATCAGAAAGATTGGCTTCTTTTACACCCATTCCTTCCCCGGGCAATGTTCTGATGGAGTTGAACCAAGCAAAGGAGGACCTCAATAAGATGTCGATGGACCTTTCTGTCATCCGCACTTCTGTTCAGTCTCTCAACAAGGAAGTTAAGAATGAAAGGAGGCTTCTTAGTGAGAACGGCGGGAGGGAATGTCGTGAGAGGGTTGTTGAGGAAAGTATGGATGACATTGATGATGAAGAGGACTGGGGGGTGAACTTTGAGTCTGAACAGTGTAAGAAAATGGCAGATGCATCAAGCTATCAGGTCATGAAGGCAACACTAGATATCGAACGAATGAAGGTATTCGTCTTGAAGTACTCCGTATATAGTAATTTATAGTATTGAAAATCATTTTCGTGTTATAATGTGGAAAGATTTTGAAACAAAGTTAGACTGTTTTTTATGGTGAAAACAAAGTTAGACTTAAAAAATCAAAAAATCAACCTAATTGTGAGAATGGGATAACTTATATAGGATGTTTTGACATGGATTAACATTTTTGTGGTCTGTTGTTCTGGTCTAGCCCGTTTAAGGATGGCAGGGTATGGTATGATCTATTTAAGACTGATACGGTTTTCGGTATGTCTATTTTACTACTACATACATCCTATTACTCAAGTCTAATCTATTAATTTGGCCTGGTATTGCTGAAACAAGTATGCCTTCGCCCTTTTGAGCATAAACCTAATGAGTTGTAAAACCATTAATGTTTTTGAAAGTAAGATTACTATATGTCTGAATTTATACATTTATATGAATATGTACTCTATATGAATCAACAAAAGGAAAGCATGAAGATGGCTGAACTGAGGTTGACTGCGGCCAAGAAGATAGAGGAAGCTGCCAGAGCCTTGGAAGCCATTGCCATTGCTGAAAGGAAGGCGTTATGGAATGCCAAACGCTTTTTTCAGGTACCCTCTGCTAAGGAGATGACACTCCTGGATGAGAAACAATACACCCTCACACCAAAAGTTGAAGAACAGTGTAAGACCAAATTTGTGGACTCAAATGCCGAAGTTATCATCGCCGGAAAGAAGCAATTAGAATCCATTCAAAACCACAAGAACCACCCAAAAGAAGCTCTGGGTCATTTAGCTAGGTTAAGGGATTCAAAACCTGCTAAGATCCTGGAGGAAAAAGAACCAAACACGCCAAAAGACAAACATGTTCCGGGTTTCAAGCCATCAGTTTCAATTGGGGACGTGCTGAGCAAAAAGGTGGAGGAAGAAGATGATGAAACAGAGAAACATCATGTGCCATTTAGCCAGATGCTTCGAGAGCAGAGCGGGATCTCATTGGGTCCAGGCAAGCCTGGGAAAGACGGGGGCTTGCAGAAGCAATATGTTGCGCAGAGGAAGAAGTTTGGGTTCATACAAGTTCCTCTTGCCAATAAACAGAACAAGAAAAGGGGTCATTGAATGAACCACGTTGTAAAGGAAATCAAATAATTTATACTCTATTCGTGATTCGAAGTCGTAAAAGATGATTTGAATTCGAAAAATTCAAATACAAATACAAATAAGAATACTAAATTTGATTTGAAATGTTATCAAATACAAATATCAATATATTCGATTCGAAAGTTAATCAAATATATTCGATTAATAATAGTGATAATATTAATAATAGTAGTAGTAATAGTAGTAGTGGTAATACTAAAAATAACTTTCAAAACCTAGCTATGCCCTCAAAGTGTAGCCCATATATACATTTATGTATACACAATTCAAGTCAATTTGTAATAAATCAGAAGTACCACGAGGAGTAAGGGTTGTAAATGAAACAAATAACTTTAATTCAATTCATAAATTGTGATTTAAATTTGAAAATATAGAAAATAAATACAAAGACGAATCTGATGTTTGGTTCAAACATCTTTCAATACGAATACCAACAATTATATATTTGATTCGAAGAATAATCAAATATATATTCATTTATACATAAACAAAATCAACTGTCTAGTATGTTTATGTGCATCAACTACCTACTATTTGTGGTTAATATAAACTATATATCTAGTGGTGTTTTTGATTATTAAAAATGCTGAATATCTAACATAAAATTAGAGTCATTTGACTTTAATATATGCAATTATCAACTTATTTCACAAATTATAGGTATAATCTCTAACATGTGTTAGTTAGTGGTTATTTCAAAAACTTTGAATATATTTATGTATAGTAATCATAAAATTGATTCACTTCATCATATTGTGCACAACCTAAAAATGCATCGATCCATTAAATTTTAAACAAAAATGAAATGTCACAAATTAAATTCTAAAAACGCATATTAAGTCATAGCATGCATTTATAACATAAAAAATACAAGAAAGTCGGTTTAAATGATATTTAACTAATATTTAACTTATGATCCAATCGATTTGATATTCGTATATGATTCATTAACTTTTCGTATTGTTAAACAAATACAAATACAAATCGAAGATATTATTCGTTTCATATTCGAATTTGAATTCGTATTCGAAAAAATTAAAAAAATACAAATACAAAATCACAATATTCGACTCGATTCGGTTCATTTACAACCCTAATATGTCATCATGCTGAGTTTTTCTTTCATTTTTGGTATAAGAGGACAGGAAATGTTCAATTCCAAGTGTATCGGACTAATTAAGGATGTTTTTACTTGTACTAATAAATTTGCTGGTCTGGTTTGTTTAAATATGGTCTAGTCTGATATGAGATTGAAAACAATCCAAGTAAAAACATTATCATCTCTCCGAACTTCCCAATAACTTCTATTTAATGTAATGATATAGAAATTAAGTATATTAGCTCCCGTAATTAAATAAAAAAGTCAAACACCTCTGTTAGAATTATTTATACGCATAACTCCCACTATGAACAAATTTAATGGTCAAATTAAAAAAATTAGCATTTTTGTATAATTTAGAGATGTTGACAAATTAACTTGCAGAGTCCATGATAATATTAAGAAAAGTAATTTCCAAATTGTTCATAAAAGAGGTTATGCAAATGAATAATTATAACATAAAGAGAATTGATTCATTTATTAAATCATATAGAGTTGATGTGCTGAATTTCTATATCACAAATGGGTTTAGTGCATTAAAGTCCAATAATCTACTTTAAACACTTCAAAGATGAAAAGTGAAATTTTGCTATTAAATGTAGATTAATATGGAAGGAATTGTACAAACTAGAAATAAATCATACACAAAATTCATTAAGTGGAATTCCGTTGTTTTTGTTTTCAAAATAAGACTTGTTTAGCATCTTAGCTTTAAAAGAATTAAACAATATAAATAATGTTGTTTATATACAAACAACTTTTGCATTTCATATTATCTGTGCGAATGGATGAATGACGTACACAAAAAGGCGTAGACTAAGCATATTTGAGCATGAATAGCATTTAGATCTCATCAAAGTTATTTATCAAAACTTCTTTGGTCCAATTCCAATGAAATCATAGTGCATAATACCATGATTTGCTTGAAATTCCGCCATTTGCCCAAATTGCCTTGCTATTTCTTAATACCAGTTTCTCGTGGTGCGCTTTGTGTTTCCTCACTGATTGTGTCTTGTGATATTTAAGCAACTCAAGATGAAAGAAACAATCAACTCTTATAAATCCTCATGTGGAGGTTGGTTGGGATCGATCATGAAGTAGTGGTTCAGGTATGTTTGGGAGTTTGAAGGGAATGAGAGGGGAAGATTTTGGAGGTTAGTCATTGGAAGGGAAGGAGAGTGAAAGGGAAGGAAACCCCCTTCTTGTTTGAGAGTAACAAATTTGAAAACATAGAAGTTATGGATGAGTTATAATTAAAATCACTTTACATATATGATGAATTCAAATAGTTGATTTTATATTAATTTAAATTTGAACAAAAGTTGTCATTTAATTAGTTATCCTTCAAAATCCCTCAATTTGGGGAACTTAAAAATTAAGGATTTGAAGAGTTTTGGAGGGTTACAAAAACCCTCCAAAATCATCCCCTCCATATTTTTAAACTCCCAAACATGAAAGGGAGAGGCAAAAACGTTGTCAACCTTCCCCTCCCCTCCAAAACTCAACTCCCAAACACATCCTCATTATTTTGTAGTAGTCAAATGAGTATCTTCTGCCAAACATAACTATAGTGTTTCTTTTTTAGAAATATCTTAAATATAATCCAACTTAACTCTGCCCCACAAACCATAGATTACCTTTAAATACTCCCATTCATTCTTAAATAAGTTTTCAAGATGGCAGTACATTGTAGATATGTTGCTGAATAGGACAATGATAATATAAAACTTATGATTTCAGGCCTCTTCCATTTGAAATGCTTTTGCGTCGAATATTTTGATGAAATTTTGTGAGCATGTTGTCCATTAAGTGTAGACACTATGTCAACCGAATTGCAAGTTAAAATTCAATCACGCGAGAAGTAGATAAATAAATTATTAAAAATTGCACAATTATATATATAATGCGATTTTCTAAATGATTTATTTAAATAACTTTTCGATTAAATTTTAATCTGAAATTTGGTGGAGGTAATCTACGCTTCATGGAAAAGTGATCACAAAAGTTTATAAAATAATTGAAACGGAAGCACCTCAAATGAAAGAGGCTTTAAAATTGTAAATTTTAGATCTACCTTACTCATGGAGTTATGGGACTGGGCCCAAAGCCTAATCGGCCCAAGCCCCGAACTTGGACCGTGGATCCAAGTCCACAAACTGGGGCCTGCCTACCAGCCTAGGCATGAACATGCCAACCCGGCCGACCTAACAACCAGGAAGAGTAACGGTCAAGCAATTAATGCGCTGTTTAATTATGTATTTAATTCCGTATGAATGTTGTAATTAATTAGTCATTATTATTGATAACAGTTAAGATTTCTATACGCCTATAAAAGGCATATTGTAATTCAAATTAGGGAAGCAGTTTTTAGATGCTATTCTTGGCAACTAAACTTCTTTAGCAACTTTCCTTATTCGTATTACTTTCCTAATTCCTGCTTGAGTGTCTAACGTAGTTTTCCTAAAAACCTACGAGCGTCCTATTTTGGACCAACAACCTTAATGACTCGTGATGGAGTTATGGGACTAGGTCCAGAGTCTAATCGGCCCAAGTCCCAAACTTGGACCCGTGGATCCAAGTCCACAACATGGAGCCTTGCTACCAGCCCAACGAGAAGCCTGTCAGTCCGACCAATCTGCTAACCAGAAAGAGTAACAGTCAAGCAATTAATGTGTTGTTTAATTCTGTATAAATGTTGTAATTAATTAATCATTATTATCAATAGCGGTTATGATTTGTGTACGCCTATAAAAGGCGGGTTGTAATTTAAATTAGGGGAAACAATTTCGATAAGCCATTTCTGGAAACTAAACTTATGTTAGCACTTTCATTATTCATACTACCTCTCCTAATTCATGCTTGAGCATCTAAAGTAATTTTCCTAAAAGCCTACGAGCATCCTATTTTTGACGAACATTGGTGCTTTCATTGAGAGCTTCTAATTTTCTCTGATAGGAATTAATCATGAAATTTCAGAAAAGGGGAGATCTGATATTCTTGGTGATCTACAATTTCTGGCGACGCTACTGGATGTTGTTGCCACCCACCGTTGTGGCTGGGATCTCCAAGCAGCCGGAAACAGAAGCTCTCTCGAATGGGGTCAGAGCAATGAGCATTCATCTTTCTTAGCAACTCGCTCATCCAACTCTGTCACGGCACCGCCAGGCCCGCCGATCTCCGACCTCAGCTTGTCCACCTCCATCAGCAGCGTAGAAACTAATAGAATAACTAAAGTCGAGGGTGAGGTCTCCGGAGGCCGTCTCACTGTCTATTGACTGTGGAACTGACCGCATCCAGACCAGGTTTCTCCCGGCCAAGCGTGGGAGATATGAAATCGTGTCGCGGAGCTCAATTTCTCAGGCTTCGTCCAGATTTCCGCCATTAATGACCGTTTGAGGTCAAGGTGAAGTAAATGCGAAGCTGTGGCTGCCTTCTGCGTCTTCGCTTTAACGGTCCCCTGCGCCATCGTCGCAAAGCAGTCTTGCCTCCAGCTATCGACGATGAGAGAGATGAGTCGATCTCGAAGTCCAGCAGCAGCAACCCATATAGCAGCATGGGTAATGAATAACGAGGAGGCTGAGTAATTTTGAATAAAGAAATTGGAAATAGCCTGAGGGTGTGTTTGGAAGTTAGGTTTTGGAGGGGAGGAGAAGGTTGATGGAGTTTATAACCCTATTTTTCATGTTTTGGAGTTTATAAAATTGGAGGGGACAGTTTTGGAGGGCTTTCATGGCCCTCCAAAACCCTCTAAATGATCAATTTTTAAGTTCTCCCAATTTGGAGGGTTTTGAAGGATAATTAATGAAATGGTAATTTAAGCTCAATTAAAAATAAACATCAGTTCAATTATTTAAATTCGTCATATCTCAAAGTAATTTTAATTATAATTCATTCAAAAACTCTCTTCTTCCAAATTTATTACTCCCAAATACAAATCCCAAATACAAAGAAGGGTTTCCTCACCCTCCCATCCCTTTCCCTTCCAACAACATACCTCCAAAGCCTTCCCCTCCCCTTCCCTCCGAACTCCCAAACATACCCTAAAGCTTCCCAATTTCAACAATCAACTGAGCATCTACTTTCAAAAAGCTAAGTACTCCAAAATTATTTCCATATAATTAATATGTGGAAATATATAGAAAAAAGTCACAAGTTGAAACATTCAAGAAAAAGAGGAGACCCTGACGAGAGACATGAGCTCTGCAAACCCTACTACTAAGACGGCGTCGCCGTCACCAGCTCTACCACCGCCGCTGGGGAATGTTTGGGCGGGAGGAAAACGCTCGTTTGTTTCTGTTCTCCTAGATAAGGAAGTTGTCACTCTCTCCGCTACTCCTGCAATACGCAACAAAGGGATGCCTGCTGCGACTTTCTCTGAGGAAGACATTCAAATTCTTGCTGACAAACACAAACGATCGTTGGTTGGTTACTTTTATAAAGGTCGGCCTCCTATGTCTGTTCTACGTAAATCTTTTGAAATAATAGGATTTAAGGGCGGATTTCATTTGGGATTGCTCGAACAAAAACATGTATTAATACATTTTGATCTGGAGGAGGATTATCGCCAATCTTGGGATATCCATGGTAATATTATGAGGGTAACCAAATGGTCCCCTGATTTCAGACCTAATGTCGAATCCCCGGTGGTACCAGTTTGGTTAACCTTTGAGGGACTACCAATACATCTTCATGATAAAAGAGCATTGTTTGTGATTGCTAATTTAGTTGGAAAGCCTCTTAAACTTGACATTGCTACTGCTACGTTGGCTAGACCATCTCTTGCACGTGTTTGTGTAGAGCTTGATCTCACCAAGGAAATGCCCAGTAAGGTTTGGATCCAAACAGGGAAATCAGGTTTCTCTCAATCAGTTACTTATGAAAATCGACCAATCTACTTTATGTCATGTTTACATTTGGGACATGAAGCCAGTAAATGTCCCAAAAAACGAGTGGATGGGGGGAACAAGCAACAGACTGAGGTTCCAGTCTATACAGGTCCTAAATGGGTTCAAAAGGCAGCATCAAATACTCAGCAAATTAAGACTATTACAACAGGGGCAGTTGGGATTGGGAATGATAACACAGCTAAGGGGAAGGATAAAAATGAAGAAACTATCTTAGACAAGGGGAAGACTATTGTTGTCTTCCAGGGTTCCTCTCCTCCAAATTGTCATGATCTGCCATCTTCTTCAAAATCTCATGCTGTTGATTTGACTGAAGATTCTGAAACTGACACTGAGGAGGTCTTCCATGAAGATCCACCTGCAACAAATAAGGAAATTATTACCAAGACCAACGTAAATGATAGCCTTCATCATACCATACATGGAAAGCTACATGGTCTTCACTTATCTGCAGATTGTGTCACATCGTATGATGATTTCTCCATTCATTCTTTGGAAAAGTCATCAAACTTTGACCCAGATCTGGCAGCAAAGGAATATGGTTCAGATACAGATGTTCCTCACAACAAAGAAAGCAAACAAGAATGGGAAGAAGCATTACCTGGCCTGGTTGCTAAAGTACAAATTCTGAAGGACTCCAGAAAAGAAAGGGAAGATTCTGAGCTCCTATCAGCTCTTATTCAATCTCCACAAACCATCCAGGAGCAAAAAGAAATTGAGGATGGTTTCATAACAGTTGGAAAAAGGAGGAAAAAAGTTCAATTCCAACAACTCACTAGCATGGTAACAAGGACTGCTGCCAAAAGGCAGGTTCAAACTAATACCTCATCCCCTCAATGAATGGGCTAATTTGGAATGTGAGAGGTTTGGCTGCCTCCGAGCCAAGACTATCTCATCTTGTTTCTAAATGGAGGATAAAGTTTCTTATTGCTATAGAGCCTATGGTTGATTGTAATAAAGCTGAGTATTTCAAGATGGTCTTGGGTTTCACTAATGTTCTTTTCAATTCTAGAAATAAAGTGTGGCTGTTTTGGGACTCCAATAGTATTACACTTTCAAATGCTAGTTGGGGTTCACAATATGTTCATTTTCAATTCACTCTTGGGTCAACTACTGGTTGGATTACTGCTATCTATGCCAAACATACTCATTTAGAGAGGAGGGAGCTATGGGGGCAATTATGTCAGTTTGCCAGTCAGATTAATGGGCCTTGGCTGGTGGGTGGTGATTTCAATACTATTATGTATAATGCAGAACATAAAGGGGCTTCTATACCTAATCTGACAAGCATGCTGGAATTCAAAGACTGTGCATCTCAATGTAATCTCATTGACATTCCCTTCTCTGGGTGTCAATATTCCTGGACAGGTGTTAGATCAAGAGGGAGACTTTGGAGGAGGCTAGATAGATGTCTCTTTAATGAAGCTTTTCTAGATTATTTTGACAAGATTACTGTTACCAATCTTAATCAAGCTCCTTCTGATCATTGTCCTATGCTGATTCAATGTTTTCAAAATATTCAGACAGGGCCTAAACCTTTTAGGTTTCAAAATATGTGGATTTCACACAACTCCTTTCTCAGTACAGTCTCACATAGTTGGAAAAGTAATTCTACTGGGGGTGGAATGTTTGGACTGGTTACCAAGTTACAGAGGCTTAAAAAAGATTTGAGAAGATGGAACAAAGAAGTTTTTGGCAATATATTTGATGACATCAATTTCATTGAACAAGAGGTTGCTAAGGCAGAACATAATTATATTCTGTCACCTACAGAGGTTAATAGAGAGGAGTGGCAACTACAAAAAGCTCTGCTTCTAAATAAATACAGACTAGAAAGGAAGTTTTGGAAACAAAAGGCTCATGTCAAATGGCTTAAAGAAGGGGATAGCAATACTCATTATTTCCACTCTTTTGTGAAGATAAGAAGGAAAAAACAAATGATTCAGGTGATTAAAGACACTGCAGGGAAAGATATTTATGACTCACCTGAGATTGGAGCAGCTGCAGTAGATTTCTTCTCTAACCTTTATGCATCAGAGCCAGTCACAACTGAAAATGAAATTTTCAACAGCATTCCTCACATCATTAACAAAGAGGATAATGACTTTCTTTGTTCTATTCCTACTGAAGAGGAAGTTAAGGATGCAGTATGGGAATTAAATCAAAATGGGGCTCCTGGACCTGATGGTTTTTCTGGAAAATTTTACAAAAAGTGTTGGCATATTGTTGGGAGTGATGTTGTAAAAGCTGTCCAGGAATTTTTTATAGGGGTGCCTCTCCCTAAAGGTTTCTCCAGTTCATTCATTACCTTAATTCCCAAAACAGAAACTCCATCTACTTTTTCAGACTTCAGGCCTATATGTTTATCTAACTTCTCTAATAAAATTTGTACTAAAGTTCTGGCGACTAGATTGGTCAGATTGTTGCCTAAAATCATTTCTGAAGAACAAACTGGTTTTGTTAAGGGGAGGGACATCTCTGATCAAATTCTTATAGCCCAAGAAATGGTTCATGCAATTGATAAGAAAGTCAGAGGATCAAATGTGGTCATTAAGTTGGATATGGCCAAAGCATTTGACAAGCTCTCTTGGAACTACTTATTTGGGGTTTTGGACGGATTTGGTTTCTCAAATCAGTTTGTCTGTCTCATTAGAAACAACTTACAATCCACCTACTTATCTATTTTGATTAATGGGAGTCCCCATGGGTTTTTCCAGCCAAAAAGGGGGGTAAAACAAGGTGACCCTATTTCTCCCTTTCTCTTTATCATTGCCTCTGAAGGGTTTTCAAGAAGCTTAAAAGTAAGAATGGAGCAGGGCTATATTAAGCCATTCTGGTTAGGCTGTAAAGGGTTCCCCATCAGTCATCTTGGGTTTGCTGATGACCTTTTGGTCTTTACAAATGGTGATTCCAGGTCTTTGGTACAGTTTAAAAGGTTTATTAATGATTATCAAGCAGCCTCAGGCCAAACAGTTAATTTAGAGAAGAGCAGTTTTATTACAGGGAAGGGTGCTACTTACAGAACCACAACTATAAAAAATATCCTGGGAATGAGGAAAACTTCTCTGCCAATGAAATATTTAGGATCTCACCTGCATAAAGGGATGAACAGGTTTCAATATTGTTCTCACATTATTGAACATTTTGATTCAAAGCTATCCTCCTGGAAACAGAAAAATCTTTCCCAAGGAGGCAGACTTGTTTTGATTAAATATGTACTGAATACCATCTCTAATTACATCTTTGCAACTGCTAAGCTTCCTAAAAAGGTCATAACTATCTTGGAGAAAAAAATGGCCTCTTTTTTTGGGGATCATCTACAACCAGAAAGAAATTTCATTGGGTCAAATGGTCAAAGGTATGCTATACTACTGAAGAAGGAGGGATAGGGATTAGAGGACTTAATGATGTTCAAACAGCTTATTCTATGAAGTTATGGTGGAAATGGAAAACTCAGAAATCCCTTTGGGTTTCTTTCATTAAAGTAAGATACCCTAGAGGAGAGGATATGAGGCCTAAAACTACTGATTCTAATGTTTGGAGAAGAATTTGTGAGATACATGAAGTAGCTACTGACCTTTGTTCAGAGAACTCTTCTGGTTCATTGCAATGGGACTCTGGTATTCATGGTAACTTCTCTCTGACATCTGCTTACAATGAAATCAGAAACAAAAAATCCGTTACTTTTACTGATAAACATATATGGCATAAGTATCAGTCTATGCAGATCAAAGTTTTTCTTTGGAAGCTTCTGAACTCATTTCTACCCACTTCTGATAATCTTAAGAGGTTTCAGTTGACTGTCTACCCATCAAGGTGCCTCCTTTGTAGGAAGTATTATGAAACTACTGACCATATTTTCTTTAATTGTTCATACACTAAGTTCATATGGCAGTACTTTATGGGGATTTTTGGTATTCTCATGCCTAACACAGCTTCGATTAGGCAAGTTCTTATACTATGGTGGATTGAGGCTGGTTCAAAATCAATGGCAGGTTTTTTTAAGCACATTATGCCTGGCATTATTACATGGCACATTTGGAAGGTGTTTTCTTCATACACTTGGGGTTCGGGTTCTATACCAAATCCAGATTACCTTATTTTACAAATCAAGTTTTACACTCAGAAATGGGCTTCAACTTTGACAAAGATAAAACGAAGAAGGGTGGAAGAAATTTTGTTCACTGAAAACCTTATTCCGTTAAGGTTTAAGTTTAATTACCCTATTATTCAGGTTGTTAAGTGGAAAAGACCTAAACAAAACTTCAAATTGAACGTAGATGCTTCGTTCAAACCTGGTTGTGCTTCGGGAGGAGCTATTCTTCGGAATCGGATGGGAGAACTGGTATGGGCTACGTCCTTCAGAATCCAAGCGACATCCAGTGAGGAGGCTGAGTTGCAATCGTTGATCTTCGCTTCAGAGATGATAATGGAAGCTGGTTTCGCGGATGTTCAGGTGGAGAGTGATGCGGCTAGGTCGATCTCCGTTATTTTGGATGATTCAGGCAACTGTGCTGATTTCAGGAGAAAGGCAACACTTAGAGGGTTTACGTTCGGACATGTCTTTCGTGAAGGGAACGGTCCGGCCCATCTGCTTGCAGGGAAGAATTTGGGTTCGGCCCAAATTATTTTATTTGACCAGGTAGGTAGTTTGCCTAAAGATGTTAAAAATAGCTATTATGGAGACCTCTTTTGTATTCCAGCTTTGCGTTTCTAATTTCGTGTTTTTTGATTTTTGGGTCAGGTCAAGCCCCCCCAAAAATATCTTATTTTTTAGTATTGATTCATGTACTTTTAGAGGTATGCCTCTACGAAGAGGTTTTGGTTCGGTCCCCCTCTCTTTTGTATTTTTTCACATCTATTAATAAAACCTGGCAAACGTTCCCCGACGTTTGCCCCACTGATTTTGGTGGTTTACCTTCCGGGTTAAAAAAAATGCTTTTATATGGGTTGCCCATGCAAAATTAATACGCGAGTGACTTATGAAATTCATTCACTCGCGTACATCGGGCAAGCACACACAATCATACACTGGTCGAGCACACACACTCGCGTCATCAGGTCACATCATACGAGTTCTTGTGTGCTCTTACCTCTTCGTAGTGCATCACACTCCGACCTCGGGGGACAAATCACCCGTTCAAATTTTTCACTTGCGGGTTCGAGCTACTAACCTCGGGCGACGAGTTAAACTCTTGTTAGGGACCTAGCTAGATCTACACTCCTTTGAGCAATTTTGTTACTTAATTGGCATTCACATTTCCTGAAAGGGCTAACATACTTTAGTTCTTTGGAGGTTGAATTATCTGTTCGAAGCATCGCTCGCGGATTCAATATTTATTTTAGAGACTAGGTTGAGACCTAACTTGGGAACTTGATACCGCTCTTTTTGAGTGGTGAGGCCGAATCACTTACTCGTTGAGCCGCGGTTCGATACCAAGGCCAAACGCCCTGTTCTACACTTGTTTCCTTTATGTGTAGGCACGACTGAATGAAGATGACTCCACTCCACTAGCCTCAAGGAATGGGGGACTGAGGGACTTACCGTTATCAAGGAAGCAAAGGACAGACCTGACGAGCCCGATCCTGACGAGAAGAACGGTTCTAGTCATCCTCTTCGCAGATGGCGACCATTGCAATAAAGGTCGAGCGTTTCACCTTTTGGTTCATCTTGAGGGTGTCACATGTACTCTGATCTTTTCTCCTTCATTAGGATTTTTTACCATTGAGTTTTTTCCTAATGAAGGTTTATAATGAGATATCTCCCCGACATGGACAAGGGCGGAGATCTTCCAATCTCGGAGAAGAGCAACTCACTTGGACTACTCCCTCTTAGTCGAGTCTACTACTCGACTAAGGGAGTGGGAGACTCATGATGGAGTTGTGGGACTAGCCCCAGAGCTTAATCGGCCCAAGCCCCGAAATTGGACCCGTGGATCCAAGTCCACAACCTAGAGCCTGTCTACCAGCCCAGTGGGGAGTCTGCCAGTCCGACTGACCTGCTAGCCATGAAGAGTAACGGTCAAGCAATTAATGTGCTGTTTAATTATGTATTTAATTCTGTATTAAAGTTGTGATTAATTAGTCATTATTATCGGTAGCGGTTACGATTTGTATACGCTTATAAAACGCGGGTTGTAATTCAAATTAGGGGAAGCGATTTCTATATGCTATTATATTTCTGGCTGCCATATTCTCTTAGCTACTTTCCTTATTCGTATTACTTTCCTGATTCTTGCTTGAGTGTTCTATCGTAGCTTTCCTAAAAACCTACAAGCGTCCTATTTTGGACCAACACTTACATCATCAAACATTTTTCTTTCTAAATATGCGTATACATTTTAAAAAGGGAGAATATATGAGTGTTGGGATATTAGGGTCCGATCCAGGAATCTGGCCCAAATATCCTTGAAGCCCAAAAGAAGTAGCGAGCCCAACAAATACTAGGCAGAACATTATTCTCCCGAACAGGTCCAGCAATCTGGCACAAATATCCCGTTCGGTTATTTCCGGATGGGTTGAATCTCTAACTTGGGCAGAAGGGAACATCATTCATGGCTATTAACTTCATTAGCCCAAAGAACTTATCGAGAAGCTTGCAAGTGGCAGGGGTGCATTTAATGCTGGAATATGGGAAATCAATTGGCAAGCATGGGTGCTCAATTGGCAGGGAGACCCTCCACTCAGGGGTAGCCATGTCATCCAACTCACCTACCTATTTCTAGTATAAATAGCACTACCTCCGTTCCGTTGGAAGGTTCCCATAGCAAAACGACACATTTATTTAGGCAATAATTAAATAAAGTACTTCAAGTATATTTTGAGAAATAATATTAATTGGTATATATTATAATGTAGTTAGTATTGATAAATGTGATGTTATAAATGTATTATTTTTAATATTCAATGATTAATTTGTCACTTAAGATTGTTAATTGTTTCCCTAAAATGGAAATAAGAACCTTTATATGAGACGTCCAAAAAAGGAGAGTGGGAATCTTCTAATGGGACGGAGGGAGTAGCATTTATTCCATTAGAAGAGGTTAACATTTTGATACTCATCGGTATTATACATTACTCTGGCTCTTGTATTAGCAATTGGACCATACTCCCGTTCGGTCGTTTACTTTGTAATCAGCATAATTACACTAATGCAATTGGGCTATTGAGTCATTACATTAGTTGATTTCCTTTCCCAATCATCTTCCATTTGAGAAGCGTTTATTGATATCTAAAGGGTTGTGTTGGGCCTTTGGATCTTGACGCATTAACCTCAACAATGAGCATTTTTTTAAAGGTATGTTTGGGAGTTCGGGGGGAAGGGGAGGAGAAGGCTTTGCAGGTATGTTGTTGGAGGGGAAAGGGAGGGGTGGGTGAAGAAGCTCTTCTTTGTATTTGAGAGTAATAAATCTGGAATAAGAGAGTTTTTGAATGAATTATAATTAAAATTACTTTGAAGTGATATTTATTTTTAATTGAGCTTAAATTGTCATTTCATTAATTATCCTTCAAACCCCTCCAAATTGGGAGAACTTAAAAATTAGGCATTTAGAGGGTTTTGGAGGGTCATGAAAGCCCTCCAAAATCATCCCCTCCAGTTTTATAAACTCCCAAACATAAAAAGGAGAGTTATAAACCCCCATCAACCTCCTCCTCCCCTCCAAAATCCAACCCCCACACACCCTAAAGGTACACATGCAGTTGTTAACTTTCGAGCAAAAGTATCTTAGTATCTTTCTTTTTTAATTCTTTTTTCATATCGGTTATATAATAAACTTTGGTTTTCAATTGGCTTTTTGACTTTTGCCAAAAAAAAAAATGGCTTTTGACTTTGAGTTACAACTTTGAATTATTTGTTTTTCTTTTTGACATTTTATTGGGTTTTTTCCTTTTGAGCTATTACCTCTCTCCCACTCAATTTTGCCAAAGCTGATTTTGGGTGGGGAATTAGAATAGTAAAAACTGTGTGGTTAAGTTTTGTGTAGAAAAGAGAGAAGTAAACACAACCACAAATTCATTGCTTTAGAAAGAAAGTGACAATGTTTTTTGGGACAAACAAAAAAAGGAAATTGAAATACTAAAAATTGTGTGATTGAGATTTGTACAGATTCATTGATGTTTGGTGAGGAATAGGAATAGTAAAAACTGTGTGATTGAAGTGTGTGAATAGGAGAAAGTTGTTTTTAACAAATCGGTACATATTTTTTGTGTTATGCTTTGCTTTACATAAATAAATAAATACGCCACGATTTCATTGGTAGTCATTGTTTTTCTTTTCACAAAGTCCACAAATTCTCATTGTCGGTTCATTGTCAATTGAACATTTGTTCAATTATGAATTGAAGTGTTTGAATTTGATTTTTAAAATTGCTTCTGCTCCTTCAGAGAACAAATGCAGAAGTTGAAGTGTTTGGATGAAAGTGCAGACGTACTCCTGATACTCTAATTCACTTCTAGAAGCAGTGTTTTCAAAAGTTGGGGGAAGACCAACTTCTGAAAAATGATTATGCTTCTGCTTTAGAAAATAAGAATAAACAGAATTTGTTCCAAACACCCCCTATATATATATATATATATATATATATATATATATATATATATATATATATATATATATATATATATATATATATATATATATATATACTCCATAGGCCATAGCTTTTCTCTCCTACGTACGTATTTGTATGTAGAAAAATGTTTTGTGTATACATTTTGATGTACACATTTTGTATATTTGTCTGTCTTACGCACATAGAATTGTCTGTCCACAGACAACTCTGTAGAATTGTCTGTGGACAGACAATTATTTATGTGTGAGACAGACGAATGTAGAAAAGGTGTACACAAAAATGTGTACACCTAGCACAGGTGTTATATGTATCTTTACGGTAAATCTATATGGATTCTTCATAATAGTTGTTATAACTTTTCTACATCAAATTTTTCGCCGCACTCAAGATATATTTTAATATTATCTAATTAATTAAAAATAATTCTACGTATTATGTTTGCAGGAAGTACGTAATAGAGTATAATGTACGGCACTGTACGTATGTGTGATGCTCTATTTAAACCGCGATACCAAGCTAGAGAGGTTTTCCAATACTCGGTTTAATTAGTAGTTCACCAAATCACAATGGAAAATTATTTTACCATATTTTAATTTTTTTTACCGTAAGCCGGTAACTATGATTTTTAGATTTCTTCACACCAAAGTTCATGGTTTTCCTCTACCCATTTTGATTCTTATTATTTTGGTCGCTTTTCTCGTAATTGCGTTCCTCATTTTTCATTTTGTTGTAAAGCCTTGGCTGGAGACGAAGGGCAAAGATGGCAAAAGAACGGCAACAAATAGCTAGGGTTGCCGGCTAGCATAATCATATGAATGTATCCTCCAAACATCTATAAATATATCATTATATGATCGAGTAGTATAACATGTATGTACCGCGGTCTTATGATCTGTTTGTTTTAATTTAGTTTTAGTTGTAATTTGTATTTGTATTCAATCTCAATGATGTTAATATCTTAGAGATGGTTTGGCATTATATTCTATTCTTTTTAAGGTAAATGAATAAATTATCATATTCCAAGTATTAATTCAGCAAAGTATCTTATCAATTTCATGAGTTCCATTGTGATAGGGCAACATTAAGGTTATCAAACTATTTACATATTTGTTTCGCGATTGATTTATAGTGTTGCATTTTAATATGATTGTTGGTTTAAAACTGGATAGAAGTGAGACTCCGGGCAGTAAATCTGGATAGATCCACACAGACTAATTATGTCTCTTTCGTCTAGTGTCCATTTTGGTTAAATACTAACTAAAGTGGGGCTATGAATGAAATTTGGGTATTTTTATTCAATTCACACCTACTAAATTTCTAATTTGAATCCCCATATAAAATTTTAATATAGAATATCATTTTAAATGTCGGATTTACCTTTGTTAAGTATAACCCTCACGGCGTGTGAAAACAATTACACCGCATTATATTCTCTGAGGGTATGTTTGGCACAACTAGCTCAAAAGATACTTTTGTTACCTTTTTAATAACTGTTAGCTTTTAGTGACTGAAAAGATTTTAAAGAGAAAAAGTGGTAGCTGTTTGGTAAAAAACTGACTGTTTGATTTAGTTCGGTTTGGTATACAAGCTGTTAGGACTAATTAATACTAAAAGTCACGAGTTTTTTTTCCAGATTTTACTACATGTAGCATCTCAAAATAGATCTTTTAATTTTTTAAAAGCTCTTAAAAATTGTCATGTCAAACATATAACTAGAAGTTTGTAAAGACTTTTTGAACAGTACAATAGTTAGAAGATAGACACTTATGTCTGCCAAACATAGTCTTAACATTTTTAGTGTAGCTCTAATGATGACTGGGAAGATGTTTATCAGCTTACTCGTGATTTTGAATCACATGAAGATGAAATTGGGAAACCAGCAAGTGTTTCAAAAATTAAATGAAAGTTTCATATACTCATAATCGAAGCTTATTCGTGGCAATCTAGAAAACTATTGTTATACTACGTATATGACTATATGAGTGCAGCACTTAAAAGTTACATTGATGATTAATGAATAATGAGTACACAAATTTCTTCCTTAAGAAACACAAATAGAGTTACAGAGTATATTATTGTTACAAGGGCAACTTAATTTGAAGTTTTAGAATATATAATTTGATTTTAATTAATAACTTCTTATATTTAACAATTTAAAAATATTTTTAGGACTATTCATTCATATGATTTTTATGGAACTTTAAGAAATATCGATTTGTTAAATTGATTTAGAAATATTAAAGAATTCAATTAAATTATACTCCCTCCATCCCAATTTGTTTTGCAAAGTCAACATTTTTTGTCAATCAATAATAAAAGTCAATCCTCCATATGGATAATTAATTCAATTTTTAATAATTAAAATTTACATATTCATTAACTATATCAAAATCTCTTCAATGTTGTAAACTCCAAATTAGAATATAATTAAAATTTGGCATCCTAATTAAGTGAACAAAACGAAACTGTTTGACCAAGAAAAGTCAAATTTGTAATTCAATTTGGGACGGAGGTAGTAATAGATTTTCTTAATTGGAACATCTAATTATATAGTCTAAATCTAAATACACAAATTAAGTTATTTTTATTTTTTAGGTACATAAAACCAAGAGAAAAAAGAATACTTATATCTTTCAAGGTGAAAATCTTTTATGCATGTCCGAAAATGATCAGAAAAACGTAAAATTTGATCAATTTGAAACTCTAATGTCCGATATGAGACACAAGTAACCATAATGTCTAATTTGGTACATTTGAAACTTTAGTGTCCAATATGAGATTCTTATACAACCATAGTGTCCAATTTGACACTTATCCCGTTAATAATTGTACAATAAAGATGACACATAAGCAAATTACATTCTCAAACTTGAAATAATATTCCTTATCATATTGAATTTTGATGAGAAAAACTAATTTCTTCATATAATACAAAATTACTATCACACATAGGAATGTGTTACATTAAGAGACATAATAATATATATCTAAACTAGTTTCTTAACGCGCGATGCGCGTTTCTGTAAATGTCCAAGGTTAATGCACACATATCAATTTATGGGGATAGTATATGTGGGTGAAAATATGACTAAAATGAATAAACTATTTCAATATAGTACAAGAACATATCATTATTCTACGAAAAGTTTATATCAATGCTACAGAAGCTTATCTCAATAATCAGTTAATACAACTAGTCTAAATGTCAAATAAAAATCAGGGTTATGGATTCTCGATAATCTTTTCTATAGGGGCGAAAGGGATTCATATGATTCCATCTTTGTGTACATGTCCTTGCTTTTGTCCAATTATGAAGAAATAAATCAAGAAGCTCTTCGGTGGAGATTTGTAGCATCATTCAAGTAAGTACAAATTGAGATCATAGAAACATAAGCTTTTTTTAACGAAGAAACATAAGCTTGTTCATCGACCTAGGCCTAGGAAGAATCTATTATAATATAATAGCAAATTGATTTTGCGTACAGTGTTCCCGCCTAATTCTACAGGATTATTAGTTGTTTAATTCATTGCATTAATTCCCCAGATTCTGCATTCTTTAAAAATGTTCATCCATGATGTGCCGTTTAAATGCTCATCCATTTATTACTTACTTACGTATTCCATCCGTAGAATTTGCTACAGTGTCCCCTATAGATTATGCTCTTCGGTATTCTCATGAAAAAGCATGACAACTTCCAATTTCCAAAGCAATTTATGAATAGACACATTAAATAATTACACAAATCATTCATCATTTCAATCATTCTGGAAGGGTATATATACACATGCCCAACAATATTGTTGGCATCGTGCTTCAAAACATTACAGCTGCTGCATCTTTGTTAATCCTTCTGACTTACCAAAATGGTAGGAATGTGGAGCTTGATCAGGGACATTGATCAATCAAAATCATCTTGGTCTGTAAAGGTTCGTGCAGTTCGCGTTTACAACGTCACCAACGCCAAACTGCCACCAAACATCGAGTGTATTTTCTGTGATGAAGAAGTGAGCAAACATTCATTCAGTTCATAATAATGAAGATAATCAAATGATATGCATGAAACTTTTAACATACAACTTTATATTATTTTGTATCAGGGATCAAGGGTTCACGCACACATAAAATAATACCAGATGCAACTTTTCAGGAATACTTTTAAGGAGGGTTTGGCATATGCCATACGACATTTCATGGTTCAAGAGAACTACATGCCATTTCGCACTACCCTAAGCATTTACAAATGGTAGTTTGTCAACAAAACAGAGGCAATTGAACTTCAACGAGAGAACATACCTCATTTCATTTTTTCTTTTACCTCCTTTGCCGTTCTGCAAGGACTAGATATTATTGATGAAAATGAAGCGCATGGTTTTTTATTTATTTCTTATATATGGTGTTTAAATTTTGAATTCTTAGACTGATTTTTTGTTAAAAAAATACCACAGATGTCATCGGAAAGGTTAACGGCAAGTGATTGATGAAAACAGTAAAAAAATGGCGCTACAAAACTGCTGGAAATACCGCTTGCGGGTGAACAATAAGTAACATTTTTTGGCATTGAAGTTCAATGTATTCTTGCATTCCATTCTTCACATTGCATATTTATTTTGATTTTTGCAGAAATAATATAATAACATGCACTCTCTTTGGCGAAATGATTAATTAATATGAAGGCTCCAAGAAGAGTTCTATTCACCCTATGATATTGGTGCTACAGTGCTTTCGAGCCAAAAATTACCAAGGTTATATATTTTTTCTATTCAGAACACGTATAGATATAAATTCATTCTTGACAATGTTATGATCAAGGATTAAAAAGGTGGGTTCGGGTTTCAAGGCGGTTTGTTCCTAAGAGGTGAGACGTAAGCCTTGAGGCGTATTGAGGCGTAAGCCTAAAAAAATACAGACATATAAAACTTGATATAATTAAACTAGTAACATACAACTCAAGAAGTAAAGGATATCCATAATTATAAGTCCAAAACGTGTGAGACATAAATACATGTGACCTATTACCAGTAAGTCACTAGACTTCAAACACACAAAAAGAAACATCTCACAAAAACAGACACATCACAGTCTGACAAACACACAGAAACATCACACACAAATTGCATCACAAACAACCAGACACATAACACAATTGACATAGTTTAAAAATCTTGAAGACTTGCAGCTTAATCATCATGACAGGAAAGCTCTTCGGAAGAATCATCATATCTTATGGTGTTATAACCATCATCCCTTCCATCATCAGTATCAAAATCATCCCATTCTCCCTCCTCCTCCTTCTCTTCATCTTCGTCATCATCATCATCATCATTTGCCTCCACTACTTGTTTATTTTTCTTATTGTTTTCTTGGTTATCCATCTGCTTGCTTGAACTTTCTTTTATTTGGGCTGTTACTTGAACAATATGATTCCAAGCAGGGTCTCTTTTGTTCCTAGTAGCATGAGTAACAATACCAAGACCTTCAAAACTACTAGGTGTAGCAGTAGAACCATGATATCTTTTCTTTGAACCTCTCACCATTAAACTAAATCTACACAGAAGTATTATTAATAACATGGATAAGGAAGCAAAGTAAATCCTCTACCAGTTAGAAAACATGAACAACAGCTTTGTAAAAGAAGGATAAGAAGCAGTTAGCAGTGAAGGAGAAGAAGAACAGTTATGTAAAAGAAGGATAAAAAGAAGTGAAGGAGAAGAAATGAAGGAGATGAGTTGAATAAGAATAGAAGAAAGAGAAGGGGATGGAGAAGAAGAGAGGAGAAGAAAAGTTACCTAGAAGCTTTTGGGCTGTTGTAAGGAGATGTCGCAGGAGAAAAGAGAGTTCTTTGCGTAAGTGAATAGAAAGTATACGTTAAGGTTCAAATCCTTATCAGGATTTGAATGAAATAAGACATGTTAGGGTTTAGTATATGGGTTTCTATTTAGAAAGAACTCTGGGCATTTTATTAAATGAAATACTTGGGCCTGTTTTAAGTCACTGCGCAAGTGTTCAAGGCGTGCGCCTCAACAAACGCCTCAAGGCGTGCGCCTCAATCTATAAGGCATAAGCCTCTTTACCTGCGAAAAAAACCTACACCTTGATACCCAACCAGTACGCCTCAGCTTGTGGCGCGCCTCATAAGCGCCTTTTTAAACCATGGTTATGATATAGATGTTTAATTCTAAGTAAACAGGTGGGATTTATGTGTCTAATGTGCATGATGTTAGCAAACTCATAGTTAATGGAGAGCATCAAGATGTAATGGAGTTTCGGGAAAGGTATGTTATTCATCATAATAGACAAATGTATGTTCCCGATTTACAACTGAAATTAGACAGTTTTAATTTAGTACTTTATATATAGCACATTGAATGATGACATTCTTTTATATTGGGACTGTGTTCACATAATTACATATCCTATTACCTCTTATATTGATACTTATACTATAGATATATGCTAAAGTCTATTTAAATCGTGTAAGCTTGGTGAACTTCTTAAAAATGATACTACTTATTCAAGTTTGTGTTCTACTTATAAATGATTTTTTTCCAATGGTAATGTATAATTTCTAGTGTAAGATTTGGCAGACTTGGTGAACTTCTTAAAAAATTCAAACAAAAGGCAGATTATAAGTTTAAAATTGTTCAAAATCTGTGTTTTCCCAAGTTTAAACTGCTCAAATCAAACTTTCTTTGCTGTTTGGATACAAAAAAATGATACATTGCACAAACTGCCAAGATTCCAGAGTTAATATATTATTTCAATTGAACTTCATGCCAATGGGCAGATTTGGTGAACTTAAAAAATTTACACAGGGGGAAGATTATCAGTTTATAAGTGTTCAAAATCTATGTTGAAAATCTGTGGTTTGCTATAGTTTAAACTTTTCAAATCAAAACATCATTGTTATAAGTACCTTTCAGGCCTTTTCTTTCGATATTGTATGCTCTAACTGAACGTGTTTTTCCTGTGACTAATACCTGCAAAACAATTAAAATATCCTTAAAATGGCATTTTGTCAATTGTTTAAAATGTAGTATTATTAAAACGAATGAAAAGAGGCAGTTTGTCAATTGTTTAGTGCATGGAATGAAATAACTTTTGTCATGTATATATTCAAGAATCATAATAAATTCGAAAATAAACTCTTTGATGTTCAATGGTAATGTATAATTTCCACGGTAAGTGTGGGCAGACTTGGTGAACTTCTTAAAAATTTCAAACAGTTTGAGGTTTTTAAAATAAACAGTTTTTTGAGGTTTTATGGTTGTAAAGCAATTTTAGAGATTTTAGAGGTTTACTTTTTTCATATTCGATGTTGATCCATCAATATTGAATATATTTGTTCAATATGTTTATCATATGTAGATTAAACGATTATACCTATTCATTCAAGGTTGAAGGATAGAATATGCTACCCCTGAACATGTAGTGTTTGCATTGCCATTACCTGCAATGACTACACCATGAATGAGTATTAAACTTGATAAGTTGAATGTGTTCAAGTTTAATCTTCTAGAAAATAAATTCCATAAAATCAGTTAAATGGGTATCAAACTAATCATTGAAACCGAATACATTTTTCATTGTTCCTAAACAGGTTACCCCCCCCCCCCCCCCCCCCCCCCCGGTCAAGAAGCTACTGCTACTCCAACCATCACATACTCATCACAATACACTGCTGCTAATGACATCAATAATGGCAAAGTGAGACTGGAAAGTATTGAGGACTTGCTCAAATTGAAGAGGTAGTATATAAATCAATAAAATACACTATTCTTTAAAATCTATACTAACTATAAAATTTGTATTTAGGATGGTAGGTACTGTACATTGGTAGAAATAGTTGCCTTTGACAACTATAAGGAGTGGAGTTACACTTCGTGCAAAAGTTGTAGTCGCAAGGTTAAACAAAGGGGTGATGGTTTTTATTGTAGTAATTGTGATTCTACCGAAGTTGTTCTTAGGTACATTTTTTGTTCACAAAATGTTGAGTACTTATTTAATAACGAGTTAAATCGTGGTATAACAACTGAAATTCATATTTAGGTATAAGATTGATCTCAGAGTTATGGATCATTCAAGTAATACTACTTTTGTTTTGTGGGATAAACAATGCACGCAATTAATTGGTAAAATAGCAGCCACACTGCAGAGAAATATTAGGGTATGACAAAGGTTAACATATTGAGCAAATTCTAACAAAATTTCATGCAGGGCAGTTAGTCAACGTTGCTAATAAGTGTCACTTTTGTTCATTACAGAACAACGATGGCGGCTGCGGAAATTTTCCACCCGAAGTAGAGGCATTGGTTGACATGCTAGTGTTGTTTAAAGTGCAAACTAAGAAGAATCCTAATGTGTAAAAGGGAAGGAAGACTTTTAGTGTCATTGACTCTATCAATCAGCGGCGGAACCAGACAATAATTTGAGGGGGTGCTCTTTTTTTTTTTTTGAAAAACAATTTTTTATTAGGATAAAATAAAAAAGAGTGAAAAATAATTATTAATACATATAGGAGTGAGGTTCTAATTGAACATAAATAATTACCAAATGGGCTAAAGTCTAAAGAAGCAATAATGGAGAAAGCAAAAAAAAAAATTGTTGCTCCTGAGAATTGAACCCAGGCCATTTAGGTAGACAGAGCGAGCTCTCCCAACCTCCACCCTATCATTTGAACTATCACAACTCATACATTCAAATAGCGACTCCACTTTAATATATGAATACTTTCTGAACCGGGGCTGAGATATACATACATACATACATACATATATATATATATATATATATATATATATATATATATATATATATATATATATATATATATATATATATATATATATATATATATATATATATATATATATACAGAACCACCGCCGGAGAAGGGGGAGCGCCGGCACCGGCTCCCCCTCCCCCCCCCCCCCCCCCCCTAGTTCCGCCATTGTGACTATCAAAGACCCTTCGATGATATCATTGCACTCTCATGATAAAGAAAATGCAGAGGTATATGAATATTCCATGTTTCCATGACATTCTCCATTTACTTCAAATATTAGGAACTGTGTGGTAGTTAATGTTAACAATTATTTGTTTATGATTACATAATGAAGATGAATTTACCGCGCTTCGAAGGGAGCTATATGAAAATGAAAAGGTATGTCTTTTGGCATTGAACAAATGATTATCTTTTATTATTGTTATTGTTAGAGTATACTTACTTTGTATTCTTTTTCAATTGATATTTACTACTCAAGTTAATTGGCAGATTGGTTCGATGGGACATAAAAGCAATAGCCCTATGTTGAACAGGGTTGCTAGAAAAGTTATTGATGTTGAGGACTATTCAGTGAAGCGTACTCTTTTTGCCGAATCGTCATCAAGTGGATCAAAAAAATTGAAGACATTCATAAAACAAGAAAAGCTTGATTAAGGATGTTCCTAAAATATATTTCAGAAAAGACCGAGGGCTGGAATTGTGTTTTTTGCTCAACAGCGTTGTTTGCGATGTGACATTAACTATGTTTGAAACTTATCTATTTTGACCTGGATTTGGTCTACAACTGAGCTAACGTTAATTCAGAATTTCAAGTTTTCATCGCATTTGATTTTATCTTGCTGGCAGAATATTATTATTATGTTCTGAAATGATCAGAACATTTATCATTTTAAGTACTAGGAATTTGAGATTAGAGGTAAATGACATACGTAAATGGGAATAGAGGTATTCTGTGTTTGTTTCTTCAAGACATTGAAGGTATGTTGTTTAGTATAATCAAATCATTTGATGATGAGCTTCCTGCTTCACTAACGTTTTTTTTTTCATGGCAGGAAAATAGGAACTTGCATATACGAGGAAACTAGGAAACTTACATATCCGAAGAAATGAAGATAGTGATGTCACAATAGAAGAGATGATTTGGATATTTCAATTGATATTAATATGAGTTGTTTGAAAGCTTTGTAATTGGATCGGTTCAATTAAAATGTAATTCAAATTGTTGATTTGTAATAATAATATATAGTTGTGTTATTATAAATAGTTGTGTTAATTACTTCTAATGTTTTGGTTGTTTGTGTTACTGTGAACTATTGTTGTTAGATAACTCCAAAGTTAAATATAATAAAACGAATGGCAACATAAATTGCATGTTTATGTAACTTTAAACTTTAATATTTATAACAAGTAGTGAGGAGGAATATTACAATATATATAATCTTTAAGTAACTCTTTAAAAGATTAAAGAGCTAAAAACTTTAAACTTTAATATTATATAAAAGTAGTAATTAATTACAGGTTTAATTAATTTTAATTTTCCATGTTTAATTACAATGTTAGTAAATCAATTTAATGATATTAAACAATATTATTTACTTAGATGTTTAAAACTTTATCAACTCCAAAGTGTTTTAAAATAACATTTTAACTGCATGTTTACAATATATAAGAAGTAATAAAATACACGTTTAAAAGTTTATTTTTATATATTTAATCATATAATGATGTCATTCTTAACCTTCTACATTTTGTAGTGTATCTAATACCCAAATAAATCATTAAAGGTTAAACACTAATGATGATTCTACCTTTCGGATGGATTTAGAAAAAGAAAAAATTGAATTGAAAATATTTAGTATGGATGAAAGATTAGGAGGATGACAAAAAGTTTGATACATTGAAGATGACGTGCTACTATAATGACATTACTACTATATGTAATGTCAATAGGTGATGATTTATTTTTTAAAAAATTTGCTGCTTTTTGGTTTTCCAATTTTGTAAAAAGAGTTAATTAATTCATTGAACCTATTATCTTCTCAGCCTCTTGGATTTTTTTGTGTAATTAATGAGAACTATAGAATTCAGCAGTAATTATGAGAATGCCTATGGCCTGCAGACACTTCTATTATATAAAGGGCCATGTTTTGGTTTTTACTATAGGACTTCAAGATAACACATGGGATGTGTATGTTATAACATTTGTGTTGTTCTTCCTTACAATTCATAAACTTCATCAATATAACATATGGTGCTATGTTATATCCCATGTTTAGAACTTCAAATGGTGCTACATTTAAAAATTTAACGGAAGAACAGCGCAAAGTTTATGATGAAGTTATGGAAGCTATTGACAAACGAGTTGGAGGCGTTTTCTTTGTTTATGGATATGGAGGAACCGGAAAGACATTTGTGTGGAGGACTCTCTCTGCTGCTATACGTTCTAAAGGAGAAATTGCTCACCCCCACCTTCATGTTCATATGCATCATCCTCTTGCTCGTCTCCACCCTCATCTCCATCTTCATAATGGAATATGCCCCGGTGGAGCATCTCTTCATCACCTACATCCAGGGCCAACCGTCGTACCCGTTCTTGAATGTCCTCATGACTCGCGTGGTTGCCGGCGAGCTGATACACATCGTGAAGGCCTTGCTTGTGCATACAAATGTAACACGTGTAAATAATATGACACGATATATTTTTAATGAATATAGTATGCATTCAAAAACTTACCACAAGACCCAATCGCGTGTTGTCGGGGTGTAGCCTGTCCCGGGCACATTGTGAGAAGGGTTCTGGACACATGTCATCCCATACCGCTCGTACCATCGGCGGTACCTATGAGTCGCTTCGAGGGATGTAAGTCGTCACTATCATCGCTCGTGGATGAATCAGCATCAATACTAAAACCTTGTTCATAGTCTGGGTCGTCCGACTCTTCACTCAAGTTTGTGACTGTACAAAGTAGATACATTCATAAATTTCAATATTATTTTCTACTACAAAAAATAAATAACATATTATTTGAATGTTATAAAATGTACCCTAAATATGTTATGAACTTCGTTTGTTTTTGAATTCATATGACTTAATGGGTCAAATTTTGTTTAGACAGTCATATTATAAAATGTGACCTTATCTAATTGAGTAATTGAATGAGTTAAAAATTACTAAAATAACTACTTCTATATTTCTAATTTGGACTAAAATTACTAAAAAATGTTGAACACCTCCAGTCGGAATTGGCAAATCCGACCGGATAAATCTCAATTTTTTTAGAATTATAAATCGCACAACTTAATTTAGACAAAATTCCAACAACTAATTTTCATATAATTTTTTTTCGTATGAATGTGTTAAAATTACTATATCCAATTAAGTTTATATCCGTCTTTTTATATCCAACACAGATATCAATATTTTCATATATGTTTGTTAATTTGTCTGATTTTATGTAGTTATAAATTTATAATTATCATAGTATGTAATGACATTTAACTATTTATTAAACTATTAAAAATAAATGACAACACATAAAACCAAATTATTGTAAATTCTATTTAACTTGAACAATACATACCGGGAGATTCATAGTTCTCAAACGTTTGGCAGATGTTCCTCCGACCATATACTGATGATGGGCCCTCTTCGACATTATTATTTGTAGAAAATTCGTGAAACGTCAAATTTTGTGGCGGTGTAGCCGAAGCTTCCACGTAAATGTGCAACTCTTCATACTCATTTTTAGCGATCCGGAAAAAATGACGCCATGTCTGTTCATTGTGAATGAGCCATAATCTAGAAGTCACATATACTGAATTCTTATATTTTGGCAATTTTCCATAAATTAATTTAATTTCGGAAATTCCCTCACCTCTAACATGATTTAGAACATTCTCATGTATAGTGGTAAAATCATCTCCTTCACTAATGAATAGTACCGCCCTAGGAGGTATGAAGTACTCTATTTCATCATCTTTTTTAGATGTAGAGTCATTCCAATGAACCATAACAACAGTATTGCCTTCAGTAGACATTTTTATATTAGAGGAGAGTGCCTAAACAGAAAATATAATGAATATATTAAGAGAGAAAGATGTGTTTGTTGGAGTGTGTTTGAAAATTTAGAGAACTACAGATTTTATAGAAGGTATTGTGGTATGAGTTTGGTGAAACACCATAAACCATAGTCGGATTCACCAATTCCAACCATATAATTTGGTAAAATGAATGAACACAAATCAAGCAAGCAATAAAAAAATTTTGAACATCCCCTAGTTAGATTACACAATTCCGGCTAGGTTTTTTTTTATTTTAACTTTAATCCTTCGGATTAAACAAATAATGGAAACATTAAAAAAATTCGACTAGGTTTTTTTTTTTTTTACTTTAATCCTTCTTGTCGGATCAACCAAATCCGACCATGTGCTAACCCTATTTTCAAAGCTTTTCCTCCTGTTGGAATTGGAGAATCCGACTCCCGCAAATTGGTAACCTAATCTGAAGTCTCGTATTTTGGCTTGTCAGTCACAAAAGTCCCACAAATTGGTAATTTCCTCTAAGTTTTCCTCCACAATATATTTCATTAGTTGAACTTCCACCATAGCTTTCACCTGAAAGATTATGGCAAAGCATTTAGTGATTCAAGTCAAAATAGACATTGCATACAAACAAAACAAACATGAGCTCATATTTTGCCATTTTCTTGACCTGACATCATATGTCTGAGGTCACACTTGAGTAATAAAGACAATGGCGCTTTAAATAACTCAGTCGGAGAATACTCTTTATTCATAAAAAAGGCTAAAAGGTCAAATAGGTACATGAGCTAACTTAAAATGTTCAGTTAGCCCCTTATATAGAAGGTTCTGCCCGGCCGTCCCCAATTGGGGAAGTTCCCGGTGGAAATTTTTGATGAAATATTTTGAGATCTTCTTCATTAAGTCTAGTTTACACATACCAAATTTCAGCTAAAAACTCAACCGAGAAGGCAGTCAAATAATTTTTTGAAGATAACAACGCAGTACATTTCGGAAAATCATTTGACTGGCTTCCCGATTTAATTTGTAGCTGAAATTTGATATGAGTAAACTAGACTTAATGAAGAAGATGTTCAAAAAATTTCATCAAAAAATTTTACCGGGAACCACCCCAATTGGTGACGGTCAGGCAGAACCTCCTATATAAGGGGCTAATTGAACACTTTAAGTTAGTTCATGTACCTATTTGACCCTTTAGCCTAATGATGGATGGTCTACCCGGGGGTATATATCCGAAGGGTTATTGCGGGGAATAGCTTAGAGAGAAGTCAGAGCGAGTAAGTAAATGTAGAGAGAGAGTGTATTCAGTATGAATGCCGTGGTTACAAATGGGGAAATGGGGTGCTATTTATAGTAGCAATAAATGCCGGACAGGGACACGTGTCAAGCGCTCATTGGCCGAGGGGTCGCCTCAACTGGTTGACGCTGGCAGCCGCATGTGGCCGCATTTAATGCGGCTGTTGGATGGGACGTCTGTGCAGGGTACGGTGATCTGTACGCATGTGAGGCGGATATCTTGTCGAGTGAGATGCCTTCGGCTATAGAGCAGTAGCTGAGGGCTCCTCCAACCGATGGCACCCTGGTGCCGAGGGCTCACAATGCCGAGGGCTACTGTTTTCGCCGTTTTCTCCCAGTTTCTTCATTTGCTTGAGAAACCCGTTCTGTGAGAGTTTAGAGCCTTCGGCCAGGGGGCCGAAGGCACCCCTGGCGCGTAGTACGGGCTGCTTGGTACTCTGGGCGCTGTGATTTGGGCCTACTGGGCCTTCTGGGCCTGTTGGGCTTTTGCTGGAGTAGTGGGAGTCTGTGGGCCGGGGGTTCCCGGGCCATATACTCCATCAGGAGTCCCTCACTCCTTTTGCCGAAAGGTACTTGAGGGAAAAGGAGTAATCTGTGCTTGCCCTTTGACGTTGTCCTGTCGTAACCTCTGAAGTTGGTGAGGAGTTGTTTCTTTTATGTCCCTGCCGAAGGCAGTCCCTCAGTTACCCACATGTTGGGACTTGAGGGCTTGCTTTGTCGTTTGTTGGAATTTCACTAATTTTGTGATTTAATGAATTTCCCGAGGGGGTCCTCCAGTCCCCCACTCCTTGAGGCACTTGTAAAGTGGTGAAAAGGAGTAGAGTAGTTGTGTTGCTGTTGTGGGTCGAAGGTTGACGCTTTTCGTTTCATTTTGGGGGGATGCCTCGTTAAAAACCTCATTAGAAAAAACCCTGTGGGAAAAAATCCTAATGAGGGAAAAAGAGTGCACCGAATTCCCCCAATGATGAATCGAAAATGTCAAACCTTGGTCAAAAATGGAGAATAACGGTAATGTCGAAGGCTCTTCTTTATCTGAGGGCTCATGTGTTGACTAGCCGAAGGTTTGTTGTTGATGTCCTGGGGGTGCCGAAGGGTAGCCCTTCAATCTGGGGATCGAGGGCATGATGGATGAGGGCAGTGATTGAATTGTCGCCGGGGGGTCCACTGTTCGTTGATTAGTTGGTGATGAAGATACCCGAGGGCTCCCATTACCTGTGTGCCATGGGTTATCCGTCAATGAGGCAACTCCCCGGGGGCTACCCGGTTTTGCAGTGCTGAGGAGGAATCCCCGAGGGGTGCCCTGATATGAAGCCCTGGGTTTATGAAGGAGTGATCCCGAAGGCGTCTGTTAGGTGCTGTGTGGGGCACAACCCGGGGGCGTCTCTGGGTAAGTGTACCCGGAGGCTCTCCTTGACGAAGAGGAGTGAAGTAGAAAACCGGGGGCTTCCAGAATATAGCCGTTGGAAATATAGCCGTTGGAATATGTAACAACATGATATAGCCGTTGGGGGGGCACACGTGGCGTGTGATGGCTGGCTGTCCGTGGGCGGCATCGCTGGTTGGGTGAAGACGCGATGTGTAATGATGGTGGTCCATCCGGAGGCCCGGAATCCAGGCCCAAGCCCGGATTCCAGCGCCTATAAATACCCCAAGGCCAGAGCCAATTCCTCTTGTGCGATCAGTTGTCTTAGCGAAGCTCTGCCAAAAATTCTAGTGAGAGAAACTCAAGCCTTCGGTCCTAAACTCAGCTTTCAAGGTCAGTGCCCCCTGCTTTTCTCCTTCTAGTTTAGCTGTGCATTGTGCCCTCGGATTAGGAGATAGAATTCTATAGAAACCTTAGTTCCCCCGATCCCTCGAGCTAGAGTTAGAATGTCGTCCCAGAGTGACTCTCAGGACATCTCGAGGACCCCCTCGGTTCAGGACGAAAGCATCTCCGACATGGAGTCCAGCAGCAGTCAGCCCTCGGGTGGTGGTGATGCAACTCTCGCCACCGAGGTGCAGAAGGATCTGGTGGCCGAGGTCGAGGCGGAGGAGTTCGAGCGAACCGCCGAGGATGAGGAGTTGGCCCTCGCCGTCCAAGTTACTGAAGAGGAGGAGGAAAAGGAGAGGGCGAAGGTCACTGTCGTTGTTCTTCCCCCCCGGGGTTCTGGGGAAGCAAGTAGCTCGAGGCCACTGGACCCGACGCCTTTAAGTGTAGCCCCCGGGAAGAAGAGGAGGAAGACGAAGGCTGGCCCCCAGAAGAAAGTAAAGGCTGTCGATCAAGGGGGGCCAGTAGATCTGCCGGAGGGCTACTCCTTCCTGGACACCGCCGCTCTTGAGATTAAGTCCCAAGCTGACAGGGTGGACATCTACATCACCCAGTTGCACGTAGGGCCCTCGGCCGTAGTAGTCGAGCCAGGTCCTGATGACGTGCTGTCCCGGCCTCCCGAGGGATGTATAGCCGTGCACGTGCTCTCGGTTTCAATGGGCCTCCGGTTCCCTCTCCATCCTTTCCTCCAGGAGTATTTGAGGTACACTGGCCTGGTTCCCTGCCAACTGACCCCCAACAGCCACTCGTACATAACGGGGTTCGTGAACCTGTGCAAACTCCGGAAGGTTACACCGAGCTTGGAGTTATTCTTCCAAAGCTTCAACCTATGCCGGGGGGCATACAAATGACGAGGGCTATGCAAACTTACAGCAGATAGCCCAGTTCAAACTGTTCACCGAGGCCCCTTCTTCTAATAAAGGGTGGAGAGAGCGATGGTGCTATGTCAGATTGGCTGACAGCCCTTTCCCGAGGGAGTTGCGGAATCGCTTTCGGCGCCACGTGAAGGTCAAGAGTGCCGCCCTCGAGAAGGATGGCCTGAAGATTGCCAAGATTCCGGAGGGTCGGGATAAGAACATAACAATCAAGGAGTGCGTCCTCGAGGAAGACCTACATGCCCTCGGATTCCTGAGGTATCGGTTCATTGGGGAGACCGATGAGAAGTATCCCCTCTATGATAAAGCCTTCGTGGGAGCAGGAGGTAGTGGCCGGGGGCTTTGCATTTTTGTACTTAGAGATTTTCTGTCATGTTTGTTGTCGTGTCTCTGACCCCTCGGTTCTAACCTTTTAACTTGTTGTTTCTTTGCAGGTAGTAGGATGAATGCCAACGCCCTGTTCGCAAAGAGGAAGGGCAAGACCCAGTCAAAGGAGAAGGGGCCCTCGGGCCAGAAGCCAGCCGACGCCTTTTTTCCGAAGGTCGTAGAGCCCTCTGCCGGGGACGTCCATGCTGCCGTGGGGACCGGGGGGTCGAAACCCGAGGCGGCCGTGAAGAAGAAGAGGAATGATAAGGGGGTGGAGCCCCCCACCAAGAAGCAGAAAGCCGCCGGGGGCGCCGTCGAGGGGGCGGCCCCCCTCATAGTTATTGATGACACGCCCGCCGCCGATGGGCCCCTGGCCTCGGTCACCCCGAAGGCTCTGGTGAATCCATCCCCGGAGGAATTACCTCGGGAGATCCGTCAGCTCTCCTTTGCCCCCGGCGCTTCCCTGATGCACGGCACTGCCGAGCCGAGGGCCTTCCTGCGGGGCATCACCTCGAAGATGGACAGGGAAGTCTTCGAGACCTATGATGATGACGCCCTCGAGAACAGGATCCTCCGGTCCTCTCTCACGGTAAGTATCTGCTTCCTTTTCCCTTATCTTATCATTTTAGTATTATTTTTCCCTGTGGAATAATCTAACCCCTCTGATCATTGTTTGCAGGCCTGCATAGCCCTCGGGGAACAGGCCCGGAGGCGCGAGGAAAGGCGCCTTCACGAGGCCGCCCAAGATAAGAAGATGGAGGGCCTGATTCGCAAGAACTCCGAGGCGATGAAGCATGCTGCCCAGCTGGAGGAGGCCCTTCGGGAGGCGAAGGCGGCGACGGAGAAGGCCAAGGCTGACGGCATAGCCGAGGGCAAGGCAGAGGCCGAGAGGGCTGCTGCCGAGGCGGCGAAAAAAGCTGCCGATGAAGCCCAAACCGCCAAGGAGAGAGCTGCGGCCGAGGCCAGAGGGGACGCAGTTGCGGAGTTCCTCGCCGAGGGCTGGAGGGCCGAGGGCCACAAGGAGTGGGTGGCCTCTTTGGTGGCAGCCTCGGTGGATGCTTGGGTAGAAGGCCCCGGGGTTGACTGGCTGACTGACAGGGGCGACGCCTACTACCAGGGGGGTGAGTTCTTTACCCAGCACCTGATCTACCGGAGGCTCGCCAGGCACTTTGGCGTGTCCCTCGAACAATTCGACCCCTCAGCATACGGCCTCCCTCCGTTGCAACCAGATGTAAGAGCTCCCCTCCCCCCGGGTGAAGAGCGGCCGACAATCTATGATTCTGTGATGATGGGGGGTGATGGGGGTGGAGCCGTCGGAGGTGATGCTGCCGGGGAAGAAGTCTCCTCCAAGGCTGTCGTGGAAGATGCCCCCGGAGACAACGAGGCTGAAGCCGCCGAGAAGATTTGTACTTGGTCAATTTTTGAAAAAGCTTTGTAATGAACATTTGTCACTCCTCGGCTTTGGCCATACTCTGTAACAAACACATTTGAATCCCCTCTTTTCGTTGAATGAATGATTGCCTTCGGGCCTTGTATATGTGGCTTGTTTTTTCTAATTCCTTTCTCCTTGAATGCATGCCTTCGTTTTTGTTTTGGATGTATGTCTTTGCTCCTTTGAATGTATGTTTTAGGACTTAGAACATTTTCTGATTGTAGCTTGCCCTTGGACGCCTTCGGTAGTTGGGCACCCTCTGCTGGATATGCAACCGAGGGTTCAGCAGCAATTAGGACTTAGAAAATTTTTCTAAGTGTAGCACACCATAGGGCCTTCGGTGTTTGTAGTAACCCAATTCCTAGGACTTAGAAAAATTTCTAAGTGCAGATTTTCCCTTGAGAGCCTTCGGGATATGGCATCCCTTCCTGATGTGTGAATGTTGGACCGAGGGCCCAAGGTATAGGACTTAGAAAATTTTTGCAAGTGTAGTATGTTACGTAGCCTTCGGCTACTGTGGAGCCCCAACTGAAACACTGATTAGGCCGGGGGCCAATTCTTTAGGACTTAGATTTTTTTCTTCAGTGTTGATTCCTTGTGTACTGTAGCCTTCGATTGATAGGTGGCCTTCGGCAATTAGGTCCCTTGAGATGAGGGTGAAATATGTAGGACTTAGAAAATCTTCTAAGTGTAGAGTTTCCCTTGGGAGCCTTCGGAAGATGGCATCCCTTCATGATGTATGAGTAGTTGACCGGGGGGGATATGCAGGACTTAGAAAATATCCTAAGTGTAGATTTTCCCTTGGGAGCCTTCGGGAGATGGCATCCCTTCCTGGCGTATGAGCAGTTGACCGGGGAAAAACATGTAGGACTTAGAAAATATTCTAAGTGTAGATTTCCCTTGGGAGCCTTCGGGTGATAGGTGCCCTCTGACTCCACATCACTTTGCGAGATGCCCGGGGGCTGCTCATTTAGGACAGAATATTTTTTTTAAGTGTTGTTGTATTGCATGGCCTTTTGCTACCATATTCCCTTGGCTGTAATATTGATCGGGCCGGGGCCCAATCTTTAGGACTTAGAATTTTTTCAAGTGCTGCTTCCTTGTGTAGCCTTCGGGTGATAGGTGCCTCCTGACTCTACATTACTTTGCGAGATGCCCGGGGGCTGCTCATTCAGGACTTAGAATTTTTTCTAAGCATAAATTGATGTTGAATCCTGTCGTTGTGAAGAAAGCCCATGAGGAGTGTGTGCCCTCGGCATACACCTTAAAAGTTGTAGAATTTGACCCTTGTCATGGGGAAAGGGCCCTCGGTATTAGTGCATAACAGATGCCTTCGGTATTTGTTTGAATTACCGTTTAGTAGGCTTTGGATAGTTCAGTCTCTTTGTATTGTTGAAGCCTTCGGTGTTTGTGTGACCGGAGGTGACCAGGCAGTGGACTTAGCCGTTTCTTGATGCTATTTGTTCGAGTAGTATCCTTCGGGAAATAGGAGCCTTCAGTTACCGGAGTGTACTCTTTGATTTCTCGCAGTTGTGATCTCTCCCGTGGGGAGCCCTCGGCTTGTTGTGATCTGTTGGAGTGTACTCTTTGATTTCTCGCTGAGTCTACTCCCCTTCACCCCCCCCCCCCCCCTCTTTTTTTTTTTTTTTTGGTTGCTGGTGAAGGGAAGGTATCATGAAACTTGGTTTCTTGGTAAGGCTGGGCCTATTAGGAGACCATCAGAATACACCAATGGCTCTCCTCCCTCGGGTTAACCTTCCGAGTTCCGAGGGGATCGAGGGTCATTTCCTGGGCACAAGATATGGTGGTCCGTAACCTGCCTCCCCTTGGGGGATGGCGCGGAAAGCGCCTCATTTTTGAAAGTCGTCCCCTCGGCGCTAGACATAGTTCGTGGCCTGCCACACCCTTGGGGTGGTGGCGCGGGGAGCGTTTCGGTTTGGAAGTCGAATCCTGGGCATTTCTCATGCCTGTCATACCCTGGGGGTAGTGACGCGGATAGCGTTCCGTTTTTGAAAGTCGAATCCTGGGCATTTCTCATGCCTGTCATACCCTGGGGGTAGTGACGCTGAAAGCGTTTCAAGGAAGGGTTTTCATTTGCACACTAGTTGCAAATGGCCGGGGGCACTACGTGCCGCCGGCACCGATGGTGGCGCCTTCGGTATATGCGTCCTCGTGGGGTACGGCTTTTAGAAACAACACTTGGTGTTAGTTTCGATGTGTAGCCCCCGGTACTTGGTACCGAGGGGTCTTCTGTAGGAACACTTGGTGTTCTCCTTTGTTGCAGTTGATGGAGGTGTCTACCCTCGGTACTTGGTACCGAAGGGTCTTCAAATGAAACACTTGGTGTTTCCCAATAGATGTTTGGAAGTTGATAGGAGAGCATATCCCTGGCACTGGGTGCCGAGGGGTCTTCTTTGAAACACTTGGTGTTTCTTCTTCGTTTTGATGTTTGATGATGGAGGTGTACCCTCGGCACTGGGTGCCGAAGGGTATTTTGTAGGAACACCTGGTGTTCTCATCTTTTGATGTTGAAGGTGGGGATGTACTCTCGGTACTTGGTACCGAGGGGTCTTGACTGAAAACATGGGTGTTTTCATTGTTGTTGTAGGTGTTGATGGTGTCCGCCCTCGGCACTTAGTGCCGGAGGGGGTTCTTCTCGTGGTGAGGCCGGGGGCCTGTAGTCAGTATGAGGGCTTGATGTCTTGAATGTATCTTCATTCTTCGAAATTGGAGGCCTTGGGCCATAGGATAGTACATTCACTAGTTATGAGGGCTTGGCCGCTCTTACATTATTGGTAAAATTTAACTAAGTGGTGTACATTCCAATGCCTAGGGACTTCTTTCCCATTGGGGCGTTTGAGCTTGTAGGTCCCAGATTTGATGATGGCTGCTATGATATAGGGGCCTTCGAATTTTGGTGCCATTTTTCCTCCCTCGGTTGGTTGGCTGGCTTCCCTCCTCCGGAGGACATAGTCCCCCACTTGGAATTCTCTGGTGCGAACTTTGGCGTTGATGTAGCTTTTGACTTGCCTTCGGTAATTTTCTGCCCGGATGAAGGCCTGCTCCCGGCGTTCTGAAATGAGGTGGAGGTCGAGGGCCATGTTGCTGTCGTTGACCTCGGGGTCATATTGGATCACCCTTCGGGTGGGAAGGGTGACTTCTGTAGGAGCTTTGGCTTCGAAACCGTAGCAGAGGGAGAAGGGTGTTTCACCTGTTGCTCGCCGAGGGGTGGTGCGGTAGGCCCACAGGATGTTGTGGAGTTCTTCCACCCAGCCACCGCCCTCGGCCTCCAGCTTCTTTTTGAGGCCCTCGAGCAAGGTCCGGTTGGCATTCTCTACTTGCCCGTTGCCTTGAGGGTAGGCCACGGAGGAGAAGGTGTGTTTGATACCCCATGCCTCCAGGAGGGCACAGAAGGGGGCTGCCTCAAATTGTGTCCCATTGTCGGAGATGATCTGCTGGGGGACGTCAAACCTTGTGAGGATGTTCTTGAGGACGAAGTGACGGCACTTCGCCTCTGTGATGCTGGCGAGGGGTTCAGCCTCCACCCACTTGGTAAAGTAGTCGACGGCCACAATGATGTATCTGTTGTTGGAAGTACCCCTCGGCAGAGGGCCAACAAGGTCTATCCCCCATCGGGAAAAGGGGACAGAGGTGTTGATGGGGGCACAGTTGACCGCTGGCCTGCCGGGGGCTTTCTGGAAGTGTTGACATGCGGTGCACCTCCGGGCAAGGTCAGCACAATCTCTGGCCATGGTTGGCCAGAAGTAGCCCTGGAGAATGAGCCTTCGGGACATGGAGAAGGGTCACTGGTGAGCTGAGCAAGTGCCACTGTGCACTTCCTCCATTGCGACCTCGGCCTCATCCGGATGAAGGCACCGAAGCAGTGTGCCATTGTAAGATCGTTTGTAGAGCCTTCCATCTTCGATGGTGTAGCTAGGAGCCCTCAGCTTTGCCAGTTTAGCGCGGGCCTCATTCTCGGGTAGCTGCCCTGTGGAGATGAAGGTGGTGATATCTGAGATCCAATCCTCTTGACGTCGTTGTATGTTCATAACGGGGCTTGCATGGATGCTTGAGAGGCTGAGTTCCTCGATTTTGGCAATTTTGGAGATGTGCTCGGGGGAGTCGGCCGAGAGCTTAGATAGTATTCTGATGGTCTCCTAATAGGCCCAGCCTTACCAAGAAACCAAGTTTCTTGATGCCTTCCCTTCACCACCAACCAAAAAAAAAAAAAAGGGGGGGGGGGGGGGGGGAAGGGGAGTAGACTCAGCGAGAAATCAAAGAGTACACTCCAACAGATCACAACAAGCCGAGGGCTCCCCACGGGAGAGATCACAACTGCGAGAAATCAAAGAGTACACTCCGGTAACTGAAGGCTCCTATTTCCCGAAGGATACTACTCGAACAAATAGCATCAAGAAACGGCTAAGTCCACTGCCTGGTCACCTCCGGTCACACAAACACCGAAGGCTTCAACAATACAAAGAGACTGAACTATCCAAAGCCTACTAAACGGTAATTCAAACAAATACCGAAGGCATCTGTTATGCACTAATACCGAGGGCCCTTTCCCCATGACAAGGGTCAAATTCTACAACTTTTAAGGTGTATGCCGAGGGCACACACTCCTCATGGGCTTTCTTCACAACGACAGGATTCAACATCAATTTATGCTTAGAAAAAATTCTAAGTCCTGAATGAGCAGCCCCCGGGCATCTCGCAAAGTAATGTAGAGTCAGGAGGCACCTATCACCCGAAGGCTACACAAGGAAGCAGCACTTGAAAAAATTCTAAGTCCTAAAGATTGGGCCCCCGGCCCGATCAATATTACAGCCAAGGGAATATGGTAGCCAAAGGCCATGCAATACAACAACACTTAAAAAAAATATTCTGTCCTAAATGAGCAGCCCCCGGGCATCTCGCAAAGTGATGTGGAGTCAGAGGTCACCTATCACCCGAAGGCTCCCAAGGGAAATCTACACTTAGAATATTTTCTAAGTCCTACATGTTTTTCCCCGGTCAACTGCTCATACGCCAGGAATGGATGCCATCTCCCGAAGGCTCCCAAGGGAAAATCTACACTTAGGATATTTTCTAAGTCCTGCATATCCCCCCCCCCCCCCGGTCAACTACTCATACATCATGAAGGGATGCCATCTCCCGAAGGCTCCCAAGGGAAACTCTACACTTAGAAGATTTTCTAAGTCCTACATATTTCACCCTCATCTCAAGGGACCTAATTGCCGAAGGCCACCTATCAATCGAAGGCTACAGTACACAAGGAATCAACAGTGAAGAAAAAATTCTAAGTCCTAAAGAATTGGCACCCGGCCTAATCAGTGTTTCAGTTGGGGCTCCACAGTAGCCGAAGGCTACGTAACATACTACACTTGCAAAAAATTTCTAAGTTCTATACCTTGGGCCCTCGGTCCAACATTCACACATCAGGAAGGGATGCCATATCCCGAAGGCTCTCAAGGGAAAATCTGCACTTAGAAATTTTTCTAAGTCCTAGGAATTGGGTTACTACATACACCGAAGGCCCTATGGTGTGCTACACTTAGAAAAATTTTCTAAGTCCTAATTGCTGCTGAACCCTCGGTTGCATATCCAGCAGAGGGTGCCCAACTACCGAAGGCGTCCAAGGGCAAGCTACAATCAGAAAATGTTCTAAGTCCTAAAACATACATTCAAAGGAGCGAAGACATACATCAAAACAAAAACGAAGGCATGCATTCAAGGAGAAAGGAATTAGAAAAAACAAGCCACATATACAAGGCCCGAAGGCAATCATTCATTCAACGAAAAGAGGGGATTCAAATGTGTTTGTTATAGAGTATGGCCAAAGCTGAGGGGTGACAAATGTTCATTACAAAGCTTTTTCAAAAATTGACAAAGTACAAATCTTCTCGGCGGCTTCAGCCTCGTTGTCTCCGGGGGCATCTTCCACTACAGCCTTGGAGGAGACTTCTTCCCCGGCAGCATCACCTCCGACGGCTCCACCCCCATCACCCCCCATCATCACAGAATCATAGATTGTCGGCCGCTCTTCACCCGGGGGGAGGGGAACTCTTACATCTGGTTGCAACGGAGGGAGGCCGTATGCTGAGGGGTCGAATTGTTCGAGGGACACGCCAAAGTGCCTTGCGAGCCTCCGGTAGATCAGGTGCTGGGTAAAGAACTCACCCCCCTGGTAGTAGGCGCCGCCCCTGTCAGTCAGCCAGTCAACCCGGGACCTTCTACCCAAGCATCCACCGAGGCTGCCACCACGGAGGCCACCTACTCTTTGTGGCCCTCGGCCCTCCAGCCCTCGGCGAGGAACTCCGCAACTGCCTCCCCTCGGGCCTCGGCCGCAGCTCTCTCCTTGGCGGTTTGGGCTTCATCGGCAGCTTTTTTCGCCGCCTCGGGAGCAGCCCTCTCGGCCTCTGCCTTGCCCTCGGCTATGCCGTCAGCCTTGGCCTTCTCCGCCGCCGCCTTCGCCTCCCGAAGGGCCTCCTCCAGCTGGGCAGCATGCTTCATCGCCTCGGAGTTCTTGCGAATCAGGCCCTCCATCTTCTTATCTTGGGCGGCCTCGTGAAGGCGCCTTTCCTCGCGCCTCCGGGCCTGTTCCCCGAGGGCTATGCAGGCCTGCAAACAATGATCAGAGGGGTTAGATTATTCCACAGGGAAAAATAATACTAAAATGATAAGATAAGGGAAAAGGAAGCACATACTTACCGTGAGAGAGGACCGAAGGATCCTGTTCTCGAGGGCGTCATCGTCATAGGTCTCAAAGACTTCCCTGTCCATCTTCGAGGTGATGCCCCGCAGGAAGGCCCTCGGCTCGGCAGTGCCGTGCATCAGGGAAGCGCCGGGGGCAAAGGAGAGCTGACGGATCTCCCGAGGTAATTCCTCCGGGGATGGATTCACCAGAGCCTTCGGGGTGACCGAGGCCAGGGGCCCATCGGCGGCGGGCGTGTCATCAATAACTATGAGGGGGGCCGCCCCCTCGACGGCGCCCCCGGCGGCTTTCTGCTTCTTGGTGGGGGGCTCCACCCCCTTATCATTCCTCTTCTTCTTCACGGCCACCTCGGGTTTCGACCCCCCGGTCCCCACGGCAGCATGGACGTCCCCGGCGGAGGGCTCTACAACCTTCGGAAAAAAGGCGTCGGCTGGCTTCTGGCCCGAGGGCCCCTTCTCCTTTGACTGGGTCTTGCCCTTCCTCTTTGCGAACAGGGCGTTGGCATTCATCCTACTACCTGCAAAGAAACAACAAGTTAAAAGGTTAGAACCGAGGGGTCAGAGACACGACAACAAACATGACAGAAAATCTCTAAGTACAAAAATGCAAAGCCCCCGGCCACTACCTCCTGCTCCCACGAAGGCTTTATCATAGAGGGGATACTTCTCATCGGTCTCCCCAATGAACCGATACCTCAGGAATCCGAGGGCATGTAGGTCTTCCTCGAGGACGCACTCCTTGATTGTTATGTTCTTAACTCGACCCTCCGGAATCTTGGCAATCTTCAGGCCATCCTTCTCGAGGGCGGCACTCTTGACCTTCACGTGGCGCCGAAAGCGATTCCGCAACTCCCTCGGGAAAGGGCTGTCAGCCAGTCTGACATAGCACCATCGCTCTCTCCACCCTTTATTAGAAGAAGGGGCCTCGGTGAACAGTTTGAACTGGGCTATCTGCTGTAAGTTTGCATAGCCCTCGGCATTTGTATGTCCCCCCGACATAGGTTGAAGCTTTGGAAGAATAACTCCAAGCTCGGTGTAACCTTCCGGAGTTTGCAAAGGTTCACGAACCCCGTTATGTACGAGTGGCTGTTGGGGGTCAGTTGGCAGGGAACCAGGCCAGTGTACCTCAAATACTCCCGAAGGAAAGGATGGAGAGGGAACCGGAGGCCCATTGAAACCGAGAGCACGTGCACGGCTATACATCCCTCGGGAGGCCAGGACAGCACGTCATCAGGACCTGGCTCGACTACTACGGCCGAGGGCCCTACGTGCAACTGGGTGATGTAGATGTCCGCCCTGTCAGCTTGGGACTTAATCTCCAGAGCGGCGGTGTCCAGGAAGGAGTAACCCTCCGGCAGATCTACTGGCCCCCCTTGATCGACGGCCTTTACTTTCTTCTGGGGGCCAGCCTTCGTCTTCCTCCTCTTCTTCCCGGGGGCTACACTTAAAGGCGTCGGGTCCAGTGGCCTCGAGCTACTTGCTTCCCCAAAACCCCGGGGGGGGAGAACAGCGACAGTGACCTTCGCCCTCTCCTTTTCCTCCTCCTCTTCAGCAACTTGGACGGCGAGGGCCAACTCCTCATCCTCGGCGGTTCGCTCGAACTCCTCCGCCTCGACCTCGGCCACCAGATCCTTCTGCACCTCGGTGGCGAGAGCTGCATCACCACCACCCGAGGGCTGACTGCTGCTGGACTCCATGTCGGAGATGCTTTCGTCCTGAACCGAGGGGGTCCTCGAGATGTCCTGAGAGTCACTCTGGGACGACATTCTAACTCTAGCTCGAGGGATCGGGGGAACTAAGGTTTCTAGAGAATTCTATCTCCTAATCCGAGGGCACAATGCACAGCTAAACTAGAAGGAGAAAAGCAGGGGGCACTGACCTTGAAAGCTGAGTTTAGGACCGAAGGCTTGAGTTTCTCTCACTAGAATTTTTAGCAGAGCTTCGCTAAGACAACTGATCGCACAAGAGGAAATGGCTCTGGCCTTGGGGTATTTATAGGCGCTGGAATCCGGGCTTGGGCCTGGATTCCGGGCCTCCAGATGGACCGCCATCATTACACACCGCGTCTTCACCCAACTAGCGATGCCGCCCACGGACAGCCAGCCATCACACGCCACGTGTGCCCCCCCCCCCCCCCCAACGGCTATATCCCGTCGTTACATATTCCAACGGCTATATTTCCAACGGCTATATTCTGGAAGCCCCCGGTTTTCTACTTCACTCCTCTTCGTCAAGGAGAGCCTCCGGGTACACTTACCCAGAGACGCCCCCGGGTTGTGCCCCACACAGCACATAACAGACGCCTTCGGGATCACTCCTTCAGAAACCCAGGGCTTCATATCAGGGCACCCCTCGGGGATTCCTCCTCAGCACTGCAAAACCGGGTAGCCCCGGGGGAGTTGCCTCATTGACGGATAACCCATGGCACACAGGTAATGGGAGCCCTCGGGTATCTTCATCACCAACTAATCAACGAACAGTGGACCCCCCGGCGACAATTCAATCACTGCCCTCATCCATCATGCCCTCGATCCCCAGATTGAAGGGCTACCCTTCGGCACCCCCAGGACATCAACAGCAAACCTTCGGCTAGTCAACACATGAGCCCTCAGAAAAAGAAGAGCCTTCGGCATTACCGTTATTCTCCATTTTTGACCAAGGTTTGACATTTTCGATTCATCATTTGGGGAATTCGGTGCACTCTTTTTCCCTCATTAGGATTTTTTCCCACAGGGTTTTTTCTAAGGAGGTTTTTAACGAGGCATCCCCCCAAAATGAAACGAAAAGCGTCAACCTTCGGCCCACAACAGTAACACAACTACTCTACTCCTTTTCACCACTTTACAAGTGCCTCAAGGAGTGGGGGACTGGAGGACCCCCTCGGGAAATTCATTAAATCACAAAATTAGTGAAATTCCAACAAATGACAAAGCAAGCCCTCAAGGGACATAAAAGCAACAACTCCTCACCAACTTCGGCAGGGACATAAAAGCAACAACTCCTCACCAACTTCAGAGTTTACGACAGGACAACGTCAAAGAGCAAGCACAGATTACTCCTTCTCCCTCAAGTACCTTTCGGCAAAAGGAGTGAGGGACTCCTGATGGAGTATATGGCCCGGGAACCCCCGGCCCACAGACTCCCACTACTCCAGCAAAAGCCCAACAGGCCCAGAAGGCCCAGTAGGCCCAAATCACAGCGCCCAGAGTACCAAGCAGCCCGCACTACGCGCCAGGGGTGCCTTCAGCCCCCTGGCCGAAGGCTCTAAACTCTCACAGAACGGGTTTCTCAAGCAAATGAAGAAACTGGGAGAAAACGGCGAAAACAGTAGCCCTCGGCATTGTGAGCCCTCGGCACCAGGGTGCCATCGGTTGGAGGAGCCCTCAGCTACTGCTCTATAGCCGAAGGCATCTCACTCGACAAGATATCCGCCTCACATGCGTACAGATCACCGTACCCTGCACAGACGTCCCATCCAACAGCCGCATTAAATGTAAGGATTTGTAAACCTAAAAACATGAACTTAATGAATACCGCACTACTCTATCTTCGATTATTTGCACTCTTTTATTCATTAGTTTACTTGATGAATGTCGCACTCTATCTCCTTAATGACTATTTAACATACTAAAATATATGGTTGAGGAAATTAATAATCTATATGTATAGTTCAAGTACATGTGTTTGTGATAGTAACAAACAACTCAAGATATGCCTATGGCCTATGGCATGTGGCCTGCAGAATCTTCTATTATATAAAGGGCCATGTTTTGGTTTTTACTATAGGACTTCAAGATAACACATGGGATGTGTATGTTATAACATTTGTGCTGTTCTTCCTTACAATTCATAAACTTCATCAATATAACATATGGTGCTATGTTATATCCCATGTTTAGAACTTCAGATGGTGCTACATTTAAAAATTTAACGAAAGAACAGCGCAAAGTTTATGATGAAGTTATGGAAGCTATTGACAAACGAGTTGGAGACGTTTTCTTTGTTTATGGATATGGAGGAACCGGAAAGACATTTGTGTGGAGGACTCTCTCTGCTGCTATACGTTCTAAAGGAGAAATTGTTTTGAATGTGGCTTCAAGTGGTATTGCATCTTTATTGTTGCCCGACGGTCGAACTGCACATTCTCGATTCGCAATCCCACTTTCCATGAATGAAGATTCAACGTGTAACATTAAACAGGGTAGTCCAATTGCACAACTTATTGTGAAATCTAAGCTCATCATTTGGGATGAGGCGCCCATGCTTCATAAATATTGCTTTGAAGCGCTTGATAGAATCATAGAAGCATGCATGACAAAATGCGTTTCTCATGTAAAGACAGTCTATCGAAACCGTTTGGAGGTAAAGTCATTGTTTTCGGTGGAGATTTTCGACAGATTTTGCCTGTGATTCCACAAGGCAGTCGCCAAGATATTGTAAATGCTACGATTAATGCTTCTTACCTGTGGAGTCATTGTGATGTATTGAGATTGACCAAGAACGTGAGATTGGAAGATCTAAATCATGCTGCAGCCCATGAAGCAATCAAGGACTTCTCAGAATGGATCGGATAGCTTTTGCGAAACATAGATCATTCTATGGGATTATGTAATGGTACTAGGCTCATAATCACTAAGCTCGGTGACCATATCTTAGAAGCCAAAGTTATCACTGGTAAAAGCATGGATGAAATTCCAGCGGAGACAGTTTCCAATAATGGTTGCTTATGCAATGACTATTAATAAGAGTCAAGGCCAGTCTCTCTCTCTCATGTGGGGTTGTTGTTGAAGAAGCCAATGTTCTCTCATGGTCAGCTTTATGTTGCCATTTCCAGAGTGACCAATAGAAAATGGCTGAAAATTTTGTTATTAGATGGTGACGAACAAAGCACAACAAACACTACAAATGTTGTCTACAAAGAAGTTTTTCAAAATTTTTAGAGCTTATGTTTATTATTCAAATGTAGTTCTTCTAATTGATGCAATAATGTGTTTTTTGAGAATGTTTATTTAATTATATGTATTTAAGCATTTTGCCGTGCATCGCACGGGTGAGCTACTAGTTAAAGTAAATATAGGTGCAACAATGAGTAGGGGATCGGGCAACATAGTCCTAAGATGGGTGGCGAGGAATAGCGAGGGGGGTTTCTTGGATGACAGTGTTGTTAAAATGGGCCAAATCTCGCGGGCTGATCCGTTTAAACCCATTTATTGGTGGATTATGGTTGTGATTTTCTGGCCCATTTAACTCACACGGGTTGTGGGTTTAAGTGGGTTGTCCCACACAGGTTACGAGTTGGCATGCGGGACGATAGTTTTGACTTTTACTATTTTCAATATTGTTCTTTTACTACCAACATTATCATAATTACAATTAAAAAATTCACAACCATTGCAAAATAATTATTATTTCTATAATAAATATTAAATAAATTGTTGAAACATATATTCTACGTAAAGTTTGATATAATATTTTACATTTAGTTGTCATGATTAGTATTTACATTGACCTACGGCCGACCCACGGATGAGGTGAGTTGAGTTAGGGTTCTAGAAATTCTGACCCATCATTAAATGGGTTGGGCCGACCCAATTAACCCACATAAAGCAAAACCCATTACGGTTGGGTCGGGTTGGGTCAGGTTGACCCGTTTGATAGCTCTAGATAGAATCATCTCTATCTCTAATTGAGCAGCAATTTCAATTTAAATTTCTTAACAATTAATGATATAGACTACTCAAGTTAAGCATGCTAATACATAGTATGTTACTATTTTTTTATTTCTTTTTAGCAATATAATGGACATTTTTTTCGGGATCAGAATTACTGACAATTTTTAATACTATGTTTTTAACCGTTTATAATGGAGAATGTAAGTGGAGAAGAATAGAAGATATTGTGGCCGCGGTAAATTTTGTTCTTAGTTTATGTTTTTAATCCGTCAATAAATTAAATTTCTCATCAATTTATACGTATTCATTCCGTCAATTCAGTTTTTACTACAATCCAGCTTCGTCAATATTTTCACCCAACAAAGCTTTTTTAATTATAATCATACTTTTTTTAATTATTATAAATCAAATTTTTTACAATATTTTTTTGCAAATAATTATGATTTAAACAGTAAAGCATTCTGATGTAAAATTTCATAAATTTGGAGTTTAATTTTTTTTAATGTTACTTCGGACCTTTAAAAAAATCAAAGATGTAAAACAATTAATCATGAGATTTTAGTTGATTAGCATTTGAATTTATTTAAAAAATTGGGTCTCAAAACCTCCAACACGTGAAATTTCTTAATTTTTATTACTTTATATATACAATATTGGTGTCATATGAAAGATCATAAAAAATTATTAATTATGATATATTTTTTGTAAAAATTAGAATTCAAATAAAAAAGGTATTACACTTTAAAGAAAATAGGAATTTTAATTTCCTTGGGCCCACGTATTTTCTTACGCATGGTGTAAGTTTTCTCCTGCGCAAACATTCTTGCTTACTCGCTCTCCTCGGTGAATCAACCCATCTAGTTCCCACTCCTATGGTGCCCTCAACTCATTGTGGCACTCTTTTATACATTGGGTTGGAGTAATTTTTGGGGTGAAAAGCTCAAATATGACTTATTCAACCCTAGGTTGCGGTTAGTCTAATAGAGGTTTTCGGCTGCTCAGAGTGAAAAGAATGACTACATAATGAAAAAGGCATTTTGAATTCAACGTACTTAGATATTATTAATTAATTAATTAATGGCTTAAGATCACAAAGTGCAATGAAAGCAAAAGGTATCTATAAGTTGACAATCAAAATATATCCCACACCGTAAGTATTTGTACATATCAACATTTTTATAAATCTTCTTCACAAACTCTATATTGTCTATTGTGTCAACATAAGTTTGTTGATTGATTATATGTGGTAGATAGGTTTAGCTTGAATCTTCTCTATCTCTAACCGAGATCAATTTAAAGAGATTAAATTGTTTACGAATTAGCGGTAGAGATAATTCAAGCTAAACATATGTAATATATAATTAATTTTTAACACTTTTTAATTTATCAATTACCGAAACTTTGCCCACCCATATTCTTATCAACAATCCAATTTATTTTATTTGTTTCACCATAAATTCATCACCATAGTAGAAGAGATGAAAAAGGTAACAATCTTTGTCAAGAATATAATGCACACAGTATTTACTTCATGATGATTAATATATATTCCACCCAAGTTCCCAACTCCATCATCATCCTAAAAATCTATTTTCATTCATTCGCAGCTGTTGATTTTCCAAATTTTCAACGTTTCTCTCTTCTCCATCCACGAATCATAGCATCCTCCATCTATTCATCTATCTATTTTTCGTTGTCACCTTCAACATCAATCTTCACAGCATTCATCCCCTTTCCCATCGTCTTCGTCCATCAAACGAAATGATGATGAGCTAGAGGACGCTTCCATAGTTCCATTGTTGATTGCTGGATATCAATCGTTGACGCTGGGTTGATTTGTAGTATCTAGCAAGTTCTTGGACCTTGAAGTGTAGCTTTGATCTTGAGAATTGATAGTCTTTAACATGTTGTCGTGCTGAACTCACCATTGTGACCTACCGCCTAGAAATCCACCTCTTAAGCACCAGACCACGTGCCGCTAGAGGTGTAAAAAAACTGCACCACTCCTCGTTAGATCTTCTATTCAATTTTGCTCCATTTTCATAATCACCCATACCAGAAGAAAGGCCATCAACCGATGACCCATTGTTGAAGTTTGGCAATATTCTGCCACTGGATCTCGATGTCAGAGCAATCCGCCTAAAATTCCTTACGGTGCATTCAGTCGATGATTCTATACCAAATCAGTCCAGTAATACCCCATATAAAATTCTTTTTATATGGGTTAAATCACCAACCGTTATCGAAAGTAGATTTTTAAAAAAAATAATAATCACATTTATAGATTTACTGTCACTTATATATATATATATATATACACACACACACACACACACCAATATATATATATATATATATATATATATATATATATATATATATATATATATATATATATATATATATATATACACACACACTAGCCTCAACGCGCGCACTGCGCGACAGACGATGCCCATTGACGGAAAATAAACGAGGCAATAAATGACAAAATACGATGCTAACATGGTATGACATACGAAATAAAAAGATAAAAAGACTAAAAAAAGAAGATAAAAAGATAGGATAAGATATTGAGTCTTTGGTTCCACCGGAAATCATGGAAACGTTTAACATCTGAAATAAAATAGAATACAAGGTCTCAAATGGATAGTCTGATGCTTATATCAGAGACTTAAGACTTCATTTTTCAAAGTATGAAAACTGGAGTACACATGTTTTTTGTACCTTTCAGTTTTCAGGTTTTCTAGAAAACTGGAGAATTCTTAGACCTAGTTAAAATCACCATTGTGTGTAATTGGGCAGTGGTCATCGGTTACCAGTTATGTATTTAGGAAGTGATAAGGCTTATCAGTTTGAATGTAGTATTAAGTTTGGAATAATTGATCTCCTGATTTGCTAGTGAAACCAGGGAGCACCATATGATAGACACAGACACCTATGAAGGCCAATGATAGATAAAAAACACTATAGGCTACCCAAAAATACAGAATAGATAATTATACTTCAACAATAACCAAAAGAACTACCTTAAGCAGATAAAGCTACTCACGAAAAATTTCTGAACAAGTTTTTTGAGTTTATGCCTAGTTTGCCTAAAGCACTCTAGGGCCGTATAATCCTCAACCTGTTCTCATCGACTCAGCTTCGCAAGCTCTTTTAGTTCTTTCTCAATATTTCTTTTACTCGAATCCATGTGATCCAAAACTCTTGGAGGTAAAAATAGGGCAAAGAAACAAACAGAATGGAAGAGGTGAGGTATGTCAGTTTTAAAGTTCTCCATCTGAAAACATGTATGTTGAATAAACATCATGGATATGAAAACAAGAATTTACCCATACAAGGAGAGAAAAAACTACCTTTGAAGCATTCGTCTCAATCTGAACTTGAACTTGATTAAGCAAAGCAAGTCAAGATTCAAACTCCAGCTTATGCCACGAGGATACCAAACTAAAAATACATCTGATTTGAGCTAGGCCATACCCGTTAGAAGGAAACATTGTTTAGAAACTTATCAGTGCAATGGTATTAGCAAGAGATGGTCATCTAGGACATGTTTTGTGTCGCCAAACCTCATAAACACATGCCATAAAACCCCAAAAAAACATAGCCTTGGAAACTCTACTTGGAAATGAAACATTATAGAAAGAAAAGAGAAGAAAAATAGGAGAAGTCAAAGCTAACAGTATTATATGAGGGGACGATTACTTTAGGCAAATCCAATCATAGACAGAGGACAATTTCTCAAAACTAGGAGTATTAGCTCTGTTTCCTCTTCATTCTCAGCCCATTTTCAACTTCGCAATAAACAATTGATGTAGATGATGTCACCTGACCCACCTCCACCTTTGGTACCTCCATCGCCACCATTGCCATCTTTGGCACCATGAAGGCCAGAACGACATAGACAATCATCAAAGCATCAACCAGAATGTTCATGTATGGTTCGATGCAGAGAAGATTAGCAGTCCTTATTGCAGTAAAAAAAAACTCAATTAGATCAAGAAAATCCTTATATCAACGTGCCATACCAGCCTTAAGTGTGGCCCACGGGTACGAGGCAGAAGTAGACGCTGATTACCTGATTCACTTGACAAATTTCCCAGGCAAAATGAGTCAGGTAGTTGGAATAATTCTTGAATGTGATTCCTGAGAGTTTCCAAATAAGTAAAAAAAAATTGTTCATGTGAAATACTTACAGTTCGGCCACTGCCAATCAAATCTTTGATAAATACTTGATTGAAGAGCACATCCAGTTTGTTTTGTTCTTCACCCTATTATAAAATGTAAACAAGTTCAGAAAGAATGAAATAAAGTAATATAAAAACAACCGAAAAGGGAAATCATAGATCAGTAGCATGAAGGGTGATCTCTATCAACTTGCCTGTACATTAGTCTCCCCAGCTAAGCCTATGAGTTTCGCCAAATACCCAGGTAGTTGCTTCCATGAGTTTATCCACACCAACCATATCCCAGATCTGCATACGAGATATATTTCTTTATCAGGTCAACAATCTGGTAGTACAATATTAGTAGTTAATAAAAATCACATACATGATACATTATTGCTAAAAATAACAAGATCCCAAATCTCATCTGGTTTAATTTGCCACTGGCATTAATCAAAATATACTCATTTGTTCTTTCCATCTAATTCTGCAAAGAAATAAATTATTATAATAATAATAATGATAATAATAGTAACACTGAAATCCGTAACAAATGATATAGGAACATGAACAAATCCTTCTTTAGATGAAGATCAAATATGTAACAGTTTAAGCGTATTAAATCTTGAAGTCATTTACGATACAGATTTCTGACAAATAAACTTAGAAAATGCAGAACTTCATAAACTTAGAAAATGCAGAACTTCTGAAATATTTCATATTAGTAACATTCATCGATGTATGTCAATACAATAAAGTGCATATACTGAAATTTCAATATATATTTCCACACCTCACAAAACACCATTATTTCATTTTGATATGGAGTACTAGTAATTTATCTTCTCCTTTTTTGTTTTTGCCTATTTTTAAAGCAAATAGCTTGACTGGAGAGGCTTCTTATAAAAAAGTGATCTAAAGTTGGATACATTTTCAAACAACTTCAAATGTTTAAGCATTACTATTGTTCTCATAATAATCTAATATCTGAAAGCGGCTACTGCAGGTACACATCGAGTGAAGCCAACCCATGCAGATTATAAAAAGAGAAAAATAATGGGTTTTCACTTAGAAAAAAGTCTGCCCTTTTAACTAATTAATACATCTGATTTTGATCTGAGCTAAGTCATGTAAGAGTCCCACAAACTCGGCCCCATTTTCTAATCACAACAGCATACCTTAACTGGCAAGAGGAAAGTGGAAAGCTATCAGCCAACCTCCTATAAATGAATCCTAACAATACTCTTTCTTTCCAACTCTCAGATCCATTGCAACATCTAACAATCACTGCACTCTCAAAAGAGCTCCACTCAAACTTCCATTCCGAACAAAACACAAAGAACAAATGGTATATATGGCTATCAGATTGCCATATATACTGGTTTAACAACATATACCAATATAGTAGCATGCTATAACAAAATAGAGTTTGACAAACATGCAAGAAGAGCGAAACAATTCTAAGTGATGAATAAAAACATACCCTTGAGAGTGCAACTTCTCTAGTATTGAGATTGCTTCAATGGCAGTACAAGCTACCATTTGAATTGACTTCCTGATTAAAGGAAACGAGCATGTTGTAATAGATGAGAGAAGCATGAAACATCATGTTTATGTTAAGCAAGTTAATTCCATATGACAACCATACAAACATGTTCTGCGGATAAAGCTTCACTCTTCACTACAATAATAACATTCAGATGGACTAATTTATTTGTGGAGCTAATAATCTTAAACAATTGTCTTTTTAAGGAATTAAATTCATGAAATGTATGTAAGTAAAAGTTTAAAAAATGTATTTAACAATTATTTAGATTTTCTCAGGGACAGGAAGGGACAGCTCCAATTTGCAATTTCATTCCCCACCCAGACTCTCAATCTGCAAACGGAAGCAATCGCCTTGGAAACCTTAGTATCAAACACCATAGATAAAGGCTACACTAACTTCGAAGCTCAGACAGACTCAGAACATAGAATAAAGATGTCTCAGGGTCAAGAAAACATACCCAGATACCTCGCTCCTATAAAATGTGAATCAACCACAAGCTCTCTTTCCGTCACCGTCCAGGCAAAGCCAAGCAAGTGGCTCATCACCTAGCCCAGGTCGGGCTCATCACCTAGCGATTTCGGTAAAAGCTTCTCCATCCTCACTCTGCCAGACCCTGCACGAACTGCATAAGCTCAGGAACTAAAAGCAACCCCCTCCCTCACACTCTAGCAAACCGGCTCACAAAAGAGAAGCAAAATAGGAGAACCGACGATTACCTGGGCAGCAATGGTACTAACGTTGGGTGGCTTCGGCGATAGGATTTTTGTAAACCCTAGTCTCTGAATTCGAAGACTGCAGAAAAGAAAATGGGTGTGTCTCCTTCGTCTTCGTCTCTTAATTGAGAGCAGCGGCGACGGTGCTTCGTGTTCGTCTCTTGATTGAGAGCAGCGACGGCGGTGCTTCGTCTTCGTCTATTAATGGAGATCAGCAGCATCAGCGTTGCTTCATATTCGTCTTGGTTGAGAGCAGCAACGGCAGTGCTTCAATTCGTCTTCATCAGGGTTACCAACGAGCTGACATAGAAATGATTTTTTTAAAATTATAAAAGAGACCCCGTTTAAAACATAAGTTTTCGAAAATTATATAAATGACCCCGTTTTTGTGAACTATGTCGGTTCCTTCTCAAGCCATTATTGATAACATTTTATATTTATAATATGTACCCACTAAAGTTACTCGAAAATTTCATTATTTATGAATATGACCCGTGTCTACGTATTATAAAGGTTATAATTGAACTCATATTAAAAACAATTATATAATGTGTTTTTTTGCACTAGTGCAGCGCAAAGTTTATGATGAAGTTATGGAAGCTATTGACAAACGAGTTGGAGGCGTTTTCTTTGTTTATGGATATGGAGGAACCGGAAATTGTTTTGAATGTGGCTTCAAGTGGTATTGCATCTTTATTGTTGCCCGGCGGTCGAACTGCACATTCTCGATTCGCAATCCCAATTTCCTTGAATGAAGATTCAACGTGTAACATTAAACAGGGTAGTCCAATTGCACAATTTATTGTGAAATCTAAGCTCATCATTTGGGATCAGGCCCCCATGCTTCATAAATATTGCTTTGAAGCGCTTGATAGAAGCATGTGTACCATAATGCATTTCTCATGTAAAGACAGTCTATCAAAACCGTTTGGAGGTAAAGTCATTGTTTTCGGTGGAGATTTTCGACAGATTTTGCCTGTGATTCCACAAGGCAGTCGCCAAGATATTGTAAATGCTACGATTAATGCTTCTTATCTGTGGAGTCATTGTGAAGTATTGAGATTGACCAAGAACATGAGATTGGAAGATCTAAATCATGTTGCAAACCATGAAGCAATCAAGGACTTCTCAGAATGGATAGCTTCTATTGGCGATGGTTTAGCCGGAGATCCTAATGACGGCTCTGTGTCGATTGAAATTCCTAAAGATCTTCTTTTACCAACTTCAAGAAATCCCATTTCAACTATTGTTGAGAGTACTTATCCGAATATCCAAATTCTTCTCAAGACTTCAGCTACTTCAGAGAAAGAGCTATTTTAGCCCCCACCTTAAGCGTTGTGGACGAGATCAATGATTACATGGTTTCGCTTAATTTTTTGAGCCATCTAGAACATATTTAAGTTCGGACAGTATATGCAAGTCTGATTCAAACGTTGATTTACTTGCAGATTTGCATACTCCTGAATTTTTAAATAAAATTTGTCTTTCCGGAGTACCCAACCATGAGCTCACATTAAAAGTGGGTACTCTTGTGATGCTTTTGCGAAACATAAATCATTCTATGGGATTATGTAATGGTACTAGGCTCATAATCACTAAGCTCGGTGACCATATCTTAGAAGTCAAAGTTATCACTGGTAAAAGCATGGGTGAACAAGTTCTCATTCCACGATTATCACTAACTCCTTCAGATGTTAGACTTCCATTCAACTTCCAACGGAGACAGTTTCCAATAATGGTTGCTTATGCAATGACTATTAATAAGAGTCAAGGCCAGTCTCTCTCTCTCTCATGCGGGGTTGTTGTTGAAGAAGCCAGTGTTCTCTCATGGTCAGCTTTATGTTGCGATTTCCAGAGTGACCAATAGAAAATGGCTGAAAATTTTGTTATTAGATGGTGACGAACAAAGCACAACAAACACTACAAATGTTGTCTACAAAGAAGTTTTTCAAAATTTTTAGAGCTTATGTTTATTATTCAAATGTAGTTCTTCTAATTGATGCAATAATGTGTTTTTTGAGAATGTTTATTTAATTATATGTATTTAAGCATTTTGTCGTGCATCGCACGAGTGAGCTACTAGTTAAAGTAAATATAGATGCAACAATGAGTAGGGGATCGGGCAACATAGTCCTAAGATGGGTGGTGAGGAATAGCGAGGGGGGTTTCTTGGATGACAGTGTTGTTAAAATGGGCCAAATCTCGCGGGCTGATCCGTTTAAACCCATTTATTGGTGGATTATGGTTGTGATTTTCTGACCCATTTAACTCACACGGGTTGTGGGTTTAAGTGGGTTGTCCCACACAGGTTACGAGTTGGCCTGCGGGACGATACAAACGTATAGTTTTGACTTTTACTATTTTCAATATTGATCTTTTACTACCAACATTATCATAATTACAATTAAAAAAATTCACAACCATTGCAAAATAATTATTATTTCTATAATAAATATTCAATAAATTGTTGAAACATATATTCTACGTAAAGTTTGATATAATATTTGACATTTAGTTGTCATGATTTACACAAAATTACTCAAACGATTTAAGTAGATCTCTACTTTTATGCAATAAATATTTTTGTTACATGTTCTCTTATAGTTTTCAAATTCCACTATAACTAGTATTTAATATTCTTTACTTAAAGGTAACATGTATTGGGTGATTAGTATTTTTACATTGACCTACTGCCGACCCGTTTAACCCACGGATGAGGTGAGTTGAGTTAGTGTTGTAGAAATTCTGACCCGTCATTAAACGGATTGGGCCGACCCAATTAACCCACATAAAGCAAACCCCATTACAGGTCGGGTTCGGTCGGGTTGGGTCGGGTTGACCCGTTTGATAGCTCTACATAGAATCATCTCTATCTCTAATTGAACAGCAATTTCAATTTAAATTTCTTAACAATTAATGATATAGACTACTCAAGTTAAGCGTGCTAATACATAGTATGTTACTATTTTTTTAATTCTTTTTAGCAATATAATGAACATTTTCTTCGGGATCAGAATTCTTGACAATTTTTAATACTATGTTTTTAACCGTTTATAATGGAGAATGTAAGTGGAGAAGAATAGAAGATATTGTGGCCGCGGTAAAGTTTGTTCTTAGTTTATGTTTTTAATCCGTCAATAAATTAAATTTCTCATCAATTTATACGTATTCATTCCGTCAATTCAGTTTTTACTGTAATCCAGCTTCGTCAATATTTTCACCCAACAAAACTTTTTTAATTATAATCATACTTTTTTTAATTATTATACCTCAAATTTTTTACAATATTTTTTTTTCAAATAATTATGATTTAAACAGTAAAGCATTCTGATGTAAATTTTCATAAATTTGGAGTTTAATTTTTTTAATGTTACTTTGGACCTTTAAAAAAATCAAAGATGTAAAAAATAAATCTTGAGATTTTAGTTGTTTAGCATTTGAATTTATTTAAAAAATTGGGTCTCAAAACCTCCAACAGGTGAAATTTCGTATTTTTTATTACTTTATATATACAATATTGGTGTCATATGAAAGATCATAAAAAATTATTAATTATGATATATTTTTGTAAAAATTAGAATCCAAATAAAAAAGGTATCACACTTTAAAGAAAATAGGAATTTTATTTTCCTTGGCCCCACGTATTTTCTTACGCATGCTGTAAGTTTTCTCCTGCGCAAACATTCTTGCTTACTCACTCTCCTCAGTGAATCAACCCATCTAGTTCCCACTCCAAGGGTGCCCTCAACTCACTGTGACACTCTTTTAGGCATTGGGTTGGACTCCAAATATGGCTTATTCACCCCTAGGTTGCGGTTAGTCTAATAGAGATTTTGGGCTGCTCAGAGTGAAAAGAATGACTACATAATGAAAAAGGCATTTTGAATTCAGCGTACTTAGATATTATTAATTAATTAATTAATGACTTAATATCACAAAGTGTATCTATAAGTTGACAGTCAAAATATATCCCACACCGTAAGTATTTGTACATATCAACATTTTTATAAATCTTCTTCACCAACTCTATATTGTCTATTGTGTCAACATAAGTTTGTTGATTGATTATATGTGGTAGATAGGTTTAGCTTGAATCTTCTCTATCTCTAACCGAGATCAATTTAACGAGTTTAAATTGTTTACGAATTAGCGGTAGAGATAATTCAAGCTAAACATATGTAATATATAATTAATTTTTAACACTTTTTAATTTATCAATTACCCAAACCTACCGAAACTTTGCCCACCCATATTCTTATCAACAATCCAATTTATTTTATTTGTTTCACCATAAATTCATCACCATAGTAGAAGAGATGAAAAAGGTAACAATCTTTGTCAAGAATATAATGCACACGGTATTTACTTCATGATGATTAATATATATTCCGCCCAAGTTCCCAACTCCATCATCATCCTAACAATCTATTTTCATTCATTCGCAGCTGTTGATTTTCCAAATTTTCAACATTTCTCTCTTCTCCATCCACGAATCGTAGCATCCTCCATCTATTCGTCTATCCATTTTTCATTGTCACCTTCAACATCAATCTTCACATCATTCATACCCTTCCCCATCGTCTTCGTCCATCAAACGAAATGATGATGAGCTAGAGGAGGCTTCCATTGTTGATTGTTGGATATCAATCGTTGACGTCAGGTTGATTACTAGTATATTATTTGATCTCATACAAGGACTATATACTAGGGTCCGCTATGAACGTGAAAATGCTTGGGAAAAAGGAAAAGCATGTATTACATATGAGGTCGTAAAGGATAATACCGGTGAAATCAAGTTCATGAGAAATATGCAGTCAAGCTGTGACTTCGATCTTTTTTCTTCAGCTGCTTTAAACAATCATATGTTTCCTTCAATTTGAAAGTGATGAAGATACAAAATAAACAAACAAAGATACAAAATAAACAAACAAAGAGTTAAATCTTATTGAGCTCCCACATGAAAAAATAGTGCCCGCAACATAAGAGAATTCCAAAGCCTCAAAATTTTGAATTCTTCAGTAAAAAAATGTGTCCTATACAAATATCCTTAATTAGATCCACGGAGATGCACCGGGACACCGAACATAGGAAAAGTCGAAAATGACTACAACATCGAACAAACAAAATCTCCTTAATCAGAATGTTAGGCTTAAGTGAAGCTAACATCTGCATCCAATATAAGGAACACAAGAATTTAGGATAAGAATACTTTGTTGCAGGTAACTTCAAAAGCTTATCTATCTCCAATAGTAAACAAAGATATTTGTTGGCCACCAAATTTCAGAAGCATTCGTGTAAAAGAAAAATGGATTCAAACAAGAGCGGTTGGTTAATTGATTAATATTAACTAAAATGATAAAATATGTTATTATTTTTCTTATTTTGTTACAGAGCATCTAGTTGTAAGTCCCAATGAACATACAATGAATGTTACAAAGTCGGCAACATATATGACATCTATGAAGACACAATGCTCTACCTAATTTTACAAACTCTCAAAAGAATTGATTTTCTTTCGAGAGTTCACGCCTGATAATTTGCAAATGTACAAAAAACAATTTAGCAACTTAAGAACCTTCAAATATTATAGCTTTCAAAGCTGCCTACGGTAGTTAAGAAGAAGAGAGTATACTGCCTATATAACATGAAACCTAAAAATTGAAGTATAAATTCATAAAAAGGAACCAACCATTCTTGATGTACACACCCTTGTACACACCTTATACACACCATGTTTGTGAAGGTTTTTTTTTGTCTGTGAATCCGGTTCACAGACAATATTTTGTTTGTGCAAAACATTGTCTGTGAATCGATGTTCACAGACAAAAAAAAAGTTTTCACAGACATAGGTGTGTACAAAAGTGTGTATAAGAGTGTGTACAAACATCATTTTTGAAAAGGAATATAAAATGGAATGGCTCAAAATTACAAAAAGCAATGCAACATGCAGATATTAACTACCTGCCCTGGCCTGAGAGTACACTGGTTGGAAGTTCAAAAGGATCATAAACCCAATTATATACTCCGTTCTCATCAGTCATCATCAAAATCGAATAGTGCATCCTTTCTTAAGATTCTTCCTCTTAAAAAAATCGGAACTGATAATCAATTTGAAAAGACTTATTAACAAAATGAAAGTTTAGCAGATTCACAAGTTATTCCTTTTTTTGAAACTGAAGCAAACTTTGATCACAATATTCATTTACTAGAAACCCAGCGCCTGAAAGGGAAGTTGAGAGAGTCTCTCTAGCCGCTCGGGCTATTCTTCCCCCTCAGCTCGACACCACCACTTGCGGTGGCCGCCGCCGGGGCCCTCCTGGCTCTGGCGGGTCGTTGGTTTTCAGGTTGATTTTTGGGTTTTGTGTTTCTCCTCCACTTCGGTGGCCTGGATGGATTTGGTACTGTGAACTGTTTGGAGGGTTTTGGCCGGAAGATATGGAGGTTTCGAAGCTGGTTCGGTGGGGTGGAGCTAATTTGGCTTGGACTTGGTTTTTGCCTACCTGGGTCCGGTAGTTTTGCTACTGGTTTATGCTTTGGAGGATGACCGCGCCTTCTTCTGTCACAACCGGAGTGAAAACTCTCCGGCATTTGCAGCTTCTTGGTCGTTTGACAAGGCGCCGGTCGATTGAGGGCTCCTGGTATTTTGAGGAAGTGGGGGGCTTGCCAAGATGAATAGGGGTCCGGTCAGTTTAAGGTCCATTCCGTCTCTCTCTGCTGCTTGAGAACGAAGGATGCTTCGGTGGTTAACCTCCAATAAATTTGAACTTTGTTCTTGTTTCGTCAACCAGGTTAGCTTTTGCATATCTGAGCTATTTTGGGCTTTCCCTTCCAACCTGTTTTGTGCCTAAAAATTTTTCCGACCATACCGTTTTGACCCGAAGGCCACCTGTTTTGCTCTGAGCCGGAAGATTTGCCCCTGGAAGGACCAGAGCTCTTTCTCAATAAACCAGACTGATTACCACTGTGCTTGGCCTCCGGAGAGGGTAGGAAGTGACGATTGTGGGAAGGAATGGGGTAGAGGGGAGCACCGGAACGATTAAGGGGGCTTTTCTATCTGGCGAATGGTATGGAGTTGGTCTGAGGGCTTTCTGCCGGAGAAGACGACCGGAGAGGACTGGCGTGAATATAGCTCTGTCTGGTCATTTCTCTTGATGTCTTGAATTGTTTTGGATTTGGTTGCTTTTGATAATGGCTGGATTCGCCGGTGGAAACCGCCAACCATTACTCCTGTTTCTGGCTACTGTTGGCGCGCCACCATGCTGCTCTCACATCTATGCCGTCGGGGGTTGCTGGAACCTGACGGGGAGGGAGGTGGAAGGTCGGATTTACGTGCTGGCTTTTAGGTTACTGTCCGGTTGGTTACTACTCACTCACTGTTGCCGCCGTGATGACGCCGGAGCCTGGTGGGGGTGGGTTTTGAGAAGGTTACGTTACTGACGCTTTTTGTGGTCGGCCAGAAGTTCGCCAGCGACGGCAACCGGGGAGTTAACGCCGGCTGTCTGACGCGACATGATTGGACCATGTCGCGTCATTTTATTTAACGATAATTTTTGTGAACATAACGCAACATGATTGGACCATGATTAATAATTTTTGGACCATTTTCACATTTAGTGTATTCACACTTATATCTACTTCTCATAAGCGAATAACACTTCATCAAAATTTTCACATTTGTGTTCCTAATCAGTAACTACATGAACTTCCGGTTGCGTTTACGGCGACGGCAACCGGGGAGTTACGCTGCCTGACGTCTACTGTAGCACCATGTGGGGCTGTTCGTTCTTGACACTCCATTGCGGCGCTGTTCTATGCGTTGGAAGGTTTTTGGTTTTTGGGTTGAACCCTAGCTTTGATGGGTTGCTGGACTAGGCTGCAAGCCTTGTTTGCTGGGAGTGCTTGCTTGGAAGTTTTTTGTGATGGACTGTTGTGATTGATGTTTTGGGCTTCTTTTTTGCTGATGTATTTTGTTACTAAGCCGGGGGTTTGGCCCGAGCTAGTATTTGGACTTATTTTTGCTAAATTTTCTCCTCCCCAGCCCTTGCCGCAAGGTAGGGGTGGGAGTGTGAACGGTAGATGCTATCATAGGTTAGTTTTCTAGCTTAGGTAGTTTCTTTATTGAAATTGTACATTCTTTAAACCCTTTTTCCTTGGGTGTCTTTTTAATATACTTACATTTCACCAAAAAAAATATTCATTTACTATATCCATTGTTGGTTTAATATATAAGGGTTTTGTAGCCTTGAATCCCAAGGCTATGTAAGTTTATTAATACCTAAACAATATTATCAAAATAGTTCATTTTAGATTTGAACGTAGTCATCATGTAAGGCAGTAATCACACATTAAAAGCATAATAGTTTAAATAAGTTCTCTCAGAAATTGTATCAAACAGTTTGTGCGCATGCAAAAAGTAATAATAGTATGAACACTTGTTAGTGATTTCTTCCTCCAATAAATTCAATAGGAAAGACCAAATGGATAAAGAGTCCAAATAATAAGATGAACGGTCTCACTTATTAATGATACCAATAGTCAAAATGATAATCCTGAGATATCCAGCCCAAACCTCTGCTCAATACCTCTGTTAAAAATAATCATAATTGAAACAACATACAATCAGATGAAAATAGATCTTAGAAGATAAAATAGCTCTTATTTAAGGAAAGAAATTACCAGTAAAATCTTGTTGCTAATGCCTCACTTGATTACCCAAGAATGGCGGAAACGAACAAGATGGATTTTTACTTGGAGACTTCAGCTAGTTCTGGAGCTTTTGTCGATTCGCCAAGAAATTATATTAGAGCATCGGCGGGTTGTAGCCTAGACCAACAAGGGTTTCTGGGATTTCCATCCCTTGCTTTCCAACTCCCTGAACAAAAAACACAAACAAATATAGAGTGAAATTTTTGATGAAAAAAAAGAGCGGAAGATTTTAGCGATGAAACGCTATGGTTTAGCGAGGACGACTGGACGAGGAAAGCATTCGTGGATGAAGATTATCTCGTTCGTGTGTATCATTTCAAACGCAGGGGCTAAGGTTTTTAGGAAGTCCATGTCTGAGTGGCAGTGGCTCACAGTAGGGTTATAAACGAATCAAATAAAACGATTCGAATTCGTATAAAACGATTCGAATTCGAAAAATTCAAATTCAAATACAAATAAGAATATTAAATTTGATTCGAGTTGTTATCAAATACAAATAAGAATATCAGTGTATTCGATTCGAATATTAATCAAATATATTCGATTAATAATAATGATAATATTAATATCAATATTAATAATAATAGTAATAATACTATAATAACTTTTAAAACATAACAATACCCTCAAAGTGCAACACATAGATACACTTTGCATACAGATTCGAGCTCATTTGTAATAAATCAGAATATAAATACGAATACAAACCAATTTGTAATACTATAATAACTTTTGCATACAGATTCCAACCCCATTTGTAATAAATCAGAATATAAATACGAATACAACCCAATTTTTTGGTTCAAATGTCTTTCAAATACAATACAAATAATTATGTATTCGATTTGAAGAATAAAATTAGAGTTGTTTAACTTGAGTTTTTTCCCGGATTAATGTTAATTAATTAATTAATTAATTACGGAATTAATGTCGAGTTAAAACTATTTACCAATATACTGCTGGACTTAACCATGGTCCAACAGTATATTGGTAAATAGTTTTAACCCAACATTAATTCCGTAATTAATTAATTAATTAATTAACATTAATCTAGATTTATACAATTTTCAACTTATTTCACACATTATAAGTATAATTTCTAATATGTGTGTGTTAGTGTTTATTTTAAAATGTTTGAAATAGATTTATATTTATTAATTATAAAATTAACTCACTTTAGTATATTGTGCATCATCTAAAAATGCATTGATCCATTAAATTTAAATTATAAAAACACATATTAAGTCATAGCATGCATTTACATCATAAAAATAACAGAGTATAAGAAAAGTTATTTTAGAGTGATATTTGACTAGTATTTAACATATGCTCAAATCGATTCAATATTCGTATATGATTCGTTAACTATTCGTATTGTTAAACAAATACAAATACAAATCGAAATTAAGATCCATTTCTTATTTGAATTCCAATTCGTATTCGAAAAAATTAAACAAATTCAAATACAAAATCTCAGCGTATGAGCTGATAGTGGTGGATCGGATTAGGAAAATAAAATTCTCGAAGTATGGGAAACAATTGTAATGTTGTGATGGGGTTCAAAAAATGAGAAGGGAAAATGTGGAGGAAAAATAATGGAGTGAAAATAGTGGAGAGAATTAAAAAATTATAGCCAAAAGTGTAGTAATAATTCACATCTAATATCATAATATTTATTGATATCACAGTGTCATAAGTTATTGATACTTTTATGTAAAAAAAATTGTTAGTGACACTTATTTTAAAAAGTGTCACTATGAAAGTGTCACTAGTAGTGATAGATTTACATCTAACGTTGCGTGCTCCTCCTTCTTCCGGCTCCGTCGCCAGTGTTCCAAGCCCCTGTTGTGTCTCCATGGTAAAATGGTGAATCCAGAAATGAGGAAACAAAATCATTCGACTGTGTGAAGTACTGATAAGAATCATAATACGGTGGTGGTTGATCAAATGAAAAACCTTGATGCGTTCAGAATTCAGGGGGCGGTTGTGATTGCTCACCCCCACATTCATGTTCATCTGCATCATCCTCTTGCTCGTCTCCACCCTCATCTCCATCTTCATAATGGAATATGCCCCGGTGGAGCATCTCTTCATCACCTACATCCAGGGGCAACCACCGTACCCGTTCTTGAATGTCCTCATGACTCGCGGGGTTGCCGGCGAGCTGATACACATCGTGAAGGCCTTGCTTGTGCATACAAATGTAACACGTGTAAATAATATGACAGGATATATTTTTAATGAATATAGTATGTATTCAAAACCTTACCACAAGACCCAATCGCGTGTTGTCGGGGTGTAGCCTGTCCCGGGCACATTGTGAGAAGGGTTCTGGACACGTGTCATCCCATACCGCTCGTACCATCGGCGGTACCTATTAGCCGCTTCGAGGGATGTAAGTCGTCACTATCATCGCTCGTGGATGAATCAGCATCAATACTAAAACCTTGTTCATAGTCTGGGTCGTCCGACTCTTCACTCAAGTTTGTGACTATACAAAGTAGATACATTCATAAATTTCAATATTATTTTCTACTACAAAAAATAAATAACATATTATTTGAATGTTATAAAATGTACCCTGAATATGTTATGAACTTCGTTTGTTTTTGAATTCATATGACTTAATGGGTCAAATTTTGTTTAAACAATCATATTATAAAATGTGACCTTATCTAATTGAGTAATTGAATGAGTTAAAAATTACTAAAATAACTACTTCTATATTTCTAATTTGGACTAAAATTACGAAAAAATGTTGAACACCTCAGTCGGAATTGGCAAATCCTACTGGGTAAATCTCAATTTTTTTTAGAATTATAAATCGGACAACTTAATTTAGACAAAATTCCAACAACTAATTTTCATATAATTTTTTTTCGTATGAATGTGTTAAAATTACTATATCCAATTAAGTTGATATCCGTCTTTTTATATCCAACATGGATATCAATATTTTCATATACGTTTGTTAATTTGTCTGATTTTATGTAGTTATAAATTTATAATTATCATAGTATGTAATGACATTTAACCATTTATTAAACTATTAACAATAAATGACAACACATAAAACCAAATTATTGTAAATTCTATTTAACTTGAACAATACATACCGGGAGATTCATAGTTCTCAAACGTTTGGCGGATGTTCCTCCGACCATATACTGATGATGGGCCCTCTTCGACAGTATTATTTGTAGAAGATTCGTGAAACGTCGAATTTTGTGGCGGGGTCGCCGAAGCTTCCACGTAAATGTGCAACTCTTCATACTCATTTTTAGCGATCCGGAAAAAATGATGCCATGTTTGTTCATTGTGAATGAGCCATAGTCTAGAAGCAACATATACTGAATTCTTATATTTTGGCAATTTTCCGTAAATTAATTTAATTTCGGAAATTCCCTCACCTCTAACATGATTTAGAACATTCTCATGTATAGTGGTAAAATCATCTCCTTCACTAATGAATAGTACCGCCCTAGGAGGTATGAAGTACTCTATTTCATCATCTTTTTTAGATGTAGAGTCATTCCAATGAACCATAACAACAATATTGCCTTCAGTAGACATTTTTATATGAGAGGAGAGTGCCTAAACAGAAAATATAATGAATATATTAAGAGAAAGATGTGTTTGTTGTAGTGTGTTTGAAAATTTAGAGAACTACGGATTTTATAGAAGGTATTGTGGTATGAGTTTGGTGAAACACCATAAACCATAGTCGGATTCACCAATTCCGATCATATAATTTGGTAAAATGAATGAACACAAATCAAGCAAGCAATAAAAAATTTTTGAACACCCCCTAGTCGGATTACACAATTCCGACTAGGTTTTTTTTATTTTAACTTTAATCCTTCGGATTAAACAAATAATGGAAACATTAAAAAAATTCGACAAGGTTTTTTTTTAAATTTTTACTTTAATCCTTCTTGTCGGATCAACCAAATCCGACCATGTGCTAACCCTATTTTCAAAGCTTTTCCTCCTGTTGGAATTGGAGAATCCAACTCCCGCAAATTGGTAACCTAATCTGAAGTCTCGTATTTTGGCTTGTCAGTCACAAAAGTCTCACAAATTGGTAATTTCCTCTAAGTTTTCCTCCACAATATATTTCATTAGTTGAACTTCCACCATAGCTTTCACCTTAAAGCTTATGGCAAAGCATTTAGTGATTCAAGTCAAAATAGACATTGCACACAAACAAAACAAACATGAGCTCATATTTTGCCATTTTCTTGACCTGACATCATATGTCTGAGGTCACACTTGAGTAATAAAGACAATGGCGCTTTAAATAACTCAGTCGGAGAATACTCTTTATTCATAAAAAGACTAAAAGGTCAAATAGGAACATGAGCTAACTTAAAATGTTCAGTTAGCCCCTTATATAGGAGGTTCTGCCCGGCCGTCCCCAATTGGGGAAGTTCCCGGTGGAAGTTTTTGATGAAATATTTTGAGATCTTCTTCATTAAGTCTAGTTTACTCATACCAAATTTCAGCTAAAAACTCAACTGAGAAGGCAGTCAATTTTTTTTTGAAGATAAGAGCGCATTTAAACAGCGCAGTACATTTCGGAAAATCATTTGACTGGCTTCCCGATTTAATTTTTAGCTGAAATTTGATATGGGTAAACTAGACTTAATGAAGAAGATGTTCAAAAAATTTCATAAAAAAGTTTTACCGGGAACCACCCCAATTGGCGACGGTCGGGCAGAACCTCCTATATAAGGGACTAATTGAACACTTTAAGTTAGTTCATGTATCTATTTGACCCTTTAGTCTAATAAAAATTAGTTTACTTATAGATGTAAGGATTTGTAAACCTAAAAACATGAACTTAATGAATACCGCACTACTCTTATCTTCGATTATTTGCACTCTTTTATTCATTAGTTTACTTGATGAATGCCGCACTATATCTCCTTAATGACTATTTAACATACTAAAATATATGGTTGAGGAAATTAATAATCTATATGTATAGTTCAAGTACATGTGTTTGTGATAATAACAAACAACTCAAGCAACCAAATCTCCAACTTTATTAAGATATGTTTCTTTCACACTCACAAAACCTAACGTCTAACAATCTAACGACTTTATGAGTCAAATATTAGTGAGGTATGATATCAGAATTAAATAAGAAGTTACCCCCCAGTCCACCACCACTAATAAAACATTATATGATCTCTCCATAATTGTGAGGGCGCGCTCTTATGTATGCTGATGATGGAATTTCAAAACTTCGATTTATCATAAACGATTCTAAGATCAATCAGTACTCAGCGCAAAAGATATCCACCAATGTTTGAATCTTCATCTACAGCTGATAATATATATTACCTCCGTCCCATTGATTTTGTTGGGATCCCTACTTAATTGGAGAGGTTCTAGAAAATTCTAGGGCTTTCTAGAGAAGTATAGAATTTTCTAGAACGTTGCAGAGAATCCTAGAGAAGTCTAGAACTCTCTAGAAGCTTGCGGAATAATGTGGAATCCTCTTGAATATTCTAGAGATGTGTGGAACCTTCCGGAAGCTTATGGAAGAGTATGGAAGCATATGGAAGAGAACGGAGAGGTGTAGAGATTCCTTGGAATTCTCTAGAATAGGTAGTCATGTAGATCATTCTAGAGAAATATTCTCCACCACTCATTATGGAGGTAGAGTAGTATAAATAGGAGTAGGAGCCTCCATTCCTAACCATCCCAATCCTAATCCTAGCAATCCTAGCAAGAGAGAATCCACTTCCTAGAGTGAGAAATCTAGAGAGTTAGAGAGCCTCTTTGAGAGAGAAGAGAGTTAGCTTGGGAAGGTCATATCCTCAAGCTTGAGTGAGCCACCATTGAGTGAGACAATTTTGTAACATTCTTGTAAATCCTATTATTCTTTTGTATAGTGGAAAAATCTCCATATTGGAGAATTTAAATCGTGTGCTCCCATTACTAACTTAATTCCTAAGTGCCTATCTTAACTTCACGAAGCGGGAAATTCCGGAGTTTTTTCCCAACAGTGGTATCAGAGCCAGGTTCATTTGAGGTTGTCATCAGCTTGTGTAGTTCAAGATGGAGAATAGCGTCGCCCATGATGGAGACATGTTCAAGCTAACTGCCAACAACTACTCATATTGGAAGCCAATGATGGAAGACCATTTATACTGCAAGGATTTGCATGAACCCATCATCTACAAAGAGAAGGTGGAAGGCAAGAGTGACGCTCAATGGGAGCTACTGAATCGGAAAGCCGTTGTTATGATCCGTAAGTACATCGACAAATCCCTCTTCGAGCATGTGTCCACTTACATAAATGCTTATGAATTATGGACAAAGCTTGAGTCCATGATTCAAAAGAAGACACCTCGTAATAAAGCCAATTTAGTTCGACGGTTGGTGAAATTGGAGTATAAGGATGGTCAAAGTATGATTGAACACTTGAATAACTTGAAGGGGCTCGTAAATCAACTAACAAAAATCGAGATGAAGATTGATGACGAGTTGCAAGCCCTTCTACTCCTTAGTTCCTTGCCAGAAAGTTGGGACACACTCGTGGTTACACTTAGTAACTCAGCTCCGGAAGGAAAGCTAACCATGGACACCGTCAGTGATAGTCTTCTTGGTGAAGAATCAAGGAGAATGGAACGAGGTGAGTCTATGCATCCTGAGGCTAATGTTATCGAGAACCGGGGTAGGAATGAGACTCGTGGACGCAGTAAAAGCCGAGATCCGCAACAATCTCGAGGTAGGTCCAAGTCACGCTCGAAGATCACATGCTACTACTGTGGAAGAATGGGCCACAGGAAAATGGAGTGTCGATCCTTCAAGAGAGACCAGAAGGCCGGTAACGTCAAACCAGACCAAGTCACCCCAACGAAGAAGCAAGAAGAGAAGAGTACCACTGCCGTAGTCGCAAAAGAAGATCTGTTATATCTCGTTGGAGAAGGTAATATCCTAAACATTGCTTGTGATGATAGTTCCTGGATTATCGATTCTGGTGCTTCGTTCCATGTCACTCCCCATGTAAGTTTCTTCTCATCCTACCAAAGTGGTGACTTCGGTACGGTTCAAATGGGAAACCAAGATAGGAGCAAGATCGTTGGGATAGGAGACATCGTCCTGACAAGTAGCACCGGATGCAAGCTTATTCTCAAAGATGTGAGGCATGTCCCGGCCATGCGCCTCAATCTGATCTCTGCAGGAAAGTTAGATGATGCTGGTCTGATGAATTACTTTGGTGAAGGAAAATGGAAGCTCACCAAAGGAAGTCTAGTCATGGCTAGAGGAAAGAAGGAAGGATCGTTGTATGTGATGCAAGCTAAGCTCTGCAAAGGAGAGGTAAATATAACCACTAATGACATGGAGGTATGGCATAAACGACTTGGCCACATCAGTGAGAAGGGCCTTCACATACTTGCTCGGAAGCAACTCCTCCCGGACGTGAAAGTTAAGTCACTTGATCCTTGTGCACATTGTTTAGCTGGAAAACAACACATGGTTGCTTTCCAAAGATCTTCTCCACCTACTAGGAGAAAGAATATTCTCGACCTTGTACACACTGATGTGTGCTCAATGTCTGAGAAATCCATTGGCGGTGCATTGTATTTTGTGACCTTTATTGATGATCACTCAAGAAAGGTATGGTTGCACCTGTTAAAATCCAAGGATCAAGTGCTTGACGCTTTCAAGGAATTCCACGCTCTAGTAGAACGTGAGACTGGACGAAAGATCAAGTGTGTACGATCTGACAATGGAGGTGAGTATAGAGGTCACTTTGAAGCCTATTGCAAGAAATATGGCATTAGGCTAGAGAAGACTCCACCCAAGACACCACAGCTGAATGGGCTAGCTGAGAGAATGAATAGAACTATTGAAGAAAGAGTTCGTTGTGTGCTCTCTCATGCTAAGTTACCCAAATCCTTTTGGGGAGAAGCTATAATGGCCGTAGTTGACATTGTCAACCTCACACCATCAGTCCCTTTGAACGGTTCCATCCCAGAGGAAGTCTGGACGGGCAGAAAGGCTTCATACAATCATCTTAAGGTGTTCGGGTGCAGAGCATTTGTCCACATTCCCAAAGACGAGCGAGCTAAGCTCGATGCAAAGACGAAGGAGTGTATATATCTTCGCTCACCCAAGGATGAATTCGGCTACCGGCTATGTGATCCAAACAACAAAAAAGTTGTTCGTAGCAGAGATGTGGTGTTCTTCGAAGACCAAACAATTGAAGACATTAAAAACTCGGAGAAGCCAAGATTGAGAAGCAGCAGGAGCACCGAACCTACTCAAGTTCGATGTGAGGATACTGATCCACATCAAGACAATAATGTTGAAGACCATGAGCCTGTGTTAGAGCAAAGAAACCAGGAGACTCATGATGAACCAACTCAGGAAGATCCTCAATCTAGTTCTCTGCCAGCACCAGAGCCGAGGCGATCCTCAAGGGAGAGAATACCATCCACTCGGTACAACACCGTGGAGTACGTGATGCTCACGGATGAGGGGGAGCCACAAAGCTATAAAGAAGCAATCTGTGATGTTCATAAGGAAGAGTGGAGAAGAGGCATGCAAGAAGAGATGCAATCCTTGCATGAGAATCACACTTATGAACTTGTGGAGCTGCCAAAAGGGAGAAGAGCCTTGAAGAATAAATGGGTGTATCGAATCAAGACCGAAGACAATAGCTCAAAGCCTCGTTACAAAGCTCGATTGGTTGTCAAAGGATTCGGTCAAGAAAAAGGCATCGACTTTGAGGAAATATTCTCTCCTGTGGTAAAGATGTCATCCATCCGAGTTGTTCTTGGCCTAGAACCGGCGCAAGATTTGGAGATTGAACAACTCGATGTCAAGACAGCGTTCCTTCACGACGACCTAGAGGAAGAGATCTACATGGAGCAGCCCGAAGGGTTCAAAGTTCCGGGCAAGGAAAACCTAGTATGTCGCCTCATGAAGAGTCTATATGGCCTCAAACAAGCACCGAGACAGTGGTACAAGAAGTTTGAGTCCTTCATGGCAGAGCATGATTTTACAAAGACAAAGAGCGATCATTGTGTCTTCATAAAGAGGTATGCAAGTGGCGACTTTCTCATACTTCTACTCTATGTTGATGATATGTTGATTGTTGGACAAGATCGCGTAAAGATAGATGCCTTGAAGAAAGGTCTAAGCAAGAGCTTCGCCATGAAAGATTTGGGACCGGCTAAACAAATCCTTGGGATGAGAATAACTCGTGATAGATCGAAGAGACTGTTGTGGCTATCCCAAGAGAGGTACATTGAGAAAGTGTTGGAACGGTTCAACATGAACAAATCAAAGCCGGTAAACACACCACTTGATGGACACTTCAGGTTGAGTTCGAAGAAAAGTCCCACAAGTGAGAAAGAAAAGGAGGAAATGAAGGAGATTCCATACTCATCTGTAGTAGGCAGTCTCATGTATGCAATGATATGCACAAGACCAGATATCGCCTATGCAGTTGGAGTCGTTAGTCGTTTCTTGGCCAACCCTGGGAGTGAACATTGGGTAGCGGTCAAATGGATCCTCCGGTATTTATGTGGAACTTCCAAAAGATGTTTATGCTTTGGAAAAGGAAAACCTGTGTTAGAAGGATACACAGATGCAGACTTGGCCGGTGATATTGATTCAAGGAAATCAACATCGGGATACCTAACTACTTTTGCAGGGGGAGCTGTTTCCTGGCAATCAAAGCTGCAAAAGTGTGTTGCATTATCCACCACAGAGGCAGAGTACATCGCAGCTACTGAAGCTTGCAAGGAGATGCTGTGGATGAAGAATGTGTTGCTCGAGCTGGGAATAGATCAAGAAAGGTACGTGTTGAAGTGCGACAATCAAAGTGCAATTTACTTGGCGAAGAACTCAACATTTCATTCCCGCACGAAGCACATTGATACAAGGTATCATTGGATCCGAGAAGTCCTCGAATAAAAGAAATTACATCTTGACAAGGTTCACACAGACGAGAACTGGTCAGACATGATGACCAAGGTTATACCGACAAAGAAGTTCGAAGATTGTTGTCAAGGTGCAGGTTTGCTACAACCCCCCAATTAAGTTGGGAGGGGGAGATTTGTTGGGATCCCTACTTAATTGGAGAGGTTCTAGAAAATTCTAGAGCTTTCTAGAGAAGTATAGAATTTTCTAGAACGTTGCAGAGAATCCTAGAGAAGTCTAGAACTCTCTAGAAGCTTGCGGAATAATGTGGAATCCTCTGGAATATTCTAGAGATGTGTGGAACCTTCCGGAAGCTTATGGAAGAGTATGGAAGCATATGGAAGAGAATGGAGAGGTGTAGAGATTCCTTGGAATTCTCTAGAATAGGTAGTCATGTAGATCATTCTAGAGAAATATTCTCCACCACTCATTATGGAGGTGGAGTAGTATAAATAGGAGTAGGAGCCTCCATTCCTAACCATCTCAATCCTAATCCTAGCAATCCTAGCAAGAGAGAATCCACTTCCTAGAGTGAGAAAGCTAGAGAGTTAGAGAGTCTCTTTGAGAGAGAAGAGAGTTAGCTTGGGAAGGTCATATCCTCAAGCTTGAGGATATTCTTTTGTATATTCTACTATTCTTTTGTATAGTGGAAGTATCTCCATATTGGAGAATTTAAATCATGTGCTCCCATTACTACCTTAATTCCTAAGTGCCTATCTTAACTTCACGAAGCGGGAAATTCCGGAGTTTTTTCCCAACAGATTTGATCATTTCATCCTTATTCTAAGTTTCTATGCTTTTTGCAAGTGTATATAAATTATTCAAATGGAGTTTTCCTTAAAAATAGGCCACTAAATCTTAAGATAATAATAATAATAATATTAATATAATAATAATAATAATATAATAATAATAATAATAATATTAATAACAATAATAATATTAATAACAATAATAACAATAATAACAACAATAACAATAATAACAATAACAATAACAATAACAATAACAATAACAATAATAACAATAATAATAACAATAATAATATACTAGTATAATATGCTACTCCATATTATTGTTATTATTTAGACCAACTCCAACAAGCACCATTTATCACACCAAAATGGTGTATTTCCCAAAAAATTGCTCCAACACCCACTCCATTTTCAACACCATTACACCAAAATGGGGGAGAGGGGGAGAGTTCACACCAAATATGGCTCACACCAAATGTTCCACCATTTTTTGTTTTATTTTTTTTTATTTCAAAAGTGACCCAAAATTTTGATTGTTATAGTTTTGACCCATTTTTAAAACAACAAATTAGGATGTTTTTACTTGGACTGAAATTGCTGGTCTGCTCTAGTCTGGTATGATTTGGTCTGATCTGAACTGATGTGGTCAGGTCTGATTTCTGTATATTTTTATAACTACTCAAGTTTGGTCAATCCGGTCTGATCTGATCTGGAACAAATCGCAATCCAACTAAAAACCTCCGTATAGAACAAGTAATTAAAATTATTAATTTGATAGAAAATAAAAAAATATAATTAAATTTAAATCACACAATATTATAAATAGAGTTTCAAATCCAAACAACATAATAACAAAATACAAATGATACTTAAGAAAATTACATAATTAAAATTGCAATTAATAACACCATTATAATTAAAATTAAAACATAATTAAAAACATACATAGTACATACTAATTTAGAAATTAGTAGTCATTCAACCCGTTTCCTGACCCTCCAAGACCATCAAATTGATTCCCAAATGCAGCGGATTCCCAATTATTATTTTTTGTAAAATTTAGAAATGACGTACAGATTATTATAATATTATTGTAATATTAATTTTATGTGGTTTTAGCTTGTATTTGTGAAATATTGATTATTGTATTTTAATTAGTTAAATGCGTGAAAATGCATATTAAAATGGTGTATTTTAGTTTGTATGTGTGAAATAATGTGTGAAATGTCAAAATATTAAATGAGGGGCTAATGTATAAATATATGATAATTACATACTTAAACAGAAGAATGGTAAAAAGTTAGTAAAAAGATTAAAAAGGGAATATTCGTTTTTGGTGTTTAAAATGGTATAAACTGTTGGAAGTAAAATATTGTATGATGTGATGTTTACACCATTTTAGTGTAAAAAAATGGTGTAGACGGTTGGAGATGGCCTTAGGCCGGGAATTCCACCTTCCTTTACTTACGTTAGTCAAAAGATAGTGTACTTTTTTTACACCATTTTAGTGTATAATATGCTACTCCATATATGATAATCATTTTGTCTCTTGGCATTGCAAAAAATGCTCAGCTTCCTAAAACAGATACCACCACTTCAAAAGTTAACCTTTTGAACATTTTGGTTTAAAATTCCCATCATCATTTGCCTTTTCCTTCTGCTACAATTATGAAAGCCACAAAAAGCGGCCCTACAATACCATAGGCTGATAGGCCTTTTAACGAGAATGAAAGTCCAATATTAAAAGGCACAAATGCAAATGATAAACGTATCCCAAATATACCCCATTTTTACCACATCCTCTAATTTGTGGTCATAAACGAGGCAATTCGTTTAAGTAGGGCACCATTTAAATGAATCAGCCATTTACAGCCACACTTAGGAGATAAAAATGGGGTACATTTTAAGGTACATCTAACAAAACTCCGTAATTGACACACAGATAGACTAAAATAAAATAGCATGAAATCCGGATTTATCTTAGTTGACTTTAAATGAATTGATTTTCCCAAAAAAAAACTTTTAGGAATTCCAAAAGATACTTGAAATTGGAGACCAATTCGTACAGATCAACTAAGAATAAAAATAAATAGAGTTAATATCCCTAAATAGGACTAAATTAATATCTAAATGCACAAATATGACTATTTTATTTATCTTCCCCAAATAGGACTAAAGTATACTATATCTTCCTATTCCACCCTTACCACAATTTAATAGGATAATCATATTTTAATTTGTAATAAATACAAAAAAAAAATTAAAAACAATTTAACTTATTCAAAAAATCATAAAAAATATAAAAATATTCTAAAATATTTAAAAATTTTGTTTTTTAAAAAAATTAAAAACTTTAAAAATAAATAAAAACATAGATAAAACACCTTAAAAATATAAAAAAATTATGGAGACCTTTCCCACAGTCTTGTCTACTGCCCAACAACTGTATCTCTGATCGAATAAAAAACTGTCATTTTTTGTAAAAACTGTAATTTTTCTCTGAAAATGCCATGGAAATGACATTTTTACTCTCGAAAATGCCAAATTTTTTCTCAAAAATTACCATCCAGATGGCATTTCTGACACATGTTGGCATTTTCGGGTGATCAGACATGGTGGTGCCAGGAGGTTGCTGAGGAGGCAACATAGGCCTGCATATTGTTTTTATACTTTACATTATTTATTTATTTTATTTTTTATTTTTTAAATTTTTTATTTTATAAATTTTTAAATTTTTTATTTTATTTTCGAATTTTTTATTTTATTGATTTTAAATAATTTTTTTCATTCTTTTTTTAATTTTTTACATTTTTATTATAAATAAAGTTATGTTTATTACTTTATATATTAATTATTAACGAAATGTGAGTTGTATTAAAACAAAGAAAGCGTAAAATTGGAAAGCTAGTCTTATTTAGAAAGTTTTTAAATTATAGTCCTATTTTAGTAATAAAAGTTTCATTTAGTCCTATTTGGAGAATTCTTCCAAATATGTACACGAGGATATGAATATCTATGTAACCATACTAGGCCTATGAAATGTACTGCGCTATTTAACTGCGCAATTATCTTCAAAAATATAATTCATTTGAGTGTTTTCCCGATTGATTTTTTAGCTGAAATTTGGTATGAATAAACTAGACTTAATGAAAAAGATTCTAAGAAAATTTCATCAAAAAAATTCAACGGGAACCGCCCCAAATGGCGACGGCTGTACAGAGCCTCCTACATAAGGGGTGATTTGCACTTTTTAAAATAGTTCGATGACCTATTTGACCATTTTCCCTAGCTGAAAAGGCATTTGTCATCTAGTTTGAACTTCTTCTATTTATTTGGAATGCTATTACTTCATAAATGAAGGGCAATTCATATTTGAGATATCAATAAAACTTCTTTCATTAAAAAGAAGGGAGATTTCCCAAAATAAGAGTAAATGGAGTTTGGAATTCCAAAATAGGAGTGCTATGTAACCTCTGTTTTTATTCCCGAAATAAGATTAATATGACAATATTTACTGTCATCTTGTGGGTGTGGCTGCCAATAGTTGCATTACAATTTATTTTACATGATAGTATTTATTATAATTAATGACAGTATTTTTCAATCATGACAGTATTTTTTATACATGACAGTAACAACTCCTATTTCGGGAAGAAAAACATACTAGTCATATTTTTGAATTTCAACCCTCATTTACTCCTAAAAAGAATGATGCAAAGGGTGCATTTACTATGGCTGAAAGTTAAACAGCCGTTCTCATTGGATTTTTTAAAATGAAGTCCTTTTTATATTTACTAGTATTTCACCAGTGCATTGCACGGGATATAAAATGATGATATTACATGTCAGACTATAAATTTAATTATAGATCATACTATCCTCCGTTCCTTTTTAATCGCAACATGCTGAGTTTTACACTATTTACATTCTCTACTTTGACTATATTTTACGCTATTATTTTATGAAAATTATTTTTTTTAAAAATATTGTTCAATTCATCTCATTACAAATTTTCAAAATCTGATTTTTAATATTTTCTTTACTAATAGAATTAAGATATAATTACGGTCTAATACGTGCGTTGGCAAATGTGAAATGTTGACCGTTACAACTAAAAAAGATCGGAGGGAGTATTATTTTTATCACGTGAATCAGAATGACCATGAATAAATAAACAATATGGTTGGTTTTAAATTGATTAAATAAAAATAAAGTAAGATGATTTAGAGACAATTTCAGTGGAATAGACCGAAACGAAAAAAATGGAACAATCTTAACCGGACGTAGGGATTAGAAATTGTAAACAATATTTGATTTTAACAAATATTAGAAATTTAATAAGCACACATATTGTAAAAAATATTTTTACAATTTTTCTGATTTCCCCGTCGTTACATTACTTGCATATCACAGACTTCGAGCCACTCGGATTTTATCACCAAAAAACTGTAACATATAACATACAGTCATACACCCTCACATTCTATTTTACATTAATAGGAAGAATAATATAAAACTAATAACTACATTATTGTTTGGTACAGAAAAAGAACACCTTAATTTAGCAACGTTATAACAACGTGAATTTTCACCCAATTCATTCGTTAAAAGAATATATGAAGTACGTAGTATATCTTTTTCTATGCTCAAGGCCCGAAACTATTAACTACTAAGAACTTATTAAACAAACTAATAGTACTAAACCATTAATAAATTTAGCTTAAAAAAACATTAATAAATTTTAAATAGTTGTTTTAATAGTGATAAAATAAACCTGTGTATTAAATTCCATGAAAACGATTAACTCGTATTCACAATAAAATCCACTTATAGTACAAAATGTTCTTGTGGTACACACTGATTTTAGAATGACCCACTAATGAAGCATGAACTCCATTATTATCTATCAAACAGATTACATAAATAAAGTACGAAGTATTAAATTTTGAAACTGAAATTTGTTGTCTTTATCCTCAAAGGCTCCAAGTAAGCGATGCACAAAATTGCGTGATGAGGAATTAAAAATATAAAAAAAAAGATTATAAAACCTAAGTAAACTTGAGTTGAGCTTAGTAAACATGACCGTTGCATATGCATCCTCTTTCTTATAATGTGTGGAAGAATTCATGAATATGCCTCAAAACTTGCTTAGCCTATATCATCATGCGGGTGAAAATAGTTTCCCCCTGGTGCCCTGCATTTGAAAAGCCCCCATAGGCCATAGAGGCAAATGTGAACCCATTTTAATTATTTTACGGGACTTTAACCAAGTTATGCTTCTAAATATATTTCAATCTACTTGTATATATGTAGATTGTGATATCAGCTTCCCTAACATATATTATGGGTATGAGCGAGTATGATTAGGATTTCTCGATGATTAATAACTTCCCAAAACTTGTATCCTTTCAAACTGATAATCTACTTATAATACATAGGTAAAACTCGATGGCACTATAAGCTGCAAATTAACAAATGAATTGCAGTTTTTAATAGTCAAAGCTATTAAGAAAATTAAAGTTGGGAAAATGTTATGTCCACTTTGAATCATCCATAAGAGAAAATAACATTTAAAAAGGTTAGAATTGTTGCACAAAATATTGCATGTCCCTTGGTCTGGATAGAATAATTACATAGAATTATCTGGTGAATGAACAGATAGTATAATTTAACTCCATCATATTATGTCATTACTTCATTCTTAAAGTCCAAGAATAGAAGTAGCAGACTATAGAAAATGAAGCAATAATAGTATTCGGGAACAATTAGCCACATGTTGGAATACTAAAAGTTCATTATTAGGTTAAAATAATAAAAAGTAACTTCACATTTCTATCTAATCACATGTAGATTGCAAAGCTTGAAATAAGAGAACTTTCACACATTCTGAAAACTTGCTATAAGAAAGTATTGACATAGTCTGTTAAGTGTAAACCGGACTGAAATAATATGATTTAACTATAACAAAAGTACATTAAAATTCAAACTTAATTCAGATAGTATAACTTAACTCCATATTTTCTGCCATATATATTCAGTGTATATAGGAAAAAGTAATTTGATTGGTTAATGACTGTAAACTACCTTTCTTTCATGTGCTTATTGATGTATCAGTAATTTATCGATGGAAACATATGAGCGGGATAATTAAAAGGTCACCCTTCTTGCTATTATGTAGGAGAATATGTATGTTTAGAGCAATTGATATCCTTAAGACAAATGTCTCACTTTTAATCAAGTTTTCCTTCTCTTCTGATCCTGTAAAAAATACAATATCTAAAATTTAGTCAAAATCAAACATGACTCTTTTGGGATAAGGGTAGTAGGCACAAAAGCAGTTGTTTGGGAAAATAATATAGAAATCCCCCATACCTCAATCAAAGGATTGCTCCCAACAATGGAGAAGACTTCTTCAGCAAGCCTCTTTATGACCCAGCCCTGGGAACATAATGAAAAGAGCTACCCACGTATCTCTTTTAATGCTTGCATATCAATAATCCATTCTCCCTTTTTTCTCTTGTTTATGGCTGCTACTGGGCTCAATGTAGCCTTCAAGTAAAAGAGGAGCTTCTTTTTTCACACGTGCAACAGAAGCCTGTTATTCCACAATGTTTTAATTCCTCCATAAGCTCCACAAATTAAGCTCCACAGATACATTTCGAAACATCCACCATGCTTTTAAATAACATGAGAATATTTCATAAATAAAACAAAAGAATCTAAAGAAGAGAAAAAATGTTTTATAAACTTATCTTTTTAGATGTTGGAACTCCATTAGCTGAAACTTTTGTTTTTATTAAGAATCTATGAACTAACTAAGGAATCAATACTTATAAGGTCTCGTCATGAGGAATGATTTTTAATAATTTGTTATTATAAGTAAAAGTAGATATTTATGTTGATGTACACGAGTTGGTGTTTTTTAACAAATAAAAAAGAAACTTACTCTTTCTGCAAGACTATATTATGGCTATCAGTAGCTTGTCCCCCTCTTGCTCTAACATCAATATAGTCTTTTGGTGGCTGAGAAAGCTTCTGATTTGGTTCAATCACTGCTTGAACAACATTATGATCATTATATTGTAGCCACCCCTAGACACCTCTGTTAGTTTAGATTAATTGGCATCTGAACAACAACCCCTTTCAATTCCCTGTAATTTGAAGGATGAATCACCACATTGATTAAATATTAAAACATACTCCGGTAAATAACACTCCGTATATATATGATACTAAATAACATATAATGCTATGTATACTTGATCATGTCTGAACCAAAAAATTGTATAAGAGAGTGATCATTGAAATATTCAAGAAAATGTATGAATATGTAACAGGGACATAATATATACTACCTTGAATTGCCATCTTCCTCGATTTTCTCCCTGAGGCAGATTTTATTTTTCTTGGATTGAATTTGTTTGCGTTGCTCGGAGGCTGATCAGAGACAGATTGTTCTGATGGTTGCCAGAGCCCAAAAAGAATTGGGTCTCGGATTTAAAACAAAACTACATTTAATCAACAAATAGGGAGCATACCTTGGAGCTAAACTAGTATATGAATATACCTGCGTGTTTAACCTATTGATCGAGAAGAACTCTTTAATAATTTATTGAAAGAACTTAACTTTAATCCTCCAAAGATCAACAAACAAATATTAATTTCGACAGTGGAATGTTGGCCAATATTCCCGCTCAAATATGTCTCAGTCGTGGTCAAAAGTCGGTCAAATAATTGCACTGGAAAGTCTGAAATTTAATACAGGGTCGGGTGGTCGTTGATATCTGTGCTAGGTATTCCAAAGACCTTATCAAAAAAATCAAAATATACTCCCCACTACACTTATGTCTTCGTGCAGCTCAATGATATCGCCAATTACATATAGATTTGGCATGGAGGAGGCAAAGTATCGGGCGACCGACGGCTGGAGTAGTGTCGTATCCACTGCAGCTACATAAATGGAGGGCCATAGACGGTGGTGACCACACCGGATTGAGACTGTACGACCAAGTGCCTCAACAACCAAATTTCTGATCTGGTGGACGGGAACAGCAGACTTGGGGATTTCTTTTCCAGAGACGGTGGCCAACAGAGAGATGACGCCAAAAATAACTCGGTGGAGGGGAAACCTGTGAAACCAAAAGAGTGGAGGCAGTTCCGATCCAAGGAGGAGAAGGAGGAGTGGGTGAGGTGAGTGGAAGACTATTAGCCTTTGCGTGTCTTCAGGAAGAAGAAGACGGATAAGGTTTGTTCGGGTTTGGCCAAGGCATTCTGATGTAAAGGTACAACCCATAGCTTCTTCAACTAATTTATTTTGCACCGTTAGTTTCATACTTAAAAATTAATATTTGTTTGTTGATCTTTGGAGCATTAAAGTTAAGTTCTTTCAATAAATTATTAAAGAGATCTTCTCGATCAATAGGTTAAACACGCAGGTATAGTCATATACCAGTTTAGCTCCAAGGTATGCTCCCTATTTGTTGATTAAATGTAGCTTTGTTTTAAATCCGAGACCCAATTCTTTTTGGGCTCTGACAACCATCAGAACAGTCTATCTCTGATCAGCCTCCGAGCAACGCAAACGAATTCAATCCCAGAAAAATAAAATCTACCTCAGGGAGAAAATCGAGGAAGATGGCAAGGTAGTATATATTATGTTTGATTACATATTCATACATTTTCTTGAATATTTAAATGAACACTCTCTTATACAATTTTTTGGTTCAGACATGATCAAGTATACATAGCATTATATGTTATTTAGTATCATATATATTATGGAGTGTTATTTACCGAAGTATGTTTTTAATATTTAATCAATGTGGTGATTCATCTTTCAAATTACAAGGAATTGAAAGGGACTGTTATTCAGATGCCAAACAATCTAAACTAACAGAGATGTCTAGGGGTGGCTACAATGATCATAATGTTGTTCAAGCAGTGGTTGAACCAAATCAGACGGCTGGAGGAGTAGTGTCGTATCCACTGCAACTACATAAATGGAGGGCCATAGACGGTGGCGACCACACCGGATTGAGACCGTACGACCAAGTGCCTCAACAACCAAATTTCTGATCTGGTGGACGGGAATGGCAGACTTGGGGATTTCTTTTCCAGAGACGGTGGCCAACAGAGAGATGACGCCAAAAATAACTGGGCGGAGGGGAAACCTGCGAAACCAAAAGAGTGGAGGTAGTTCCGATCCAAGGAGGAGAAGGACGAGCGGGTGAGGCGAGTGGAAGACTATTAGCCTTTACAACAAAACTACATTTAATCAACAAATAGGGAGCATACCTTGGAGCTAAACGGGTATATGACTATACCTGTGTGTTTAACCTATTGATCGAGAAGATCTCTTTAATAATTTATTGAAAGAACTTAACTCTAATCCTCCAAAGATCAACAAACAAATATTAACTTTGGGAATATTGGAGTATAAGATAAGATTTAGATGTACAAATTAAAATTCTTGAGAACAAAACGAAATAATTAAATATATACTACTTCAGTTCCAAATTGATTTGCAAAGTCAATTTTTTTTCAAATAATTTCATTTTATTCACTTAATTAAGATATTAATTTTTAATTATGTTTCAATTTTTATTTTGCAATTCTATAGAGATTTTATGTAGTTTCTAAATATGTCAATAAATTTTAATCATTAAAAATTAAATTAATTATCAATAGGGAGGATTTAGCTTTAATCTTAATTGACCAAAAAATATTGACTTTGCAAATCAATTTGGGCGGTTAATTGTATTCCAATGATTACAGAGCGCTTTCATTCACACACTTTACGCTTTCATACTTCACATTGGCGCTTGAGGTGTGGTTTTTGTTTCCCTGCTGAGGGTTTTCTACAGGGAATAAGTAGGGTGGGCCTACTGTCGTGGTGGATAATGCCCAATGGGTTCTTTTACATTGATCCAAAAAGAGGTGAAATCTCTCACGCCAGGAGCCCCCCACCCCGACCTGACAGGATAGTGGGGAGGTTAGTCACGGTGACTCAGTCAGCAGAATGGCAGTAGACGCATACACCCGTGCACACTAGAGGCCTAGTCTTTTTTCAGGTTATGTGACCTCCACCCGGTTGCTGCGGGGATTCGAACCTTGGTCCATTGATCCAAATCTTCCACCACACGACCAACTGAGCTACCGTGCGGGTAATGGGTTCTTTTACATAACACCCTCATAATGTTTCAAGTCCTAGCATATATTTTATAAGTGCCCGCGTTTGTTAACCTTCTAAGTAAACACTCTCTCCGTCCCTTAAAATTCTGCTCATTTGTCATTTTGGAACGTCTCAATAAATTCTTCTCACTTTCCTTTTTAAAAAATTTTGTCTAGCTAACATTCATTTTATCTTTTATTTACTCAACTACAAGTCTACAATCATATACTTTCACTTTATTCACAATTTTTTTAACTCTGATACAAGTCTACGACCATATACTTTCACTTTATTTACTCAGCGACAAGTCTACTTTGAGTTTTACATAAAATGATTTAAGGGCAAAAAAGTCACTAGAAAAGTAAGTTCCATTTTCTAAAAGTAATATACAACTTGCCAAGCATAAAATGCGTTGACACAATTTAAGGGTACTAACATTCATTCATAATTATAATGTTTTTCGAAGTGCTGCGGAATATTTAAAAATCGGCCCACCACCAAAAAATATTGGAGGCGCTTATTATGTAGAAAGCGCCGCACGCGGAAGAACAAAATGCCGTGTGTGCGGCGCTTGCGCAGTCAGAAGTGCCACATAGATCAGAGTCGGATTAAATTAACAAATAAATAAATATTAGAGACGCTTTCGGGTATGAAAAGTGCCTCCATTCAAAATTTGCGGCACATTTTTTTCGAGGCACTTCAAAGCGCCGCACGCAGTCAATTTCAAGCGCCTCTAATGACCATTTTTGCACTAGTGTGACTGTTTTGTATACCTTATATTAATAAATTTTGGTAAATAACAAGCAACATCTACCTCATTAATTTTGGTAGTTTTTGTTTTGAGTTTAAGAAATTTGGGACAAGATTTTTGGCATGTTACAAACTTACTCTTTGAGTGTAAAGGTTACGTGTTTCAGCATCTCCGATGCTCACTTTCCACATTAAAAAATGAACGCCACATAATACAACACTAAAGTTGTATTAAAAAACCTCCTCCAATGTTGTCTTTACGAGATGCTGTTGTGCGTACGTGTTAATGAAAATGTCGAACTCACTTTCTGGTTTTCAAAAGCCATTTACACATGATGAGTAGACATTTTTTATTAAAGCTGAAAATTAGTGGTTCGGATTTCTTGAAGAGCCGGCAAATACGGATATCGTTTTTATCCATTTTAGTGGCTTAGGCAGTTGTTAAAGTTTTCTATCTACGGAACTTCAGTCTTTTAAATTGCATTGGAGAAGAATTTAAACTTTCAATTTATTATACTTCCACTTTTATCTTATGTGGCTTGACATTTCATACATTTTTTGCCATATGTCAATTAGTTTTCAATGTTGAAATTCATTAGAGCAAAAAGAAATAATTAAATTTATATATATGACTAAAAAAATTGTTGTTTACAAAAATATGAACCCCACATGTAGTGACTATATAATGAGAGAATTCCCTAAATAGGAGTAAAAAAAATTTGAAATTCCAAAATAGGACTATCATGTTTTTTATTCCTTGAAAAGAGTAAATTGTTGTCAAGTTTGACATTACTATGCTTTAAACATGACATTTTTTCTAAACTTGGCAGATTACTCCTATTCAGGGAATAAAAAACATGATACTCCTATTTTGGAATTTCAAAACGGTTTTGCTCCTATTTAGAGCAATTTCTATAACTTAATCATAGAACTTATGTTCAATTTCTACATTTAAATGACTATAAGACTATACTATAATAACTATTAATTACTATGTATATTCTTATAAATAAGTTTCATTTGAGTAATATTTTGTAAAATTTCATTATATAATTTTTTTTAAATCTCCATGAAAAATATAATACTCCTTGCGTCTCATTTAAAGGTTCTCGTCCACTATTCTCTGGTCAACATGCATTGTTCTTAATCTTTTACTTCATATATCCAACTTTTATCGAATTTAAATAATCTTGATCAAGCTTTGTAGCAGTTTTAATGTAGTTTCTGAATATATAAATTTTGTTTACTAAAAATAATTCTACTAAATAACTTTATGGTCAGTCAAACATTGCAAATCGCGTAGAAACATTTAAATGGGACGGAGAGAATATCTTTTAAAAACCTCAATAAAAAATGATTCTGTATTCGGAATGAGATACACGTAAAACGGTTTGAAAATAAGGAAAAGGTTAATAATTACTTTTTGATAAGTTGTCTTACATATTTTAGGTCAATCATAATTTTTTGAGTTAATTATCAAAATAGGACTAAAAGTCATTCACTTTTCACAAATAGGACCAAAAAATAAACTATGTTTGCATAGGACTAATTGTGTGTACCTTGGACAATTATACCCTTATAGCTATTAAAATGTTTTAATTCCTAATAAAATAATAAAAAATAATAATAATTCGTAAAAAATACTAAAAAATTAAGAAAAACATTTCGATATTAAAAATTTAATTAATTTTTTTTTCAAAAAATTAAAAAAATTAAAAAAAAAACTCAAAAAAACAAATCGCCGCCGCCTCTGCCGCCTCAGCACCACCACCTCCTGTCACCAGGGGAAAAAATGCCAAGTTCATTACGAATGCCATATTTATGGCAGAAAAAAATGAAAATGTTGGCATTCGAAAAGAGAAATATGCCACTTTTTTGGCATTTTCAGAAAAAAATGGCATTTTTCTGGGAAAATGGCATTTTTTTCACCGGCCGGAGGTGGTGGTGCTTGGAGGTAGTACAGGCGGTGGGAAAGGCATCCATATTTTTTTAATTTTTTTTACGGAGTTTTACTATTTTTTATTATTTTTTTTAAAAATAAAATAATTAAAAAAAAATTTGAATTTTTTATTTTATAAAAGTTTTATAAATTTTTTAATTATATTTCTACGAAGTTTTGAATTTTTTTCGAATTTATTATGAATTAAACATTTAATTATGGCTTTTGACTACTTTTAATTCATATTTAATGGAAGGGTAAGAATGGAATGCAAAAATAGGTATGTTTCCAATAGGACTTATATGGTCCTATTTTGGAATAAAAACATAGCAAGTCCTATTTTAGATTTTTGTCATAGTTTTAGTCCTATTTGAACTAATTTCTATAATTTTTTTTGTCAAACTTTTTATCAAAGCAAATTAAGCAATTGTATTATTTATATTTTGTTAAATATTACTAATACAGTAATACTATAACTAGATGCCTATATCCTACATACTTAGTATGTATTATGTAATATCGCGCACACGGAATAACAATTGATCCAAAAAAAGTGGAATCTCCCACCCCAGGAGCCCCCACCCCGACTCGACAGGATGGTGGAGAGGTTAGTCATGGCGACCCAGTCAGCAGAATGGCAGTAGACTCATACACCCGTGCGCACCAGAGGTCCAGCCTTATTTCAGGTTCTGTGACCTTCACCCAGGCGTTGCGGGGATTCGAACCTTGGTCCATTGATCCAAATCTCTCACCACTCGATCAACTGAGCTATCCGTGCGGGTTCACACGGAATAACAATTAGGCAGTGTTGGTATTGCTTTTCAAAAGCATGGTTCTGTTTTCTGACTTAAAAACCAATTCCTATATGTCTGAGGGGTTTAGCTTAATTTTAAGATTTAATGCGGTAAATGTAAAATTGAAATATATTAAGAGTTTTTTTGGTAACATTAAAATTATATATTAATTGAATTAGTTGAATCTATTGAAATTTATAAAGTTCAGACTGAATTGAAAAAATAACTACAATGGTCTCGTACAATAACTTCAATCAATTTAACCAGAAAAATAAGTTAAATCTTATTTATTTTGATTTTTATATAATTCAACGAGTGACAATGCACGTGTTTGGTAAAAAATTGACTGATATGACCGAAAAACGAACAACATGGTTACAACATGCTCTAAAACTTTCTCACCAAGCACTTTTATTTCTGTTCTTGTAAAATAGCTTGTGTTACTCCTAAGTACTGGCTAGTTCTAAAATATATGCCATGGTAAAAACTATTTTCGCCAACCTAAGATCCTCCATCTCTTTAGACTTTGTCAAGTTTGATCAACACGAGAATTTATAAAGTAAAAATTGTGTGGTTGATATTTGTGCAAAGGAGAGACAATTAACTAGAATCACAAATTTTGTACTTAAAAGGGAAGTGACAACGTTAGTGGGACAACAAAAAAAAGTTGATAATATTTTAATGGACAGAAAGAGTAATTGATCCATATGATATAACAATAACCTAGTAAACCCATAATAAGGATTTTGGGTTATTCGTAGATTATTTTCTTTATGAAGCGGTAGTTTTTTTTTGAACCGTTATGAAGCGGTAGTTGAAATGTAGAATGTGTTAATCACTTTATACTTATTCACTCAATCGGTTCACGTTTTACTACAATCCAGCACCATCAATATTTTCACTCAACAAAGGTTTTTAAATTTAAATTATTCTTTTATTATCATATTTTAATTTTTTTAGAATATATGTTTTTGCGAATAATTATGATTTAAAGAATCAAGCATTTCGGTGTAAAATTACATAGATTTGGAGTTTGATTTTTTTAATGTTAATTCTGGCCTAATTTATAAAAAATCAAAGATGTAAAAAATAATCATGAGATCTTAATTGTTTTAGTATTTGAATTTATTTTTTTAAAAAAATTGGGTCTAAAAATCTCGAGCAGGTGAAACTTATTTTTTTATGTATTCAATATTGATGTCATATGAAAGATCATGAAAAATTATGAATTTTGATATAATTTTTGTAAAAATTGGAATACAAATAAAAAAATTATTACATTGGACCTACATCTTTTCCTACGCAGAGATCCCTTGTTACCATCTAAATCCCACCCCAAGAGTGCCCCAATCCACTTTGACACTCTTTTATACAGAGGGTTGGAGTAGTTTTTGGTAGTGGTGGGCATTTCGGTTTTCGGTTCGGTTTTCTTCAGTTTCGGTTCGGTTTGATAGAAAATGTACCAAATATAAATCGATTAAGTTTCGGTTTGGTTTCGGTTTGGTATGGTTCGGTTCGGTTTGGAGTTCGGTTTACCAAAGTATTAAGGTTTGGATTGAAAAAAAAATAACTCAAAATAATGAACCAAAAAGCGATAGTAATGAACCAAATATAATGTTAGATATAAATTTGCAAACAGTAACAAAACACATATGAACTAAAAATATATAAGCATGACACATTTGTAAGCAACAACAACAACGAGAATGAATCAAATTATATATAAAGCCGAAACAAAAACAAAACTGGTACTTGTAAGTAATGAACCAAGTATATAGTAGTAGTAATCATACAGTAGTTAAATACTATTTACTTAAACCACTATAATTGTTATAGTTGTGAATGTAACTCTTGTAATAAACTCTATTCTTGGATACTAAAATTAAAGAATTAAAGCTTCAAAAAGATTAACATCAATCAAATTAATGAGAGAAATCTTATATTTTGGTTTGGTTTAGTTTGGTGTAAGTTGGTTTTGATTTGTTATTTTAAAAAAATAAGAAATTATTTCATTTTTAGATTAGTCCGGTTTTATGATTTCGGTTCGGTTTGGTTCGGTTTAATACGGGTTGGGAGGAATACTACCAAACTCAAACCAAATTACAAATGGTTCGGTTTCGATTCGGTTTAATTCGTTTTGATACGGTTCGATTCGGTCAAATCGGACCGTTATGCCCACCCCTAGTTTTTGGGGTGAAAACCTCAAATGTGACATGCTCACTTTGGGGAATCGGGGTTGAGTTAGTCCCATGGAAGAAAAGGTACTGGTTTAACCCGGGTCAAACAAAATTTATTATTATTTGTACACTATTTTTAATCGGTATTCTTAATTATGAGTAAAAACAATGAAAAATATCAAAACAAGAACACTATTTTTAATGCTCTAATGCATGGACAATGCGGTCAATTATGTCACATAATACTAACATACCATAGTAAACTTTCAAGAAAAATACATTACTCATATTTAATGAATAAACAAAATATAGATTCCAGCAATTAAGAGATAGAGAATGTCACAAAGAGTAAGTCTCGTGTTCAAATCCTGACAAGTGACAATTACGATAAGAGGTTATTGTAAATGCATAGGGCCGGGCTTTCGCAACGCTGCAAATACCTATGCCAGAACTTCACTCATTATCTGTCAATTTGCTATTAAAGTCGATCTAATTTACATCCTTCCGGTCGAGCCGATGCTGAGACCCTCGGGGTTGGGGTGTCATCTCCTTTTGTTGGACTTCTCCTTTTGTTACCCGCTAAACAAAAAGTTTTTAACCCATCTAGTCCCGGATGCAGTATATTATCACTCTAGTGGAATTTAATTGACCCAACCATTATGAGCCCAAGTGACATTGGCATACTAGTTGCAGGTTGTGTGGTAGCCGGAGTAGTCATAATCTTAATACTTCGTGTTGTCTGGCGCGCTGGTCAGGAAGAAAGTTCGCCGACCGCAAGTGAAACGGGTGGCAAGCATACTCCCTGCGACCCATAAGTACATCGGATAGATATTTAAAACGTTTGAGAATTCAGGTAAAATCCAACTCTCTTTTCATATTAAAAACTACATTTGGTTGATTCATTTTCATTGTGGATTTGAGATCTTGGAACTGCACAACCTCGTACAAACATTATTAGAGGGATTTTTTATTTGCTTCTTATTTTGGCTCAATTCATTCTTCTTTTTAAAGATGATCTGAATAATTCGGGAGCACTTTAGAGATAGTCTTAGGAGACGGGAGAAGACGTGGAAGTCATTGGGGAGGCTATCATGGGAAATGCTCGTGATCAGGGGCCGGGGAGTTATTGATTTTATTCCTCTTCAAGTCAGAAGGTTATTGTTTTTTTGAAGGAATCTTGTCGGGCTAAAGATATTGATAATGCCCGGTAGGAAAACTACTACACGACACTCTAGCAGGAATCAAGAAAATACGAAAATAGAAAGTTGCTAAAGAGGTGTAGTTGCTAGAATTTGCTTCTCTATCGAATTCGACTTGTCTTTTGTAGGCATTTATAAATTGTAACTGCTATCAATAATAATGACTAATTAATTATAACATCAATATGGAATTAAATAAATAACTAAACAGCGCATTAATTGTTTGACAGTTACTCTTCCTGGTTGGCAGGCTTGACGCTTGATCTCCCTCTCCGTGGGGCTGGTAGGCAGGCTCCAGGCTTGAGCTTGGACTCACAGGTCCAAGTTCGGGGATGTGAATGCCAACCCAAAGAACTAAAGTATATCAGCCCTTTCTGGAAATGTGAATGTCAATTAAGTGACAAAATTGCTCGAAAGAGAGTAGCGTTGGGTCCCTAACAAGAGCTTAACTCGCCGCCCGATGTAAGTAGTTCGAACCCGCAAGTGAAAACTTTGAATCGGTGACTCGTCCCCTAGGTCAGAGTGTGATGCACTAGGAAGACGTAAGATCAATCAAGAACTCATATGAAATCAAGAGTGTACGGTATTAACATTTATATTGGAGCTTATTAATTGCCACATTCATATGATGTGACCCGATGGTGCGAGTGTGTGTGCGCTTGGTCGGGTCCACGTTCAGTTTTGATGATCGGATCGCATAAGTTTGTATCAATGTTTAAAATTACACACGCTTGACAAGAGTAAAAGCAATTATACCACTTAAAATATACTTGTACATTTTTAAATGTTTTGAATTTATGATGAATTAAAAAGATTTTTGAGCACTTAGCTTTTATCTATCATGCTTTGATGGAAGTGTCTGGTCTTTTGAATAGACCTTACCAAGATGCTAGGCTCAGACAGATCCGAGAACTGCTAGCAGCTTTCATTTTCTTCCACCATTTTTTCTCACAAATTCATCTTCATCGTTCCTCGGTGTCGATTGAAAATTGGTCACGTCGGGACGAGATTCCGATCATCTTCATGTGTGATTCCTACTAAAGTGATGTGAGAGACAATAGAGGCTCTTAATGGTAGGAAATTTACGACAAAACACTCTAGTAGGAATCCAGAAAATACAAAAGTGGCAAGTTGCTTAGGAGGTGTAGTTGCTAGAATTAACTTTTCTTTCATTTGGAATTCGACTTGCCTTTTATAGACGTTTACAAATTATAACTGCTATCAATAATAATGACTAATCAATTACAACATTAATACGGAATTAAATAAATAATTAAACAACGCTTTAATTGTTTGACCGATACACTTCCTGGCTGACAGGCTTGACGCTTAAGCTCCATCTCTGTCGGGCTGGTAGGCAGGCTCCAGGCTTGGGCTTGGACTCACGGGTTGAAGTTTGGGGCTTGACCCGATTAGGCTATGCATCTAGTCTTATAACCTCATCACCCAGAAGTGCTCCTCTTCAAGCTAAGGTTGATAGTTTGCCTCAAGATGGGGTGCTTTCAGGTTAGGGCTAATGAAGCTGCATCAAACATGACAAAGAGATTATAGACATTTTGTTCTGGGACTGAGAATTTCGAAAAAATTGATCTATAACACTTCTGGGACTTTTCAAATTCATGTTTGGTTGGGGACTTGGGGTTGCGGAGACGGGAGATCACATGCTTTTGTTTGGGTTCTCATTGATTTGAGCAAGGGACCTTTTTTCGTGATTTTCACATTAAATTGTTTTTTGTTCCCTAATTTTCTTCTTTCATTAACATCTCAACTTGCCATAATAAGTTTAATGAAACTTGGTAATGGTTCCAATGTATATATAGAGAGAGAAAATTAATATAATATATATATAGAGAGAGGGGATGATCATGTCCAACCGGAGGGACAAGATGCTCAGTCCGGCCTCCGCCGTTAAGGGCGGTTCTCGATGGAATTCTTTGATGAAATTTTTTGAGCGTTTCAAGTCTAGTTTACCCACACAAAAATCAGCTAAAAATTCAGTCAGGAAGGCAGTCAAATAATTCTTTGAAGATAACTACGTCAAGATATACATTTAAAACACAATTGTTTTGGAATGAGAACCACAACTTGGGCGGCGCAAGGGGATTTCAGGTGGGTGACTTTCGTCACCGAAATGGTGACTTCTTTAGACAGAGATATCCACGGGATGGGAGGGAAACTGAATGGCGATGGAGCTCTAGACTCTAGTCGTACGTGTTTCAGGTGAGGGTGAACGATTGATCATCGGTAACGCATATCACGATTTCCGGGCAATAAGGCGCGGCGCCCATTGTATTGCGACCTCTATGGGAACAAACGACCTTTATTCAGGGATGGCACTTATGAACGGACGATTGGATATATTGTAAAAGTCGTGAAATTCTTTTACACCAGTTCATGAGCAGAAAATTTAAGGGGACACATATAAGTTCTCTCTATTAATTAAATAATGGCTTATGTATCACGTACTATTAGATTTTTGGATTCCAAAAGTATTATTCTTTTTCCTTTTTTCAAAAAAGTGACCCTAATCAGTGGAGGAGCTAGGGGGGGCAAGGGGGGGCAAGCGCCCCCGCTCCGACTAATTTTTTTTACTAGTATTACTTATAATATGTTTCTTGCCCCGACTTCTTTTTTAATTTTAAAAACAATAAGTACAACTTAAGGTTATTTTAAGATGAAGTGTTAAAATAAATAAAAAAGTATTTTCAGAAAAAGTAAAAAAAAATGAAATATAGAATAAAAGGGGATTAATGAGTCAATGAGACAAATGAGCATCTAGTCTAAGGCTAAGTAAAAAAAAACGGGCATAAGTAAAAAAATGAAAAAAAAAACATTTCTAAAGCCCAAGCCACCTAGACAATCCTAAAGCCTAAGCCCAAAAATGAAAAAAATAACAATTCAAAACGTAATCACTAAAATCTAAAGCCATTAAGTGGGTTAAAAATTCAAAGCTTCATTAACAAAAGACCTAGGCAGTCGGCAGTCCCTTCCCACTCCGCCAAAAAAAATGAATCGAGCAGTTGAGAACGCAGGCAGGCAGCGAACGTGAGAACTGAGAAGCAGCATCGCCCGCTCCCTCTCCGGCTTTACTCCCCAACAGAAATCTACCTTCCTTCTCCAGTTAGTTCTCACTTCTCCCCATTTGTTCTCAGATTCTGCAATTTTCAAGTAAGTTTCTCATCTGCCAATTTATGCCCATATTAATTATTTGCTCTCATCCCTAACGAAAAGTCAAAAATTATTTGTGTGAATCCTCAAATCTCAGTTCTAGATGCAATTTAATGCTATTTGTATAAGGAACATTTTTAATTCATACTTATTTTTGTTATATTTAGGAGTATGAGTTTGGATAAATTTGTAATTAAGACTAAGAGGTCTTTGATTGGAGGTGTTAGTTCTTCAATTGTTCCTAATCAGTCTATCTCTAGTGTTGAAAATGCCACTGCGTCAAATGAAAATATTGCTAGAGATGAGAGGAATGAGAGGGACAAGAGAGCCCGAACAGAAAGTACACATGAATGGGATATTATTAGTGATCCATTTTTACGAAAACCAATTAATGAATATGCGCCGGGGATTAGGGATGATGTGATGAGAGCATATGTTGTTAAAGGTGCTTGTCAACCAGCATCTCATAAGTTTCCACGAACTGAATTTGGTAAGACATTAAGGAGCTTTCGAGGAGAGTGGTTTAAAACTTGGGAATGGTTGGAATATAGTATTTCTAAAGATGCCGCTTTCTGTTTTTGGTGTTACCTTTTTCATGGGCATGAAGGAAAGAGATTTGGTGATGATGTGTATGTGAGGACCGGATTCCGTAATTGGAAGAAAGCTCCTGAAAAATTTAGAGATCATGTTGGTATTGTATAGAGTGTGCACAATGATGCTAGAACACAATTTTTTGCTTTCAAAAATCAAAAATAAAGTATTTCAAGAAGTCTCTCTTCAGGAACACAACTGTTGGACACGAACTTTAAAATTTTTAGTCTTTGGTTTGCCCCTCCTTGGACAAACCTCTGACTCTGCCACTGACCCTAATGGAATTCATTATTGGCTGTTACTGAGCCACTTCATCATTGTTGTAAACCTTTAGCTAACATTGCACTGACCATGGCCGGTCCCGAGAAAACGGAGGCCCTGTGCAACAATAAAATTTGGGCCTTTTTTCAAGATTGATCAGGTATTTCAACATTATTTTCAACATTCACTTCTTGTTGTTCACCCTCTTGAACATCTCTAACTTCTTTAATAATAAACTTATCAAGAGCTCCTTTTTGAGATTGGGTTAACTCCTCAAGTCTTCTATTCCTTTGACGCTTTTCATGACCGGATTGGTATTTATATGGAAACATAATTATTACCAATTATTGAAATTCTCCTATAATCCTGTACATGTTTATAAATTTTAAATTAATATTAAGTTTAAAATTAGGGTGAAAGCATGATTTACTTTAAATGTAAAAAATCAACAAATAACAACACAACAATTCAACAAACATTAAATCTGAAAATAAACAAATTACAAGATTTCAACAAACAATTCATCAATTCAAATATTCAATGAATTGAAATTTCACAAGAATTAGCAAATTAGCAACTAAATGAATAAAAATTATAAAAGAATTAGCAAATTAGTAACTGACCGGAAGGACGGCGTCTGAGGGAGGCCGGAGGGCGGCACCGTGGCGGAGCCGTGTCGGACTGCGCGCAGTTGAAGTCGAGTCGTGGTCCTCGTTCCTCGACTCCTCGTGGAGACTGGAGAGCAGCCGACTGCCGAACGGTGTCCCTTTGCTGGTGTGGACGGCGGTCTGGCGAACTGGGCCGAGTGGCGCGGCGGCGTGGCGGACCGGCGGGCGGCGGTGTCCCTTGACGAGTTGACGGCTTGACTCCCTTTGCGGCTTTGCCCCTTTGGCTTTTGTCGGGAAGACGCGAAGACGGACTCACGGAAGACAGGACCAGGGGAAAAGACCGAAGACGGATTTGAGGATTTTGAGGGCTGGGGAATTGATTTGGGCTAAAAACAAAATTTTTGGGCTGGGTAATACTGATTTTTTTTTGGGCCCTCCAAAATACCGGGCCCTGTGCGATTGGGCTGGGCAGACAGGCCCAGGGCCGGCCTTGGCACTGACAATCTATGTAGTAACATTTAATTTTTCTTTTGATTTTAATATTACGCGTAAAATACATATATCTCAAAATAAATATTTAAAGGAGAAAATAATTAAAATACCCCAAACTTTGAACGGGTGTGAGATAAACACCCCAAACTTACATATGTAATTTAAATACCCCAAACTTTGTATAAAAAGTTATTCTAACATCATGGTCATGAATAATTTCTTTCAAGCTTGATAAATTTAGCATTCATAAAGATACAATTAACATTCTAAGCTTCCATTGTAAAATAAATAGTATTACCCACCACTATATATAACTATAATGTTTTCAATTTTCTATTTTAAATTATGCATTTAACACCATAAATTTACATTTTTGAAAGAAATTACACATGACCATGGTGTTAAAATAACTTTTTATATAAAGTTTGGGGTATTTAAATTACATATTAAAGTTCAGGGTGATTATATCACACCCCTTCAAAGTTTGGGGTATTTTAATTACTTTCCCCATATTTAAAATATTGCACTAAAACTCTAAAAGTTGTAAAAAAAATCATTCCATTTATTAGTGTTATATTGACTATCGTCTCGAGTACTATCTCTTCATTTACCATTCTCTCAGGTACTACCGCTTTAGTTATTACCGCTTCTGTGAGTACTGTCCCAATTACAACTGCTCAAGTGACTATCGTTCCGGTTACCATCACTCAAGTGACCACCGTCTCAGTTACTACCGCCTCAGTGACCACCGTCTCAGTTACTACCACCTCAGTGACCACCGTCTCAGTTACTACCGCCTCAGTGACCACCGTCTCAGTTACTACCGCCTCAGTGACCACCGTCTCAGTTACTACCGCCCCAGTGACCACCATCTCAGTTACTACTGCTTCAATAACCAACAATACAATGACCAAATACCCGGCCAATTACACTTACCTAACACATCGGTTGGAGTTACCTGACCCATCAGTTACAGTTACTCGACTCACTAATTACAATTACCTAACCGGTCAGTTACAGTTACCTAATCCATCGGTTACAATTACACATCAGTCAATTACAATTATCCGACTCACTAGTTACAACTACCCAATTTGACTATTTATATATAGTTATCAAAATTACAGTTACCAGGTCCTATAAGGACAACCACCCCTAGTCCCCAGCCCCAGCCATATTCCCTGCCCCGGTCCAGCCACTTCCCCAACCCTTCCCAGCCCTTCCCAACCCCCTCCCAAACCTCTATACAACCACTGCACCCCACCCCTGCTCCTCGCACACTTGCAACAGGCCAACGATGGAGAAGAGCAGCGAAATGAACCACCGCCTCGCACACTGGCTATGGGCCAACGATCGAACAAAGGGAATAGAAGAAGTGAAGATTAAAGTGGAGGCGGCGGCGGAGATGAAGGATTAAAGTCGGAGGGGCGCAACGTCAGCCATAGAGATGACAGCGGCGGTGACCCCACTGCTAAAGAAGAAACTAACATTGAGGTAGGATGTGTGTCGATGTTGTGCGATTGGGGGGAAAAAGAAACGACGAGAGAGCTAAATAGCTGAATAGGATTAAGGGTACAAGGGTCCATTTTTTATCATAAAAGAGCGATCGTTATATTAAAATCAAGAACACATACAAGACAATCTTCAGACATAAATTACAGATCCAATCGTGAACCCTAGGAGTAGACTTAGAGTCAGCCACCTCATACAAAGCAACATGACTCGCTAAACCTAAAATGGGCAAATTTATGCCTAAAACGAATGGAACCGAAACTCTGCCTATCAAAAGAACTCCAAAAATCCAAACATTCAAACCAAATCTACTCGGACTGAAAAGAAAACAATTGCAAGTAAACAGGAAATAATACTGAAATAAAAATTTTCCACAAAGCATTCCCTGGTATAGAGGTGGTTCCGAAGGAGGACTAACTCTTGCAATATGGGTGAATACCAACTCCACCACCACCGGAATGGCTGACCAAGGCTTCGCGATCCAATCTCAATACAACCTCTCAGCCGCACTTCGTTCATCCGCCAACGCTATCTCCTTCGACGTAGTTGCAATACCAAGCGTTGGAACACTTAAAATCAGTATAATCTATCGCTCCAACCCCATATTGATAGTGGCGGCGGAAAATCTCAACCCCTACAAAAAGGGGAGACGACCACTATGGTTTCTCTCTAGAGAGTACAAGGGTCCATTTATTAATAATTAGTGTCTTTTTTGTCTAATTTTAGAACTGGTCTTATTTTTGCCGGTGTCGAGACAAGTAGTTATTTGAATCGGAGTGGCGTGGGTCAGAGATGGCCTCCACAGTTGACACCACTTACCAGAATTTGGCCTTTAAAATCAGCACGAAAGGTGCTATTTTTAGAAAATCTCGCATCTCGCAAACAAATAAACAAGAAAGTAACGTTAGAACTTGGAAATAAAGCAATCCAACACCCATCAAATGACTAACTAATCCTTCGCATTTACTCACGCCCAGTGGGTTGAAACAAAGATATGCCATTTAGGAGGGCAATTTTGTACAATTACACGTGACTGTCAGTACTCCTAATCTCACTGAGTTAACATATAGTTGCAATATTCAAAAATCAACATGCAGATTAAGAGTGTGGAAGAAGAAAACTTTTGCATTTACAACTCCTCATACAACATAAACCATACCGACCTCAAGAAGAGACACCGGCGGAACCTTCAGTGACACATCAGGTCCCCTACAGTTCCTCTTGAGCAGATTATACCCAAAGTTTATGGCCAACCTCTTGAATATGGATGAGCCTTGTTTGGTTCTCACGTGTGAATGCCCAAGTATGAACGCAATCCCCGCTTCCCGTGCTTCATGAAGGTCTCTTAGCTCCTCGTGCATCTGCATGTCCATATCGAGATGCTGGTCGGCTTCCGAATCATCCACATCAAACCTCACCTGCCTCTGAGCCCCTCCACCCGTCGTCGGTCGCATCTCGATGACGTCTGTTATGCTCTCCACGGTTGGGAAACCGACGGATACGCTCTCGGGTTGGGCAGTATCGTCGATCTCGAAGCCGGGAAAAACCATCGTCCCGATCACTGCCAACCGGCACTCGCCCGATGAAGCGGCTGACCCAGACCTGCCATCGTCGTCGGGCGAGCTGACTATCCCGTGGGTCCTGTACCAGTCATACCGAATGAAATCGGCAAGCTTCCTTACAAGCTCGGTCTCAAAGAAGTCAACGTCTTGGTGAACGTCCCGGTACCCGTATCGCACAATGCACCTGTAGGAACGGTGGGAGGCAGGTCCCACACGGCCCACGAGGTAACGCTCGGCCGGTGGGATGAAGGGGACGGGGACAGCCTTCACACAGACGAAAACAAGGACACGATGGAAGGCTGGGAGGTTGGTGACAAAACGCGAGAAGTTTGCCGGGATCCCTGAAGTCAAATCACTAAAGACGATTCCAATCCCAGGGACCCGCGCGATGCCGAGGCTGGGACCCAAAGCCAAGAGCCACTCAAGGGAGACTTTATTGTGGAGGTCAAATTCATACTTCTTGATGGTGGCATAGTGCCAGACAAACATGACAGTTACCAAGATGAGGGCAAGAAGTATAGGGAGCCAAGCGCCTTCTAGAAACTTAATGACAGAGGCAGAGAAGTAGAGCAATTCAATAGAGCCGAAAAAGACAAGAAAACAGAGGGCGAGAATAGGAGGTTTGTGCCAACAAAGGATTATGACCAGTGAGGTGAGACATGTGGTTACCAGCATGACCGCCATCAATGCCAGGCCTGCAACAGATATAAGCAGATCTATATTTTAAGAGAAATTATAAATGAATAAACAGACTTATTAACTGTTTTTGAACAGCTTATCATATGTTAAGAGAGATTATAAATAAATATTAGGCCTTTGAAGCTGTATAAAGAGACAATAAGATCATGGAGGTACTACTGTCTTTGTTCCACAGTGCGTTCAACATTAACCAACTTAACATTCTAGCACACGTATTAAGAACAGATTTGGTAAAACATTTATTGGGCTTGTAGTCAGGTATTTCAGTTTTCACCAAACACGAACTTATTTAAATGCGCTATGTAAATGAGAATGAAAAGAAAGAGTGTACAAGAGTTATTTTCATTGTCTAAGATTGGTGCAATTAAAGAAACCCATTAATTTTTTATCTTCTATTTTTGATAGATTAATTTTTCATCTTCTCTTTTGTACTTTTCACCTCTCCTTTTTCGATTGTGTCTACTGCTTGTGTGACCCTACAATTTTACTCTTAAACTCAATGAAAACCATTAGATGCATAAAAAATTGGAAGGCTTGTTTTTTCTTTAATTTATTTAAGGAAAACATTTAGAATACATTTTACATAATTAAGAAAATTCCACTATTTCAACCAAATTTTCAATAGATTACTCATTTTAGGTCTTAGAAGCTAATCAAATATCTTCAATGCTGTTAAAAACATTACTCTGCCTAAACTGCCGTTAACTAAATAACTAATATCTTCTCTTGGAACAATTAGAAATTACTTTAATTAGAGATGGAGAAGTCAAGACTAGAATGCAGTCTAGATTCTATGAAGTGGTAGATATTGTGGAACAAGAGATTATGAACCAGCAAAAGCACAAAAGCACAGTTATTGTGAAACAGAGGGAGTATCCACACATTTATATTAAGTCCTTAAATAATGTATTCTGAAATGTTGAATTAAGTCATCGGGAGATACCTGAAGCATTTCCCAAATGTTTGGTGTCTCGGAAACCGATAGTCACAGCAACACAAAGGACCATAAGTATCCAATTGATCTCTGGGATGTACACCTGCCCGTGTATATTATTGGATGTGTGAACCACCTTGACTCTTGGAAAGCAGCCCAATGAAAGACTCTGGTTGATGATAGAGAAAGTCCCGCTTATGATCGCCTGACTTCCCACAACTGAAGCTAGAATGGCTACAATAAGAACCGGCCACCTCACCCTCTCTGCATTCAACCCCAGGTTGCACAATTTCATTTCACAAAGAGTTCTCAAGATTTGAGGGTTGTCCAATTCACTGATTAAGCTGTTCATTAATTTATGTATGGGAGAAGGAACAGATATGCCAGTATATTTCAGGAAGAAAACACCGTTCAACTTCTTTTTGAAACAATTTAACACAGAAAATATAAACAAATACTCCCTCCGTTCCTAAAAATTCTTCCCGGTTTGACTTGGCACGCTTATTAAGAAAGTGGAATAAAGTGGAAATGTATGGTTGTGGTTGTGTAAGAAAAAGGTAAAATGAATGTGAGCCACACAAATTGTTCAAAATGGGAAAGTGGGAAGTATTTTTGGGAACAGCCCAAAAAGGAAAGTGGGAAGTATTTTTGGGAACGGAGGGAGTACTCTCTTACACCAAAATTTCCATTATTTGCAATGGAGCCAAAGACTCTGTTTTTTGGCTTGAGAATATGATGGAATAAAGCAAAATGGCTCAGTAAACTGTATGTGCTTCTTTGTTATGAAGTACCAGTCAGTCGACTCAGTCCATGCAATTTTGGACGTGGTTTTCACTACGGGTCATCCGGAAGCAGTCTCTTTGTGCTTTAGTACAGGGGTAAGACTGCGAACATCCGAGCCCCCCTTACCCTACCGTAGGTGGGAGGGAGCCTTTGCGGCACTAGGGTAATTATAATGATGACTGTCTTATACCAATATAGTTGAGGCCTTGCGGGTATATATGTTCTCTGAAATATAGTTCAAGGATATATAAGTTCCAACTATTAAATAGTTTTAAAATATTATGAGAATCTGCTATCTCCGCCCCCCCAAAAAAATGTTGTTTGTAATATTGAAATCTGTATTACATGAAAGACTTTTCGGTTGAGGAAGTGTCAATATTAACAATGATCAGTTTTCTACTCAACTAAAAGGTGAATAGCTTTTAGCCTGCAAGTATTATTTTCTAGCTGAAAAGGTACAAATTAATACCGGGAACTGACAAATAGAAACTGATTTCATGCATGTTGTGGTGATGCATTGATAAATAGGCTGCTTGACCCATATATCCCAAAATGAGTGCTGGATAAACCAGAAAGGTGAATGCAGTCTGGAGCAGGGAAAGATGAAGTTAGAACAATTCCACATAAAATTTAAATTGCATTTGGCAAAAAAACTGAGAAAAAATACCTGAATTGCAGCATATGAGAAGTGGCCGAGGTCAGCAAACATTGCTTCTGCTCCTGCAATATCGCAAAACAAAGAAAAAGGGTTTCATGTTCACTATTAAGCTCAGATTATTTTAGATAGAGGAAAATATTTTCCCTATTCTTTAAGGGTCCACACGAGACACTGAAAATGCTAGGAAAAGAAAATATTGAGGAGAATAAAACATTGAGTCACTCAATATATAAGTTTATTTTAATTCAAACTCTTTTTTTTGTAATATAAAAATACTAAGAAACCATAACATATTTAAAAACATTGATCACATTTCATTTTCATTTGTACTTTCTGAGGCAAAACCAAACACAAGAAAATAATTTTCCTTGGCGTTTTGTTTCCATTTCACTTTTTCCAGGATCCAAACATTGGCTTAATAGAGAGGGTAAATTTGAAGGAAAGAAAACCGTGAAAAAATAACAAAAAAGAGGTTCAACCTCAATTAATCAACTACAGATACTTATTCAAACTAATTAGTAATGATACATTCCTATTTTATAAAGACTCAGAAATATAAATATGTACTCAATTATAAAGTTTAGTGAAATTTGGTTTTTCTCCACGTTTACCAAGTTATAATCAAACATTAAAAAGACTATTTCCTTGGTAACTTTTCCCTTTCCCAACCATGTTCCGCAATCCAAACATAGCCGGAACTTATCTGGAAAACGACTTCTCAATCCGCATTCTAAAAGCAGGAAATCAATTACTTCAAATGGCTTTGCTTTTTCTGATTTGCGGGTCAAACATTATTAAGTTATATATACAATTAGTTTACTTTCCAAAATTACAAAATATTCAAGTCAAGATTTTCTAGCCAGTTAAAGATCATAAAGATATTCAAGCATGTTAGAGATATCCAAGCTAGTTTGCAATAAATTACATTTCGATATGTTCCACAGAATGTAGTACTCTATAACATGTGAACATCCAAATCTTGAATATTTTACCTGTTATGCACAAGAGAATTCCACCCAATGACATCCATCCACCTTCTCTAGTCTTTTTCAAGAACTTGAACATGTAATATGGGGAAAGTGCCTTGTAAACGTGTGGATTCCATTGGAAGATATTGTACACCCCAAGTGTGCTTATGCAAAACAACCACGACAGCACGATCGGTGCAAAGAAAAAGCCAATTCGATGTGTGCCATAATGTTGCAATGCAAATAGGCACACTAATATGAAGCAAGTTATAGGCACGACCGCATCTGAAAAATGTAAAACTCCCATATTTTATTAATAAGGTTAGGACATCGATATAAAGTACACTAGGGGCATAAATAGGGGGCGATCCTAGCCCGTGTTCGCCCAAGTTCCATAAAAGCTTTTTTGTGTGTGAATATATATGGATACAATTTTTCCTAGGTTCACTTCAATATTTGGGATCTTGACTATGCCAGTAACATAAACCATGACCAGTCTTTGATATCATTTTGAATTTAAATATAAGCTATAAGACAAATGACATATCAGTGTCAGAGTATAGGTCTAAAGTTTAAAAACATAGACAATAAGGCTCATGCTTCTATCACATTGTCTGGTGAGATTCAACTTGGTAATCTATTGAATCATAGAAGCATCTGTACCATTTTCTTTCATCTTCTCCATGACGACGTTAGCATTATGTTATGTGGGATGGAATTGCCAACTTTTAAGAGACTTTCGCAAATCTCCTAATTCCCAACTTTTTTTATCCTAAACATGGGTATGAAACCCCTAGGAATCAGAAGCCATTCCAAATATTAATTATTGAGGAATTCAGCTCCTAACAGGCTAACAGGCAGAAAAATCACATAAAGAGAGTCACACACTCGTTGAGAAACAGGTGTGAGAAAAAAAAGGTTTTGATATTGAGGTAATAAAAATCTTACATTGGTGGTGATCCTTGGACATGAAGAACTCAAGCCCAGAAACCGCAGAGAAAACTACAGAACATTATCATTTTGCATCAGTCGTAACACAAAAAGTGAAAAAAAAGGATACTCCATTCTAAATAAATAATTAAATAAACAAAAAATAGTACCAGATATGGCTGGAGTAAGCAATCCATCTCCAATGACCATACAAGTGCCGATCAGCACCAAGATCAGTAACCCTGTGTGCAGAAACTTGTACTTCTCAAGCACCATTTTCACCCTTGATTTATCATTCATCTCGGGAGGTTGTTCACACTTATATGTAGAAAGTGCTTCATCAGAAACTTGTCTGTTTGGAAGAACACTGACTTTTGCATGCCTACATATCAAGGAATACAGAGCAAAGGTACCACCTGCAACAACATAAAAGATTTTCTTAGAACATCTGAATTTCTATGGAATGGAGAAAGGAAAACAAATAATAAGGAAAATTAGTGTTATGTTTAGTTAATTAAAATTTGTTCACATGTTTGTCTAAGTGATTATATAATAGATATACATAATAAATAAAATATGATTACTTTTTAAAATTTGTTCAACAGTTTTGATTTCAGCAGTCCATATTTTCTTTTCTTAGGACTCCCAGGTTCGAAACGTACCATAAAAGCTCTAGATTTAGAAAAAATAAGAAATTGTTTTGATTGTAAGGTGAGGACATGATATTATTGAATTCGATAAGTGAAGAAAATTACCTTCTCCATTGTCATCGGCTCGAAGTACTATAAACACGTACTTGAATAGAGGGAGAAGAGTTAAAGTCCAGAAAACAAAAGACATGACACCAAATATTTCTTCATTAGTATCGGAGTGCTTGATGTCTTCTGCAAATGTGCTCTTGAAAACATAAAGTGGCGAAATACTGAGATCGCCATAAACTACACCAAGACTTTGATATGCTAAAAGCAGTGTAGATTTCCAACCATTTTTCTACAATAAGCAATTTAAGAAAGAAGTATCATTTAATGAGTATAATATTAATAGCATCAAATTTGTAAACAATTCTTCTGTGAAAAACAATAAATAAAAATTGGCATTGCAGTGAAACTTTTCAAGAGCTCTTCTGAAATAAACTACAATAATAATCTTATCTTTCAATGTGTACGATAATAGCATCAAATTTGTAAACAGTTTCTTCTAGACTAAACAATTATATTGGAACTTTAAATGGGGAAAATTTCCGAAAGTTATTCTGCAATAAACAATATAAAAACCTTTTTGCAAAAATTGTAATCTGAAGAGTTCAGCACTAAACAGTAAAGTTGGTATGCTATTGTGAGAAAAGTTCCACAAAATCTTCTGCAATAAACAACAATGAAAAACAATTTGCAGTGTGTACAATAATAGCATCAAAATTGGTAAAATCTGAGTGGTAATCCTAACGCAGACCTTTGTTGTGTCCCAGCACTTGGCGTGGTCAAGATCCATATCTTCTCCAAAATCCTGTTCTTGACAACTGGTTCAGCTTCACAAGAAGACTGCTTTGTCAAAGGTGAATGGGATTCCCACAGAATCTTAAATTCTGCAAAGAAAATTCCTTATTTATACCTTCAAGAAAAGAAAAGGACAGAAAGGAAGACATAGTGGCCTAGTGATTCAAGAAGCCCACATGGCATATTCTATCAAATATCAATCTGGACTCTGGAGATTTTGCAAAATGCAGCTCAAGTAACACACTTACAGCTAGCAAACCTAATTCCTTAACTCAACTCTAGCTATGGGTCACTTCAATTTCTTTCTAAGGTAGATTCCATTCTTCGATGGAATTACAAATAACCCCCTCATTTCTTGTTTCCTAACTAAGCAAAAAGATCCTACCTTTGAACATTACAGAGGACTCCGGAGGATGAAGACAAGAAAAAGTACAGAAATGTGTGGATAGTGAAAGCTAAGAGAAGTTGTGTGATTCAACATTTTGTCAAAACAAATCACACCAAAAAAGTTAGAGCCCACAGAAATAAATGCCACTATTTTAGGACACCAAACACAATGATAGGAGGTATACATATGCATATGTATGTATATATTATTAATGTATATACTCAGAAGTATAGGTGTATCCCTAACTGGAGTGAGTGGACTGCCAAACTTCTACCTACCAGTGGGGAGGCTAAAAGCCTACAAGCACAAATTCAGGATAAAGAACAGCACATACATTTTTATTTTATGCTATAATAATCCAAACTGCAATATGGCAAAAAGGTATTCCACTTTTTATCCTGATATTCAGCCGGTGCCTGCCCAAGGTTCCGTTTGGTAGACAACTTTTCCTCATTCGGACTTATGCATTCTTACCAAACGGTTTTCCTTTCTGGAAATAAGCAGATTCAGACCTTACAGGCAAATAAGTCTAACCAAACAGGCCCTAAGTCAGATTAGAACAATGGGTTCCACAAATATGAGCTAGGCTGATGAAATTGACCAAGAAACATCAAAAAAGTAACCTATTGATATTTGATAGTGTTGGACAATCTCAAAGACAAAGATCTTCTTCCGCACTCATTCATTGGACTTGCTTTGACTCATTATCTCATTCAGTTGACCGCCACAGTTTCCGAAATACATCTATACAAGGTTAAAAATTGTCATGAAAAAGCAATAGCTTACCAGAAACTGCGAGGTGGGTTGAGCTTTATTGGAGCTCAAAACAGTGCAATAATGGCTGTTCCGTTCAAGAAGAACAAAACACAGGAACCAAGAAGGGGGGGAAGGGGAAACACAAAAAGGAAAGGGGTTAGAAACACATCAAGAATAGCGGCAGTGAAAAAAGAAGCATGGATGAGGAGTAGAAGAAGTGTGGAGAGTATACATTCTTTATTGAAGGAGTTCCACGTGATAAGAAGTGGGGTCCGTCCTCTATTCTTCAATCACCATTGCTGGGAAAGAATGGTCCCTTTCACAGTTAATCACAGCTTCAACGTTTTACTCCGTAGTAGTTATTACCCCTTTCAAAATACTGTTTCTTTTTCTATCCCTCTTTGCCGCTCAAATCTCTGCAGATTTATTTATTCCTCTGTTTTCCTCCATGGTTAATAAAACCTTCAAGCTTGTGTTTGTGATTCTACAGAAGTTCTGAAGGCAAGTAATAGTGCACATTCTACCCATTCAACATTCTTTCTCACGTGGTTACTGCTTCATTGTCCCAGACTCCCAATCGTCTTTTAATTTAACGACACAAATTTATTATTGTTATTAATAAACGTAACTTTCTAATGGAAGCATTATCTACAAAACAATAAGTACTTTTCCATTTCATTATCCTTTACTTCAATCATTCAATGAGAAAACAATGATTCTACTTGTTTCATTTTATCATTTTCGTTGGTCCAGCAAAAGTTTGTTTTGTATTCTACTCCCTACTTTCCTTAAAATTTTGTCAACTTTCCTTTTTTAAATGTTCCATTAACTTTGTCACTTTCAGTTAGTTCTATCTCATCTGCACAAATCTCAATTACACAGTTTTTACTTTATTAGTCTCTGTGCCGGTCAAACTTGCCAAAGTTTTAAGGGACGGAGGGAGTATTTGATACTCTCTCGGTCCTCGAAAATTATTACAGGTTTGACTTGGATATGAGTTTAAGAAAGTAGGAATAAAGTGGAAATGTGTGGTTGTGGTTGAGTAAGAAAAAAGTAAATGAATGGTAGCCACACAAATCTTTCCAAAAAGAAAAATGAGAAGAATTTTTTGGGACATCCCAAAAAAATAAGTAGGAAGAATTTTTTGGGACGGACGTAGAAACATTTAAATAGTTATGATTCATTTTTATTTTATTCATATTTTACAATTTCAATACTAGTCACATAGTTTCATTTTCTTAATAATCTGCAGACTATTATCGTAATTAATTACTAGTATAAAAGAAAAACAATTGGAAAATGCATTGCTTTGTAAATTTGATGACTCATGAGTTTGGCACATTTGCCAAGTTGTAATGCCTACTTTCCAAATATTGCAACATTAATTTCTTGTAATGTTCAAAAACTCAAGTGTCCATTCCTTTTGGATGACACTGTGTACTCGTTTGGTGAATCTGGTTTTCGACTTATCAGGTTTATCAGCCAACTTTTTAACCAAACATTTAACTTTTGATTTTTTGCGCTGAATTGTGTAATAATAATAAAAAAATTATATTAGAGTTACTTTTCTTGTATTGACTGAAATTACTGTAGATGATCATTTTAACTAATTTTTCATATAATTCTTTCTTTATTTTATTAATATAATATTTTTTAAATATAATTTTTTTCATAAATCAGTGAAAAAAGCATATACAGTCATTTCAACTAGAACTTCATAAATTTCAATAAAAATAATCGATTTCAGTGTTACCAAACGAATTTCAACTATAACTTCATAAATTTCAATAAAAATAATCGATTTCGGTGTTACCAAACGAACCGTATATGCAAGTATGGACTCTTCCATATTTATGAAACTCGAAGTATTCACTTTCACAATTAATTAAAATTCACATTCAATATGTAAAATAGAAAAACATCTTATATCTTACATTCAGCTAAATGATAGTTATTCGACGTTCACATTCTTGACACAACTCTAAAATATCTCTCCAAGAGAAGCAAAAAGCTTCTACCGATCGAGACAAATTAAATATTCACGTACTACGGAGTATGATATTATAATAATTTCTCAAATTCAAAATAAAACACATTTATTAATTATTAGTAGACCGCAAATTATACCGTGGGATCGGTCCACCTTCCGCATGGTGTGCCGATCCCACTTTTTAGGAAAGTTACGTTGTTTTCCTTTTCCCACTTCCTTTGTCTCCAACTTTGTTATTTCCTTTTCCTTTACTTTTCTTTTTTTTTCTTTTGTTCAATTCTTGTCTTTTTCCATCAAATTAAAATACTAAAAATTTAATTGCAATCCTACTTTCTTTATCTTCATCTTAAATTATAATTGAATCTATTTTTTATTCTTTATCAATACATAATAATTCATCTAAAAAAATTCTTTATCTTCATGTTCATAATTTTTTTTCTATAATATATTTCTTTATCTCTTTATAAAAAAATATATTTCTTATCTCTTTGATATGTTTTTAGTTTTTTTAAGACATAAAATTTGTTTTTTCGATTTAAATTTCATAAAACATGAATTACATTACGTTTTTCATATGTGTGAGTTATGTTCATAGCCAATTTATGGAATTACATGTGATATTATATGAAGTTACATCTTTTTATAGGCGAATTACATCTTGTTGTCCATGAGTTACATCTTCTTATACACGAGTTACATTTAGACTTGCCTCAACAAGCTATATTTTGCATACACCTAATTTAGATTTTTTAGCATGAGTTACATGTTTTCATAACACGAGTTACATCACGAAATAAATCCATCCATTGAAACCAAAAAATAATTTTTTTTGCAAACAAAAATGATTTTTTTTGGAAAAAATTGATTTTGTGGCAAAAAAAATTAATATTTGTGGCAAAAAATATTATTTTTCTTTGAAACATTGTTATGGCCTTAATACAAAAAACAAAACATACTAACTATTTACGTTAAAAAAATTTAAGCAATTAGACTTCATGTTTTCATTGTTTACATTTGACAGTATATGAAGTTAAATCTTCTTACGCGCAGGTTACATCTTTTTATGCGTGAGTTACATCTTCCTTTACACGAGTTACATTTGGACTTACCTTAACAAGTTACATTTTACATTGACCCAAGTTAGATTTTTCATCAATGTGAGTTACATTTTCTATAACATAAGTTACATCGCAACATAAAAGCTCTACTATTGAAACAAAAAAATCATTCTTTGCCAAACAAGGTAAAAAAATGATTTCTTTAGCAAAAAAGTGATTTAAAAAAAAAATTGGTAGAACATATTCACTATTTAAGTAAACACATGCTATTGAAACAAAAAAAACGAGTTTTTTGCAAGGGAAAAAATGGCGGAAAAATGATTTTTTTGCAAAAAAAATGATTTTTTGGCAAAAAAAAATGATTTTAAGTGAAAAAATTATTTATGGTCTTAATATTAAAAACAAAACATATTCACTATTTACGTAAAGTAATTGATCAATTAGACTCCTTGTTTCAAGGAAATCAATGTTTTATTTCTTATAGTTCGTATTAGACAAGTTACATTTGGACTTGCTTGCAGTTACATTTCCGATCAGCGTGAGTTACATTTCTTTACACGTGAGTTACATTACTCTGCTACTGAACACTGGAAAAACAAAAAATAAGTTACTGTTCACGCGTGAACAGTAACACGCATATTTTTGTCTGTGGGAGCAGCATGCTCACGGTGGGCTGCTCACTGTATAACAATAACAACTGTTAGTAGACATGTATAAACGGTGAAAAGTAGTTAGCGTCCTGTCCTACTGTTTATAATCCCACTATTAGCGGATTTAATTGTACTACGTACTGTATTTAATTGGTAACCTCTTTAATTTGTTGGGCTGCCCCATTTTCCATCACTTGAACATGTTCCGACCTGGGAAGGTTCCTTAATTTGTGTCTAGATTCCCACCATGTATATTAATTTATTAAGAAAAAGATGATGTCTTCGCTCTCCACTTATTTATTTTTTAATAAATACTCCGTATAATCCAAGATCATAGATTGTTTATATTTTATATAAATAAATGACTATCAACACAACATTAGTCCTTGCTTCCACAGTTCCACGCATTTCGTCAAAATCACTAACTAGAGAATATTACGCATAAATTTAGTCAATGCTTTCATGAATCTTGTCAACCTAATTAGTCCATTTGTGTAACAAATATTATGTATTCCTTATTCGAAGGAAGCCAATAAGAGTTTCAAAACCAAAAACATTTTGAAATTCTTAAATAAAACTATCATGTTTTTTATTCCCTAAATAGGAGTAAATTTTTGCCAAGTTTGGCATTACTAGGCTTTAAACATGACATTTTTTTCAAATTTGGCACATTACTCATATTCAAAAAATAAAAAACATGATAGTCTATTTTGAAATATCAAAGCTCTTTTACTCCTATTTAGGACAATTTTTGAAGAAAAAGTAATACGCATTGCATACTTAATATTCTTAAATTACTCTTGAAAATTGTGGTTTGCAGTTTTGCACGCAAATTTTAGTTTCGCACGCTATTAGTGTATCAACTTCTTCGATTAGTGGGAGGGGGCGTAATCCGGCATATACGGCAAATTACATCGAGTGAAATCTATATCACAACTGCTTGAGTGATACTATGTGCTACATAGTATAATGACTAACATAGGATTAGAGAATGTTTGCAAAAATTTTAAAAAAAAGTTTTTTGACTTTTGGCATAAGAAAAGTTGAAATTGATGTTTTTCAAGTTATGATTTCTGCGTAAAATAAACACTTAAAAGCTAAAAGTTGGATGCATGTGGACGGGTGTCTTAATGGAGTGTTTGCAAGAGCTTGTGCTTATCAAAAGTGATTTATTTAATAGATTGTTGGAAAAGTGATTTATAATAAAAGTATACGGTGTTTGTAAATAAAACTGATTTTAACTAAAAGGTAAAATTTGAAGTGTTTGATAAAAAAATGATAGTTGATGTAGTATATACTCAAAATACAAATATACCCTTGGCCAAATTAAACAGAGAATCCAAATAAAAAATTAATGGAAGAAGGCAAGCTCGGTGTGATAGCCTATACGGCTATACGGTACACCCGTTTGTACGGTGCTCACCGTACAACCGGGGACGGAGCCACCCCTCGAGGTGTGGTGTCAATTGACACCACTGAATATTCTTTTTTTTCATATATGGATATATATAAAAAATTCAAAATTTTAAAATTGACACCACTGAAAAATAAAAATTCTAGGGAGAACTATCAAATAAGCCCTCGAACTTTCATAAAAAGTGCAAATAAGCACTTTTACAGGAGGCTTTATCCGACTGTCGCCATTTGGGGCGGTTTCCGGTGTCATTTTTTGATGAAATTTTTTAATCATCTTCTTCATTAAGTCTAGTTTACCCATACCAAATTTAAGCTAAAAATTCAATCGAGAAGTCAGTCAAATGATTTTCTGAAAATATACAGCGCTGTCTAACTGCGCAGTTATCTTCAAAGACTCATTTGACTGCTTTCCCGATTGAATTTTTATCTGAAATTTGGTATGCGTAAACTAGACTTAATAAAGAAGATTTTCAAAAAAATTCATCAAAAAAGTCCACCTGAAACCACCCCAAATGGCGACAGCCGGACAAAGCTTTCTGAAAAAGGATTTATTTGCACTTTTTATGAAAGTTCGAGGGCTTATTTGATAGTTCTCCCAAAATTCTATGTGTAGTTATATGTAATCTTTCATAAATTATAAATTGACATCAATCCACCATTTAAAAAATGGGGGTCAATGTTAATTTTTATCATCTTTTTAATAGTGTAGAATAATTAGAATTATTTATTAGTCAGTATCCTGATTGTATTAGACAACTTATTTCTCTATTAATAGACTCTCACGGCTACCAGTCTGGTTAAGCCTGTTCATTATTCTCACATGGTATCAAGAGCCAAAATTATATCCTAATTTTTTTTCCTATGGCGTCGACATCCGCAGCATCTGCTCAACCTACCGCGCCGTCCACGACGGCAGCAACTCAAGAAATGGCAGCGCCCGTCACCGTGGCTGCGCCCTCTCCCGTGACTATGCCGACCACGTATTCTCTGGAATCGGCTTCGACTTCCATAACGTTCGGTTCCACCTCCACCCTGGTGCCGCCCTCATTCTCAGCACCGTTTCCGGTGAATCACCCGGAAATTGATGAGTCTGCATGGATCCCACCAACGTTTGACTGGTCCTCCCCAGCCACGGCACGACGCCCTCTTCGTTCAGCGTCTGAGGTACCGCCGGTTCATCAACCTCAATTTGGAGGCCCCACATTCGTCGGTGCACAGGGGTTGGCTCAGGGGCGGCTTTGAGGGCAGTTGGGCCAGGCAACTGCCTTGGGCCTCAACTACCAAGGGGGCCTCCAAAAAATTCTACTCCGGTATTAGTATTAGGTGTTATTCGTAGACCGCCAATACACCAAGCGGCATCTGCAAGCAGAAATTAGCTATATATTTCATTTTTGACAATTCGTCCTTCATCAAAGTTGTAGCTAATGAAGTCTTCTATCCAACACAACTTGTAAAACTTGTTTTGAATCATCCAATAAAAATATATGGATAAAATGGTGGCAGGTCGCATTCTGAAATCTCAACAGAGATTGTCTGACTTCATTGTCTGTTTTCACCTTGCTTCTCTCATATTCTCACAATGGTGTCTTCATATGATTTGTATCCCTTGAAGTTCGCTTTCATATGAAACTTGAATCATGTTTTTAGATGTTCCTAAGAAAAGATATGCTTGAACGATTGACAGAACGTCATCCTGGCCGTTGTTTTCAAGCTCTATTCGTCTTCTTTTGATCCTGTAGCCAATTCTAGAGCTCTTTTGTCTTCAAAACTTTGTCTTTAACACCTCACTGATATCCAATGCTCCTAATCAACTCTAAAATGCTTCTCAACTCGTCCCTATTGCTTCTCAAACACCGGTGTCAGGCCCAAATTCCCTGATTTTGACTCCAAAAATACCAAAACTCGAACCAACGGCCGGTAAATATGACTTGAGCTTAAAATTGAGACTTATGAAACCTTAAAGTTAGGAAAAAACTATCAAAATCCGATCTCAACACGCATCAACGTCCAACACAGACCGCTAATCAGCTAGTGTATATATGCCTCACTGCCCGTCGTCGACATGGGTCCTTGGTTAGTGAATCAACTAAGACTCTTCAACTCTTTTCTCTGAGTCTCGTTCTTGAAGTCTCTTAATAATTTTACAAGTACAAGTTTGCCTTGTGTTTTGAATAAGTTTGCATTTTAAAATTTATCCTTTTGAATATTACAAACATTATATCGTGGACTTTGAATATGCTTTTTTCATAAGACGATTTTTATTCAATTTATCTGATTTTAAAAGTGATTTGTAAATAGTAAATATTTTTCGTCTGGGGCCTCCAAAATGCTCAAGCCGCCTCTGGGTTGGCTCTGCCTCCTATTTTTCGGCCAATAGACAGTCCGGCCGCAACTCAACAGAGTTCGTTGGAGGCAATTGCACAGTCCATGGGGTTTTCGACACCAAATGTCACCAATATTGTTACTACAAAGCTTGATGTTGTCGAAGATTATCTGCCCTGCCGTACTCAGTTTGAGTCCTTTCTAGTGTCACATGGACTCCTAGGGTTCCTAGATGGTACCATTGCTACCCCTCCTCAATTTATTTTTGATGATTTACGTAGAGAAATTGTGAATAATGAGTACTATTATTGCTAAAGTTAGTTCAAACAGTTCGTTCTTGGTTGTTTGCTACTTTATCTCGTGATATACTTGTTGAAGTTCACACTCTACGCACTTCTGCTACCATCTAGGAACGTCTAGAATCTCGCTTTATGGCAGCCAGTATGGCTCGTTCTATGGAATTAAAACGATTGTTAACCACTACTAAAAAGAAAGAAACTCAATCCATGGAACAAAACATGCGTGAAATCCAGAAAATAGCTGATGCCTTGGCCACAATTAATTCCCCTGTCTCCATGAAAGATCTTCTTGAGCAAACTTTACTGGGTATGGGTCTGGATTATGAGTCCATTATCACTACCTTGACTACTTTTCCTGAGGGACTTACTTTTGATAAACTACGGACCACACTAGTCGAGCAGGAGCAGTGCCGCATCTATCTTCATTCTCAAGAGGTTCCCGCGTCACCTGCGGCGTTTGCTACTCAACCCAATGCTCCAGTTCAGGCTGGTTCGGGACAAGAAGCACGTGGTGGTGCTCAGTTTGCTCAAGGTCGCGGCCGGGGGTCCCGGGGCAGAGGCAGAGGATACGGCCAACAGGGGTACGGCCACCAACAGTTCGGTCCACCTGGGTACTGTCAGCAGCCATATGGCCCACCTAGGTACGGACCGCAGGGCGGCAGTTCACAGCAGCGTCCGGGACAGCAGGCACCGGTCGGCTACTACCCGCAGGGTTAATATTCGGCCTCCACATCTCACAGATGTCCAGGTTCAGTTTTATGTAATTCAGTATCTTCATCGTTCAATACGCATCCCTATTTTGTTTATGGTACTAACCATGTCTTTGTAGGCTCACCTTTAGTTGATGGAAAGTTTGGTTCAATTCCCCCGCCAGTTGTCTGTCAAGTTTGTTATTCCCCAGGTCACTCCATTGTTTCATGTCCATCTCGTTTTCATCAGCCCTCAGCTCCAGCTCTTGCTGCCCCCATGAGTGATCCTAATGACATTGTCTGGTTTCCGGACTCCGGTGCTTCTGCGCATATGACTCCTCAGGAAGGTACTTTAGCAAATAAATCTATTTATTCTGGACCACTTATCGTTACTGTTGCTAATGGAACTAATTTACCCATTAAGAATATTGGTGATATTTCCTTTAATTCACTCTCCAGTCCTCTTCATTTAAAATTTGTCTATCATGTTCCCCAGATTAAATATTGTTGGTCCCGGTTGTACTGGATACAGTCTAGAGGGGGTGAATAGACTGTATTGGTTTTTAGCTTTTTAAACTAAGTATCAGATTTTACAGAATAGCCTGTTCTGTTGACAGAACAGACTGGCAGCGGATGGGGTTCTGGTAGGGGGTTCTGTTGATTTAGCCTTAGAAAAGCAAAGGCAGTAGGCCTTCTGTTAACTCGTAAGACAAGTTCTGCTGAACACAGATACCAAGTCTAAGGAGTTAGTCAGTTCTATCTAAGTGCAAATATTTAAAGCAGTAAGTAAATGACACCAGGGATTTTTATAGTGGTTCAAGGAACAACTCGTTCCTCTAATCCACTGTTCCACTAAGCTTGTAAAAACGACCGTTTACAACGCCTTAGTCCTAGCACTTAAGAAGCTCTTCACGTCTTCTTCAAGTCTAGATGTCTCCTGGGATGCACTGCCTGGCTTCCTTTAAGACTGGTCCTTTCACTGAGCTTCCCGGAAGTATCACCACTTCACTACTCCAGTTACTTGGACGTCCTTCTTGCAACAAGAAGAGTTTCTGTTGAAACAGGGGTTCCTCCAACTTGCTTCGTTACAAAAGATTTGTAGATGAAGTGCTTGAAGTTGTTGAAGAACTATTGGAACCTTGCTCTAGTTGGATTAGATGATAGGAATGTATATTCTTTCCAACTTGTGTCTCTCTTGTTGAGGATGAAGAGTTTGAATCTCAAGAGGACCTTTTTTTGCCTTGTGTGGTTTGAATGTGTTTTTCTTGTAGAGAATGTGATGAAGTTGGCAAAGTTAGTAGAGCGAAAGTTATCCGGTTGTTCTTCGAAGTGTATCTTTTATACTGAGGGTTGTCTTCCCGTTGGTGGTTAAGGAGGACAACTGCATTTAATGCGCGAGCAGTTGACTTGACCAGTAGGACCCGGTAAAGTTGGCGGGTTACTATTTTGGGATAAAGTAATCCTGACATTGCGGCCAATCATCTGCAATTACTCTACGGAGCATGGGGAGCATTAAATGTGCATTTAATGCTGGCACTGTAGCGTTTCCGTACAAGTCTCCTAGCCGTTGAAGGAATCTTTCAGTTGATTTCTCGGCTTTGTGGAATTCTTCCAAGTGTCAGGCCTTCTGGTGTCTTTAGCAGAGAGAGTTGATCAGAGAAGGTCTTGAGCACTTCTGTTGATAATAGCTTACAGAGAACCAGGAGGGTTTCTGTCAAAGTAAAGGCTAACAGAGACCCTGAGGTTTTCTGTTCCTAGGCAGAGAACCAAAGATCTTCTGTCAGGAGGTCTTCTGGTGTGGAGGCCTTCTGGTAGTCGATTATGCTAAGAACTTTACAAAGGAAAATTCTAATACATTAAATCTAAAAGGGGTACTTTAAAGTCCTAATTAATATAGCATCATCAGAATCTAATTACAAATATTCCTTACAATTTCCCCCTTTTTGATGATGCCAAAACCCTTTAACTATTTCCAGAGAAGTGCCTTCACCATAAGGAATTAAAGTTTAAAACTTCCATTAAAATCTTGGTGGGCAACTTGGCATAGGAAAATAGTAAGAGTGCAGTACATTCAGATAGCAGATAATATATCAAAAAGCAAACAAACAAACACAAACAGAGAGTAAAGGAAAGCCATAGATTGAGGAATTGCCTTACAAAGTGTGAGGCAGAGATGTTCTTTTATTCAGGTGGATTACAAGAGTATTTGTTTACATAATTGCCTTTGCAGCTTCTGCTCTTGCTTGTTCATCCAGTCCTTGTAGTCTCTTTAGCTCTGCATTCACCTCTTTTCTGATTCCAGCCAGATTTCCAGTTCTTTGATAAGAAGCCCAGACGGGTGAGAGTTTGCAGTCTAAGTAGTTAAGAGCACCTTCATGGATATCTTTTCCTGGTACAATACTGTTGTGAAACCAGAATTCTGCTTCCTCCAGAGATCCACCATGTCTAACCTTCACATGGCCATCAGGGTCCAAATAAAGATTCTGTTGCTGTATAGAGGTAATCTTCTGCTTCATTTCCTCAAATTGTATAGCAGTCATCACCTGAGAGCCTCCCAGTCTCCATTCTTTAAAGCTTAGAGCTTTCTTCTTCTTAGTTCCTTTCTTCTGTGGGGATGGAGGTCTAGGGACACCAGCTAGCCTTTTCTTCTGAAGGGCAGCTTCAAAGTAAGGTGTGGGATCCACAGTTGGTTCAGCAGAGGGTGAGGTTCTGGTGGTCCTGGGTTTTGATATATGAGGGCCTTCTTCCCCCTTTTTGGCATCATCGAGATCACCAAGCAGAAGGGAGAGTTTCTGGAATTCTGTGGCCTGAGTAGAGGCAATCTGTTCCAAGGTTTCTGGTAAGGTTTGAGTTACAGATGTAAGACCTTCAATAAGCCCATGTTGCTTCTGAATGGCAGACAGGATATCTTTGTTGCTGGCTTCTAAGAGAACCATCTTCTGGTATCTCTCTTTGTCTTGGGCAAATAGAGTCCTGGCTTGATCACGGTGGACTTTGCACAGTTCCTCTATGTCCAGTAGTTGTTCTTTTGACTTTGTATCAGCCCATTGAAGATCATCAATATTTGAGGAGATGGTTTCAATTGCTTTGCCTTGAGCTATCAGGGTCTGATGAAAGGTGAAGAGGGTCTTATGGATACCTTCCACTTCTGTTGTCAGTGCATCTGTTTTGGCAGTTGAGCAGGCCATGAAGTTGTTGAGGGATGTTGTGAGATTCTCAAAGCGATCTGAGATAAACTGCATCCCAGAGTTGAGATTATCATTCACATGAGCAAGGTGCCCATAATGTTTATCATTGATCTGTATCAACTTGTTCATGCCATGGAGGAGTTGTCCACCAAAGTCTTCTGCTGCTTCAACGAACTTGTTGAAGGGAATTTGGTTCTCTTGTCCATCGGATGGAGGCATCTCTAGACCTCTTCCCTTAGGCAAGAGGTGATGTTCTTGGACAGAGGAGAGAGATTCAACAAGAAGTTCATGCTCAAGTTGAGTCAGAGGTGGGTTCTTCTGCTTCTTTGAAGTAGCTTTGTAGGACTTGTTGATCATGAATCCATCCATGTCAGAAGAGTCCTCAGAAGAGGAGTAGATTGCTATTCTGTTTCTGATCACTTTCTTCTTCTTTCTGAGGGAGGGATTGGGGGCAGTAGAGTGCCTAGAATACCCTTGTGGTGCAGAGATGGGGGAGATGGTTGTAGGGTCAGAATCTCAAAGAAACCATTCAGGTTTAAGCTGAGCTGCAGGTTGGTGTGGTGGATGGGAGTCTTGTGGAGTTTCTGCATGTTCAGACTTGGTAGGTGAAGGGGATTTCTGTTGAGGTGGTGGTGATGAAGAGATGATCTGTTGGGGTTGGTATTGGATAATTTGTCTGTGAGAGGATGGGGGAGGGGATGGGGACCTGTTCTGTGGAGGAGAGAACGGTTTGCAGGGTGAAAGAGATGAAGATTTGGAGTTTGAAGGTTTTTGGGGTGTAGGGGCTTTCTGTGCAGAAGAGGGCTTCTGATGAAGTGAGGGGGTGTTCTGTTTGGAGATGGTTTTCTGTGAGGGTGAGGGGGATTTCTGTTGGGGTTGAGGTGAAGTGATTTTAGGAGAGGGAGGGGAGAAGGAATGATTGTGGGAATTACCTCTAGTACGATTTCTGTGAACAGAGATTCCCTCCATTCTTTGATAAGATTCTCCATGACCAAGGGTAGGTCATTTGCAGTGGAGGGTTCACCTTCTCCATGTGCACTGTGTCGAAACTTGATCATTGACTCCTTCCTCTTCTTCTCAACCAACCAAGCATCAAAATCATCCAACTCATGCTCTTGAAGAGCCTTTACATGGTCTTCTGGTGAATTTTTGAACAGAGGAGCTTTTCCTTGGTGTTTCTCCTTCTTTTTCTGTAGGGCAGAAAGGAGGAAGTCTTTATTCAGGCATTGTTCCACATCTTCTGTGTCAGCCCATCGAAGTATGTGTCCAGACACACCTATGAAGGATGTTCACCAGCTTCTCATAGTCGCTCAGAAGTAGGTTCTTCTTCATGTATAGTTTGGGAACTCTACCCACTTCAGGTCGGCAGTAGAGTTGGACAAAGTTGTCCACAGTGACCTTGACACTGTCCAGAGTTAAGAAGTCTTCAGTCTCTTCTTCTTGAGGGTCCTCCACTACGCCAAAGAGGGCGTTGAGATTTTCAGGAGTGAGGGTTATGTTCTCACCATTGACATTTGACCGAATGGTCTCCCCTTCGTACGTAGCGTTGAGATAGAACTCTGCTACGTCCCTCGTGTTGTAGGAATCAAAGTGATATCCCACTACTTTGTTCAGTTGCGAGTCCTCCATTCCCTTGATGATTTTCATCATCGTTTCATGATTTGCAGCGAGTTCAGGGAGTGCGGAGAGGTCGCAGTTCATCCCAGTGTAGATGTTTGAGACCAGGGTGTTGATTTCTTCATTGGTGAGGTCATTAATGTTGATGAAAGCCATTTGAGCAGAGAAAGATTGCAGAGAGCTTGAGAGCTATGGAGGTTTGAGAGTTTGAGAGTAATGAAGGCAGTAATGGTTTAGGTTTGCGAAAGGGGAATTTATGGGTTTGGGTTAGTGGACGCTTGGAATTATTTACGGTTCCAAGGTACCAATAAATGAAAAAGGGGTGCAGTAAATACTTTGCGGCTGGATACCGTTTTAAGGGTAAAAGGGTAAAAGACCGTTAATAATTTACTAGGTCACCCGGTTTGCAGATTTTTTTTTAAGTCCACAACCTTCTGTTAGACATAAGAGGAGGCTTTCTGTATAAAGGGTTTCTGTTGCTGAGGTGTTCTGCCAGGGTAGAGAACAGAAGGGGTTAACAAAAAGGGTTCTGCAATAGGTATTCTGTTAACAGAAATTTAGCAACAGAGGGCCTTCCTTTTCAACTTTCCCTTGGAATTTCATCCATCATTCCCAAATCCTCTCTCTGTTTGTTGAACCTAGCCTCAGGAAGAGGCTTTGTCAGAATATCTGCTAGCTGGTCTTCTGTTGGCACATGCTCCATGCATATGTGTTTCTTCTCAACATGATCTCTGATGAAGTGATGTCTGATCTCAATGTGATTTGTCGTGGAATGAAGAATTGGATTCTGAGTGATAGCAATGGCACTGGTGTTGTCACACAACAGCTTGATCTCCTTTGCTTGAATTCCATAGTCCTTCAGTTGTTGCTTCATCCAAAGTAACTGAGCACAGCAACTCCCAGCTGCAATGTACTCAGCTTCAGCTGTACTTGTTGAGATTGAGTTCTGCTTCTTGCTAAACCAGGAAACAAGCCTTCCTCCTAGCAATTGGCAGTGACCAGAGGTGCTCTTTCTGTCTAGTCTGCAACCTGCAAAATCTGAGTCAGAGTAACCAATTAGTTCAAAGTTACCTCCCTTGGGGTACCATAGGCCTGCATTTGGATTTCCTTTGATATATCTGATGATCCTTTTTGCAGCACTTAGATGGCTTTCCTTGGGCTTTGATTGGTATCTGGCACAGATTCCAACAGAGAATGAGATGTCTGGTCTGCTTGCAGTAAGATACAACAGAGATCCTATGATTCCTCTGTATGTTGTTGCATCGACATCTTTTCCTTCATCATCTGGACCAATTCCTTGTGATGTGTTCATGGGAATCTTCACTGAGGATTTGCCTTCCACTCCAAACTTCTTGATCAGGTCTCTGGTATACTTCCCTTGGTTGATAAAGATTCCTTCTGGAACTTGTTTGACTTGAAGTCCTAGGAAGTAACTGAGTTCTCCCATCATACTCATTTCAAATTGACTCTGCATCACTTGAGAAAATTTCTTGCATAGTTCTGGATTAGTACTACCAAATATAATATCATCAACATATATTTGTACTAACAGAATATGACTAGCAACAGAGATTTGAAATAGAGTTTTGTCAACCTTTCCTTTAGTAAACCCATGGTTCACTAGGAAAAGGGACAATGTGTCATACCATGCTCTGGGAGCTTGCTTAAGACCATAGAGGGCCTTTCTAAGCTTGTAGACACAAGAGGATTGAGTAGGAATGACAAAACCTGGTGGTTGTTCCACATAAACTTCATCTTCAAGATCTCCATTAAGAAATGCACTCTTGACATCCATCTGGTAGACCTTGATGTTGTTGTAAGCAGCATAAGCTAGAAAGATTCTGATGGCTTCAAGTCTGGCAACTGGTGCAAAGGTCTCATCAAAATCAATTCCTTCTTCTTGGCAATAACCTTTAGCTACCAGCCTTGCTTTATTCCTTACAATGTTGCCATCTTCATCAGCCTTGTTCTTGAACACCCATTTGGTTCCAATGACATTCTGGTGCTTTGGCCTAGGAACAAGTTCCCATACTTTGTTCCTTTCAAACTGAGTAAGCTCTTCTTGCATAACATTGATCCAATCTGAGTCTGCAAGAGCTTCTTCCACAGTCATGGGTTCCATTTGAGATATATAGCAGGCAAGCATTGCTTCTCTTCTTGATGTGGATCTGGTTTGAACTCCACTTCTGATTTGACCAATCACTTGGTTAGGGGGATGATCTCTTAACCATGTTAGGTCAGGTTCTGTCAGCTGCTGTCTTGGTCTCTCTGGTTCCTCATCTTCAGAATCTTCATCTTTATTCAACAGAAGGGGGTTTGGTGCAGGTGTTGGAAATGCAGGGTTGTCTGCTACCTCTTCTGTTGGTTCTGGTGTTCTATCTTCTATGCTGACTTCCTTGAGGATCTCTGTTACCTCTTTAACAGAGATGCTTTCATCAAACTTCACATGTATAGATTCTTCAACATGTAGGGTCCTTTTGTTAAGTACTCTATAGGCTTTACTGGTGTTTGAATAGCCTATAAAGACTCCTTCATCAGCCTTCTCTTGAAAGACTTTCATATGCTCCTTTCCATTGTTAAGAATGTAGCACTTGCATCCAAATACATGAAAGTAGCTGATGTTGGGTTTTCTTCCTTTCCAGAGTTCATAAGGGGTCTTCTGGTGATTCTTGTTGATCATGCTTCTGTTCTGAGTATAGCATGCAGTGTTGATTGCTTCAGCCCAATATCTCATAGGCAAACCAGATTCAGCAATCATTGTTCTTGCAGCTTCTTTTAAAGTTCTGTTCCTTCTTTCTGCTACGCCATTCTGTTGAGGGGTTCTGGCTGCAGAGAGTTGATGAAAAGTCCCATTCTGATCACAGAAGTCTTTTATGACTTGGTTGACAAATTCAGTTCCTCTATCAGACCTGATTGTCTTAACCTTCAAGTTCTTCTCAGTCTGAAGTTGCTTTAACAGAGATGGCAACTTCTGAAGAGTTTCATTTTTCTTTGATAGAAAGATAGTCCATGTATATCTGGAATAGTCATCAACCATGACTAAGGTGTATTTCTTCCCACCAACGCTTAGAGTCTCAACAGGTCCAAATAAATCCATGTGAATCAGATTTAGAGGACTTGTAGAAAGATCTCCAGCAATGGGTTTGAAGGAATTCTTCACTTGTTTGCCCTTCTGACATGCACTGCAGAGGGTCTCCTTCTTGTACACAATGTCTGGTAGCCCTTCTACAATGTGTTCTCTGGCCAGTTTGTTGATTGTCTTGAAATTCAAATGGTTGAGCTTTTTGTGCCAGTCCGAGCTCAGTTTTGAATCTCCCTTGGCTATGAGGCAAACTCCATCCTTTGCTATGTTCCAATCAACTACATAGATGTTCTTCTTTCTTGATGCTGTAAGAACCACTTCCTTTGTTGTCTCATGCTTCACATAACAGAAGTTCTTTGTGAATTCAACAGTGTAGCCTTTGTCACAGAATTGGCTGGCACTCAGCAAGTTGAACTTCAGTCCTTTGACATATGAGACATCATCAATGACTATCTGGTTCTTTATCAGCTTCCCTCTTCCTTTTGTTTGACCTTCTTTGTCATTACCTCCAAAGGTAACTCTAGGTCCTTTGCATTTCTGGAACTCAGTTAGGCAACTTTCGTCACCTGTCATGTGCCTGGAGCATCCACTATCAATAAACCATTCTTGTTCAGAGATAGCTCCAGCACACAGTTCCTGCAAAATTAAAAGAAAGGTTTAGGTACCCAAGCAACGCTGGGTCCTGGGGGTCATGGAGTCTGGGTAGTTGGTACCATTTTGGTCTCATCAAGTGAAACCTTGGTGGGTGGTACCCATTGTCCACCTGGTAGTTATAGTAAACTGAAGTGTGATTCACTTTGGGCAGAAGCTTGTGAGGGTCATGCTTCCTGTTTACATACTTTTGCATAGCTTTCTTTGTTGGAAAGAAGTCCCATATACTATCAAGAGCAGAGGGACGGTTAGCCTTGGGCTTCTGAAGTTGACCAGCCAACCTCTTCTGCCTAAAGTTAACCCTCTCTTGATATTTGCCCTTCTGGTGATCATTTCTGGCACGATTGACATGAGGTTGTCTGTCAATGAATGGTCTCTTATTTTTGCTATCTTGAAAACCTTTTCTGTTGTTAGGTTTTCTGCCAGGTTCATTATTTTTCAAAAAGGGTTTCTGTTGAACCTTTATCTTTCCCTTTTCTGGTCTGACTTCCTCATTAACAACCTTGGTGCCAGATACACCAGCTTGACAAATGGGGCTAGAAATCAGTGGCACTGTGACCTTATATGCCTTAGCAACACTGGTGCTAGGCATTACAGAAGGCTCACCTGATTCTGTTTAGCCATAACCAAGACCAAAACCAGTGCCAATCTGTTGATCAAGTACAATCTTTTCCATGGAAGACTGGGCCTTCTGGTAAGCTTTGTACTTAATCTCGAGAGGCTCTATTTCTCTTATTCTCTTGAGAAGAGAAACATTTTCAGTCTCCAGTTGATCTCTTTCCTTAATTAGATGATTGATTTTGATCTCAACCTCCTTCTTTAAGTCAAGAATCTCAGCTTTTAACTTACTGTTTTCTTCTGTTACAGAGGAATAAGTGGCTTGTATGGCCTTAAACTCTTCCCAAAATTCTGACATTGAATCAGAATCAAAAGCTAAGCTTACCGAAGAAAAACTAGATTCAGAAGTAGAGGTTACCTCATCATCGGAATGAGCCATGAGGCATAGGTCTTCTGTCTCTGTGTCTAGGCAACAGAATGCCTCATCAGAATCTGAGTCAGAACTGGATTCTGTTTCTGACAGAGGGTCTTTCTCTAGTTGTTCTGTCACAAGTGCTTTTCTTCTTCTGGAGTTGTCTTCATACTTCTTCTTTTCTCCATCCTGTCCTTGTTTCTTGGACACCCTTAGATGGGGACAGTCAGCCTTGAAGTGACCAGGTTGTCTGCAATTGTAACCGAGAAGCTCTCCACTGCTCTCTGTTGATTTGACCTTCTGGTAAGGTTTTCTGCTGGAAGGTGGGCTTCTTCCATCTTTAGGATTCTTCATAAATTTTTTGAATCTCCTGGCAAAGGCAGCCATATATTCATCAGATAAAAGTATTGAAGGGTCAAAGTCATTTACCTTAGATGTACTGGCTGTAAGAGCTGTGGTGGTTTTCTCTTCTGGTACATCTTCCTTTTCTTCAATCATCTTGAACTCATGAGCTTTGAGATCAGAGATGAGCTTATCAGTGGGATAAGTCTTTACATCCTTGCTGGCTTGGACAGCAACCACCTTCATCTTCCATGCTGAGGGCAGTCCCCTCAACACCTTCAGGTTGATCTCCTTGGTGGTGAGTTCTTTGCCAAGCTCAGAGATTTCTCCAGTGAGAGTGAGGAGCCTGTCATACATCTTGGAGATACTTTCACCAGGTAGAAGTTTGAAGTCATCAAACTTCTTGTTGGCTATAGTCAGCTTGTTGTCCTTCTCTTGCTCATCACCAGCTCCAATGAGCTCAAGAGTATCCCAGATTTCCTTTGCAGTTTTGCACTTCTTTATTCTGTTGAAGTACCTATCATCAATGGACTTGTAGAGGATGTCCTTAGCAATATTGTCCAGGTTATATTTTCTTCTCTCTTCAGTGGTCCATTCTGACTTGGCTTTACTGATCATCTGGGGTCTGGTGTTGTCAATAGCATGCTCAGGATTGACCTTCTGGAAGCTTGTGAAAGGTCCAATATCAAGAACTTCCCACATCTCATCATGCAGGGCACAGAGAGGTGCTTTCATCCGGATCCTCCAGTCATCAAACTTAAGATCTGAGAACATAAGATTCTTGGACAAGGAGTGATCCATTATATCAGATAAAAATGAGGTCAAACAGAAAGACAAGTGGATCTTTGTTCAGCAAATAACCTAAGAGATTATTAGAACAAGGAGGCTCTGATACCACTTGTTGGTCCCGGTTGTACTGGATATAGTCTAGAGGGGGGGTGAATAGACTGTATTGGTTTTTAGCTTTTTAAACTAAGTACCAGATTTTACAGAATAGCCTGTTCTGTTGACAGAACAGACTGGCAGCGGATGGGGTTCTGGTAGGGGGTTCTGTTGATTTAGCCTCAGAAAAGCAAAGGCAGTAGGCCTTCTGTTAACTCGTAAGACAAGTTCTGCTGAACACAGATACCAAGTCTAAGGAGTTAGACAGTTCTATCTAAGTGCAAATATTTAAAGCAGTAAGTAAATGACACCAGGGATTTTTATAGTGGTTCAAGGAACAACTCGTTCCTCTAATCCACTGTTCCACTGAGCTTGTAAAAACGACCGTTTACAACGCCTTAGTCCTAGCACTTAAGAAGCTCTTCACGTCTTCTTCAAGTCTAGATGTCTCCTGGGATGCACTGCCTGGCTTCCTTTAAGACTGGTCCTTTCACTGAGCTTCCCGGAAGTATCACCACTTCACTACTCCAGTTACTTGGACGTCCTTCTTGCAACAAGAAGAGTTTCTGTTGAAACAGGGGTTCCTCCAACTTGCTTCGTTACAAAAGATTTGTAGATGAAGTGCTTGAAGTTGTTGAAGAACTATTGGAACCTTGCTCTAGTTGGATTAGATGATAGGAATGTATATTCTTTCCAACTTGTGTCTCTCTTGTTGAGGATGAAGAGTTTGAATCTCAAGAGGACCTTTTTTTGCCTTGTGTGGTTTGAATGTGTTTTTCTTGTAGAGAATGTGATGAAGTTGGCAAAGTTAGTAGAGCGAAAGTTATCCGGTTGTTCTTCGAAGTGTATCTTTTATACTGAGGGTTGTCTTCCCGTTGGTGGTTAAGGAGGACAACTGCATTTAATGCGCGAGCAGTTGACTTGACCAGTAGGACCCGGTAAAGTTGGCGGGTTACTATTTTGGGATAAAGTAATCCTGACATTGCGGCCAATCATCTGCAATTACTCTACGGAGCATGGGGAGCATTAAATGTGCATTTAATGCTAGCACTGTAGCGTTTCCGTACAAGTCTCCTAGCCGTTGAAGGAATCTTTCAGTTGATTTCCCGGCTTTGTGGAATTCTTCCAAGTGTCAGGCCTTCTGGTGTCTTTAGCAGAGAGAGTTGATCAGAGAAGGTCTTGAGCACTTCTGTTGATAATAGCTTACAGAGAACCAGGAGGGTTTCTATCAAAGTAAAGGCTAACAGAGACCCTGAGGTTTTCTGTTCCTAGGCAGAGAACCAAAGATCTTCTGTCAGGAGGTCTTCTGGTGTGGAGGCCTTCTGGTAGTCGATTATGCTAAGAACTTTACAAAGGAAAATTCTAATACATTAAATCTAAAAGGGGTACTTTAAAGTCCTAATTAATATAGCATCATCAAAATCTAATTACAAATATTCCTTACAAATATAATTTATTATCCATTCAAAAATTGTGTTTTGACAATAATTGCATGGTGATTTTTGATAAAAATTCTGATTTTCTAAAGGACAAAACCACGGGGGAAATCCTTCTCCAAGCTTCCAGGAGCGGCAGTCTCTATCCCATTCGCTTGTCTTCTTCTCCGGTTGTGGCATTTGTTTCTAGCACGGTCCTCAACTTTAATTTAGAAGTCTCCGTAATTCCTTTTCGGGTTGTTATCTGATAAATTGCCGATACTGATAATCGGGCCGCGTCTGACCAACCGGTCAACCCTATACCTTTGCCACGGCCCAAATTGGATATCTACCACCATATACATATTATCCAGGCCAAGATGAATATAATATGTGGTCCCGATAATATCGGGCGGCCCCCACTTCCGGTGTGGGCCCCACATGACTTTTACTATTCACGTAAAAGAAATGATAAAAATTTACAACCACGTAAAATGTGTTTACTCATTTCTCAGGGTTCAATACATAATTTAATAAAGTACAAATACTTGGGGGCGGTGTTACAAGTTCTACCCCCCTTATTTGGGATTTCATCCCCGAAATCCACGCGTCTAGTCAAATAGAAATGGATATTGTTCCCTCATCAGGGTCTCCACTTCCCAAGTTTGCTCCTCGACGCGATCAGTCTTCCAAAGTACTTTTACCATCGGTACCTCTTTGCTCCTTAACTTCTTTACCTGTCGGTCTATGATCTTTACCGGCTGCACCGTATAGTGTAGGTCTTCCCGGATTTCTATCGGTGGTTTCTCAAGAATATGTGACGTGTCCCGTACATACTTCTTGAGCATAGACACATGAAATACGTCATGAATCTTCTCCAACTCTGGAGTCAACTTAAGTCAGTATGCTACGACCCCGATCCTTTCAAGGATTTTGAATGGGCCTATGTAACGTGGGTTAAGTTTACCTCGACTGAGGAACCTGATGATCCCCTTCCAAGGTGATGCCCTCAGAAATACCTCATCGCCAACCTCAAACTCCAATGACCTCTGACGTTTATCAGCATAGCTCTTCTTCCGATCTTGGGCAGCCCTAAGTCTATCCTGAATAACCTTCACCTTCTCCTGGTGATCTCAACCAGCTCGGTGCCCTCAAGCTTAGCCTCGCCGAACTCATCCCAGCACAAAGGTGCCCGACATTTCCTCCCATACAATGCTTCGTATGGAGGCATGCCTATACTCGCCTGATAACTGTTGTTATAGGCGAATTCCACCTAGGCCAACTGATTGTCCCAGCTCCCCTGGAACTCCAAGGCACATGCTCTGAACATGTCCTCCAATATCTGAATCACACGTTCAGATTGCCCATCCGTTTGAGGATGAAGAGTGGTGCTAAACTTCAACTTCGTACCCATGGATTCCTGAAACTTAGGCCAAAACCGTGATGTGAACCGTGGGTCTCTATCTGATACTATAGTAACCGGAACCCCATGCAGTCTCACAATCTCATCTGTGTACAACTTGGCCAGTCGTTCAAGCGTATAGGTACTGTTGATAGGGAGAAAATGAGCACTTTTGGTCAGTCTATCAACTATTACCCATACCACATCATGGTTTCTAACTGTACGTGGCAGTCCCACCACAAAGTCCATAGTAATGTGTTCCCACTTCCATTCTGGAATGGTAAGTGGCTGTAACAACCCCGCTGGGTGCTGGTGCTCTGCCTTAACCTGCTGACAGGTAAGGCAACAACTTACATATTCTGCAATCTCTCTCTTCATCCCCGACCACCAGTAACTTTCCTTCAAGTCCCGATACATCTTTGTACTGCCCGGGTGCATGGCGTAAGCAGATGAATGAGCCTCCTCCAGGATAGACTTTCAGAGCTCCTTATCTGATGGCACACACACTCGTTCCTTGATTAGTAAGAGTCCATCTTCTCTCTCTCGGAAACCCTCCACAGGCCCCGCAAGCATCTGTCCTCATACTTTCTGTAGTTCTTCGTCGGTGCCCTGACGTGTCTTGATCTCCTCCAGTAAGGTGGGTCTCACCTCAAATCTGGCCAATAAGGCCCTGTCCGTGGATACCTCCACACCTGCCCTCAATGCCCGTAGGCATGTAAGTAGAACCCCCGATGAGCTCTTCCTGCTCAGTGCATCGGCTACTACATTAGCCTTGCCCGGATGATAGTCGATGATCAAGTTGTAATCCTTGATCAACTCCATCCATCTCCTTTGTCTCATGTTCAGCTCTTTCTGAGTGAACACGTACTTCAAACTCTTATGGTCAGTGTAGATGTGACACAATTCTCCGTAGAGGTAGTGCCTCCAAATCTTTAATGCAAACACCACAGCTCCTAGCCCTAGATCGTGTGTGGGGTAATTTACTTCATGCTTTCTCAACTGCCGAGAAGCATAAGCAATTACCTTCCCTGATTGCATCAGTACACATCCAAGCCCCTAGATGCTAGCATCGCTGTAGATGTCATACCCTAACCCTTGCACGGTTAGAGCAAGCACTGGTGCTTCAGTCAAACGTTTCTTTAGTTCAAGAAATCTCTTCTCACACTTGTCATCCCACACAAACTTAGCCCCCTTTTTAGTGAGCTTTGTGAGTGGAGATGTTATCACCGAGAACTTCTCCACAAATTTGCGGTAATACCCCGCTAAACCGAGAAAACTCCGGATTTCTTTCACATTTTTGGGCCTCTCCCAATTAGTGACCGCTTCAATCTTGGAGTTGTCAACTGAGACGCCCGAACCCGATATCACATGCCCGAGGAAGCCGATCTCCTTAAGCCAAAATTCACATTTAGAGAATTTGGCGAAGAGTTATTTATCTCGAAGCGTCTCAAGCACAAGCCTTAGGTGTCTCTCATGCTCTTCTTCATTCTTGGAATACACCAAGATGTCATCAATGAATACTATGATAAATTGATCCAAGTATTGGTGAAACACTCGGTTCATGAGGTCCATGAATGCCGCGGAGGCATTTGTGAGCCCAAATGACATTACGAGGAACTCGTAGTGACCATACCTTGTATGAAATGCACTTTTGGGTATGTCACTTTCCTTGATCTTCAATTGATGGTAACCCGACCTCAAGTCGATCCTAGAGAACACTGTTGCCCCCCGTAGTTGATCAAACAAGTCATCGATCCTTGGCAAAGGATATTTGTTCTTTATCTTGACCTTGTTCAATTGACAGTAGTCGATACACATTCTGAGTGTACCATCCTTTTTCTTTACAAATAGTACCGGTGCTCCCCATGGTGAATGGATCGGTCTAATGAATCCGTTATCTAGAAGTTCTTCTAATTGAACCTTCAACTCTTGAAGTTCAGCCAGTGCCATTCGGTATGGAGGGATCGAGATAGGTTTCGTGCCTGGTTCTACTTCAATCACAAACTCAATCTCTCGATCTGGTGGAAGTCCCGATAGTTCTTTAGGGAATACCTCTGGATACTTGTTCACCACCCTCACTTCTGTGAGACTCCTCCCCTTGCCTTCCTTGCCTATGACATAGGCTAAGTAAGCTTGACATACCTTCCTCATCATACGCTTTGCTCTTATGGCTGATATGATGCAAGGATTGAATTTTCCTCTATCTCCCTCAAAACATAGAGTATTTCCTTCACCATCCTTGAGTTCTAACACTTTGGTGTAGCAATCTACCTTCGCATGGTGTCTTCCAAGCCAATCCATGCCAAGTATGGCATCAAACTCAAGCATATCTAACGGTACAAGGTCACCCGTTAGACGGTGCTCCCCTATCTCCACATCAAATGAAGGATAGTAGTCATTCCGTGCAATGTCATCCCCTAGAGGCGTAGACACCAAAAGGGTTTGCGTCATTGGTATTAAAGGTGTGCCTAATCCCTTGGCAAACACCTCACTAATGAATGAACATTGTGCTCCCGTATCGATAAGGATCCTTGCACTTCTCCCATTAATCTTTAGCTTTCCTACATTCATAAGCCATGTAATATACCTCTCTAACATACCAGATCTATTTTTTGTTCTTATAAGCAAAGAGTTGCAAAGAAGGTGGAAGGGATCGCTTTTAAGGCTACTTTTGCTACGTTTCTGGAACTTCGTACAACCCGTACTCGTATTGTTATCATTTCTTTGTGTATGATGGTCCAATAATACTCATGAGAGTTCCATTATATCTACCCATAACGTACCAACAACTTTCATGAAGAACATGATTCGAAATTAAGTCCTTAGTGTGGACATATTGCTCAATGATGGTTGACGTTCGCAGTTGAGATATAAATTGGCATCCTCTCACTGTTTTAATCATATCTGTTCACATACTTAACCAAACCATTCGATTCAAATTCCATCATTTAGACAATGAAAATATATACAACTTTCATGAAGACAATTTTTTCATTTGATGAATACCTCGAGGCGTACCCGGTCGGGTAACTTACCATACCTAGGCCTATCAATGGGTCGGGTCCAGACCAAAACCCGACCCGGATCCGTCTTTTTTTAATAGGTATGGGTCTACATTTAATTCCGTTACCTGGACCCGGATCCGGACCCGTTATTTAATGGGTCGGGTATGGTATATGTAGTTCCGGCCCGTTTAGGACCCGACCCGTTAATATTTATTTATATATATACATTAGTCTGATATACATATTACATTAGCTGCCGCCCACATTACGATTTAGCTTAATAAATCCAAAGAAGGATCCCTAGAGACCCTAGAGTACGCACACCGCAGAGGATTCAAGAAAAAGCCTGTCAAGTTTCCAAAACCATTAATTTTACTCTTTATTCTAACACTACGTATCTTGCAAATTATAAACCAACTCAAAATTGTTGCGTTTGATTGAGTAATTACAGACACGTAATTATAGTTCATGTGCCATATTGTTGCCAGAAAAGTACTCGGTAGTAAGAGGTTCTGTTTTTTTAAGAAATTAGAATTGGATTTTCGTGAGATGGGTCGGGTCTACCCGACCCGGTTCCGAGACCCAATGGGTATGGGTCCGGAACATTAGTTCTAGACCCGCCGGGTATACGGGTCGGGTCTGGAACCCTATAGAGGTGAACGGGTCCGGGTCTGGGATACTACGTTCCGGCCCGTACCCGACCCGTTGACATGTCTAACCATACCCGGTCGGGTATGTGTTCCAGTGGGCAATCTTCCACTGTACCCGACCTGGTAACACCTCGGGCAAAAAAATCCATCATATCCGGTCAGGTATATCACTATACCCGGTCGAGTATGTGTTCTAGTGGGTTACCAGGCCAAAAATTCAGCATACCCGGTCGGGTAACCTGGTATACCCGGTCGGGTATAAGCCCGGTTTCGCTCAGTTTTCCCCGATTCGACCCTAAGTACGTTTGCACCTGACCCCTAGGACTTATCACTTCGATACAAGCCTAGAAAAATATAAAATTTAGTACATTACCTGCAATGGAGTCCGGGTTAGCTCGCGCATCCGCCTCGGTCATTGCATACATTCGTGCCTGGGTCCTACCTTGGTTAACGGACGCGGCATTGCTAGCCGTAGGTCCGCCCCTTCCCGTGCCGGCCTGTGATGGTCCCGCACGTCCCCTACTAGCCGTAGGTCTTTCCATATCCCCCGATGGCCCCCCTCCATTCAACATTGGGCAAGAGGGTTTGAGGTGGCTCGTGCTACCGCATTTGTAACACCGGGGTGGTGCATTGCACTTCCCTACATGATTCTTGGCGCAATTTGGGCATCTCAGCGGCCATACTCTCCCTGAGTTGGCCCCATACCCTTCTGGGCCCTTATTCTTCTTTTCCGGTGGTGTCGTCACCCTAAATGAACTTCCACCCTAGGCGTGATGCTTCCGGGAATGGTCTTGGGGTCTAGAGTATCCTCATCTCCTCTTCTTTGCCTCCTCGGCATCTCTCACCTTTCTTTCATTCCACTGGGTTTCCCGAAGGAGTCCTTGATCCACAATTTGGCTAAAAGTCATGTGATGATGATAAGTAGCCCGATCACGGATGTCCAACTGTAGGGCATCCCAAAAATGGTTGGCCATACGATTTTCATCCAAAGAGTATTCTGGTATGAATCGTGCCAAGTCCCGGAACCTCTGCTCCAATTGCCTCACTGAGCAACCATCCTCCTGTTTCAAATTTGTGTACTCTCTTCTTTTGAGGTTTATTTCAAATTCAGAGTAGTACTGATTATAGAATTCCACTTCGAATTTCTCCCAAGTGGCTTTGCCGCGGAACTTCCCTTCCACGCCTTCCCACCATACAGCAGCTACCCCGTCTAGTAGCCTGGTGGCAACCCTCAACTTCACGTCAAGTCCAATCTGCATATCCGTAGAAGCATCATTCAGCTTCTTAATCCAGTCGGCGGCCTCAGATATGTCGCCCTTGCCATCAAACGATTTGCACCCCAAGGCCCTAACCTCCTTGAGGTACTTGGAGATACGTACCATCGTCTCACCTTCGAATGCCCCTACTGGAGCACTAGAAGCTCCCCCGCTTCCCTGTCCCATGGCTTGCCTAGCCTGTCTAGCTTGGTGCCGATGTTCTCTCTTTGCCTTGTTCTCGAGGTACCATTCTAGTACCTCGCTCATACGGTCGTAATGAGAATCATCATCCTCATCTTCTTCTTCGAAGCCCTCCCTGTTGTACGGAGTCTCCTCTTGCTCCTTTCTTGGAGCATAAGTGAAATCATCCGGTTCAGTGGCCCAAGACGGGTGCACAAAACCGACTCGAGTACTACTTGTCGTCAGCGTCGTAGAACGCCCACGACCCCTGCCTCGGCCTCCTCCTCGGCCTTGACCCCGGCCTCTACCCCTAGAGGTCCGTGATTCAGCCCGTGTAGCGTGCCCGGTAGCCCCCAGTGCACGTCCCGTTGGATTTATCCTAGTGATCTTGCGTCCACCCTCCATTTCTGAAAGAAATCAGGAATGAGCCATTAGACTCATTTCAATGTCAATTGCCGGAATAGTACAAAAGACACCACTTGGTCAACCATTATGGCCAACAAACTGTTCAGGGTACCGTCTTAACAATAAGAGGTCAATAACTTGGTTTCCAACGGTTCCTTAGGTACAAAAACTTTTTTGCTCATGGTTTTGTTCAAAACTTTTCGATGGTAAGATATTGAGAGGTTAATTATATAGTTTAGAAATCGATGACTCTGATACCATTTAATTGTCACACCCCGGACCGCATCCGAGCCACGTAGACAACCGTCGTACAACCCAATAAGAACAACATTAGTTCATCCTTATTGAATCATACAAGGCGTCCGATAGATTCTATTGCCAAACCGATTAGTAAACTATTACAATCAACATCAATATCATAATCAAACGAATGCGGAAATAATTTGTTTGATATATAGCCCCACGTGGCAAACATGAGCACACAGGCCCCAACTGTTTAAAGGAAAACATTGTTCAAATATCCATGAGCATGATTATAAGTTTAATTTGAAATGGGAAGCATGAACCACGTCTTCCTTATCTGATGATCACCCTAGGCAAAGGTGCAGGTAGCAGGACTCTAGCCTTAACATGAAAATAGTGAGGCCCCCCAAAGAGGTCAGTACTTCACAGAAAGAAGTACTAGTGACAAGCAGGCTATATGAAGAATAACTATTGTTTCAGACACGAGACCCAAAAATAGGGTGATACATATATATAGTTGTAACTCATCCACCCTATGATACATACTTGATGGAGTATATCGCCCAGGAACCCCCGGCCCATAGACTCTTACTATTCTAATGGAGGCCCAATAGGCCCAGAAGCACAGCAGGCCCAAATCACGATGCCCCAAGTACTAAGCAACCCACGTGGAGCACTAGGGGTGCCTTCGGCCCCTGGCCGAAGGCTCCAATTCTCACAGGATGGCCAAATCAGGAAAACAAAGTTACTGGGAGAAAACGGAGAAAATCAGTAGCCCTCGGCACCTAGAGCCCTCGGCACTAAGGAGGTCCCCGATACTCAGAGCCCTCGGCTAATCATCTACAGCCGAGGGCACCTCTTCCGACATAATATCCGCTCCACATGCGCAGGGATCACCGTACCAAGTACAGCGTCCCATCCAACAGCCGCATTAAATGAGGCCACATGCGATTGCCAGTGCCAACCAGTTGAGGTGACCCCTCGGCCAATGGATGCTTGACACGTGTCCCTGCCTGGCATTTATTGCTACTATAAATAGCACCCCATTTCCCCGTTGTAAGACACGCTAAAAAGACTTAACTTACATATTCAATACACTTTCTCTCTCTTACTTGCTCTGACTTCTCTCTAGTTATTCCCCGTAATAACCCCTCGGATAAGCTACCCCGGGTATACTATCCATCATTTGGTGCTCTCGTTGAGAGGTCGAACAATCAAGTAAGAAACCCTCCCCCTCGACCAAACACAAAACACCTAGCTAAAATGGTGAGAACAACTCGTGCCAACTCCAAGAATGTCGAGGACAGGAACCTGGCCCTCAGCGAAGTCGACGTCCTCGAAGCCTCTAACAGGGCTCCCGGGGGCGGCGTCATCGCCGGCTTGGACCAGACGGCTGTCGACCTACGCCAGCAGATTCAACAGAATGCCCCTGATGCCCGCCTCGGCATCGAGGACAAGAAAAAGGACCGGAGCGAGAACCAAATTAGCCCTCCGGTCATCACAATCGACGTACAATCGGCGTTTTCCGCCTTCATCCAGACGCTCACCCAGAACCCGGGTGCCTTCAGCACTTTGGTTCCCCTTCAACCTCAGGTCGGGGAGAATATCATGCCACCTCCTCATCCATACCCCCTCGGGAACTCGGTCCTCCGGATTGGGAACGTTGAGGGGGTCGTGGCCCAAGATACGGCCTCCCAGGAAGTCCAATCCCGGGACTGCCACAACGTAAACAAGGAACAACCCCGGACCTCCGCCCTCGAGAGACTCGGAGGGGCGCAAGACCGCCGAGGGGTCCAAGACCGCCTCGGGGGGAAGGCGTTCCAGAGGCCTCAGGAAAGTGGCGGATCCGTCTCCAGGGCCAATGAAAGACGTCCCCCTCAGGACAAAGGCAAGGCACCTCTCCATGCCAATGACGCCCGTCACCAAATCAACCAGGCCCACTCGGCCCGTGTCCATTCGCAGGGGGCGGAGGCCCTCCCGAAGGACCCCCGGGACGAAATCATTGCGGCCCTTCAACGCCGGCTTGACGAGATGGAGGCCGCCAAAGCCCACGCCACCACTTCTGCCCCTCATACAGACCTCAAGTATGAGGCCATGTTGGCCAAGATGGAGGAAATGCAGAGGAAGATTACCGAGGGCTCCGGGGAACCCACCATCCAGCTCTAGACCCCGACGCCATTCACCCCAAGGGTATTGACGGCCCGGATCCCGGAAAAATACCGAGGGCAGCTCATCAAGCCCTACGACGGAAAAACTGACCCCCAGGAGCACTACAGCAGATGCCAAAACAGCATGATGATGGTGGGGGCATCAAATGAGTATTTGTGCCGCTGGTTACTCTCCACCTTAGAGGGACCGGCGTACGAATGGTTCAATCGATTGCCCGAGGGCTGCATTGACTCATGACAAGAACTCGCCCAGCGGTTTTTGACGCAATTTGCGGGAAGGCGCCGCACAAGGAAGCACTTCTCCCACTTACTAACAGTGAGATAGAAGAAGGAGGAGACCTTTCGGGACTTCTTAGAGCGCTGGAGAACGGAGGCTGATAAAGTTGATGGCGCTGACGACGGGACCCTCCTGGCCCTCCTCCAAACGGTACTCCGCCCCGGGAACTTCTCAAGGAGCCTCATCATCGAACCTCCCCGCGATTATATAAGGGCCCTACAGCGGGGGGACCGGTATGCCGAAGCCGAGGAGGTGGAGAAGTGCCATCACGTCACGGATCAGCAACGCCCTCGACCAGACGACAAAGGCAACCGGGGGCCGGGGGCTCCCCGTAATCTACCCAAGGATTCTGCCCCCTCCGGTGATCGCCCCCGGCACGGCCAAGTCAATCCCGGGGGAGGCTACAAGGGGATCCCGAGGGCTTGGGCACAGCCTGTTCTCCTGGAGCACCCTCGGACACCTTTGACGCACCCCGTCAGCGTCATTCTTGATTTCGCCGAGGAGAGGGGCCTGGTGGAGCGAGATTCCCGCGCACCCCCGGAGGTATATGCCATCAATCCAAACTACCCCTACTGTCGCTTCCACCGGCATCAAGGGCACAAAACCGATGACTGCCATCAGCTGAAGACGACCATCGAAAGATTAATACAGGCGGGCCATTTGTCCCAATTTATTCAAAGCCCTCAGCAACAGGGGCCCCTCACCAAGGGCCACCCCGAGGGCAAACTGCGAGAGTAAATGCATGGGTCAACCCCAACACCACCCCCCCTCGGTAAGAAGAGGGACATTGGGAACTTGGAAGAAGAGGAGGAGGAGTACCCCTGGTACAAGAAAAGAAGCGCCACATCCTCATGATCACCGGGGGCAATATCGGGGGTGACTCTACAAGTCAACGAAAGAAGTGGGCTCAGTCACTTTACGTGGGGGAAGTCACTCATATGCCCCCAGTAAAGCGGCTGAGGGAGGAGCCCATCACCTTCACTAACGCCGATCTCCCCCAGTGTCCTCCCCACACAGGGATGCCCTCGTCATCCGCACAGAGATCAATGACACTATAATTCACCGGACTTACATAGACACGGGCAGCTCCGTCAATGTAATGTACCTCAGTACCTTCAGAGAGCTGCATCTGGAGAGGGGGTCCCTTCGGCCCATCAAGACCCCTCTTGCCGGCTTCACCGGCGACACCATTGATTCCGAGGGGGTTATAACCCTCCCGGTACTCTTCGGCGACGAGCTCCATAGAGCCAAGCTCGAGGTGGAGTTCGTCGTCGTCAACATCGACTACGCCCACAACATCATCCTCGGCCGGCCAGCCCTCGAGGATCTCGAAGCCGTCATCTCCATGAGGCACCTCTGCCTCAAGTTCCCGGCCGAGGGGGGAATCAGTTACTCAAGGGGGAACCAAAAACTTGCCCGCGCTTGCTACCTCCAAGTAACAAGGAAGGTTAGCAAGACGGAGTTCCGCGTTGACACCATCACCGGAACTGTGGAAGCGGAAGAAAGGAGGCCGAGGGCTGAACCAGCCGAGGAGGTAGAAGACTCCGCGCTCGATCCGGCCAAGCCGGAGAGAGTCGTGAAGATTGGAGCCAAGCTCCCTGAAGACTTGAAGACCGGCATCATCAGCGCCCTCCGCGCCTACTCCATCGTCTTTGCATGGGGGCCGGAGGACATGTCGGGGATCAGCCGAAGGGTCATCACCCACCGCCTCTCGGTGGACCCTTCGGCCAAACCAGTACAGCAGCGGAGGAGACCCCTCTCGGCCGAGAGGAGGGAATTTGTGAAGAAGGAGGTCGCCATGCTCCTCTCTATCAAGCACATCAAGGAGGTAAAGTACCCCTCATGGCTGGCAAACGTAGTCCTCGCACAAAAACCACCCTCATTCCGCATGTGCGTGGACTACACGGATCTCAACAATGCGTGTCCCATGGACCCCTTTCCTTTGCAAAATATTGATCAACTTGTAGATGAGACCGCGGGGTGTGAAATCATGTCATTCCTCGACGCATTCCGCGGATATCATCAAATATTTATGCATGAGGAAGACGCAGAAAAAACAGCCTTCATGACTCCCGAGGGCATCTTCTGTTACCTTGTCATGGCCTTCGGCCTAAAGAACTCAGGCACCACCTACACTCGGATGGTGGTCAGGGTATTCCAAGCTTTCCTAGGGCGTACCATGGAGGCATATGTTGACAACATGATCGTCAAAAGCAAGCAATCAGCAAGCCGTGATGACGACCTGAGGGAGATCTTCGCCATCATGCAGAAATTCAACCTTCGGCTAAACGCGAAGAAGTGTACCTTCGGCATTGAAGGGGGCAAATTATTGGGCTACATGGTACGCCGAAGGGGTATCGAGGCCAACCCCGAGAAGATCCAGGCCATCATCAACATGGAGCCCCCACACAACGTAAAGGAGGTCCAACAATTGACGGGCCGCCTGGCAGCCCTCAATCGCTTCTTATCAAAATCGGCGGAGAAGTCCTTACCCTTCTTCCAGATCATGAGAAAAACCGCCGGTTTCCAGTGGACTTCAGAGTGTCAGGGGGGCTTCAAGGAACTGAAACGGTACTTATCTTCACCCCCTGTGCTCTCTAAACCCAAGGTGGGGGAAATCCTATACCTTTACTTGGGTGTTAGCCCGACAGCCATCAGCTCAGGACTCATCCGGGAAGAGGATGTCATCCAACATGCCATCTTCTATGTTAGCAAGACCCTCAGGGAAGCGGAGCTCCGGTACTCCCCTGTGGAAAAAACGGTGTTGGCTATCGTGTGGACCGTCAAGAAGTTGGGCCATTACTTCCAGGCTCAGCCGGTCCAGGTCCTCACTCACCAACCCCTCGGCGCTTTGATGAGGAGCCCCACCAGCTCCTCCCGAATGGTAAAATGGGCTGTCTTCCTGAGCCAATACAACATCGACATCCGTCCTAGGCCCGCCATCAAGGGCCAAGCCCTGGTAGACTTCGTGACAGAATGTACGGCGAGATCAGCCACGGACGAGGAGCCCTCGGCCCCCTCAGACGATTGGTGGACCCTCTACACCGATGGCTCCTCCGCCGTCAGAGTATGTGGAGGAGGGTGGTTCTCATCTCACCGGAAGGCTTCCGGGCCTATTACGCAGTCCGCTTCTCCTTCAAAGTCTCTAACAATGAAGCCGAATACGAGGCCCTCCTCTGTGGTCTTCGGCTGGCAGCCAACATGAAGGCCCGACAGATCCATGTCAAATGCGATTCCGAATTGGTTGTCGGCCAAATTTCCGGGGAGTACGAAACCAAGGAAGGGAGAATGAAGCAATACAAGGAGGCGGCCAAGGAGTTGCTTAAGGTATTTGAGGCACACTCTCTTACTCAAATACCGAGGGCTCAAAACTCCGAGGCCGACATTTTATCCAAGCTCTCGGCCGAATCCCCTGAGCACATCTCAAAGATTGCCAAAGTAGAAGAGCTCAGCCTCTCTAGCATACATGCTAGCCCCGTCATGAACAAACAACAAAGGCAGGATGACTAGATCTCAGACATTGTCACCTTCATCACCACAGGGCAGTTGCCCGAGGATGAGGCCCGCGCCAAGCTAGCAAAGCTGAGGGCTCCCAGCTACGCTATCGAAGACGGAAGGCTTTACAAAAGGTCCTATAACGGGACATTACTTCGGTGCCTTCATCAAGATGAAGCCGAAGTAGCGATGGAGGAAGTGCACAGTGGCACTTGTTCAGCTCACCAGGGGCCCTTCTCCATGTCCCGAAGGCTAATAATCCAGGGCTACTTCTGGCCTACGATGGCCCGGGATTGTGCAGATCTCGCCCGAAGGTGCTCTGCATGCCAACACTTCCAGAAAGCCCCCGACAGGCCAGCGGTCAACTATGCCCCAATCAGCACATCCATACCCTTCGCTCGATGAGGCATAGACCTTGTGGGGCCTCTGCCGAGGGGTACCTCCAACAACAGGTACATCATCGTCGCCATCGATTACTTCACCAAATGGGTGGAAGCTGAGCCCCTCGCCAGCATTACTGAGGCCAGGTGCCGTCATTTTGTTCTCAAAAACATCCTCACAAGGTTTGGCGTCCCCCAACAAGTCATCTCCGACAACGGGACTCAGTTCGAAGCAGCCCCCTTCTGTGCCCTCCTGGAGGCATGGGGCATCAAACACACCTTCTCATCCGTTGCCTACCCTCAGGGCAACGGTCAAGTGGAGAACGCCAACAGGACTTTGCTCGAGGGCCTAAAGAAGAAACTGGAGGCCGAAGGGGGCGGTTGGGTAGAAGAGCTCCACAACATCTTATGGGCCTACTGTACAACCCCTCGGCGGGCAACTGGCGAGACACCCTTCTCCCTTTGCTAGGGATTTGAAGCTAAGGCCCCCACTGAGGTAACTCTTCCAACCCGAAGGGTCACACAGTATGATCCAGAGGCCAACGACGCAAATATGGCCCTCGATCTCCACCTTATTTCAGAACGCCGAGAGCAAGCCTTCATACGCGCAGAAAACTACCGAAGGCAAGTGAAGAGTTACATTGACGCCAAGGTCCGCACCCGGGAATTCCAAGTGGGGGATTACGTCCTCCGAAGAAGGGAAGCCAGCCAACCGACCGAGGGCGGGAAGATGTCACCAAAGTTCGAGGGCCCCTACATCGTGGCAGCCATCATCAAACCAGGAACTTACAAACTAAAACGACCCAATGGGACTGAAGTCCCTAGACATTGGAATGTACATCACTTAGTTAAATTTTATCAATAACATCAGAGCGGCCAAGCCCTCATAAATAGTGAATGTATTATTTTGCGACCCAAGGCCTAGAAATTTTGAAGAATGAAGGCATATTGAAGACACCAAGAACGTGGAACAAGACTCTTATGAGCGGCCAAGCCCTCATATCGACCCCTACAAGGAAGAACCCTCGGCACCAAGTGCCGAGGGTATACTATACTGCCATCCACAGCGTGAAAAAGAACACCAAGTGTTCCTACAGAAGATCCCTCAGCATCCAGTGCCGGGGGGGGGGGGGGGGGATACACCACTGTCAACTTTCAACAAACGGAAGAAAACACCAAGTGTTTTCACAGAAGACCCCTCGGTACCAAGTACCGAGGGTAGACAACACAATCACCTACGACAAATAAAAACACCAAGTATTTCCACAGAAGACCCCTCGGTACCAAGTACCGGGGGCCGTACATCGGAACAAACACCAAGTGTTGTTTCTAAAGCAGTACCCCTCGAGGACGCCTATACTGAAGGCGCCACCTATCGGTGCCGGTAGCACGTAGTGCCCCCAGCCATTTGCAACCAGTGTGCAAATGAAAACCTTTCCCTGAAACGCTTTCCGCGATAGTACCCCAAGGGTATGACAGGCACGAAATATGTCCAGGATTCGACTTTCAAAAACGGAACGCTTTCCGCGCCATTTCCCCAAGGGATTGGCAGGCATCTAAAATACCCAGGATTCGACTTCCAAATCGAAACGCTCCCCGCACCACCACCCCAAGGGTGTGGCAGGCCACGGACTATGTCTAGCGCCGAGGGGACGACTTTCAAAACTGAGGCGCTTTCCGTGTCATCCCCCAAGGGGAGGCAAGCTACAGACCACCATATCTTGTACCCAGGAAACGACCCTCGATCCCCTCGGAAATCGGAAGGTTAACCCGAGGGGGGAGCTAATGGTGTATTCTGTTACCTCCCGATAGGCCAAGCCATACCAAGAAACCAAGTTTCTTGAAGCCTTCGGTACCTGGAAGCTCATAAGTACCAAAGATACCATTCACAACAGACATCATCAACAAATGGCTAAGTCCACTCCATGATTGCCTCTGGCTATATCAAAACCGAAGGCTCAAATCCTACAAAACATGACAGGCTCACCCAACAACAACTCAAAACGTTCCCGAAGGCTACTATATGACAAAACTATCAGATGTTGGCCAAATCAAAGCAAGAATCACCTCCGGCACCTCACTAGAAGCCGAGGGGACACACCCAGACAAGGTCCGAGGGAGTCTGTCTTTTCATGCTGGACTTGGATTACAAACTTTCCTAAGTCAAAACTGAGGGGACATAACAACAGCCAAAGGCTTTTTGTTGCCGCAGGCCAACATTGCAAGACAAAGGAAACTATCCTAAACCTGCAAAGTATACAGCCGAAGGGTCCCCGCCCGAAGGCCAGCAACAGGAAATACTTAGACAAATTTTCCAAATCCTAAGAACTCTACCCTCTGACGAGTCACCATTCAACCGAGGGCACACCTACGACAAAGCTCTCACATTTCACCCGAAGGCTCCTAACTCATACAACTACCCTTAGAAATATTTTCTAAGTCCTAAATGTTTTTGACCCTCAGTCAAATCTCCATGCAGCCAGAGGGGCCATACGGTTGAAGACTTGGTAAAGCTACACTTAGAAAATTTTTCTAAGTCCTGAACATTTTGAGCCCTCGGTTATATACCCACGCAGCGAAGGGTACCCACGTACCGAAGGATAGACAGTATCCAAACACTTAGAAAATTTTTCTAAGTCCCAAACACCTTGCCTTCGGTTATCTCATGTAGACTACACAGAACCAGAGGGAAGGAATTAGCCGGGGGCCAATAGATGAACAACACTTAGAAAAGATTTCTAAGTCCTGAACATTGGGCCCTCGGTGAAATGTTCAGATAACTAAAGGGCCTAGTAGCCGAGGGCTACAGGAGACACTATACTTAGAGGAATATATTCTAAGTCCTAACATGCATTCAAAGAAAGACGAAGGCATACATTCAGAAAAGACGAAGGCATACATTCAGAAAGGACGAGGGCATACATTCAAAGAAAGACAACCAAAGGGAACGAATCATATACAAAAAGCCCGAAGGCAAGTATTCATTCATCAGAGGAATGGAAGAGTTAAAGTGCATATTACAAAATGGCCGAGGCCAAGAGCATACAAATATCTGTTACAACAAAATTGTCAAAATGTGCTAAGTACAAATCAGATATTGTCAGCCCCGGTGGCAGCCTCTTCCACGGGCTTTGAAATGACCTCCGTGCCGGCCTCTGCTTCATCTCCCTCGGCCTCCTTCAACAGCTCAAAATCCTCCAATTCTGGCCTTTCGACGCCCTCGGGAAGGGGGACTCTGATATCTGGTTGGGGGGGGGGGGGGAAGGCCATACGCCGCTGGGTCGAAGGCCTTCGGCTCGATCTTCAGATGCCGCACAAGCCTTCTGTAAATCAGGGCCTGGGTGAAGAATTCCCCCCCCCCCCCCCCGACATAATAATCTTCACCCTTTCGGGCTAGCCACATCGCCCCAGGGCCCTTCACCCACCCATCGGCGGATCCCTCCACGACCGAGGCCACCCAATTTTTGTGGCCTTCTGCCTTCCACCCCTCGGCCATGAAGGCAGCAACAACACCAGCGGCGGCCTCTGCTTTGGCGGCCTCTGCGTCCTCAGAAGCTTTCCTTGCGACCTCAGCAGCAGCCTTCTCCACCTCAGCTTTCTCCTTGGCTGCCTTCTCCGCTGCAGCCCTCGCCTGCTGAAGGTCCCCTTCCAGCTGGGCCATTTGCCTCATGGCCTCGGCATTGTCATGGATGAGTTTCCTCATTGACTCATCCTGTTGCGCCTTCTCGAGACGCCACTCGTCAAATCTTCATGCATGCTCGCCGAGGGCTATGCAGGCCTGTTAACAACAACAACAACGTAAGAGGGTAAGGCTACAATCACACAACAGATAGGGAAAATAAACCACTATGCAAAAAAAACGAAAGAGAAGAACTTACAGTAAGGGAGGACCGGAGGATTTTTGACTCGAGGGCTTCGTCATCAAGCTTCCCGAGGGCCTTCCTATCCAGTGCAGGGGTAGCCCCACCCAGAAACTCCCGAGGGTCTACGGTGCCATGTGTGATGGCAGCCCCCTTCGACAGGGAGAACCGTATATCCTCCCGGGGCAAACTTACCTCGCCCCCCTGACCCGAGGGCAGATGAGAAGTAGTCGTTGCCATTTGGGCACAGGGCTCGGAAGTGGAGTGCTCATCCACGACCACCACTGGGGGAGCCTTCTTCCCGGCGTCCCCCTTCTTCGGCCTCTTCCCCTCGGGGACTGAGGCTTTACCGACTGCCTTCCTCTTGGCAGCCTCCTCCGAAGGCTCACTGCCTTTCTTCAAGAACTCGCAGAGGGGCCTCTACTTACTGGGCTCCTTATGGCCCGAGACTTTAGCCTTCTGCTTCTTGAGGGCGGCGAAGGCGTTGAGGTCCATGTTGATACCTGCAAAAGAACGAGGGCGGTTAAGACCGGAGGAGAAAAGGTGCAACAAAAAAAATGTGTGTCTACGCCTAGCAAAAATATTCACAAGTCTAAGGATTGGATGCCCTCAGCCCCTACCTCCTAAACCCCCAGAGGCTCTGTCGAACACCGGGTACTTTTCATCTGTCTCCCCCAGGAAGCGGTACCGTCGGAACCCGAGGGCGTACAGATCCCCCTCCTGGGTGCATTCCTTAATGGTGATGTTCTTGTTCCGACCCTCCGGGATCTTAGCCAGGATCCTGCCATCTTTCTCGAGGGCGACACTCCTCCTCTTTTCATGGCGCCTGAACCGGTCGCGCAACTCCCTCGGGAATGGGCTCTCGGCCAGCTTCACATAACACCATCGATCTTTCCATCCTTTGTTGGAGGAAGGCGCTTCAGTGAATAGCTTGAACAATGCCACCTGCTGCAAGTTAGCGAAGCCCTCGGCGTTCGGATGCCCCCCCCCCCCGCACAGGTTGAAGCTCTGGAAGAATAGGTCCAGGCTTGGCGTTACCCCCCGGGACTTGCAGAGGTGGAGGAAGCCCGCAAGGTACGAATGGCTATTCGGCGTGAGCTGGCAAGGGAGCAGTCCTACGTACCGAAGGTACTCACGCAGAAAGGGGTGCAGGGGGAATCGGAGGCCCATAGACACCGACAAGATATGGACGACTATACACCCCTCGGGAGCCTGGGAGAGGATATCATCAGCTCCCGGTGGCACTACCATCACTGAAGGCCCCACATGGAGCTGAGTAACGTAGAGGTCTGCCCCATCAGCCTTCGACCGTATGTCAAGGGCGGCGGTATTCAAGTAGGAATACCCCTCGGGCATGTCAACAGGCTTCCCCTGGTCGACAACACTGCCTTTCTTCTTTGAAGCGACGCCCTTCGTTTTCTTTTTCCCGGGGGCCACCCGCAGAGGGACTGCGTTCAGTGGCCGAGAGGTGCTGGCCTCACCGGCGTCGCGAGGGGGGAGGACAACGACAGTAACCCTCGCGCTCTCTCTTTGTGCCTCTTCTTCAGCCGCTTGCCAGGCGAGGGCTTGCTCCTCATCCTCGCACTCCTGTTCGAAGCCCTCGGCTTCCACCTCAGCGACGAGGGCTCTCTGCAACTCCATCGCCACAGCAACATCATGCCCCACCGAAGGTTGCTCACTGGAGGACTCCACATCGGAGACGGTTTCATCCTCAACCGAAGGGTCCCTCGAGATGTCCTGAGAATCGCTCTGGGACGACATGTTTTGTACAGCTACAAGGATGGTACTCTACACCGAGGGTTACCTACGGAATTCTAGCTCCTAATCTAAGGACACAGAGCACAACTAACTAAGAGAGGAGAAGAGCAGGTGGGAACTGACCTTGGAACGGGAATTAGATCGAGGGCAAGTGTTTCTCTCTCTAGAAAAAATCCGGTAGAGCTTCGCTACAATGAAATTGCACAGAGAAAAGTGGCCTGGCCTTGGGGTATTTATAGGCGCCCAAATCCGGGATTGGGCCTGAAAACCGGGCCTCCGGTACGAAATCATCATTGCCAACTAACGAGTTGCCCAATCGGTGACGCCCGCCCACGGGCGGCCAACGGGCACGCACCACGTGGAGGCCCCCCCAACGGCTATATTTTTGACGTTAGGTATTCCAACGGCTATACTTACAACGGCTATATCCTGGGAGCTCCCGGCTATATTCAGCAGAACACTCCTTCATCTACCAGGAAACTAGCCCCCGGGCTTTTTACTCCACTCCACTTCGTCAAGAGGAGCCCCCGGGTATACACTTACCCAGAGATGCTCCCGGTTTATGCCCCTCATACTATATAACAAAGGCCTTCGGGTTTGTTCCTTCAGAAGCCCACGGCTTCATAACGAGCTCACCCCTCGGGAATCCCCCCCCCCCCCCCTCAACACTTTGAGGACCAGGTAGCCCCCGGGAAGTACACCTCATTGACGGATAGCCTACGGCACACAGGTAACGGGAGCCCTCGGATACCCTCCTCACCAACTGATCAACAAACAGGGGACCCCCCGGTAACACTTCAATTACTACTCACATTCATCACACCCTCGATCCCCGGATTGAGGGACTCCCCTTCGACACCTCCAAGGATATCAATATCAAGCCCCTGGCTAATCAACACACGCGCCCTCAGAACAAGGATAGCCTTCGGCATCAGCATTGTACTCCATTTCAAACCAGGGCTTCACATTTTCGATTCATCATTGGGGGAATTCGGTGCACTCTTTTTCCCTCATTAGGATTTTTTCCCACATGGTTTTTTCTAATGAGGTTTTTAACGAGGCATCCCCCCAAAATGAAACGAAAAGCGTCAGCCTTCGGCCCAATACAGCAACATGATTACTCTACACCTTTTCACCACTTTGCAAGTGCCTCAAGGAGTGGGGGACTGGAGAACCCCCCTCGGGAAAAATCACAAAAATTGCAGACAACAAACATGACCCCTCAAGTCCCGACATGTGTGTAACTGAGGGACTGCCCTCGGCAGAATAAACAAACAACAAACTACTCACAACTCTACAAACTACAACGGAACAACGACAGAGGACAAACACAGATTACTCCTTTTCCCTCAAGTACCTTTCGGCAAAAGGAGTGATGGACTCCTGATGGAGTATATGGCCCAGGAACCCCCGACCCATAGACTCATACTATTCTAATGGAGGCCCAATAGGCCCAGGAAGCACAGCAGGCCCAAATCACGACGCCCCAAGTACTAAGCAACCCACGTGGAGCACTAGGGGTGCCTTCGGCCCCTGACCGAAGGATCCAATTCTCACAGGATGGCCAAATCAGGAAAACAAAGTTACTAGGAGAAAACGGAGAAAATCAGTAGCCCTCGGCACCTAGAGCCCTCGGCACTAAGGAGGTCCCCGGTACTCAGAGCCCTCGGCTAATCATCTACAGCCGAGGGCACCTCTTCCGACATAATATCTGCTCCACATGCGCAGGGATCACCGTACCAAGTACGACGTCCCATCCAACAGCCGCATTAAATGCGGCCACATGCGATTGCCAGCGCCAACCAGTTGAGGTGACCCCTCGGCCAATGGATGTTTGACACGTGTCCCTGCCTGGCATTTATTGCTACTATAAATAGCATCCCATTTTCCCGTTGTAAGACACGCTAAAAAGACTTAACTTACATATTCAATACACTTTCTCTCTCTTACTTGCTCTGACTTCTCTCTAGTTATTCCCCGTAATAACCCCTCGGATAAGCTACCCCCCAGGTATACTATCCATCAATACTGTATATATACGTGTAAAATACTTAACCCGTAGGTCGTTTACCTTAAAGAGTCTTTTAGAGATAAAGTTCTTACCTGACTTTTCTCACTCCTTTCCCGGATGCCTAGCTCACAAGCTATAGTCTACCTTCGATTCATACTACCGAGTGTTTTAGGATCATTTACCGTCCAAGGAACTCAACCCAACCTGGTGTATTTAGGATCATTTACTGTCCAAGGGCACTCAACCCCAACCGAGTTTCAGGATCATTTACCGTCCCGGGGATGCTCAACCCCAACCGAGTTTGAGGATCATTTACCGTCCTGGGGATGCTCAACCCCAACCTTATTCCTTACCAAACCCTAACCTGGATATGGATAACCTTTCATTCCCTTAACTATGAACAATACCTAGCCCTATAGTCATATAAACATCCTTAGTAACCAACGTGGACGAGTCCCACCTGAACGACACACGTTAACCTACTCAAAACTGCCCGTTTTGAGCATAACCCAATACCCGATCGGGTAGGGTGAGGCAGTAGCCCCTGGAACCAACTTTAATTGAGACCCGATCGGGTCTATACCCATACCCGGTCGGGTCTAGTGTGGCAGTGGCTTCTGGAGCCATTTTTAATCAAAACCCGGTCGAGTATTTACCCATACCCGGTCGGGTATCACCTTTGTCTTGGCGGTCAACGCCCGTTTGACTGCCCAAACGAAGTCTGATTAACGTGAAATTTTATATACATGTACTTCTTGACGTCCTTGATCCAAAAATACCATTTTCGATCCCTGGAACGTCATACATAATAAGTTATCACATTTTTAATCATCAAACTTATATAACATGCTTTTCAACTATGTTTTATGTATAATCATGGCATAAGCAAACACTTGGTTATCTTTAACCATTCCAAAAAACATATCCTTTATTACTTTAGGTAATCTCATGCATCACGCAAAAGTTATAAAGCATAAAGCCGTCTTCTCACCTTAGTGAAGCCTTTAAGAAGTTATACCCTCCCGGTTGAACTCCGACGAAACTCCGGCGAACTTTGTCTAGCTCCGGCGATTATTCCGGCGACTCTTTCAACTCCGTGAAAGATCTAGGAATACCTTAGGATAGTTCCTAATAATGTTTCATCATCATAAAACCCATATTAACACAAATAACCTCTACAAGGTTATTTTCCGGCGAACCGATCACTTTGGCCTCTAAGTCCATTCTTGGACTTAGAACTACCTTCCAACCCCTCATTCTACACTCCCAAGCATGTAGAACAATCCTAGGGTGTGAAATATGATTACATAATCATATGATAAGATTAAAGGAAAAAGGAATGATATTAATGGAGTCATTACCTTGTTAACCTCAAGTTTTCCTCCCTAACCTCCTCTTTTCTCCCCTCTATTTCTCTCCTTCTTCTTCCTTGAGCTTGATTCGAATGGAAATGGAGGAAATGAATATTTTAAGAGCTTCTATCTCAAAATAGATTGGGTTGGTCGAGCATATGGGAAAAGGGGGGAAGGACATGGTACTTTTGGCTCATTCATCAATATTAATGAGAGTATGGCCCCTCAAATGTCTTTTTGATGTCATTTCCATCAAGTCAAACCCCTTCCCTTCTACACCCATGCCATTTGGCCTCCCAATTCCATGCCTTGTCTCAAATAATTTCGTGGGGTGGCCTCCACTCATGTGGGAGGTCATCCCTTTATGTCCTAGTGTGTACAATCGGCCCCGAAAGTTGTATTTTCCGGACCATTTTAATTACATTTTATTTTATCAGGTCAAATAAAATGTGACACATGTTCTCCATCAATAATGGACCTTATAATGAATATAAATTCCTCAACTTTAATTTAGAAGTCTTCGTAATTTCTTTTTCGGACTGTTATCTGATAAATTGCCGATACTGATAATCGGGCCTCGTCTGACCAACCGGTCAACCCTATACCTTTGCCACGGCCCAAATTGGATATCCACCACCATATACATATTATCTAGGCCAAGATGAATATAATATGTGGTCCCGATAATATCGGGCGGCCCCCACTTCCGGTGTGGGCCCCACGTGAATTTTACTATTCACGTAAAAGTAATGATAAAAATTTACAATCACGTAAAATGCGTTTACTCATTTCTCAGGGTTCAATACATGATTTAATAAAGTATAAATACTTGGGGCGGTGTTACAATCCTGGCGGTCCAAGAAACAGCCTACTGTCTCTCGCTCCTCCACTGAGGCTGAGTATAGAGCCATTGCATAGTGTTCAGGATACATTACACATTCAGTCTATCTTGTTCGAGCTTGGCTTCCCTATTTTTCGCCCTGTTCGTTTGCTATGTGATAATGTATCTGCTTCATATTTATCTGCCAATCCCATCCAGCATGCTCGCAGTAAGCATATTGATATTGATTATCATTTTATTCGGGAACGTGTGGCTCATGGTGATCTCCTAGTGCAGTATTTTCCTACGAAGTTTCAGTTGGCTGACATCTTCACTAAGTGTTTGGTTCCTCAGTTTTTTTTTTGTTTTTACGAGACAATCTACGCGTAGTTCCTCCTGCATAGATTGAGGGGGTGTAATAGTGTAGAATAATTAGAATTAATTATTAGTCAGTATCCTAATTGTATTAGACATCTTATTTCTCTATTAGTAGACTCTCAGAGCTACCAGTCTGGTTAAGCCTGTTCATTATTCTCACTCTTTTGACAAGGACAAGTTGATTTGCATGACTCGACTACACCCTTTTGACTTTTCATCGGTAAATGTTCTTGCTCTTGACAATTAACTCGAAACTTTTACTCTTCATGTGTACTCCAACTCTACATTTATAGATATTATAGAATTTGGTTCTCTTGCTAAAAATTTAACGGAGACAAAAGAAACATATTAAGTGAATATTATGCTATAATGAGTCACTATAATATATCACTAAATTCCATTGCACTAGGTATTGGTCTTTAGTGACACCTGCAGATTGGATGGTACGGTGTTCCAAAAGGGCAGCTGGTATAGGAACCATTTGAATTGCTTGATCAGTCTAATTTGGTAAAATAGCCACCAGGGGTAAACAACCTCCTGTGAATCCCTTAAGTTGTGAGATATGCAACACATCATGTATCTTATCTTATTGTGGGAGTTTTAATTTATAAGCAACCTTTCCAATGACAACTAGGACACTAAAAGGACCAAAATATTTCGGGGCCAACTTATTGTTACACCTGTGATGGACAAATTGCTGTTGGTAATTATGAAGTTTGAGCCATACCCAGTCTCCTACTACAAAGACCCTTTCAGATCTACCTTTATCTGCTTGCACCTTCATCCGGGATTGAGCTTCTAATAGTGTGGCTTTTAATAACTTGATGATCTCTTCTCTTTTTGCATGCTTCTGTCAACTACCATATTGGAAGACTCTCCATGCAGATAAGGAAGATGAAATGGGGGTGGTTGGCCATAAACAATCTCATATAGGGTTTTGAGAATGGCAGTATGAAAGTGAGTATTGTGCCATCACTCAGCCATAGGTAAGTATTTGCACCATTCTCTGGGGACTTCACTGATCATACATCTAAGGTATATTTCCAAGCACCTGTTGACCACCTCGGTTTGACCATCTATTTCAGGATGGTAAGCTAATGATAGCAGGGATTCAGTGCCATGAAGTGAAAAAGACCCTTCCAAAACTTACTAAGAAAGATAGAATCTCTATCACTTACTATATTTCGTGGTCAACCGTGCAATTTAAACACAATATCAAGATAACTTTGATCTACTTCCACTGCAGTAAAAGGATGAGATAGAGTCCTGAAATGACCATATTTACTCAGCCTATCTACCACTACCAGTATGACTGTGACACCGCGCCCGGATGTACTTGAATTTAAAATTCAGTATGTATTTGAATTTTTCTAGCAAATGGTTTCGTGTAAAAGAATGATATATTTAATTAATGAATTATTAATTAAATTATTTATCAGGTCCATAATATTGAGAATGGGCTACCAAATATTTAGTTGGGTCATCATAATAATTATATAAGCCCAATAAAATAATAACTAAAGTAGAGGAAACGATTGGGCAACCCAAGTGCTATTTTGACCCAGCCTGCCAGAAAATAGCAATAATAATCGGGAGGAACTTCCTACACCCACTTGGGGATTTTTCTTACACAACTTATGGTCTCCAAATAATGAGATGGAGACAAAATGAAGTGGCAAATTAGGACTTATGGAGGAGGGAGTGATTGGAGACACAATCACACTTCCTATGGCCCTATCTTGACATGGATTTGGTCTTTGAGTGAGATAAGATGCTTCCCCCTTTCATTTTACACCATAAGAAAGGAAAATAGAGGGATAAGGAGGCTGGGAAGAGCTCTCTCACACAGGGGCCTTGAAGGAAGCAAGAAGAGAGAAAATCAAAGAAGAAAAGGGTTGGTGTGTGAGGTAAGAACTCAACAAACAATCTTTAACTAGTTTATTCTTGTATGATTTTTAAGAAATCATATGCTGGATTAAACCATGAGTTCTACATGTTTAAAAGTGTAGAATATTGTTATAAAAAAGTGGAAATTAACTTAGAAGAATTGGTGAATCGATAGGAGTCGAAATCGCCAGAAACCGCCACTCCAAAGAAGCTGTTCGAATCTGCAGAACATGAAAGCCGCCCGGCTTTTGTGAAAGCCGCCCGGCTTTTGGCTGGCAGTCCAGTTTTCCAATTTCAATCGGCCTAGAATGGGGATTGATCGAGGGTCATAACAAAGGCAACTATTGTAGCACATCACGAGGTGAGGATGGCTGATTATATTGCTTATAATTAGTGAGTTAATTTCATAAGATTACCTAAGGTATTTTAAATTTGATTTTCAGGGATTATTAATGATTAATAATGCCTAGATGAAAATACTATTGCCTGTGAGTAGATGAAGCATGATATACAAATTTAGAGGAAATTGTGTATGATTATGTGTTATGAACATAATGACATGCTGATGGAATTAGCTATGAAATATTGTGATAAAATATACTTTTACTTCATGTAAGGAATTCATGAATAGATAAAAGTGATATTTTTGATATTGAGATCAAATCATATTTAGATTCGAAAATCAATTGAAATAAATTATTTGATTATGGATTAAGAACTTGGTTGTTCTAAGATTTCCCGTCTAGTATCGAAATACTAGTTGGAAGATTTATATGAATAAATGATGGAATTAATCCTAAGAGATAGGATTGTGAATAAAGATGCCTTAAGTAGTCTTAAGAGATACTTTAAGGTCGAACTGTTACGAGCTCTAAAATATTTTAGGAGTAGGCCTTAAAGGCTACTCAAAGTGAATAGAGTCTAGGCATAGAAATTGCTTAGAGACTTAGTAACGTGACTAAGAGTCAGGCTCTAGCACGGAATAGTGGTGACTACGAGCGAGGCTCTAGCCCAATGTAGAGTGACTATGAGCGAGGCTCTAGCACAAAGTAGAGTGACTAAGAGCCAGGCACTAGCACTATGAAACGTGACTACGAGCGAGGCTCTAGCACGGTGTAATTATAATATGTGAATGGGGTTTCGAAATAGTGAAGTAATGCGTTAAGGTAAATCCTAGAACGGTGTAATAATTTACTATAAATATATGATAATTGTGACTAGTAGTCACATGGGAGGAGGATAGGTGTTTCAAATAAATATGGGCTCACGGGCCGACTACTTGACTTTATATATAAAGTAAGTATATTTTCAAACAGGGTAACTGAGGATTACGGCCTATAATATAATATCACCCTAGATTGAGGGTCTTAGAGATTGAAACATTGATTATATACAGTGTAGTTGTCATTGTACTTTTCAAATGCTTCAAAGTACTGACCTCCCCTTGACGAGGGAGGCCACATCACATTTTAAGGTAGAAGTTGAAGCTTGCTACTGACGCCCGTTGCTTCGGGGATATCTAGGAGAGAAGACGTGGATCGTGCTTCCTCCGGTCTGTTTTGAAAACAATTATATAAATGCTCATGGATAATGTTTTCTGAATAATTATTTGGGGGCTTGTATGCCTAAGTTTGCCAAGTGTGGCGTGAACACTTGTATTAATGTTTCCGCTGCTTTAATGATTATTTTACATTATGTTTGTTTATGGATGTACTACGTGTGAATGATATTCCAGACGCCTTGTATAGTATGGATGTGTTGGACTGCAGTTGACTATCCGTACTGTACGGCGGGTTGTTGACGTGTCCGGATAGGTCTGGGGCGTGACAATGACAGTGTGCCCCATGGATTTAGGTAAGACTATATGATGAAATCCATAAAGTTATCAACCCATATATCTTCCGAAATTGGAAGGGTTGTAATTTCCCAAGTTTTACAGTTGTATCATATTTGGAAGCTTGACAAACTTTGCATTTCCTCACAAAATGACTAACATCTCTAGTGAGGCCCCTCTAGTAGAATAGGTGTTGCACTCGTTTAAGAGTTGTTTCCCTCCTAGATTGTCTAGCTTCTAGTGAAGCATGATGCCATTGCAGTATTTTACCCTTAAGGTTGTCGTTGGGGCCAATGACTACCTTAGCATGCCTCTTAAGTAATCCATCTTAATAGGAAAAGTTTGGAACAACCACCTATTGCTGATGTTTATGTATAATAGCCATAGTGTTGCCATCTAGGGAGTAACTAGTAGTGATGCAGTCTTTTAGGTTAGAATCTACTACAGAGATAGCCATGTGCATAATTTCAGCCCCCGAGACCCTTGATGGTGCATCTGCCATATGCAATATTTTCTCTCCCAACCTTGTATTGTATCTCATGATCAAATTCCATCAACTTAATTTGAGAGCCAGAATTGTTGAAAAGGGGTTGAAATCTTCGCAACCATTTAAGATTTTTTATTTGTCTTAACAATGAAATGTGCACCCAAAAGATATTGTTCCCACTTTTGAACAGCAAAAACCATGGCTAATAGCTCTTTTTTATAAAGACTGTGTTCATCCAGTTTTGAAATGAAGCAAAGGCATTCGTTAGGCCAAAAGGCATAACTAAGAATTTGTAGTGTCCAGTATGAGTCTTGAATGCTGTTTTGAAGATGTCATCTTGATGAACCCTTAGCTGATGGTACCCTACTCTTAAATCCAGTTTGCTATAAATTTCAAAACTAGTTAATTCATCAATTAACTCTTCATGTACTGGTATAGGAAATTTGTTTGTTTTCTTGTTCAATTCCCTATAGTCAACACGTAGTCTCCATGTGCCATCTTTCTTGCCCACCAACACCACAGGAGAAGCAAATGGACTCACATTATGTTGAATAATGCTTTTATCAAGCATTTCCTGCATCAGTTGCTCAATGATACCCCTATGCCTGAGAGGATACCTATATGGCCTGATATTAATTGCTCCACCCCATCCCCTCTAATGGAATTCTATGATTACGAGAGCCCCTAGTAGGAGGTAATGTATGGGGTTCATAAAAACTGAAACTTAGTTGGATCTGAATGCCTGCCACTCCAGTGATGTGTCTTGATTGTGTTGTGGACCTTGTAAAAAAGATGCATTAGCCCCTTTTTCAACCAACTGCGGCAAGTACAACTGATCTCCCTGCTCCAACAACTTTTTGGAAAGCTTTTCTTCCACTATTTGCACCTTTTATTGAGGTGTCCCTTTGAAAATAATCTGTTGACCATTCATCATAAAAGTCATTTGCAATTTATTGAAATCCCAAGTAATCTCACCCAAAGTTCTCAACCATTGGACCCCAAAGACCATGTCACATCCCCCCTAGTGGTACTGTGATAGCACCAGTCCTAAACTCTTTACCATTTAGGTACCAAGTGAAGTTTATGCAAATGGAGTTGCAAAGCAATTGACTACCATTGGCTATTGTATACCATTGGCTATTGTAATGGCTTGAGTTGAGATAGTTTCAACTTTACATTCAAGTTTTTTAGCTAGCTCAAGGTCAATAAAATTGTGTGTGCTTCCAGAATCCACCATAATATGCAAGGGCTTACCATGTGCCCTTGCCTTGAGCCTCATATTGTGATAGTTTTGACATCCAGCCAACGCAATAAGAGAGATCCCGGGATCCAGGATAATTTCCTCATCCTCCTGTAACTCTTCCGAATCACCCACCACAACATCCTATTCAATTTGGCCTGAAATTTCAAATGTAAGAAGTTGAGGTTCTTTAAATTGACATTTTTGGTTCCTGTCATAGGGTTCATCATAGTTAGAGCAGAGTCCTTTAGTCATCTTTTCAGCCCTTATCTCCGTTGGGATATATTTCGTAGTTTATGGGGTTTTGTAGTTTGGTTTAAGGAATGTAAGGGGTTTTAATGTTGGGTGTTGGGAGTAAAGGTGGTTTGTTATTTGAAAGTAATTGAATGGAGTTAAGGGGTTTAGGTGAAAGATAAGGTGTTTTGTTGAATTTGGTGGTATTGGCTGACAAGGATCCCTCCTGAAGTCTATCATATTCTACTGCATCACACATGGTTTTTGGTTTGAATGCTATCACAAAAGACTTGATTGCCGGTTTCAATCCACCCACAAAGCTTTCCAACAAATACTTATGAGGAATCACATGACTATATTGATGCATAATTGACTTCAGACTTTCAAACCCGTCTATATAATCTTCAAGGCTACCAGACTGTTGTAATTTATTAAACTCCTCAACAACATTCATACCAGACTCATCCTTAAATCGAGCACTCACATATATCACAAAATCATTCTAATCAACAGCAGTACGGTTAACCAAAGAACTATTGATGCATATTTTCTCTTTGTAAAGCATATTTAGTGAAGCTATGTCTACTTTTTGTTCTTCAGGGATTTTACACAACAAAAAGTACTTGGAACATTTCTTAATCCACATGCGAGGATTAGTACCATTGAATTTTGGAAATTCAATCTTAGGCGCATACCCCAAGGTTTGATTCGCAGGAGGTTTGTCCTCAATCCTTGGTGATCAGGGATCTCCATCCTTCAATAGTTGCATCATCGTAAGAATCTCCTCAAACTTCTAATCGGATCGTTGATTTTGTTGCTCAACCCTTTGTTCCAATGCTCTGTGTTGTGCTTCCATGGCTGTGGCGCAATGAGTTACCACTGGAGCCAGCACTGATCAAAGCAAAAATGGAAAATAGAGTTGTCCCAGCAACAAAATTTCTCTGATACCAATGATGAAGGAGAGAATATTCAGATAGATAAGAGAGAGAGAGAGAGAGAGAGAGAGAGAGAGAGAGATGAGAGATTGAATTGGTTGTTTTTTCATTATTTGTCTCACCAATTCGATACAAAGGTCTATCTATGACCATGTCATCATAACAACTTGTAAGGAATAAGTATATTTAGATTTTGATGATGCTAGGTTAATTAGAATTTGAAAGTACCCCTTTAGAAATTTTGTATTAGAATTTCTTCTGTAAGTTTTAGCTTAGTCTTCGTGCCAGAGAACCACCTTGCTTCTACCAGAGTTGCTCCCAGAGTTGCTCAACAGAGAAGCCATCAGAAACTGGTCATCAGTGTTGATACCAGAGTTGGCAACAGAGGCGGACTTCAAAGATTGAACCAGAGAGCCTCATAAGACTCTGCTAAACACACCAGATTCCGAAAGCACTTTCCAACGGTCGTTAAACTAACGGGAAATCCCCTAACGATTACGAACCTTTCAATGGAAACATGGTACTGTACACACATTAAATGCACATTTAATGATGTACGTACGAAGAGATATTTAAAGCTGATGATTGACCATGCGAGTATCTTCACGCCCCCAAAATAGCAAGTCAAAGGTCCAACCGGTCAAGTCAACAGTACAAGCATTTAATGAAGTTGTCTTCTACACTCCAACGGGAAGGCTGCTCTCAGTATATAAGATACACTCTGAATAACTAAGAGAAGAACTTTGCTACAACATCTGAAAAACGAACTTGCTCAGATTATACAACTCAAATACCTCAAAGCCTTCTTGAGATTCAAACTTCATTCTTAACAAGAAAAGGCTATAGTTGGAAGATATATTTTTCTAATCCCTCATCCAACTAGCAAGTTGCAAAGTTACTCAGTTCTTCAACACTTCGAAAACCTCATCTACTCATCCTTTGTGAAGAAGCAACGTTGGAGAAAATTGATTTTGAATCAAACACTTCTTGAAAAAGAAGGGACGTCTCAAACTAGCTGGAGTAAGTGAAGTGGGGATACTTCAAGAGACTCAGTGAAACGAGACCAGCCATCAGGAAGCAGGACTGCATCCCAGGTGGCAACTAGACTTGAAGAAGACGAGGAGTGCTTCTTAAGTTCTAGGGACTAAGGCGTTGTAAACTGTTGTTTTTGCAAGCTTAGTGGAACAGTGGACTAGAGGAACAAGTTGTTCCTTGAACCACCATAAAAACCTCGATGTCATTTACTTTAAGCTTTTAATTCACGCACTTAAGATTCTACTGATCAACTCTCAAGGTTGGACTCTGTGTCCAGCAGATCTTCCTTCAGAGTTATCAGAAAGGCACTTTGCCTTAGCATTTCTCTTGAGGCTACCCGAACAGAAACTTATCCGCTGCCTGGTCTAGTTCTGTCATCAGAACCTGACCATCTCTGTCACCAGATTTTGACCATCTCTGATAAGTCAGTTTTGACTTAGAGAAAAGTTTAAATTCCTGAACAGTCTATTCACCCCCCCCCCCCTCTAGACTGTTCCCATTACAAACGGGACCAACAAGTGGTATCAGAGCCTCCTTGTTCTTGTAATCTCTTAGGTTACTTACTAAACAAGAGATCCACTTGTTTTAGCCTCTTTAATCTCATATTATGGATAACACTCTTTCAAAGAATCTTATGTTCTCAGTGACAAAGTTTGATGACAGGTGACAAGAGTTGCCTAACAGAGTTCCAGAAAGTCAAAGGGCCCAGAGTTACCTTTGGAGGTAATGATAAAGATGGCCAGACAAAAGGAAGAGGGAAGCTGATAAAGAACCAGATAATCATTGATGATGTCTCTTATGTCAAAGGATTGAAATTCAACTTGCTGAGTGCTAGCCAATTCTGTGACAAAGGCTACACAGTCGAATTTTCCAAGGAAGGTTGTTCTGTCAAGCATGAGACAACTAAAGAAGTGGTTCTAACAGCAACAAGGAAGAAAAACATCTATGTAGTTGATTGGTCAACATCAAAAGATGGAATTTGCCTTATAGCCAAAGGAGATTCAAAACTCAGTTGGGAATGGCACAAGAAACCGAGTCACTTGAATTTCAAAACAATCAACAAGCTAGCAAGGGATCACATTGTTGAAGGTCTACCCAACCTTGTATACAAGAAGGAGAACTTGTGCAGTGCATGCCAGAAAGGAAAACAAGTGAAGAACTCCTTCAAACCCATTGATGGAGACCTCTCTACTAGTCCTTTAAATTTGATCCACATGGATTTATTTGGACCAGTGGAAACTCCAAGTGTTGGTGGCAAGAGATACACCTTAGTCATGGTGGATGACTACTCCAGATTCACATGGACTATCTTTCTGACCAAGAAAAATGAAACTCTGCAGAAACTACCATCTCTGCTAAAGCTACTACAGAATGAGCAGAATCAGAAAGTCAAAGCCATCAGATCAGACAGGGGAACAGAGTTCGTCAACAAGGTCATACAAGAGTTCTGTGATCAAAACGGAACAATGCATCAACTCTCTGCAGCCAGAACTCCTCAACAAAATGGAGTTGCAGAAAGAAGAAATAGAACCTTGAAGGAAGCTGCAAGGACCATGATTGCTGAATCTGGTCTACCTTACAGATACTGGGCTGAAGCAATCAACACTGCATGCTACACCCAGAACCGGAGCATGATTCACAAATCTCATCAGAAAACCCCCTATGAAATATGGAAAGGACGAAAACCCAACATCAGCTACTTTCATGCATTTGGATGCAAATGCTATATACTCAACAACGGAAAGGATCACCTCAAGGTGTTTCAAGAAAAAGCTGATGAAGGAATATTCTTAGGCTATTCAAGCTCCAGCAAAGCCAACAGAATACTCAAAAAAAGAACTCTACTTGTTGAAGAATCGATTCATGTCAAGTTTGATGATCTCAACCCTGTTGAGAGCATAATTGAAAACTTGGAGAAAGCGAATCTAGAAGAATCACCAGAACTGGAACCACCAGAAACGGACATACCAGAATTGGTAACTAACTCTGCCATACCAATACACCATCAGAATCCCATCCTACAAGACAAAGATAGTGATGAAGAATCAAAAGGAGAACAAGAGAATCTAAGACAACCCTTATCAGAACCTAATTTAACTTGGTTAAGAGATCATCCTCCTAATCAAGTAATTGGACAAATCAGAAGTGGAGTCCAGACCAGATCTGCTACTTCAAGGAGAGAAGCAATGCTTACCTGCTACATATCTCAAATGGAACCTATGACTGTGGAAGAAGCTCTTGCAGACTCTGATTGGATCAATGCTATGCAAGAAGAGCTTACTCAGTTTGAAAGAAACAAGGCATGGGAACTTGTTTCTAGGCCAAAGCACCAGAATGTCATTGGAACCAAATGGGTATTCAAGAACAAAGCTGATGAAGATGGCAACATTGTAAGAAATAAAGCTAGGCTGGTAGCCAAGGGATATTGTCAAGAAGAAGGAATTGATTTTGATGAGACTTTTGCACCAGTTGCCACACTTGAAGCCATCAGAATCTTTCTAGCCTATGCTGCTTACAATAACATCAAGGTCTACCTGTAATACCCGAGATTAATTTAAGAGGATTAATAGTACTACTCATACCAACAGAGGTGCATCTCCTTTTAAGGGAGCTCATCACCCAAGAACTCCAAAGTTAAGCGTGCTTGCACGGGAGTAGTCTTGGGATGGGTGACCCCTTGGGAAGTTTCTCAGGGCGCGCATGAGTGAGGACAAAGTGCGCGGTAAAGGCTCGTGGTGGTTTGTGGGGACAGTACTAGAGGTCTAGAGTAACTACCTCGGGTCCGTGTGGGGCCCCGGGGTGTTACAGGTGGTATCAGAGCAACCCTGCGATAGTGTGCTGACCCGTTAGATATCGGGCGGGCACTTAGCGGGGCAAGATTCTGGGGTTTTATTGAGATTGGTTTAAGGGCGCAACGAGGACGTTGCGATCCTAAGTGGGGGTGATTGTAATACCCGAGATTAATTTAAGAGGATTAATAGTACTACTCATACCAACAGAGGTGCATCTCCTTTTAAGGGAGCTCATCACCCAAGAACTCCAAAGTTAAGCGTGCTTGCACGGGAGTAGTCTTGGGATGGGTGACCCCCTGGGAAGTTTCTCAGGGCGCGCATGAGTGAGGACAAAGTGCGCGGTAAAGGCTCGTGGTGGTTTGTGGGGACAGTACTAGGGGTCTAGAGTAACTACCTCGGGTCCGTGTGGGGCCCCGGGGTGTTACATAATAAAGCTAATTAAGTAATTAAATAATAAAATTTTTATTATCGATGAAATGAATTTATAGTTTAATATTCATTAAAGAATATTATATTAAAATAATTATTTCGACTTGGTATCATGATTAGATTAAATAAATTGGTAGATTTTGTTTTCACTAATTATTGGACTAATTAAGGTAGAGTAATATAAAATTTGCATAATTTCGGACTTTAAAATATTAAATGTTTAAGTAATCAATAAAACCAGAATATATTAGTTAATTCGGATTTATTAAGGCTAATAATGTTAATACAAACTAATTTCGATATTTGATTAGTTAGATTAAAAATAATTCGGATATAATATTAAGACATACCATATGCTTTAGGAGTTGAGTAAATAAAAAGATGATTATTAAATTAGAAATTTGATATTGTAATTAATTATATTCGTATGTTTTAGAATTTAAGTATTTTGATTAACGACGGAATTAATAAGGTAATTTAATTAATAAGCAGTGATTAGCGCGGATAATAAAATAATTAGTGAATTCGAAGAAATAAAATAAAAGGTAAAAATCGAGTAAAATAATTATTAAAGAGTAAGTGACTAATTATATCATCTTAATTAAAAAGGTGATTATTTAGAGACCGGAGTAGAAGAAGAGAATTAGGAGCACCCGGACTAGAGGTAAGTTTCTCTGCCAATCTAAAATTGTTTCCTCGTATTATATGCTTATTATGCATTATGTGAATAAGTGTGAATTGTTGAATTTTGTGTATGTGATTTTTGAAGAGATATTATATATATGGTAGTTGAGAAATATAAATTAAGTACTTTTGGGGTATTTAATATTTTTAAATACCTTCAAGACTTTTTAGAGAAATTGAGAAGTATTTTTGAAGTATTATTTATTGAAGATAAAATTTACATTTTTATAAGAGGTGAGCATCACGGGAGAAATCCGTGGTGTCGGTTTTCCACGTCCGGATAAATGTGGAGGGTGATTAGGTCTGCTACTACTAAGAAGTACAGTTTGAGTTTAAAGTGATATTTGGATCGATGATCCCTTTTAAGAAGAAGTTATGGTAGTAGTAGTCCCTAGTCATTCAAAATATCTTATTCAGGGGTAGTTGGTAGACTGAGTCCCGACTACTCGTTACGACTTACTACCTCGGGGCCTACGGGGCCGGGGTGTTACAGGTGGTATCAGAGCAACCCTGCGACAGTGTGCTGACCCGTTAGATATCGGGCGGGCACTTAGCGGGGCAAGATTCTGGGGTTTTATTGAGATTGGTTTAAGGGCGCAACGAGGACGTTGCGATCCTAAGTGGGGGTGATTGTAATACCCGAGATTAATTTAAGAGGATTAATAGTACTACTCATACCAACAGAGGTGCATCTCCTTTTAAGGGAGGTCATCACCCAAGAACTCCAAAGTTAAGCGTGCTTGCACGGGAGTAGTCTTGGGATGGGTGACCCCCTGGGAAGTTTCTCAGGGCGCGCATGAGTGAGGACAAAGTGCGCGGTAAAGGCTCGTGGTGGTTTGTGGGGACAGTACTAGGGGTCTAGAGTAACTACCTCGGGTCCGTGTGGGGCCCCGGGGTGTTACACTACCAGATGGATGTCAAAAGTGCTTTTCTGAATGGAGATCTTGAAGAAGAAGTTTACGTGGAACAACCACCAGGTTTTGTCATTCCTACTCAATCCTCTTGTGTCTACAAGCTTAAAAAGGCCCTATATGGTCTTAAGCAAGCTCCCAGAGCATGGTATGACACATTGTCACTTTTCCTAGTGAACCATGGGTTTACTAAAGGAAAGGTTGACAAAACTCTATTTCAAATCTCTGTTGCTAATCATATTCTGTTAGTACAAATATATGTTGATGATATTATATTAGGTAGTACTAATCCAGAACTGTGCAAGAAATTCTCTCAAGTGATGCAGAGTCAATTTGAAATGAGCATGATGGGAGAACTAAGCTACTTCCTAGGTCTTCAAGTGAAACAAATTCCAGAAGGAATCTTCATCAACCAAGGAAAGTACACCAGAGATCTAATCAAGAAGTTTGAAGTGGAAGGCAAATCATCTGTAAAGATTCCCATGAACACATCACAAGGAATTGGTCCAGATGATGAAGGAAAAGATGTGGATGCAACAACATACAGAGGGATCATAGGATCTCTGTTGTATCCAACTGCAAGCAGACCAGATATCTCATTTTCTGTTGGAATCTGTGCCAGATACCAATCAAAGCCCAAGGAAAGCCATCTAAGTGCTGCAAAGAGAATCATCAGATACATCAAAGGAAATCCAAATGCAGGCCTATGGTATCCAAAGGGAGGTAACTTTGAACTAATTGGTTACTCTGACTCAGATTTTGCAGGTTGCAGACTAGACAGAAAGAGCACCTCTGGTCACTGCCAATTGCTAGGAGGAAGGCTTGTTTCCTGGTTTAGCAAGAAGCAGAACTCAATCTCAACAAGTACAGCTGAAGCTGAGTACATTGCAGCTGGGAGTTGCTGTGCTCAGTTACTCTGGATGAAGCAACAGTTGAAGGACTATGGGATTCAAGCTAAGGAGATCAAGCTGTTGTGTGACAACACCAATGCCATTGCTATCTCTCAGAATCCAGTTCTTCACTCCAGGACAAAGCACATTGAAATCAGACATCACTTCATCAGAGATCTTGTTGAAAAGAAGCACATCTGTATGGAGCATGTATCTACAGAAGACCAGCTTGCAGACATCCTAACCAAGCCTTTACCTGAGGCAAGGTTTAATAAGCTAAGGGAAGAACTGGGAATGATGGATGATCTTCCCAGAGATGCCTGACTCAGAGACTCATTGAGCCAGAACTGTTTTCTTCTGCACCAGAGAAACTCACATCAGAGAACTCCTATCTCTGTTCATCAGAAACTCAGATCAGAGAGCCCTTATCTCTGTTTATCAGAATCTCACATCAGAGAAACCCCCTTCTCTGACCAGAGATCCCTATCAGAGAGACAGCAGATACGGATGTGGACTTAGCAATATTTCGAGGTACGGGCAAGACCTAATTAATTGAAACGGTCTTTTACCAGAATACCCCTGATCGTTACTCTTCTAACGGAAACGTTTTCCGCCCGCATTTCATTAAATGTTACCTCGAAACTGCCAATATCTCAAACGTCCACTATTCTAAACCTTTTATATCCACCGTCTTCAACCTAAATCCCTACTGCTACTTTATCTCTCTCAAAACTGCTCTAGCATTCAAGCCTTCAGATCCTCTAAATCTTTCAATCCTCAGAACTTTTCGTAACTCAGAATGAACTTCCTAAACATCAATGATCTCTCTAAGGAAGAAGCTAAGACTATCGTCACCAACATTGTCTCCGGCATGAAGGTCGACATGTCATCCCTACCACTACTTGCAGAAAATCAAAAGAGGATGACCAAGATTATCCAGGGGATGACAGACTCACAACTCTCAAAGGTTGTTGTTCATCCCTACGAGCATTTCAGCATCAAGGATGTGGCTGAGTTCTACCTCAACGCCACCATCTCCAAGACTGACATTCACTCCCAGGTGCAGGGTCAACGAATTTTTCTGAATGCAGATGCTCTAAACGAGTTCTTTGGAGTACAACTAGACTCCCAAGACCCTGAAACCAACAATCTTCTCACTCTTGATTCAGTGGAAGTCTCCACTGAAAGATTTGTACAGACCTACTGTCGCCCGGAGGCCGCCGGACTGGACAAGCTGTACATGAAAAAGTTCTTGCTGAAGAAGGACTATGAAAAACTTGTCAGCATTCTGCACCGGTGCTTGTGGTGCAAAACTGCTTCAACTGACGAAATGAACAAGAACAATGCCAAGGCGATCTTTGCAGTTCACCATGGCATGAACATCAACTGGGGCGAGGTAATATTTGGCTCCCTAACTGAATTCATAAAGAAGAAAGACTCAGAAACAGGTCTATTTTCCACCAAGATGGGACATGGACTTCTCATTTCTGCCATCCTTGCTGCCAAAGGAGTTCAACTCAGGATACCCTTCCAGTTGATCACTCCAAAACAATCTTCCTCACAGCCTCTCCAAAGTTCAACATAGCCATTTCTTCTGAACTAAGAAGAGAGGAAAGGCTAGAAAAGAAGAGAGAGGAACAAGATGCTAAGTCTAAACCTGTTCCTAAGAAAGCCTCCAAGAAACCCAGTGAGACTTCAAAACAACCTGAGCTGTCACAGGCTGTAAGGGAAGTCAGGAAGAAGAAAAGGAGTGACAAACTGTCACTACCAGAAAAGGATGCAACAGATGAGGTTGCATCAGAGTTGCCCTCCCCAAAAGCCACCAGAAAATCTCCTGCCAGAAAGCTAAAGCAGAAGAGAAGAAGAAAGCCAGTTGTACAGAGTGGTGACTCTGACAACTCGAGCCCTCAACCAAAACAGAAGAAGAGAAAGACAAAGGAAATCTCACCTGTCAAGAGATCAGAAGTTTAGGGGGAACTTGAACCAGAATCTGGAACTCAACCTGAGGCTGAACAAGAATCTGCACCAGAGTTGCCATGTTCTGCTCTCTCACCAGAACATGAAGCCTCACCAGAAAAGGAACCAGAGACTGACTACAACATCATTCTGCAGAAGCAGTTTGATAGAGTCTTAGCATGGAGAAGATGGAGAATGGGACCTCTCCAGAAAATCATTCAGTTCTTTGATGCCTATGAGGAAGAAGAAGCTGCAGTTCTTCACTGGGTAGGCACAGAAGATGTGTCAGAATGCTTCAACCTTTCCTTTCTCATCTCTGTACTACAGAAAAAGAAGGAAAAATATCAAGGTAAAGCTCCAACAACTGCCTTGTCTCCTGAAAGGCATGTCAAAGCTTTGGAAGAGGAAGAAATGGAAGAATTTGATGCATGACTGATGGAGAAAAAGAGAAAAGAATCTCTCATCAAATTTCGTCATAGTGCCCTTGAGGAAGGAGAATCCTCCACATCAAATGATATTGCTCTAACCATGGAGAAGCTGATCAAGGAATGGAGAGAATCCATGTTCTCAGAAATTGTTCTTGAGGTAATCCCTACACCTCCTCTTTCCCCTCCCAAATCTCCTGTTAATCAACCATCACCTTCCAAATCCCCCTCTAAACCTTCATCTCCACCCCAACAGAAAACCCTTTCACCAAACCAGAAAACCTCAACCTCCACCAGAACTCCATCTCACCAGAAACCCAACTCCAGACCCTCTTCACCTTGCAAACAACCCTCAAACACCAGAAATCGATCACCTTCACTCCCACCATCCCCCTCACACGCCCCTATTCCTCAACCTATAATCCCTTTTTCCCAGAATTCACCTCATCAGAAATCCTTACCGCCCTCCAGATCTGCCTCACCACAGAGATCATCACATCACTCTGCAGCCTCTACACCCAAGAAGAAACCAATCTTCAGAGTCCCATCTTCAGATAGTGACAATGATGGATTCTTCACCTCCTCCATTGCGGCTGATGAAACATCTAAAAGGAGAAGGACACCTCCAAGAGTTCCTTCCCCTCCACCATCCACCAGAGCTCCTCCATTACCCAAGGGCAGAGGATTAGAGATGCCAGGATTTACACCTGAAGAACCCCAGATTCCTTTCAACCAGTTTGTGAAATCTGCAGAACAATTTGGTGGTCTGTTGGTTCATGATCTGAGCAAGATCATTGAGCTAAATGACAAGCATCATGAAGAGCTAACCCATACCAATCTTCAAATCACAATCGGATTCCAGCATTTGACAGACAAGGTTGCTGCACTGTCAGAAACTCTGCACAACTTCATGCATTCATCTACTTTGAGAATAGACTCTGTCACCAGAGATGTCAGTGGCATCAACTCAGTTCTCCACTCTCACTCTCAAGCTCTACTTACCCAGCAACAGACAGTCAAGCAGATCTCAGACTTTGTTCATACTCTTCAAAAATCTGCTGACAGTTCATCTCAGAAGCTCAATGTCTTACACTCCCTCTGCAAGGAGCATCAAGAGCAAGGCCTAGCTCTCCTCAAGTCTGATAAGGAACGATACCAGAAGATGGTTCTTCTAGAAGTCAGCACTAAGGATCTTCAATCTGCAGTCGACAGGCAACAGAGCCTAATTGAAGGTCTTGCTTCTGTTACTCAAACTCTGCCAGAGACTCTTGATGAGATCAGAGATGCCCAAGCCTCTGAGTTCTCAAAGATTGAGCTCCTCCTTGGCGATCTTTGTGATGCCAAAAAGGGGGAAGATACCAGAGAAGAGGAAGGACCTAGCACCAGAGCCCTATCTATCAGAGAACCCTTCTCTACTATTGATCCTGCTCCATATTTTGATGCAACCAGAAAGAAGAGACTAGCTGCTGCAGGTACCAGACCTCTACCTCCTCCTCCAAGAAGCTCAAAGAAAAAGACTTCATCATTTTCATTCAATGATTGGATGAAGAGCGGTCTGTCAAGGCCAGACAGAGTTCAATTTGAACAAATGAGGAAGCTGATGACTCCCCTTCAAAGAGAGAATCTGTTCATGGATAGCGATGGACTTGTCCAGATCAACCATGGTGGTTCTATCCAAGAAGCAGAAATGTGGTACGGAATGAAGATTCTCACTGGCAAGAACTCTGCAGAAGCTGTTCGAAATTACTTGGACTGCAAACTTGCACCCCATTGGGCTGACTATCAGAATCCGAGGGATCTAGCCTCAATCAGAGCTAAGGTAAATGCAGAACTAGAAAGGATTGACAGAGCAGGACCACAGGTAGATGAAGAAGACCTTTAACTCTCTATTTCTGACTCTGTAATGTTTTATTTTCTCTATCAGATAAATAAGATACCAACTCTGCCTCCTTTTGCATGGCTTATTCAATTATCTGTTCTTATTCACCTTCTTTGTGTTTATTCTGTTACCTTATTTGCTTTTGCTTTAATTGCTATCCGATTGTATCGTACTCTTACTATTTTCCTATGCTAAGTTGCCCACCAAGATTCTAATGAAAAGTTTTAAACTTTATTTTTCTTATGGTGAAAGGCGCTTCTCTGGAAATAGTTAAAGGGTTTTGGCATCATCAAAAAGGGGGAAATTGTAAGGAATAAATGTATTTAGATTTTGATGATGCTAGGTTAATTAGAATTTGAAAGTACCCCTTTAGAAATTTTGTATTAGAATTTCTTCTGTAAGTTTTAGCTTAGTCTTCGTGCCAGAGAACCACCTTGCTTCTACCAGAGTTGCTCCCAGAGTTGCTCAACAGAGAAGCCATCAGAAACTGGTCATCAGTGTTGATACCAGAGTTGGCAACAGAGGCGGACTTCAAAGATTGAACCAGAGAGCCTCATAAGACTCTGCTAAACACACCAGATTCCGAAAGCACTTTCCAACGGTCGTTAAACTAACGGGAAATCCCCTATCGATTACGAACCTTTCAACGGAAACATGGTACTGTACACACATTAAATGCACATTTAATGCTGTACGTACGAAGAGATATTTAAAGCTGACGATTGACCATGCGAGTATCTTCACGCCCCCAAAATAGCAAGTCGAAGGTCCAACCGGTCAAGTCAACAGTACAAGCATTTAATGAAGCTGTCTTCTACACTCCAACGGGAAGACTGCTCTCAGTATATAAGATACACTCTGAAGAACTAAGAGAAGAACTTTGCTACAACATCTGAAAAACGAACTTGCTCAGATTATACAACTCAAATACCTCAAAGCCTTCTTGAGATTCAAACTTCATTCTTAACAAGAAAAGGCTATAGTTGGAAGATATATTTTTCTAATCCCTCATCCAACTAGCAAGTTGCAAAGTTACTCAGTTCTTCAACACTTCGAAAACCTCATCTACTCATCCTTTGTGAAGAAGCAACGTTGGAGAAAACTGATTTTGAATCAAACACTTCTTGAAAAAGAAGGGACGTCTCAAACTAGCTGGAGTAAGTGAAGTGGGGATACTTCAAGAGACTCAGTGAAACGAGACCAGCCATCAGGAAGCAGGACTGCATCCCGGGTGGCAACTAGACTTGAAGAAGACGAGGAGTGCTTCTTAAGTTCTAGGGACTAAGGCGTTGTAAACTGTTGTTTTTGCAAGCTTAGTGGAACAGTGGACTAGAGGAACAAGTTGTTCCTTGAACCACTATAAAAACCCCGGTGTCATTTACTTTAAGCTTTTAATTTACGCACTTAAGATTCTACTGATCAACTCTCAAGGTTGGACTCTGTGTCCAGCAGATCTTCCTTCAGAGTTATCAGAAAGGCACTTTGCCTTAGCATTTCTCTTGAGGCTACCCGAACAGAAACTTATCCGCTGCCTGGTCTAGTTCTGCCATCAGAACCTGACCATCTCTGTCACCAGATTTTGACCATCTCTGATAAGTCAGTTTTGACTTAGAGAAAAGTTTAAATTCCTGAACAGTCTATTCACCCCCCCTTAGACTGTTCCCATTACAAACGGGACCAACACAACTTCCTAACAAACTGGAAGATAATTGTAAATAATAGAAAATACTAGTATATAAATAAAAGGACTAATATGCCATGTCTGTTGTATAGTTGTAGTAACATATTGGGGGTTTGTTATCCGACATGATTGTTTTGTTGAGCGAGAAGGAGGTTAGAGATATCAACCATGGCAGCCTTGATGGACCCCACCTCTTCAAAGAGCTGCATAGAGCATGGAAGCTGAAAGTGGATGGGAAGTCGGAAGTGGGAGAAATCCGAAACGAATGGAGATGACTCATGTGGTGGAGAGCAAAAAGAAGAAGGGGGGCCTTTTGGGTTTAATTGAAATATTTGATCTAATAACAATCCATAAAGTTTCAGTTATTTACTAAAAACCTAGAAGCACAAAAAAGCATCCCAATGGCTGCTTTCAACTTTTGGTTTAAGAGTACTCAAATTTAAGCTGAAGTGGGTATTTGCAAACACCCATTTGAGCTTATTTTAACAACAAAAAATTGAATTTAGGGAGTGTTTGCAAACACTCACTAAACTGTTTCTCATTTTTTCTATTACACAAAAAACACTTATTTTATCAAATATTATCAACTTTTACTTTTCAAAAAGCACTTTTATCTTAAACATTACTAACTTTTACTATTAAGCATTTTCTCCAAACAAACTTTAAAATTACTTTCTTATAGTACAAGCAATTGCAAATACTCTCTAACTACTGTAAAGTTCGGAATATGCCCTAGCAGCGGTGTAGCACCGATTTGATATGCCTTAGTGACCATGGGCGAACGGTAGTAGGGGCTAGGGTGGGCAGGGCCGGCCACTAGTAAAAAAGGGCTTATAGTGACAATATATTAGTGTCACTAAACGCTTTAGTGACACTCTGAAAGTGTCACAGAAAAGTGGGGCTAGTGACGCTAAATTTAGTGTCACCGTTAACAAGTCACTTTTGTGTCACGAAATTTTGACATATAAACATCATAGAGAATTGTGATATATATGTAACAAGGATTTTTGTGATACCAATGCATCATGTGTTTTAGTGATATATACATATATCACTACTAGAAAAAGGCCTTACGGTGACACTAAATTAGTGTCACTAAAAGTTTCTGTGACACTAAAAAAATGTCAACGAAAGTGGGGGCTAGTGACACTAATGTCATGACAAAACATAATATATTCTTGTATATATATTTTATATTAGTATATATATTAATTCAAATAAACCAAAACATTAACATTAACCAAAATCTCAAACATTTTATTTATATCTCAAGATTTCATATGAATGCACATGATTCATAGGGGCATACCCTGGAAATCATAAATGTAATTAAGTACAACTTAAAAAACAAAACACAAGTTACAATTATAGCTAGAATTGAGATAAAGCACGGTCTATAGGACATAAAACAATCTTAAGTGCCAAGCCCCGACAACGGCATTTTTATGGAAGTAATCAACAACATGTGCTCCCCTTTTCCCCATTCATATCAACTTGTCGCTGCACTACACCATATACAGAGACTAAACAATAACAAAATGCATGATTGGAGAAATATTAAAAAAAGATAGAAACAAGGATTTTGACAACACATATTTCAAGACAAACCCATTTTGTTGGATAGGCCAGGACATCATTCGTTTATCTTCCTCTAATTGGTGGCGAGGGGCAATTGACCAATCCACATTTATAGTGATGAAGTTGGTCTCATTGACCAATCCTCCCTGTAAGGCATAAGGTTGTAACTCACCTTATGTCCTTCAAGCTCCAACAATGTGTAACACTTCATCAGCTCTCCAATGGTGTTTATTAATTATAATGATTAATGATATTATCAATTTATTTAAGGTCTTAAAGATTAATTTAAAATAAAACTCATAATTTTAATCCTTGTAATTTTAATACATCATTATTTCATATAAAATAAAAGATTAGAGAATAATTTCATATACAAAAGTGTAACGTGTTAATGGTGATATATTGTCCATATGAAATTACCACTAATATGGTACATCAAAACGATGAAATGAATACTTAGCTAGTACAAAATGGAGATCAACCCATTATGAACTAACTACAACCAGTTATAAATTTGTATTTGTTAAATGATTATTGTTCATCATCGTATAATATAGATTTACATTCAAGTCCATTTTTGTTTTCCACTAATGCAAAAAACGGTCATCGGAGGTGCTTAAAATTGGTTTCGTGCGGTGCTTTAACACGCCTCTAATGAGAATTGAAGGCACTTCTCTGATAAAAAGCCCCTAAAGTAATTATTTTTTATTTGATTTTAATCGATATCATGCGGCGCTTTTACGGAAATAAACACTGCACATTTCAAAGTTTTTATTTAACCTTGTGGTGCTTTTCATATATAAGCGCCTCCAAATTTATTTAATTATCCAGATTTTTTAATCATTATGTGTTACCTGTCGGTTTAAAAGCGCCTCTAAAGTTCCTAACAGGTTTATTGCGGCACTTTTGTTATAGAAGCGCCTCTAATTTTTTTATTTTTTAAAATGGATTTATTTATTTTTAATGATATGAACTTACCTATTATATTTTCAAAGCAGTTATCAACAAATATTATATTACACAGTTCATTCATACCCCCATAATAAAATTAAAAATTGTTTCATTACAAAATCAACCTTACAAAAGTTCAAATTTTCAATGGCAATAAAAATAAACTACATTAAATTAAAGTCTTCCACATTTCTGGTATCATCAAACTTCTCCATACAAACATAAATGAAGTATAGAGAAGTTTGACAACATAAGATATTGCTTCTCATATAAACTTCATGATATGATACTTACATTCAGTATGGCCCGTTTGATTTGCACATTTTAAATAGTATGACATAATAATGCGTAAACTATGTAAATAAGAGTAAGTGTATGATAAAATATACTTTGACATTATGCCATTTAATTAATTTGCCACGACCCTTTTGTAAGGAAGCAGCCATATACATCCTACAATGACAACTCAATGTAAACATTTGCATATATATGCTCAATGTCGATACACAAATCCAAAAATATAAATGTTTAATATCACAACTAAAACATAAAAAATACCTACATCGTTAAGTCCTTTTGAATAGCAGTATTGGATGAACAGGACAATGAATTGAAGATATAGCCTTTATCAACCTTTGGACAAATTACAAACAAAATCCAATGAATTGAAGACATAGCCTTTAATTCAACAACTAAGACTATTTTAATTAATAATGGTAGTGTAAAATAAAATTCAACAACTAAGCCTATTTTAATTCCAAAGTTTTAATCACACAAAAATTTAATCACTCCAAAAATTTAATGAATACAAATTCATATTTAGCTTTTACTCAAAACTTTGTATTAAAAGGGTAACATTTTTTAAGGGGTGGAGTATATATATGAAGCATTTGATAAACAAACATAGGTGAATGTTGGGAACATATAAAATGTAACTCGTCTGCCTTGTTGTTGTATGGTTTTTATGGACTGCCTTTGGATGTGTATTTTTTGAACTTGAATGCTATGTTATAGTTCATGTGTGGAAATTGACTTGCTCCGTATTTTTTAGAATGATTGTACTATTGAAATTTTGAGTATTGTATTTTTGGAAGTGTTTGTATATATAGATATCCTATGTTTCTCAGTATGAAATTCAGATTGTAGGTTTTTTGTTTCTAATCATTGTAAGACTCTATAACCTAATTTCATAGCACAAGACATGTACGTAGTAATAATATCATTCAAATGGATTTTGAAGGTTCAATAATAAAAATAATGTAGATATGCTAATGAATAAATTTAGCTCAATAATTAAATCTCTCATAAAAGCTAATACAAATCAAGTGGAGATATAAACATTTCAAATTGATACACAATGTGATACACAACGTGATACACAATGATTTATCTTTTGTCATGTATATTTTTTTACATTGATCTACATGACAACATTTAAAACTCATATATTAGAAGATGTGACCCACCATTAGACAGTTATTATACCGGTCCAAGTCATGAAAAGCATAACACACCATGGGTTCGGTAAGATCGGCGAGTGCTAACCCATTGGACAACGTGAAATACAAGTTGTGAGGGAGGTATACATAAATATGAGATAAATAATGAATTTACATTTAGATATTGATTTGGTAGTAATAAAAAATATAAGTAATACCACGTTCATTCCATTGAGATCGAGACATGTGCAGTTATCTTAAAAGATTTTATGTGATTAATATTAAATTCAAAAAAAGAGATAATGTAAGAATGATTTAGAGCTACAAAAATACAGAATACATAAATCTAGTGAATGGAAGAAAAAGGAAAATGTGTGAGAAAATCAATGAGACGGAGGGATTAATAATTATGGAGTATCATATTTCGGAAAGAAATAAGAAACAATTTATAAAACTCATAGTAAGAGAGCACCTGCAAGAGTTTATAGGAAAAGAATTAGAGATATTTTTTAAGAGAGACTAAAAATTAACTATTTTATTTTTGAGTAGTTGCAATTTGTACTACCGTCGAGTGTAAAATTTTACCTAACTATGTATAGAATATTATGAAATATATATATATATATATATATATATATATATATATATGTGTGTGTGTGTGTGTGTGTGTGTGTGTGTGTGTGTGTGTGTGTATAATACACACACGAATATAGAAGATGTGTTGTTTAAAATAACATATGATAATAAAGGATGATATATATTATACATATAAAGTATTACAATACGAGTGAAGTTTTGGAAGTTGAATAGTTTTTTCCTTATTGTTTTGCCACATGTCAGTTTTTCCTATAAAGGATGCTACCACATGCATGTCAATAACTCCCCCAAAGAGTTCTCCAAGAGTTTGCTTTTATTATATTAACTAGTATAGTACCCGTGCGATGCACATGATATATAATTCTTACATACTACATATTTATTTTAATGCAACAACATGCGTAGCCAGGACGAAATATGAACTGATAGTTTTTTGAAAATTTTATTTTTATAACTTTTTAACCTAATTAATTTAACTAATATTTAAATTTGTAGTGCTTCAGGGCCTAACTTCTCTCCAGCTACGCTGCTATATTCAACATTTTTTAGTTTCATTTCCAATATTGTTGGTACACACAAAAAATACAATAAATAAAACCTTAATTCCACCATACATGTTAAAATAATAAAATCCATATAATATTTGTAGTTTCACTACACATCACTATGAAACAACAATTGTAGTTGTAACAATCATCATTGTAATTTTTTTAACAACCTCCCAAATGCTTTATCGGGTGGCGTGAAAGCGCTTAGGATCGAGCTTTGTAGCGGTTTTAATGTAATTTCTGAATATGTAAATTTTGTTTACTAAAAATAATTCTACTAATGACAGAGATCAGTTAACTTTATGGTCAGTCAAACGTCGTAAATCACGTGGGAACATTTAAATGGGACGGAGAGAATATCTTTTAAAAAACCTCAATGAAAAATGATTCTGTATTCGGAATGAGATACACGTAAAACGGTTTGAAAATAAGGAAAAGGTTAATAATTACTTTTTGATAAATTGTCTTACATATTTTAGGTCAATCATAATTTTTTTTGTCAAACTTTTTATCAAAGCAAATTAAGCAATTGTATTATTTATATTTTGTTAAATATTACTAATACTATAGGTAATATAGTAATATATAGTACTCACTCTATTTCATTGAAATCGTTAAATTTGACCACCATGTTGAACGAGAAATTATTGTTCCCTTAATGTTTTGGTCATGAAGTGAAAAATAGTAAGAAACAAAATTGAATTACTAAATTTAGAAAAGTGATAAATTTGTGAGAATGTCATGGATGTACTTCTCAACTTCTATTGGACAAAAATATGACCACATTTAACTTTTTAACTCTCTCCCTCTTCTCCTTTCGAATGCCTCTCTTCCGTCTTCATCGCAATACTCTCGCTATCGCACGACTTGCAGATGGCAGAGTTATCTCGTCTAAAAGAAAGGGAAACTCTCGCCCTCTCACCACTTGCAGCTCCATTGCAATCGAACATCGTCGTAAGATCTTGCACCTCCGCCACCAGCTTTGACTTGCTTCTCTCATGTCTTCACTAACCGCGCCTCCAGAGGACAACGACTCCATCTTCCTCAGTCGGCATCATTTCTGATTTAGGGCCGCCGGTGCCGGATCCGCCCCCCCATGGACGATGACTCCGATTTGGGGTGCCGCTGCTGGTGGGGTGCGATAAGGGTCCGTGGTGGTGCGGTGGTGTTATGTCTAGGGTTTTGGGCGAACTGGCCGGAGAATGGCCTGGGGGAGGACCGGGGCAGGGGAATATGGGACGAGGGATGGGGACTGAGGAACTGGGAGTGGGGCTAGGTGGGGATTGGGTTGAGTTTGGTCAGACCTGGAGTTGGGGAGGGTGGGTGGGGCAAGGCGAAGGGGCGGGGATGGGGGATTGGGGATGGGGAAGTAGATGGGGGATGAGGAGGTGGGTGATGGTAGACTGGTTGTGGTGGAGGGATATGGCAGTTGCATGGGTTGGGGCTGGTTGTGGTGGTGGGGTGCGGTTTTGCAGGGATGGAGTGTTACAACAGTGATTTTGCAGGGGCTGAGCGCCGGGGAAGGTTGAGGTGAAAGTTACAGCCGTGACGGTTGGCGAACGACGATGGTGATGGTCAGTGACATTACCGGCAGGGCGGTAGTTTCATAGTAGCAGTGACATCCCGTAACAATGTCACTATGGCAATCACTATGAGAGTGTCACTGTGGCTGGCAGCCGCGACCGGCGGCTGCAATGGCATGGGTGACGACGGCAGTGAGATGTGCGATAGTAACATCCGAGAGTGACGTGAAATGAAAGTGACATGAATATTTGACAGTCACTTTATATTTTTCCAAATATTTGACATGAACAGTAACATCAGATTTTTGTGCAAATGGAAATATGATCACATTTTTGGCGTGCTCAACACCATAAAATTGATGTGAGTTAGCATTAAAATTCATAAAAGTTTCTACTTGGGTATGTATGATTGATTAGGTTTTTTGTTTTAGTCCAGCTCTTACTCGAATGTTTTTTCTCGAATGTTTTTTAAAATGGGAGAAATCTCTAATGGTGTAAAAGGAGAGGGAGAGAAGGACATGGAGTATTACTATGATTACTGGTTCAGCTTTATTCATCAGTACCAACTCGGGGCTGCAATTTTCTTGGAGGCTGGCCTTGATACCAGATGGGTAGGAAATGAAGGTGGCATTGCCCCTACTACTTGTTACAAATATTGTAACAAATCTCAAAATCCGGAATCTATAAACAACCTCGAAACTATATTTCGGTGAAATATACTTTCTAGAGATAAGCATTATGTTAAATACAAATAACCGCATCCAGAGATACAAACAATATCAATTTGGATTGAATTATATACTTATTTAATTTAGACACTTTTGTATGTTTATTGTTTGTTTCTTATCGTTGCATCACATGCATTATTTGTTGTTGCATCATGTTGGTTATTGTTGCAAAATGTTGTTTTTTGTTACAATGTGTTGCTTATTATTGTATTATGTTGCTTATTTTTTTATATTTTTTATTTAGGCTTCTATTTATCTTTGCTACTTCCTTAAAATCAAAATATCTATATAGATTACTAAACAAACACCTAAATTGAAAAATTTATATTTATGAATATAAACAACAACTAGAAACATAAAGAAACAATCATATTTTTTTCCCATAATTATAAACAAAGAGAAACACATAGAAACAACACACAACAAACTAATAATAAAAAAAACAAGTCTCTTAGTTTACATTAGTATAATTTTATGTACTATTTATATTTTTTCCACTATAATATAAATTTATTTTAACTCTGTGAATGTATATTTTCCATTTTTAAAAAATAATTACTTTTTCATAAAACATTACAATTATTTTTCATATTATTTAATATTTTCAGAACATTTTTATGTTATTTTAAGTATTTTTAAATAATATCAAAGTTATTGATTTTTAACTATTTCTATAATAATTTTTTATAAAATTTTAATTTTTTATATTCTTATATTAAATTTATTATATTTTGAAAAATTTTACATTTGATATCATATTATGTAGCATGTTGTTTACAATTTTCCCGCCTTATTAACTATTTCAAACTCTTTTATACGGAGTATGTTTTTTCAAGTTTTTTATTTTAAGATTTCTATATTTTTGTTTTTCTAATTTTTTGAAAATTTCATATTCATTTTATTTTATTTTTTACGTTTAATTAGCAGAATTCCAATTTTTTAAATCATTTATTTTTGTTTGAGTTCTTCAATTTTCAAAATCTAATTTCATTTTTTAGAATTCTGCTTATAAATTTTTGAATGATTTGAATTTATAAAATTTTCTACTTTTTTCTCTTTATTTTTCTATTTTCTTTTTTACTATTTCTAATCTATTTTAGATTTTTGTCTAACAAGTTTGCTTAATATTTAGAAAATTTTATGTACTAGTAGTTTTTTTAATTTTCAGTGTTCATCATTTCCTTAAGTTTTAACTTTTAAGTACTGCTAAGATATGGCACGATCGTACATGCTTAAAGTTGACTGTTAGGGAGTTAAGCCTTTAGAGTCATAAGAAACTTTGATAGGTCTGGTTTTGAAAGAAATTTTTAAAAGTAAAAAAAGTGATATTTTTTGTCAGTTCTTAGACTGATTGCGTAAAAAGCCCAAATTTATTCCCACCCCACCTCAAAATAAAATCTCAGCCCAGCCCAAATCCCAAGCCCAGAATACTCAACTTACCAGCGCTCCTAGGCTCCTAGCGAAGCGCACAACGCGAAAGAAAGAAAATAGAAGGAAGACGGAGACACGGAGCTTCAGAGCCTGCGAGGAAGAAAGCAAGAAACTGTGAGCTGCGACCCTGCGACGAAGAGCGAACACCAATCCATCAGCCGTGCCGAAGAGCGAACACCAATCTCTTATTTAGTAATTGTTTGAACTTGTATTACTCCGATAGATTGATTATTAGATTTTTACTCTCTTATTTTGTGTTACACTCCGTTAGTTGGTTAGTTAAAATCTAAAAAATAATCAAATTATTTCCAGCTTTTTAGAGTGTTAGGGTTAGTCCGTTAGTTAATCAGTTTGATTATTAATTGAAATTTTCAGTGCATAATAAAAAAGGGCAAAAATTCATTATAAATTCTAATGATTAAAGATAGGGGAAGAGTTCAAATAAAAAGACCTCTTCCTGTGCAATGTGCGAAGATATTCACTTTTTCATGTTTCGCTTGCACTTTTTCATATTTACGAAATTGTCACCGCGATTTTGGTCGAATTTAATGCATTTTTGGCTCAGTTTGAGCCATTAGATGTGGAAATGAATGCACAAGATTCATTTTCACTTTTCATGGGAAGAGCTCTGTGTATTTGAACCATCCCCTTAAAGACAGAATTAAATCTTAGAGAATGATTTGTTGATTATACAATTGAAGATTAGCTGATTAGAAAATAATTTATTTATTGTGTGGACATGTGAGAAAAATTTGAAGATTTCAATTGAATTTTGAAATTGGGATTACTTATTAGTTTTATGTACAACAATTGTTTTTTTCTTATTAGTTTTATAATTTTGTATTTTAATAGAAGTATTTTAATTCATACCAATATTGAAAATGTTTTTTTAGAATGGATAATGAACATATTACCAAGAAAGGAAAGAGGTTGATTTTGTCATTCTTTCCGAAAGTGAATCGTCAACGTGGTGAAGAGAGTTCTGAACCTATAATGGGAGATGATTTTCTTGAAGATACATTGATGATCTACATTGAAAGAGATTTTGTCAATAATATAGATGTAGATTCTATTATTGATGAATTTTATACTTTGAAGTCGCGTAGGGCACAACTTAAGTGATGTTACCATGAATATTTAAAGTGTTGATGACTTCACGTATTATTATGTTTTTGTCAGCCCACCCCATTGTAACTTTCTAGATCCGCCCCTAGTTAGAACTAAATTCTACTGTTCTCACCATTTTACTGAAATAGATTTTCAATTAATTTCCAGAGTGTAATTATATGATGAATTTACTGTGAGTAAGTATTAGATTGTCCATCTGGTGAGTTTAATCCTTTGTTCTGATTTGCTTGATTACTTAGGTTAACATTGGCCTATTCTAGTCTTATCTTGATTGATTAAGTTGTTTGAATGGGTTGAATGAGTAAAAGCTATTCCTATTAGTCAGATCTTTTTTGGGTAAAAGGATAGATAATTCAACTGCAATTTGCTAACAGGTTTGCATTACTCAAATTAATGTTTTTTTGTAAGAATAAATGAAACACATAGACTTATTATGGAATCTGGATGGCAAGCGGAATAGTCATGCTTCTTCCTTAAAAGAACTCTCAGTATTTTTTGACTAATTAAAAAGAATTAATGACAAATTCATGTTCTAGTATCATTGTCATCGTATGGTTTCTGAAATCCTTAATTTCAAGTCTCAAAACACTTATATCGATAATTTCATTTATATTATTTCCATTTATTTTGTAGGCAGTAAGCATTTCTCTATTGTCAGTTTAGGAGATGAGTAAGAAATTCGGTGGAGGAAAGACTCCCACAGGAACTCCATCTCTTGCATGGTCATGTGTTGTAGTTATTGCCTCGTTGCTCACCGGTGCATCTGTTGTTCACAACTACTTTAAACCTGATTTGGTACCTTTCCTTTCACTAATTACTCGTATTTGTCTTCCCAAAGAATATCTACTGCTCATTGGATTAAAACAATATAATGCTTCTTATTATGTGCTTGTAATGGCTATGTTAATTGAAAAGCTCTGTCTTTGTACTAAATAAGGTTTTAATATATCATTTCCAAACAATTTGTTTGCTAATTGGACATGCATCCCAGCAATATGATAAAATGCCGCTCTAAGACCCCCATTAGTGTATTACACTTGCTGTGTGTTAGAGGAATACCCATTTTCCATCTCATCCATGCTATAAAATGCTTTCTAATTGGGCTTCGAGGATGAGCCAGCCGGCAAAGCCTCCTCAGATAAAGATGCATTTGATGCTACTCTCTCGGTTATTCTATTGTTCTTGTTTGCGAGTTCGGTCATGAGAGGCAAAAGGAGGGTCCTTTCTTTAAGTGATAATCTGCCATGCCTGTATCATTTATGTGTTGAGTTGTGAGTTTTTTGTTTTAAATTTTGTGTATTACTCTGTAAAAAACTGCAGTTGATGTTGAATTTGCAGACTCTTCCACAGTTAGAAAGCAATGATGGGGCTAAGCAAGAAGAAGTGAAGAAGCAATAATTTCCCTCCCACAATAGGGCAGGAGTTGTTGGCAACTCCACCTCAAAATCCAATCTATCAGCAAAAATGAAATCGAGTATTTTTTTGCCTTGTGTAATCTTTGTTTAAGGCTTATGCATGCTATGCATGTGATACTAATATATTTGTATTTTATCTGATTATTATTTAAAGTAATGATAAAGATAAGCTTACCTTGAATGTGAGCGAGTATTAGGTCAAAAAACACCTGATGGTCAAATTCCATAGATGTGTAATGTGCAAAAATATTATGTACAAAAACATAAACTTAGGGGTAAACAAAAAACTGAAAATAGAAACCGATCAACAAACTGATCCAGCTTGAAATGATAAAAATTTAAGGGAAAATGGAAACTAGTAATTCAACCTTTTAGTTGTCTTCATCATGGTCTCTGACCGATTTATGACTTGTTATTCCAAGTTATTTTCTGATCTTTGTAAAACATTATATCATAATTCCCACCTTATGATCACATAATGTCTTGCAAAGATAAGAAAATAAATTGGAATAATAGGTCATAAATCCAGGGACCAGTGAATAAAGATGGGATGCAAAAGTTGGATTATTTATGAATAATGAAAAGGTGAGACTATTGTAAGAAAACCACTAAAAGGTTGGATTATTGGTTTCCATTTTCCCAAAATTTAATTCAATGAAATTGAAACAAGCAAAATTAACTAAGTCTTCTGTGGTTCTAGGGTTGGATCGGGCTTGGGCCTCGGGACAGAATGGGGTGGGACTGGGGTTTTGGGTTGCAGGCCCGGTACTGGCCCGGGTTTGTACCGGGACCGGGTTGGGTCGGTCAACTTAATTTTTTTAAAAATGGCTTTTCGAATTTATTCCTACCCCACCCTCCCACCTAGGGATGGACCCGGGCCGATCTGGTTCCGGTTCCGGGCCGGGCCTGGGCGGGCTTTTTTGCAAAATGTTGGGCCCGGAACCGGCCCAGGTTGATACCGGGTCCGGGCCTAATCGGGCCAGGCCCTGGTCAAGTTCATTGTTTTTTTGTTTCTAATTAACACCCGACCCCCCCCCCCCCTCATCCCCACCCCCAAAACACCCAACCCTAACCTAGAAAAGCAAAAAAAATTGAAAAAACAAAAAAAAATTGAACCGGGCCCGGACCGAACCGCCCGGGCCGGTTCACCAAAAGTTGGGCCCGAGCCCGGCCCGCCGACCCGCCCAAACGAGCTAAAAGCCCGGAATCAGCCAACCGGTCCCGGTTCGGTCCGGGCCCAAACAGTAACGGGCCGGGCCGGTTCCGGGTCAGGCCGGGCCGGTTTAGTCCATCCCTACTCCCACCCCCAAACCACCCAACCCCACCCACCTAGCAGCCAATGAATGGGAAAAAACAAAAAAAAAAAAGGGCTACGACTGGTCTCGGATCGGCCGGGCCGATCAGCCCTTTTCAAGTCCCGTAGCCCACCCCCCTTTTACCCGGTTCGGGCCCCCATTCCCGTTATCGTCCGGGACTCCGGGTGGGGCGAGTGGGCCAACACAGTGGCAGGCTGGGTCGGGTTCTGAGTCGGGCATACTCGTCCTAGTCTATCTCTAGGTGGTTCGCCTTAGGCTTAAGGTTTGTGGTTTTGAATTTAAAAACCAACAGAATAGATAAAAATTGACCAAATGCGTTCAAAGTCCACTCGGCACAAATTGATTGAAATTAAATGAATCGAAACTAATTGATTAAAAGTCAAACTAATAAAAATATTATGATGACATTTCTTTTATTTTTCTCTCTATTTTCATATTAGTATGCTATATATATTTATTGTATGCTCAATATTATAAAATTCCAATTTTGAAAATTGTATAAGTTCTTCCATATTTTATATTTAGATATTTTATATTCTTTAATTAAATACAGTACATAAGAAATTAATCATAGTAAAAATATAAAGTACATATCTATAATCATTTGTATCATTTTCATTATTGATAAAAAATTTCAATTACTTTTTGAATTTAATAAAATTTAATAAATGGATTTTAATTGACTGAACAGATAATTGTGACAGCATTTTTATCTATTTTTAAATGGGAACGTTCTCACTTCTCGTACAAACAAAAACGTTGTTTCGATTGTTGCATCATTTCCAACAAAAAGTAGTTAGCTTGACGGACCTATTAAGCAATAAGCATATAGATTTCTAGATTTTACCAAGTCAATAAAGGTCTATCGTCCGATTTTAATCTAGTAAATATATTGAAACTTTTTTTTTTGAAAGGGTAAATATATTGAAACTTAAGCAAATAAAAAAGAGAAGAAAATTGTGGACATTGTATATTTGTATTGACATGGACCATCTTACCCCTTCATACGCTTGGTAGCTTATGGGCTCAGTTACCATTGTTATATCTTAGAGAATGGGATAGACTGGCCCGTTATCTTCATAAAGCCCATTGAAACCCAGGGCTGGTGAGTTGAACTACTTAACAGATCAGATTAAATAAAAAATGTTCTTTCTTGTCCAATAACTCCAAATTCGCAATCTTTTTTAGGTAGTATATTTGAATAAATTTCTGAAATAAGAGTAATAATGTTTGAAAATTTTAAAATATGGTTGTCATATTTTTTTGAAAGATGATTGTCATGTTTTTATTCCTTAAATAGAAGCAATTACTATTAAGTTTGGAAAAAAAAGTTATGTTTAAAGTCTGGTACCATCAAAACATGACAATAATTATTTTTATTTAGGGATAAAAACATGAAAATTCTAATTTAGAACACACAAATGCTTTTACTCCTGTTTTGGACAATTTTCCTTTATGTTTCCATGCGAGACACAACACATACAAATGGCTCAGATCACAATTTCATTCTCATATATTATTCAAATGTGAGTTCTACGGTATTCTAATTGGTCGAAAATCACAAAGTATTGATAAGGTACCATAAAATTTGCCTTATTTAGAACATTATTTAATTTCAAGGAACTCAATTCTAGTTCTAGAGTAATCTAGATCTACAAAGAAAAGCATAACTTTTGGTATAAGTTCTTTTATTGCGCCTTGAAGGGTTGAGATCAGAATTGAGCCCCTTCAAAAGTTTGACCAAATTGCCAGTTTGAGGGCACCACGTCGTTACTTACGACCGTCTTTCCGTCACTAGTTGTAACTTGAAATGAAAGACTTTGACCGGTCAAAACGGTATTGGTTTGCCAATTTTGGCCCCAATTTCTTGACATTGGTTGCCACTCAGTTTTTGATCCCTTAATGGACACTGCATGAACGTCTCCGGCGCCGCCGACGTTACTCACTAAAACCAAGTTGAAGTAAGTGTTTCCTTTGATCGTGAATTTTATTCCTCCTTTCTTAATGCAAGAAACCCTACACAGATCCAACATGTAACTCATTAGCAAGTATACACATATTATATGAAAAAGTCAATTAATCATATCCCCGAATTTTGTAAAATCGACCAATTGAATCCATTAGCAGGTTCCTCGTCACAACAGCAAGTCACCTGGTGACGTGGCACACACGTGTCAGTCCAGTGAACATTAACTTTGCTGACATGGCACACACGTGTAAGTCCGGTCAGCCATTCACTAATGATGAGGCTCGCGCATGAACCGCCACGTGTGCGCCACGTCTGCTGGAGACCCGCTTACAAGACAAGTAACATGCTAATTGACTTAAAATATGAGGACTTAAATGATTTTTTTTGTAATATTACGATGACCAATTGACAGTTTCCCTATATGTTTATATACTATGTAGATAACTTTATTTTAAAAGTCTGAAAGTCTGAATTATACAAAGATTATGTGATACACTGCTGGAATAACTCAGCTCCATATTTATAATCAAACCGATTCCCTCAAAATAGGACCAGAACTGATCGGTTTCGATGGTTTCTGACATATATAATACTCCTTCCGTCTCATTTTACATGTCCTACTTTCCTTTTTGGGTTGTCCCAAAATAAGTCACATTTCCTCTTTGGAAAAGAAACATGTGATTTATAGCATTTCACTTTATTATATTCAAATCTCAACTACAACTTTTACTTTTTAATCACTTTATTAATAATTGTATCAAGTTAAAGTGAGACATGTAAAATGGGAAGCTAGTATTTTTTAAAACTAGGCTCAAAAGTGCATGCCAATGGTCATGTTAATGGTTTTAATTGGGTTTGAACTTAGACTCAGCTCGATCCAGACCCACCTTTGTATTGATTTCGAGTCCACATTTAATTATGTTTACGGTTTACCCAAATCTGAATTGTACATGTTTTTTTAATTTGCTTAATTAGATAAATGAGTTCATGGACACATGCTATTCTTTTCCGTCAAGGAGTTGATTCTTGTAAAATCTTTATTTAATACCCCTCCCACCGGAAAGGGTTTACGGTTCGCCCATTTGACTTTTTTTTATTAATGGCAATCATCTTTAAAATGACATTATTTCGAATATAAAGATAGTATTAAAATGTTTCTTACTCAATATGTTTTCATAAAAGTATAAAATTTACCCCGTCTCTAAAAGAACTTACATACTACAAATGACACGGAAATTAAGATAGTAGGTATTGTGTGGTGGAGAGTGCAGATGAGAAAGAAATATGTAACAACTACTGTGAATCATAAATTCTTTACCAAAAAATGAAAGTGAGAGTTTATTTTGAGACGCTTGAAAAGGAAAGTTGGATGTATTTTTAGAGACATGGAGTCTAAATTATATAAAAATATAATAGCTAAAATATTATTCAAAGTTTGTTATCGTTGACTATGAAAAGTATGATAAACCTTTTCAGGACAGAAGTAGTAAAAGTTAAGCGCACACACATACATACATCACACACATATCAAATGAATGTGGGAGGTGGCCACAATATCATAATTGTGTTTGATAATAAATTTTGTTTAGAGTATAAGATACTGCATAATACTCCACCCGTCTCGTCCGAGACCTGTTAAGGTTTCACTTGCCTCTTGTAGACCTTCAATTTTAAAGTTTCAAATTTCATTTTTGAAACAATTAACTCTCTTAAATAGTTAAATGATAATCATCTATCGCATATTAAATTAAAATTAATATACCCATAGCATTAGAATTATCAACAACTACTTCATCATAACACACACACACACTAAAACTGTTTCTCTAAAGTATACTCAAATTGCTTTAAATTTAGTTATTGCCTAAAAACATGCCATTTAGTTACTATATATGACAAGTTAGGATTGGATTTACCTGCGGTAAGAAACAGGGACAATTCCGGCCTTGTAAATGGCGATTTTCAAGTACGCAGGCTGGGACATGTCGAAGTGTGGGCGGGGAGGGTTGCACCAGCCGCCGTTGTCGCTGGGCAAGCTGGTGTTCGGCGGGCAGAGGTCGGTGGCGGTGATTGTGATGCTTCCCGGCACGCAGTTCGGGCCGGTGCACGTGATCTCGTAGCATGAGCCGCATGCCAACCCATCGTTGAAAAGGACGGTACTCAGCGCTGCAATGTCTGTACCGTACCCCGTCTTGTACAAGTCGCCATATCCACAAGCTCCGCCTGCACCCAGTTCTTCCCAAAGTTAGAATGCAACTTAATTCTCCTTCACTTATGAGTAAAACATAAAAAAGTGCTCACATAGATGCAATTATGTTTATTAGTAATTGCTCCGAATAAGTATGTTTTTACTTGGACGGTAATTTGCTGGTCTGGTCTGATCTGATCTGGTCTGGTCTAAACTGGTCTGGTCTGGTCTGGTTTCTTTGTATTTTTATAACTATCCAAGTCTGGTCTGTTCTGATCTGGTCTGATCTGGTCTGGTCTGGTATGGGATTAATTACAGTCCACGTAAAAACATCCTAATACTAAATAATCATTAGTAGGATTATACGAATGTTTATAATTCCCTAAATATGACTTGTCTGATCTTATTTAAGGAATAAAACCTCATTAATCAGGAGTCAATGAATTTTATTTTAGGAAGGAAACAATGGAAGTCATATTTACGCACATTGTCAATGTTTCAGTCTTATTTAAGGAATTTAGAATCAAAATAAGACTTATTTAGTCATATTAAAAATATAAATTTCACCATTCAGGAATGAATGGATCCTAATTCCGAAAAAAAAAACAATGATATTTTGTACATATTTTTATAGTTTGTTCAGGTTTTAATTTTATTTAAGAAATTTTGTCATTTGTTTACTATGCCTAATGTTTGCAGCTCAAAATCCCTTGATTTTGAAAGAATGCGAGGACATAGGCACATTTAACACTCGGAAAAAATCATTTGCTAACAAGACCGTTTCATTAGAAAACGAGTTGCCTTTCTCAACTGGGCCTATAAGGCCCAATATGACAAAAATCATACTAACATTAAAAAAAGACTCCAAATCAAATTATTTCTTAGAAACAGCACAAGTAAGGGCAGTATCAAATGAAAACTATGGGTGTCTCATAATCGTTTTCCTCGACTTATTTTAGTCTCACACCAAATCAAACCAGACTAGTTCACCTCACGTCAGAGTTTGATAGTTATTAAATAAATAGAGATTAGACAACTATCAGAACATAATAGTTCATACCAAGTCATAAAATTTGAGTTAAAACCATCCTAGCTATATACTCAAACACATTGTCAATGGTAGGAAGGAAACTCACATGACCAGACCATATCAGACTTGTTCAGACCAGATCAGAGTTTGATAGTTCTAAAATATATAGAGATCGGACACCTACCGAATCATATCAATCTTGGCCAAATTAAACCATAAAATTTCAGTTCAGTTAAAAAACATCTTATATACTCACACGAAGCTCCAAATCACAATGGGAAAGATTTCCAAATCATGATCATTCACAATTCAATGTTTTGTAGGGGATAGATCATTGTTTGGTATCCTAAGGAACAACTTAGTGGTTCAAATTAAGGCTATAAAGAGTTAAGGTCGTGAACAAATTAAGTTTTTAGATGTAAACTTTTTCATTTTTCTATATAGCCACTTATATATTTAATTGCGTCAAGGCTAATCTTGATGTATATTCCAAAAAAAAGGCTAATCTTTTTGTAGCCATGTCCAACATAATATTTTAGAAACGCCTAATTTAGGAAATAAGAGAATGAAACCTTCATAAAACAATATAATTAAAGACAGTTCTACAAATAACACAATTATGTATGTTTAGGTAAAATCACGTTTAAGCATGCGGACCATTCGAATTCATCTCAAACCGTGGATGTTGTTACGGGGGCGGAGGTACATTGTAGCTTAAGGGGACCATGCCCCCTATCTAGCACGGAAACTCTCGGGAAGGAGTATGTTTCCCGTTTTGAAACTTCTAGAAACTCTTTGTAAGCTCTCCAAATAAGCGTTTTATGAGTAAAAGTTGCCGTTTCCCGTTTCCTGTTTTCTCATGATTTTCGTGTTTCCGTGCAACATAGGCCCCCCCTCCCCAAATAAAAAATTCTGAAGGCAATTAGGCAACCCTTAAGTCTCTAAGTTTTTAAATTTTATATTTTGAGATATTAGCAATTTTAGTCTTGTAATTTTTTGTTGTCCCCGTTATTAGTCCCGTAACTTTACTTGCATTTTGATTAAATCCTTTAACTAATAGGTCTTTGCAGCTTAGTGAATTTTCTACTTCAAAGTACACTTTCTAGCAAAAAAATCAACATTGATTGTGGTGAGTTATCGATAGGAAAGTGTACTTTCTCGTCGAGAAGTACTCAAATTGCAAAAATATAGTTACATGATCAAATTTGTGAGCACGGAAGTCTGCCTCTGTAGCTGACTCGCTGGATATTAAGAATGGAGACCATTCATATCCATCAAATAAAAATTTAGGAGTTCAAGAAGAGCTTTATCATTTCTATTAAAAGTACACTGTAACAATTTTAAGTTTATCATTCGAGTAAAAATAAATTTAGTCCGATTAATAGGACGTAGGATGTATCATATTTCATTTGTAACATTTTTAATGCAAATATGTATGACACATTTATTATTATCACCCATCTTAAGATATTTTTAATTGAATTAATTTCACTTACAAACCATATAATATCAAAAACATTAAAAATATCAAATCAGAACATTTCAATACCATTAAAAACATATTTAGTTTAAGAACATTAGAGAATCTGGCTATGTGCACATAATAACACTTGAGAGGCCAAGTAATTTACAACAATGTTTGGTGTACATACTTTATTGTTGTACACACTTTTACACACGCATATGACACTTTTTTTTGGTTGTCTCATACAAAACGTGTTTGATTGTTGATTTTGTTAGGTCTATATACTCCACATAAATATAAAAAACAAAAAATTAATATCTTTTATTATTATGGCGTGTTAGGTGTGAGTTTTGGTCGAAAAAATAAAAACAATTGATACGGATATAAAAAAGAAAAAGCTTACGCCACTTGGGATTCACAAACGTGTAGGGGCAGATTCAGGACACTGGATCGGACTAAACCAGTACAAAGAATATTTTTGAAAAAAAAATTAATCAGATTTTTTTAAATTAAAAATTAAACCACTTTTAAAATTCGGGGTGGGTCAAGACCTAGGTCGGCCACCCCATATCTCCCCCCATGAAACATGTGACTTGAAAACTAGTGAATTAAAAGGGCATGAAGAAAATGTTTGAATTAAATTAATTTAAATCAACGAGCAAAAAAGAATATGTTAAATGGTACAAACCCATTGTGCCAGAAGCATCACTGCCACCATAAAAAGTTGCATGTGCAGTCTGCCAGTCTCCAGTGTCAGCACAAGTGAGATGGATGCAGAAGCTTGAAGAAAGGAGTAGGAGAAAGGGAATAAAGAATTTCACTGCAGGGATTATCCAAATAATTGCCATTGAATTTAATTAATTAATAGCAAAAAAGTTATTAATTGTGTGATTAATTAGGTATAGGGTGCTGGCCGGAGTGATGGAAAGTCAATGTGTTTGCATGTGATTTAATCTTAATTTTATATCATAAGTATGGAGTAATATATATAAGTCAAGAGGTTTGGTACGTTATTCTAATCTAAGAACTAAATATGTATATACCCATGTATGATATGATTTGGATTAGTGGTTTACATGGAAACATTGAGATATGATATTTTTTCTTAAGCAAATTTGGGATATGACAATAATCACAAGTAACTGATATTGACGTGAATTGTTTTGGGTATATTTGGAAGGTTTTTATATTTATCCATTAATATACTGACTACAAAATTTTATAAGTCTATGAGCGTATGTGTTGAGATCCCAAATGGAAAAATATTATTTGTACTCACTTTTATATCCATCACCTTTATACCCATCAATGTGAGAGGTTTTTTTGTTTATCAATCTCGTTCACGGATAAAACGTGTTTTATTTTCCATAGACAAAATAAAATATGTTTTGTCGTTCACAAATAAAAATAGCACTCACATTTATGGCTATAAAGGCGGGTATAAATAATATGCTTATTGTTTAAATTATAGGCCAAGCTACAACATTGTTTGAGTGAAGGGGAATACTGCTCACCCGCATCAACATAGCTCGGCAGGGTTGTCTGATGAATTTGGAGGTTCCGGTTCCAAATGGCGAATTGAGCCCCCCCCTAAAATAAGGGAAAATACAAAATTTAACTATGAAATACAATAGACTAGATAATTCAATGAAATATACGTATGTTATATGATGTTTAAAGTACACACATTAGACAACCTAAGAGTTATATAGATTTTGGAATCTTGAATAATACATAACATCTAAAAACATCAACCTATAACTAATACGATAGTACTACATACTAAATTTATGGAGAGCCCCTGCAAGGGTGAGCTCCGATGCGAAACACCCATTGCACCTTCTAAAAGACGGCACTGTAGCTAGGGCGGGCGCTTATTAGACTCTGTTTTATCCCAAATTTTAATGTCTCGCTATTAATATAATCATTAGAACTTTTTTTATGCCTACTAATACGTGTAGTCTGATAGTCTGATATATACCAATTTGTACCAACTGAAAATCAAAGGTGTAAGCGGAATGACTTAATTCTGTTCATCATATGCTGTTATTTCTATACTCCGTATTAGATATACTAATACACAAATTTTGGAGTACATTCAGGCTAACGCATTAAACTACCAAAATCATGATATTTGGCCATGGAGTTTAATTACTAACGTCATTACGTGATTCAATCGGTGTTGATTATTCAAGTTAGTGAAATCAAAACTTCTAAACAGTTACTCTGTATAATAATACTACTAAAATGAAATGTTTTTATATACGTGAGTATAAGGGAAATAAAATTCTTAAAAATAATGATGATAATTGCCATGAATAATAGTAATAGTAAGTCTCTCTAAGTTTACATCAATTTCTAATCTTGGTGAAATAGTAGACCAATAATCTCCCAATTCACGTTCTATATGAATTCCTAATCCGGCTCAAAATAGTAAGTAGTAGACCAAGAGCCCGTTTGATGACCCCATTTTTTGGTGTATCGGGCTTATCAACCAACTCTTTCACCAAAATGTACTCCCTCGGTCCCAAATTGTAAGATATATTTACTATTCACTTGGTCAACATAAATCACTCTTAATCTTTTACTTTTTATATCAGAAACTTATGAAGTTTGAATTATTTTTTGTAGGTTTTGTAGCGGTTTTAATGTAGTTTCTGGATATGTAAACTTTATTTTCTAAAACTAATTTGAGTGTTGACAAGGATCAATTTGATTTATCGTCAGTCAAACATCGTAAACCGTAAAGTATCTTACAAATCAGGACGGATGGAGTACTTTTTTATTTCGCGCGTTGAAGTTTGTAATAAGCAGAAAAAGTAAGATTGGAGTTACTTTTCTGGCTGTTTTGGCTGAAGTTACTGTAGAGGATCGTTTTAGCTATTTTTCATATGATTTTTTATTTAATTTATTAATAACAAATATTTTAGATATAATTTTTTCATGAATCAACATAATCAACCAATACAGCCACTTCAGCCAGAACTTCATAAATTTCAGCAGAATCAGTCAATTCATACAATTTTAGTGTTACCAAACGGGCTCCAAATTGATATACTTAAACCTTTATACTATTTTCAATACGTCACTTATGCCCTTATACTAAAAACGTATTTTATTAGTACACTTATTTTAAATAATTGATCAAATTGACCATTTAATCAGTTTGTGACCTCTAATAGCAGGTTTTTTGATATATTAAAAACTCTAAAACAATTGTTAAAAAATGATGAAATATAGATAAAAATTGTTTAAAATCTGATAATGTCAAAGTCAATAGTTTTTTATTTTTGAAATTATTTTTATATTCTACATCTCTTTAAAATGCTTTTACATTTTTTTATTTTTACATTTTCACTTTATTTTTTCAGTGTTCTGATTTTTTTACTTTAACGTTTTTAAATTATATATCATATCTATTTTTACATTTATACTACTTTTATATTATTATTACATTATTTTTCAATTTTTTATATTTGAATTTTTATACGACTAATAAATACTCCTAATTTATATTTTATAAAAGATCCTGATATATATTTGGTTAAAATGAATTGATAGATTGTATTTTAAAAGCAAATGTACTTATATATATAATGCGTTTAGTATAAGCACTTATGTGATAGACTAAAAATAGTAGAAGAACATATTCCACTCTTTTATCATAATCTTTCAATACACATTATATAGAACAAATTAAACAAAAAAGAAATTCAGTCCAAATAAAAACATGAGAAAGTTTTATCCTAACGCTATTTTACGATGATAGTGATTGATTATGGTTGAAACCTACGGAGTACTACTCAAGGTGTAATAACTATTAGGAAAATTGTAAAAATATATAACACCCCAATAATGCTCGAAACAAATCCAATTTCAAAAAATAATAAATTTCAAGTATAATATGGCAATCCCCCGCTTATTTTGTACTATGGTAGATTTAGACTTTGATTTACATTTTTTAGAAACAAAAACCAATCACCGTTCTTCAAAAATGAAACATACAAATGAATATTCCCTTCATCCCAATTTGTAAGATACTTTACGATTTACGATGTTTGATCGACGATAAAGAAAATTGATCCATATCAACATTCAAATAACTTTTTATTTAGAAAAAAGAATGGCATGTGAATGGATGACATTCTTTGCCAATCAAGGCAGCCACCAATCCCATCAACTATCCCCCAACCGCCTAATTTCATTTATCATTCATTAAATTTAATTTATTGTAAAAAAAAATATACCAAAAAATTAGATTTCTTCCCCTCTATAAATAGATACCAATAAAGGATATATTTAGTCACTTCAAAATTTATCACTTCTTTCTCAATGCATCTTAATTTATCTATTTTAGAATATGTTTTCCTCTGAAAATGGATCGAGCCCGTTCTCTACCTAGATACAATGCCAACAATGAATAATTATAGTGGATCAAAAGTGGATTTCGTATTTCTTTTTCAAATTAAATAAATTAGTAATGGTGGAATATACCAAAAATATGGAGAGAGTGTAATAATTTTAAGTGGCCTAGGTAACCATAGTGGGGAGAAAATGTGATAGGTTATTCACATTTGTTGAAGGGCTCCATGGCACTCGTCCCAAATTTTAAAAGGGCCGGTTTATAATTTGTAAGCGTTCGTTTCAGTTCGGATAAATGGTCCAAGCCTGCGGCCTGCTACCCGGATAAATGGATAATTACACCCGACCCGGTTACAGCACCAGCATCACCATCGCGACTGTCAGGCTCGAAGAATTATCATCAGATCTCCGATGAGATTTCGACAGCGACGTACATCGACGAATCAGCGGCGCAATCTGTGGAGTTCCAGTTTTCATTGACGCTGAAAAGTATAAGCACGGCCGGCCTTACGAATTCCACAAACAATGATGCTTTGAAAGTGAAACTTAGCTTGATTCAATTTCACACCGTAGCTAGAACTCAGGCCAGAGCAAAGGAATTCGTTTCCATTCCTGTAAACTTTTCATTTCCACGCCCAGCTGCAACAGAGCATCGTCCCTGTTACGCCCGTGCTTCAATTCCGCTGTTGGACTGTGCATTTCTTATATAGTTCATCCGAGTAATACCGTACGTTTAGTGAGCATCCAACCTATTTCATTGAGTATTACGAGCCTAACGATGAGGAACACGATCTCAACTCTATATCTTTTAATTTTTGTTTTTTTCTTATTTTTTTCTTTTATAAAAACTTATTAAATTATATCTATAATACACTCTTATGAATTTCAATATGTGAATTTAGTCTAATATGATACTTTTGAAATATGCATTGATATGACATTTTAAAATGAGCATAACATCAATACGAAATGAGCATACGTAATCTACAAAATGTTAATTGATATGAAAATCGTAAAGTTTGTTAGTTTGACATAACGACATTTTCATTGAGTATCAAACCTTCTCTATTGAGATAAAAATCACAGTTTCTGTTAAATGAGCATTAATGAACTTTTAATGTGCATCAAACTTATTATGAGCATTAAAACACTTTTAATGTCGTTTGAAATTGCTAATGTGCTCAAATCCTTATTTGTCTATACTCATTTGGTTTAAACATTATGCTCATTTGCCACGTGAGAGCGATGACAAGGGTTGGATTAATTTACGAGGCCCTTCATATTAGAATTAGAATCCTAACAAAACTCCAATGCTCTAGAGGACTCTTATATAAATATAACCCCTGCGGTCTGCATAATCATCCTTGCACCATTGATTTCAAGACCCATAGCTACAGAGATTTCTGGAAGCAGAGTTAATAGCTGGCAACTTTTCTACTTTACTGTTCTTTTTTTTTTCTTTTGGTGCATTGCAGGGGAAATTCATTGGAAGCAGAGCTCGAGATGTTGCTGGCAGGAATTTTGTTGACGCAGCGGACAGAGGTTTTACGGAGGCAAAATTGCTGCTGATTTTTTTAATCCGGAATTCGCTGCTCTTGCCTGGTGCTCCGTCCAAGAAGGAAAGGTTTGATTGATTGCAGACAACATCGAGAGTTAGTGGTAGAAGCAGGTCGCTGCTCCCCTTGTTTGCCGTGCTATTTTTTTGTTGCCGATTCCTGGCGAGGTCTATGTCGTTGGTCGCTGAGCTTGGGGTTGAACTCCGACGGTGAGCAGCAGACCGATAGTGAGCTTGGTCGCTGAGATCTCTGATTTCTTCTGTTTGTTGCAGGAGAAGAGGCCACGCCATTTAAAAACCGGGTGTACATGTACACCCGAGTGTATAATATAATTTGCCCTGGACTCTGGGTAGTGTGTTGACATTGGAGTTTTATTACGACTTTTACAAATTTCAAAAAATAAATCATATGATGTGCATACATTTGAATTTATGTAAGCATAAAAACTAAAAATAAATAAATTGAAATAATGTTTGAATTTATCAATTTTTGGTTATCATTTGTCTAGCTTTTCATATGATCCTTCTTACTAGCAGTGGGTGTAACGCCCCTCTCAGGGTTAAAGGAACCGTTTCATAAACTTACGACTTTTAAGAAAAATACTGCAATATAACGGCCTTTTGTTTGAGAAATAACCCTGATAAAATCTCAAATATAAATAAAATATAACTCCAAATAAAACTCAATAAAATCTAGTTATCACCAGCAAATGTGATAACCACCTGGATCCAGGAATTTACTAAAACTTCAAATCCTCAAATAAAATAAAGAAATAATAATCACTGATGGAGTATATGGGTCTGAGCCCCTGGACCCACATACTCAGAAGAACAGAAAGCACAAGACACCGAGTGGCGCCCACGTCGGCCAAGGGACCCCCGTCGGCCGAGAAGGTGCCAACTCAGATTATGGTCCTGAGCCCAAGGAACCCGGGTGCCCTCGTCGGCCGTGCCCTCGTCGGCCGTGCCCTCGTCGGCCACGCCCTCGTCGGCCACGAAGACCTCACAGAACCGGATTTTATACTTACTCATTCGTACAGCCCATTAGTGGCTTTGTATTCGGCCCAGTAGCGGTCCAGTTGTAAATGGGCCTCCCAAGCCCAAGGCTTGGGAGCCCAGCCCGTATTTTCTCTATAAATACTCCCCTTGGGAGTAGTTATAGGGGTTGCAAATTCATTCTATTGAAGCATGTTATTACACTTCTCTCTCTAGCTCTCACTTCTCTCTAGATATACTCTATCATTTGGTGCTCTCGTTGAGAGCTAGAACAATCAAGTTAGCACCCTTCGTCGCTACCAAGCACAGCTAACCACTGATCATGGGAAAAACTAAATCAAACCGCAACCTCGTCAGCAAGGCCATCCCTGAGGACCAAGAGCCCAGGGAGCACGATGAGGACGCCACGGCCGACCAGGTCGGCGGGGGGGACGTCTTCTAGGAGGCCTTCAACCTCACGACGGACCTCCGCAACCAACTCAACGGCGGAGCCCCTGATGCCCGCATCGGCTTGGACAAGAAACGAGCTGAGAAGACGGATCACGCCCCGGCCCAGCCTATGGCCGCGGCCTCTCCGTCCGTGGATCCACAGGTCTAGGCCGCGCTATCGGTCATCATCGCCAGCCTGGCTCAGAACCCCACCGTCCTCAGCGCACTCTTGCCAAGGACCGGGGGGAACGTCACTCCACCTCCTCAGCCCCAACCGTTGGCCGCCCAGATAGGCAACGATGAGGGGGTGATGGCCCAGGACACGGCGTCGTCCCACTCCCACCCTGCTTCCCCTCTTCGGCCTGGGCAAACCCCATCGCGTGGAAAAGCCTCTGCCTTCAACAGGCTAGGCGCCACGCGCCGTCGTTTGGTTTCGGAGAGGATGGCGGGACGGATTGGTGAGTCTCGTCCTGGCTTGCCGAGGGAAAGCTTGGGGTCTGTGTCCCGGACAGCGGACCAGCCCCGCCCGGACAAGGGCAAGGGAAATTGCATGAAGACGACGTGCGCCACCGGATCAATGCGGCTCACGACGAGCGCATGAGGAACCACCGGATCTACACTTGGACAAATTTCAGAATTGAAATGACAGAAGGCAATAAGCATACAAGGAATTCAAAGCCGAGCAGGACAGCAAAAATTTTTCATTCATAATCAATTCAGTACAATGGGGGGCGCTTCGGCCATTACATCAATTCGGCAAAAAGGAAAAACTAATTACAAGGGAGCGGGGAATAGCCGATCAAGCCTCTTGAGCACCTCCATCCTCGGCTGGCTCTTCGACGTCGTCGGCTCCCTCCTCGGCCTCAGTCTCCTGGCCAGCGGCAGCCACAGAACTGGTGGCATCGTCCAGGAAGTCGAACTCTGTGTAATCCGGCTCGCCGAGGCCGGAACTCTCAATGGGGGACTCCCGTTCCGACAGAGGAAGCTTGGCCTGCTCTTCGGGATCTTTCATCAGCTTGGGAAGCTTCAAGTTCCGTCTAGCCCACCCGGAAGTATAGTTCATGGCCTTCAGAGCACGAGATAGCCGCCGACACAGGAGCCTCTGCATCCGCTCCTGGCCCATGTTATAGTACACGGCCATCTCCCTGCTAAAATACTCCTGGCCGGCGGGGGAGTTCATCCCCCAATTTTCAAGCCTAGCGGCCACCACCTCATAGCACCAGGAGAGCCGCTCATCGGCCTTCCACCCCTCGGCCAGGAACTGCTTAACGGCCTCATCAGCAGCCTTCACAGCGGCGGCCTCGGCCTCAGCTTTCGCCTTCACGGCTTCATCGTTCAAGCGCCCTTTGGCTCTCCTCGAGTTTGGCCAGGGCATCGTCCCTGGCTGCGGCGGCCTCGTCGGCCTTTTGTTGCAAGGCATTGGCATCCTCCCGGAGCCGATCCAAGCAAGCTACAGCCTCATCGGCCGAGGCAGCTTTCTGCTCCAGCTCTTTCAGACGAGCTATCACCCGGTACTGCCTCTTATGGCTCTCCATGAGCATAAAGGCACCCTGCATAAAAAAGGAAAACAAAACTCAGGCAAATGACTCTACACGGACGACGAGAAAAACGGCAAGCAAAAGGAAAGGAACTTACTTGGACGAGGAGGTCCATCCCGCCCTCATACACCTTCACGTCCCCGAGCCTCTTCAGGTAGGCCCTATCTTTGGCCAGCATGGCCTGGGCCAGCACATCGTGGCCGAGGACAACGTCATCAAAAACACCCCCGCCGACGGGGTATTCCACCATCTTCTGGTAGGTGTCACCGACAATCTCCTTGCCGGCCCTCTTCGTCCGTGGCTCCTGGACGAGAGGAAGCGATTGGGCAGCATCGCTAGGCGCAGCAGTGAGGTCCACAACAGGACCACTATCGTCCACACCGGGGACGGCAAGAGTGCCGGCCTCAGTAGCCTGGAAAGAAGACGGTGCCCTCTTCGTCTTCTTGGCGACGTTCAGGCCGGCCTCAGTCAATTTCTTCTGGCCGTCAGTGGGAGGCCTCTTCTTCTTGGACTGGGCAGGCTTTGGGGCCGCACCAGCAGTAGCCCCGCCTCCCTCGGCCACGGCACGTCTAGCCGCCTCGGCCGCCTTTGCAGCCAACTCTTCGGCCGCCTTGGCCTTGGCTATAGCCATGATGGAACGACGATCCATGACAAAATCTACAAAGGAAAAACAACAGATTAGCAAGGCAAAAGAACAAATCATAAAGGAAGAAAGCCGAAGAAATAATTACCATCGGCCTCAGCAGGAATGCCCAAATCCGGGCCGTCGGCCTCTTCGAAGGTGGTAGTCATCCTCGGCCAGAGTTGGAGATCGTCCTCCTTATCGCCATACACATGGTATCTTAAGAAGCCGAGGGCGGTCATCTTGTATTCGGTGATATAATCCTTCACGCTCCTCGGCCCCCCTTCCAAGAAAGCCTCCACCTGCGCGTCCAAGATAGAACTCTTCGGCGGGTCATGCTGATTGAACCTCCCGGTATGGCCGAGAGAGGGAAACTCGGTGCCACTCTCACCAAGGGATACAAAAACGAACTTGCTCTTCCACCCATGAATGGACGAAGGCAAGTCCGTGAAGCTCCTCTTCTTCGGCAGCTGTTGAAGAGTAGCATAGGCCGCACAGTTTTTGTGGCTTCCTCGGCCTATCTGATACAGATTCATGAGCAGGGCCGTCGTCGGCCTGTATCCCAGCTCCTCACAGCGGAGCAAAAACCCCACCATCAATGAATAGCTGTTCGGCGTCAGCAAGGCCGGAGGGAGCCCCACCATGTCAAGGTATTCAGTGATGAAGGGATGAAGGGGAAACCTCAACCCCTTAGCGAAACTCATCGGGTATACTCCAAAGTATCTCGGTGGCGGATGAAGAACATGGTCCGTCGGCCTGGGAGCCCTAACCCGCCCGAACGGCCCCACGTACATCTGGGCAACCAAGTAGTCGGCCGCGCTGCTCTCCGGCTTGATCAGGAAGATGTTTGTGAGATCCAGGTAGGAGATGCCCGGCCCACTCTTCGGCCTCCTTATTCTCTTCGGCTTATCTGCTCCCTTCATGGCAGTCACCGGTCTCGGGCATGGAATAACAGCGGAAGTGGACGCCCCGTCCACCACTCGGGACGCACCTGCGTCCTCACCTTTTGAAGACGAGGCAGACTCCTCGTCCTCGACTTCTTCGTCCACCGACTCTTCGGACTTGTAAGGACTTAAGTGTTGTATCTCCTCCTCGAACTCCTCGAGCACCTCATAGTCGAGTGACCTAGTGGAGGGCTGGTCGTCGTACGGATAGTAGTCTTCGCTCAAGCTCTTCATCATAACAACTACTACGAGCCTAAGGGGAATAACTTAGGATCTAAGGGTGTTCAAACGCCTAACACTAGATCACTAGCCTAGGAAGCAAAGTATGCAAAGTACAGAAGATGGCGATGAACACTAACCTTGAACACGAAGAACACGAAGAACAAGCTTGGGAGTTTATCTCTCTAGAAATTTGGCCAGCACTTCGACAAACTCAGAATGCAAATGAGTTTTCTCGTCGGAGGGGGAGGGGTATTTATAGACCCCCCCCCACCCAACGGTCACTACACGTGGCACCCTCCCAATGGCCACATCAACGGCCACCAATGGGAGGCCACCACGTCACCAACGGGCCAAGCTACATATCAAGAGCCCAATAACGAATCAGACTCTACGACCTACACACTGGCCGGCTTCACAAGTGCCAGCAAACGCCCACAACGGCCTATTCACTTGCCAAGTTCACAAATGCCAACAATAAGGAGATGACAACGGCCAGGAATGTCATGAATGACCATCGGCTCCCCGTAACGACCCTTGATGATAACTCTCTACAAGCGATCTGCACACAAGGGTTCTCCCACAGGGTTACCTTGGCCAGAAAATCGCCATGAGGGTTGGATTTAGGGGGACTACGGAGAGGCCGCTTCGGCCAGGGACTCAAGCAACTCCTTCACCCCTCACACTCTTCGGCCCGAAGCAGTGGGGGACTGGGGGACTACACCGGCCTCAACAAAACAAAAAGGAACAATACAAAGAACATGAATGTAACCACAAAGCATGGCCACATCGTCCATGCATCACAACGGCGCCTCATCGGCCAGAGGCACATAACATCATCAACAACGGCCAACATGCCACCTAAGGCAAGGACATTCATCATCCCCTGCCAACAGTTAACCATAAGGGGCTCTTCGGCCAAGAACACGAAAGCCAATCAGCGACGGCCAAAAGGAGTGCGCAAACACCCTCATCGGCCACCCAAAGGGAAGGACACCATCGTCCTCGAAACAAGGTTCAACCTCAGTGGCCTCGTCGGCCCAAATGTAAACTTCAACCATCAACGTCCAAGAAAGGGAAAGCGCGCCTTTCAAACGTCCACCATTGAAGCAGGACACTCATCGTCCCCAAACGAACACATCAAGGAAACAACGGCCTCCCCGCCCACAGCGAGGAGCAGGTAACGGCCAAAGCACAGAACATGATCACCAAAATGGAAATAGCGCCAACGCCGCAATAGCTAACGGTCTGGGAATGCCCGTATCGGCCAAAAGCACTAAAGCACGGGAATCTACTCTCCTTCACTTCGTCTACGTCTCAGCTTAGAGAGTGGGGGACTCCTGATGGAGTATATGAGTCTGAGCCCCTGGACCCACATACTCAGAAGAACAGAAAGCACAAGACACCGAGTGGCGCCCACGTCGGCCAAGGGACCCCCGTCGGCCGAGAAGGTGCCAACTCAGATTATGGTCCTGAGCCCAAGGAACCCGGGTGCCCTCGTCGGTCATGCCCTCGTCGGCCACGCCCTCGTCGGCCACGAAGACCTCACAGAACCGGATTTTATACTTACTCATTCGTACAGCCCATTAGTGGCTTTGTATTCGGCCCAGTAGCGGTCCAGTTGTAAATGGGCCTCCCAAGCCCAAGGCTTGGGAGCCCAGCCCGTATTTTCTCTATAAATACTCCCCTTGGGAGTAGTTATAGGGGTTGCAAATTCATTCTATTGAAGCATATTATTGCACTTCTCTCTCTAGCTCTCACTTCTCTCTAGATATACTCTATCAATCACTTTATTATATAACATCTGAAATACTTAAATAAAACAATAACTAGCTAGAAGTCACCAAGGTCGTTCCCGTTAACTCATTTCGTCACGCGTTCCACTCTCTCATCATCTTCTTAGGCCTTGGCCTTACCTTTAGTATCTGTACATGCGAAGAAAGAAAACGGATAAGCTTTACGCTTAGTAAATCACTATGGATCCACAAAAATGTCTGAGAAGTCTGTGCTAATTTATCAATAGATAAATTTAGGCTATGAGCATGCACTAAACATACAACGAACAAATAGCTTCTCAAATAAATTCTGAGAGAGATCCTAAAAGAAAATATTTTCTAAAATAATTTCTCAAAACTACTGGAGAGATCTCAAAATTTTCTTTCTCAAAACATCTCTGTAAAACTTTCTGAAAGAGATCTCAAAAACAACTTTCTGTAAAACTTTCTGAAAGAGATCTCATAAACTTTACTGTAAAACTCTTTGTGGCTAATTTTAACTGTGGGCCCGTGATATGTACTCAAAGGCGCCAATCCGACAGCTCAGGGGAGCGACCCACTAAACATATCGGACTCTCTGCAACTGATAAACTGATAATCTGAGGGAACTTGTTCCCGAGTACATATCTCCTAATCTTTCACTTTAAGTATTAGTTCTTTTTATGGCGATGTTTGAATAAAAACATCATTAAAATCTTGAAATAAAAGTACTGACATAATCTTGACTATGCCAGAATGATAAACATAACTAAATATGACAAATAAATAACTCATCAAATAATTCACCAAATTCACATAATAGCAAATAGTCTAAAAATCATCTATTAAAAATCAATCAGACTTCTTTCTATCATTTGGTTGAACAAACATGTACAGGTAGTAGTGAACTTACCTGTAGAAGCTGAATTCAAATTACTCAATTAAGTGTGGCACCTTGATAACGTCTTCCAGTAAGCTCTTCTTTGAAATCTTTAATTAAATATTAAATATAACTTTACAATTAAATCTCATTATACTATAACCGAAGCTGAAATCGATTGTACTGAGAACCAAAACTATGAAATTGAAAATCTATATCTATATATATATATATATATATATATATATGTAAAAAAATGCTTACCCAACTGATTAATACAGTAACCTTTTGCTATTACCCAAGCTAGTTGTTAAAAAAATAAGAACTATCTGGCTTTGCACCAGATCGTGGTTATAGAAGTTTCAAATTTTCTATTGAACATAATATAGCTTAGAAGTTAAAATTTTCTTGCTGCTACACAGAACTAAAAGAAAAACAGAATCTTGAAACTTGAAACCTTTACACATCAATGTGAAGTATCCTGAAACACGACTAATTGCTGCCCTTCAATTTTAAAACAGAACTTAAAATCAATTGAGTAATCAACACGGGTAAAAGGAACTTGCTCTTTGATAAACGAAAGTTCAACTAAATTTTCTCCGGCTGAGCACTAACCAGCTACTGCGTACAGTCCAAGTACAAAAGGAAAAATAATAAAAAAAATGGAATTCAGCTTACCTGGTCGAGAGGTGATGACACACAAGCTTGGTCCGCTAGTTTGGAAGGAAGGCTTCGAAGGCGGAGAAGAAAAGGGCGGACCAAGGATTTACTAGTGATCGTATAAATATAACTATGGAGTATCTCTGATGGAGTATATGGGTCTGAGCCCCAGGACCCACATACTCAGAAGAACAGAAAGCACAAGACACCGAGTGGCGCCCACGTCGGCCAAGGGACCCCCGTCGGCCGAAAAGGTGCCAACTCAGATTATGGTCCTGAGCCCAAGGAACCCGGGTGCCCTCGTCGGTCGTGCCCTCGTCGGCCGTGCGCTCGTTGGCCACACCCTCGTCGGCCACGAAGACCTCACAGAACCGGATTTTATACTTACTCATTCGGACAACCCATTAGTGGCTTTGGATTCGGCCCAGTAGCGGTCCAGTTGTAAATGGGCCTCCCAAGCCTAAGGCTTGGGAGCCCAGCCCGTATTTTCTCTATAAATACTCCTCTTGGGAGTAGTTATAGGGGTTGCAAATTCATTCTATTGAAGCATATTATTGCACTTCTCTCTCTAGCTCTCACTTCTCTCTAGATATACTCTATCATTTGGTGCTCTCGTTGAGAGCTAGAACAATCAAGTTAGCACCCTTCGTCGCTACCGAGCACAGCTAACCACTGATCATGGGAAGAACTAAATCAAACCGCAACCTCGTCAGCAAGGCCATCCCTGAGGACCAAGAGCCCAGGGAGCACGATGAGGACGCCACGGCCGACCAGGTCGGCGGGGGGGACGTCTTCCTGGAGGCCTTCAACCTCACGACGGACCTCCGCAACCAACTCAACGGCGGAGCCCCTGATGCCCGCATCGGCTTCGACAAGAAACGAGCTGAGAAGACGGATCACGCCCCGGCCCAGCCTATGGCCGCGGCCTCTCCGTCCGTGGATCCACAGGTCCAGGCCGCGCTATCGGTCATCATCGCCAGCCTGGCTCAGAACCCCACCGTCCTCAGCGCACTCTTGCCAAGGACCGGGGGGAACGTCACTCCACCTCCTCAGCCCCAACCGGTTGCCGTCCAGATAGGCAACGATGAGGGGGTGATGGCCCAGGACACGGCGTCGTCCCACTCCCACCCTGCTTCCCCTCTCCGGCCCGGGCAGACCCCAGCGCGTGGAAAAGCCTCTGCCTTCAACAGGCTAGGTGACACGCGCCGTCGTCCGGTTTCGGAGAGGATGGCAGGACGGATTGGTGAGCCTCGTCCTGGCTCGCCGAGGGAAAGCTTGGGGTCTGTGTCCCGGACAGCGGACCAGCCCCGCCCGGACAAGGGCAAGGGAAAGTTGCACGAAGATGACGTGCGTCACCAGATCAACGCGGCTCACAACGAGCGTATGAGGAACCAGTCGGGCGCCGCTGCGGCCGCCAGGGACCCCCGGGACGAGGTCATCGCTCAGCTGGAAAGGAGGCTGGCTCAGATGGAGGCCAAGCAGTCGGCCAACATCCCTACGGCCGGCGCTTCCAACGACCCCGGCATCAACGCGCTCATGAACAAGGTTAGCGCCCTGGAGAGGGAGCTGGCCGAGGGGCGAGGTGACCCCATCATCCAGGTCAGGACCAGGACCCCTTTCACCAACAGGGTCCTCTCGGCCCCCATCCCGGAGAAGTACAGGGGAAATGCCATCAAGTCCTACGACGACCGATCAGACCCCCAAGAACACTTTAGCCGCTATCAGAACAACATGCTGATGATGAACGCGTCCGACGAATACCTCTGCCGTTGGTTCCTCTCTACTCTGGAGGGGCCAGCGTACGAGTGGTTCAACGCGCTCCCCGAAGGGAGCATCGACTCATGGCAGGATCTTGCCCAACGCTTCCTCACCCACTTTGCCGGGAGGACGCATGCAAAGAAATATTTCACCCACCTCCTCTCCGTCAAGCAACAGCATGATGAGTCCCTCCGGTCGTTCATTGATCGGTGGACGAGGGAGACCGAAGAAGTCGAGGGGGCCGACGGGCGCACCCTCCTCGCCTTGTATCAGGGAGCCCTCTGCAGCTCCCCGTACGCTAGGAGCCTCATCACCGACCCCCCGAGGTCGTACGCCAAGGCGCTCCAGCGCGGAGGCTTGTATGCCGACGCCGACGAGCTCCACAATCACAAGAGAGAGAGAGAGGCCATCCCTCCAAGAAGACAATTCCTTCACCGGCCCCGGGTTCGTCCCCGGCCGGCCAGGGTGCCCAGGGCCGTCACGGCTCTGGTGGACAGAGTAAGAAAGATCGCCACTGGCGGCCGAGGTTGGAACGGCCGGGGGTTACCCTCACTCACCCGGTCGGCATCATCCTCGACTATGCCGAGAAGCATGGCCTCATCGAGCAGGCCCCTCGGCCGACCGAGGAGGTCCTTGCCATCCAGCAGGGCGGCACATACTGCCGGTTCCACAAGAACTCGTCGCACAACACCGACGATTGCATCACACTGAAGAAGGCCATCGAGCGCCTTATTCGCCAGGGGGAACTCTCCCAGTTTGTTAAAGGTGACCCACGCAAAAACACATGGGTAAACACCGGCAAACCTGGGGGCGAACCCTCTGCGAAGAAGCGGGAGATTGGTAGGCTCAGCGACGACGAGGACTTCGAAGAGCCCCCGCCAAAGAAGAATCACATCCACCTCATCGTAGGTGGAAACACTGGGGGGGACTCCGCCACTCAGAGAAAGAAATGGGCCCAATCCCTCTACATTGGGGAGGTGTCCCACGTTCCCCCCCCCAGCCGAAGAAGCAGCGGACGGAGGCGATCACCTTCACCGACAAGGATTTGCCTCCGGGTACGGAATCACACAGGGACGCCCTCGTCATCCGATGTCAGATCGGTGACTCCATCATCCACCGCACTTACATCGATACGGGGAGCTCCGTCAACGTGATGTACCTGGATACCTTCAGGCAGCTGAAGCTGGACAGAGCTCTGCTGAAGCCGATCAAGACACCGTTATCCGGCTTCACCGGGGACTCTATCGACGCCGAGGGCACGATAGTCCTCCCCGTGGAGGTCAGTGACGGCCCCCACCACGCCAGGATTGACATGGAGTTCATGGAGGTCAACCTCCAGTGCGCCCACAACCTGATCTTGGGGCGGCCAACGCTGGAGGACTTGGAGGCCATCATCTCCATGAAGCACTTATGTCTGAAGTTCCCCACCAATGACGGCATCGGCTACGCCAGAGGAAACCAGAGGATAGCCAGGGCGTGCTACCTCAAACTGACGAGGCCGGCCGAGAGGGAAGGCCAGAGGATAGACACCATCACGGCAGCCGTTGCCAAGGACGAGGAGAGGCCACATGCGGAGCCGGCCGAGGAGGTCGAGGAAATCCCTCTGGATACCTCCCAGCCGGAGCGGGTTCTCAGAGTCGGGAAGCAACTCCCTCAGGACCAACGACACGCCATCCTCCTCGTCCTGCGGTCATACGCCGTTGTCTTCGCGTGGGGCCCGGACGATATGCCAGGCATCAGCCGCCAGGTGATTACTCACCGGCTGACCGTCGATCCGGCCTCCACGCCCATCAAGCAGAAGCGGCGCTACTTGTCCGCCGACAGGCGGGACTTCGTCAAAGGGGAGGTCGCCATGCTCCTCTCAATCAAACACATTAAAGAGGTGAAGTACCCGACGTTGTTGGCCAACGTCGTCCTCGCCCAGAAACCGCCAACATTCAGGATGTGTGTTGATTACACTGACCTGAACAAGGCGTGCCCCATGGACCCGTTCCCTCTCCCCAACATTGATCGGCTGGTGGACGAGACGGCGGGGTGCGAGCTGATGTCGTTCCTTGACGCTTTCAGAGGGTACCACCAAATCTCCATGCATGAAGATGATGCTGAGAAAACGGCATTCATGACCCCAGAGGGAATCTTTTGCTACCTCGTCATGGCCTTCGGACTCAAAAACTCCAGTGCCACCTATACTAGGATGGTGACCAAGATCTTCAGGGCGGTCCTTGGCCGGACGATGGAGGCATACGTCGATGATATGATCGTCAAGAGCAGGCAAGCCTCCTCCCACGCCGACGACCTCAGGGAAATCTATGAAATCATGAAAGAGTTCAAGCTCCGCCTCAACCCCAAGAAGTGCGCCTTCGGCGTCCAGGGCGGCAAGTTCCTCGGCTACATGGTCAGCCGGAGAGGTATCGAGATAAACCCAGAGAAAACACAGGCTATCATCAACATGGAGCCGCCCCGCAACATCAAGGAAGTACAACGACTGACGGGGCGCCTGGCGGCCCTAAACCGTTTCCTCTCCGGATCAGCCGAGAGGGCACTCCCCTTCTTTCAGATCATGCGTAAAGCCAACAGCTTCAAGTGGACGACAGAATGCCAGGAAGCATTCGACGAATTAAAAAGGTACCTATCGTCCCCACCCGTGCTCTCCAAGCCCAAAGCCAGTGAAACCCTTTTCTTGTACTTAGGGGTGAGCACGTCGGCCATCAGCTCCGTGCTCATCCGTGAGGACGAAGGGGTGCAAAAGGCCATCTTCTACATCAGCAAGACACTCAGGGAGGCCGAGCTCAGGTACTCCCCCATTGAGAAGACGGTGCTGGCCATCGTCCATACGGTGAAGAAGCTGGGACACTACTTCCAGGCCCACGCCGTCCATGTACTGACCAAGCAGCCTCTCGGCGCACTCATGAGGAGCCCCACCAGCTCCTCTAGGATGGTGAAATGGGCAATCTTCCTTAGCCAATTTCAAATTGAGATCAAGCCAAGGCCATCTATCAAAGGACAAGCCTTGGCCGACTTCGTCACTGAATGCACAGCAAGGGAGACGGCCGTCGCCAACTCCGGGTCGGAGCCGGATGATACATGGATCCTATTCACTGACGGATCGTCGACCGCAAAATCATGCGGTGGCGGCGTCGTCCTCATATCCCCTGAAGGATTCAGAGCTTACTACGCCATCCACTTCAACTTCAGGGTATCCAACAACGAAGCCGAGTATGAGGCCCTCCTCAGCGGTCTCAGACCCGCCGCCGGCCTCAAGGCCAAGCACCTCAAAATCAAGTGCGACTCCAAACTGGTAGTGGGCCAGGTGGAGGGATCGTACGAAGCAAAGGAAGGCCGGATGAAGCAGTACAAACAAGCAGCGGAGGAGCTGCTGAAGGCGTTCGAAACCCACGAGATCACACAGATCCCAAGGGCCGAGAACGCCGAAGCCGGCATCCTCTCCAAACTCAGCTCGGACACCCCGGAGCACATCTCCCAGCTGGCCAGGATCGAGGAGTTGAGCATGTCCAGCATCCATGCCAGCCCCGTCTTGTGCGTCCAACAGCGACCAGAGGACAGGATCTCCGACATCGTCACCTTCATCACAACGGGGGAATTGCCCCCGGACGAGGAGAGGGCCAAACTTGCCAAACTCAGGGCCCCAAGCTACACCATCAAAGATGGCAAACTCTACAAACGGTCCTATAATGCTACTCTCCTCCGATGCCTGCACCAGGACGAGGCCGACATGGCCATGGAAGAAGTTCATTGTGGCGTCTGCTCCTCGCACCAGGGCCCTTTCAGCATGTCCCGACGTCTCGTCGTCCAGGGCTTCTTCTGGCCGACGATGGCGCGAGACTGCGCGGATCTGGCCAGGAAGTGTACCACATGCCAGGTGCTCCAGAAGGCCCCTGGTCGGCCAGCCGTCAACTACGCCCCCGTCAGCACCGCAATTCCATTCTCTAGATGGGGGATAGACCTGGTCGGCCCCCTGCCCAGAGCCGCCGGGAACAACCGCTACATCATCGTCGCCGTCGACTACTTCTCCAAGTGGGTCGAGGCGGAACCCCTGGCCAGCATCACGGGGGCCAGATGCCAAAAATTTGTTTATAAGAACATCATCACACGCTTCGGCGTCCCCCAGGAGATTATATCAGACAACGGCACCCAGTTCGAGGCAGCCCCTTTCCAGGAGCTCCTCCGGGAGTTTGGGGTGAAGCATCGTTTCTCCTCCGTTGCCTACCCTCAGGGCAACGGGCAGGTCGAGAACGCCAACAGAACAATCATGGAGGGGCTGAAGAAGAAACTCCAGGCCGCAGGAGGTAGTTGGGTCGACGAGCTCCCCAACATCCTGTGGTGCTACAGAACCACACCGAGGAGGGCGACAGGTGAAACGCCTTTCGCCCTATGCTACGGCTTTGAGGCAAAGGCGCCCACGGAAGTTGCCATCCCCAGCCGACGGGTGGAACAGTACGAGCCTAACGCCAACGAAGAAAGCATGAAGATTGACCTGCACCTGGTCGATGAGAGGCGTGAGCAAGCTTACGTCCGGGCAGAGAACTACCGGCGTCAAGTAAAATCATACTATGACGCCAAGGTACGTTCCCGGGAATTTCAGGTGGGGGACTACGTCCTCCGCCGAAGGGAAGCAAGCCAGCCGACAGAGGGTGGCAAGCTAGCATTGAAGTACGAAGGGCCCTACATCGTCAGTGTCGTGGTCAAACCCGGCACCTACAAGCTTAAACGCCCGAATGGGTCCAATGTACCACGAACGTGGAATGTACACCATCTGGTGAAGTTTTATCAGTAATCCGAAGGAGGTGCAAACGGCGAAGCCCTCACCCCTTAACGGGTTACTGATTGAACGCCACCCTCGGCCTCGAGCCACTTATGAATAAAATCATGTTCCTCCTGATTTTTTCTCTTGAATTTAAAGTAAAAAACATTAGCAGGTGCCCTCATCGGCCACCTCAGAGCAAAAGGCTCAGGCATGGCCGACGGGACCCCTTGCACTTGCAGCCTACGATCGACAAGATCAGGCGTCCCATTGTATTTTGTATCAGCGAAGGGCTCAGGCCTAGCTGAGAGAGCACATCGTCCTGGCCCCGTAAGCCTAGAAGTGAAACGCTCAGGTATGGCCGACGATGTCCCCAGGACAAGGGGCCCGCAAACGGCCCACGTCTTGAAACGGGAAGCTCACCGCGTCGTTCATACGCCAGATCGCAGGACGACAGGCCTGAAATCATGGCCGAGGTGACAAAATCCCAAAACTCAGGGATGGGCAACGACAGCCGTTGGAAACCGACCAAAAGTCTAGCCCGCGTCATAAATAGGCGACGGGACCCGCCCTGAGATCACGGACGTTATAAACGAAGTCCGAACCGGCCGAAGGACGAGCACACCCTTCGGCCGAAGCCTGAAAGAAGGATACTCCCCGAAAACAAAAAATAAATAAATAAATAAATAAACAAATATATATATATATATATATATATATATATATATATATATATATATATATATATATATATAAGGGAAAAAGAGGGAAGCCGACGGCCGTGCACACTGGCAGGCCTCGAGCAATGAAAAAATAAAATCCCCACAACTCAGGCCCAACTAGGCCAAGTACATATCAGTTGAACACAAGTGTAGTACCACTGACAGGTAACATGGACGACACGTCCACACACCAGAAGGGAATGGTCAAGGCCGAAACATACGCCTATAAAACCCTAACCGAATCGGTTGGGTGACACACGAGAGGTAACCTTCATCGGCCACAGTCCTTTGAAGCACCAACGCTTGGTATGAAACAAAGAATCACAATCCCGAGGATGACCAGGACGAAGCGGGCACTTATCACACCCACGGAGGAATCAAGCAACCAAGAAACAATCCCTACTTGCCACAGCATCCCGGATAGCCGATACAGGCACTGGAACCCAGGCTGTTGGTCAAGCGAGAGTTCTTTGGGAATTTGTTCAAGTGTTTACCAAACACTTAAAGAAAATTCTGAGGAAAAAAATTCCTCAAAAAGGAACCATGCCTTAGCCGATGAAGGTAGGGCCTTCTCTTAGGGAAAGCAAGGGGCACCCTCATCGGCCACAAATCCAGACCTTGGCCGATGATGGTAGGGCCATCTCTTAGCCGGCAGCGGTACCACAAAGAAGGAACTATGTCTCACATTTATACTTAGAAAAATCTCTAAGTACTCAAATGGAGAAACTCTAGACGAAGCGGGTACCTGCATACTCCGAGGCCGTTAGCTACCTACGCCTTGCATGTGTACTTAGAAAAAAAATTCTAAGTCCAAAAAAGTAAGTTCAAAGTACCCTTGTCGGCCACAACACACGGATCCAGGCCGACCTTCCTGATCAGATCAGGAATAAAGGAACACGACGGCCATGAATAACACTGGGCCGACCACAACGACATTGGTTTAACACTTGGGAAATCTCCCAAATCATTTGTCAATAATGAGGAGAGATTCAATACCAGGACGATGAGAACACCCATCCACTTGAAGTTAGACACTTAGAAAAATTCTAACAAAAAAGAAGAATGGGATAACACCAGGACGGAGCGGACACCACGGTCAAGGCCAAAAAGAAAGCACCTAAGTGGACCCAAAACACTTAGGAAATTTTTGAATAAATCCTAAGTGTTATAATAGTAAAGAAACGACGGCCAGGCCGACCAGGCCACCGGACAGGATGGACTAACTCAAGGACGTAGCAGACACTCGCGGGTGACCTAAGTTGTAACTTTTACACTTAGACAAATTTCAGAATTGAAATGACAAAAGGCAATAAATATACAAGGAATTCAAAGCCGAGCAGGACAACAAAAATTTTTCATTCTTAATCAATTCAGTACAATGGGGGGCGCTTCGGCCATTACATCAATTCGGCAAAAAGGAAAAACTAATTACAAGGGAGCGGGGAATAGCCGATCAATCCTCTTGAGCACCTCCATCCTCGGATGGCTCTTCGACGTCTTCAACTCCCTCCTCGGCCTCAGTCTCCTGGCCAGCGGCAGCCGCAGAACTGGTGGCATCGTCCAGGAAGTCGAACTCTGTGTAATCCGGCTCGCCGAGGCCGGAACTCTCAATGGGGGACTCCCGCTCCGACAGAGGAAGCTTGGCCTGCTCTTCGGGATCTTTCATCAGCTTGGGAAGCTTCAAGTTCCGTCTAGCCCACCCGGAAGTATAGTTCATGGCCTTCAGAGCACGAGATAGCCGCCGACACAGGAGCCTCTGCATCCGCTCCTGGCCCATGTTATAGTACACGGCCATCTCCCTGCTAAAATACTCCTGGCCGGCGGGGGAGTTCATCCCCCAATTTTCAAGCCTAGCGGCCACCACCTCATAGCACCAGGAGAGCCGCTCATCGGCCTTCCACCCCTCGGCCAAGAACTGCTTAACGGCCTCATCATCAGCCTTCACAGCGGCGGCCTCGGCCTCAGCTTTCGCCTTCACGGCTTCATCGTTCTTGCGCCGCTCGGCCTCAAGCGCCCTTTGGCTCTCCTCGAGTTTGGCCAAGGCATCGTCCCTGGCTGCGGCGGCCTCGTCGGCCTTCTGTTGCAAGGCCTTGGCATCCTCCCAGAGCCGATCCAAGCAAGCGACCGCCTCATCGGCCGAGGCAGCTTTCTGCTCAAGCTCTTTCAGACGAGCTATCTCCCGGTACTGCCTCTTATGGCTCTCCATAAGCATTAAGGCACCCTGCATAAAAAAGACAAACAAAACTCAGGCAAATGATTCTACCTGGACGACGAGAAAAACGACAAACAAAAGGAGGGGAACTTACTTGGACGAGGAGGTCCATCCCGCCCTCGTACACCTTCACGTCCCCGAGCCTCTTCAGGTAGGCTCTATCTTTGGCCGGCATGGCCTGGGCCAGCACATCGTGGCCGAGGACGACGTCATCAAAAACACCCCCGTCGACGGGGTATTCCACCATCTTCTGGTGGGTGGCACCGGCAATCTCCTAGCCGGCCATCTTCGTCTGTGGCTCCTGGACGAGAGGAAGCGATTGGGCAGCATCGCTAGGAGCAGCAGTGAGGTCCACAACAGGACCACTATCGTCCACACTGGGGACGGTAAGAGTGCCGGCCTCAGTAGCCTGTGAAGGAGACGGTGCCCTCTTCGTCTTCTTGGTGACGTTCAGGCCGGCCTCAGTCAACTTCTTCTGGCCGTCAGTGGGAGGCCTCTTCTTCTTCGACTGGGCAGGTTTTGGAGCCGCACCAGCAGTAGCCCCACCTCCCTCGGCCGCGGCACGTCTGGCCGCCTCGGCCGCCTTTGCAGCCAACTCCTCGGCCGCCTTGGCCTTGGCTATAGCCATGATGGAACGACGATCCATGACAAAATCTACACAAAGGAAAAACAACAGATTAGCAAGGCAAAAGAACAAATCATAAAGGAAGAAAGCCGAAGAAATAATTACCATCGGCCTCAGCAGGAATGCCCAAATCCGGGCCGTCGGCCTCTTCGAAGGTGGTGGTCATCCTCGGCCAGAGTTGGATATCGTCCTCCTTATCACCATATACATGGTATCTTAAGAAGCCGAGGGCGGTCATCTTGTATTCGGTGATATAATCCTTCACGCTCCTCGGCCCCCCTTCCAAGAAAGCCTCCACCTAAGCGTCCAAGATAGAACTCTTCGGCGGGTCATGCAGTTTGAACCTCCCGGTATGGCCGAGAGAGGGAAACTCGGTGCCATTCTCACCAAGGGATACAAAAACGAACTTGCTCTTCCACCCATGAATGGACGAAGGCAAGTCCGTGAAGCTCCTCTTCTTCGGCAGCTGTTGGAGAGTAGCATAGGCCGCACAATTTTTGTGGCTTCCTCGGCCTATCTGATACAAATTCATGAACAGAGCCGTCGTCGGCCTGTAGCCCAGCTCCTCACAGCGGAGCAAAAACCCCACCATCAATGAATAGTTGTTCGGCGTCAGCAAGGCCGGAGGGAGCCCCACCATGTCAAGGTATTCGGTGATGAAGGGGTGAAGGGGAAACCTTAGCCCCTTGGCGAAACTCATCGGGTATACTCCAAAGTATCCCGGTGGCGGATGAAGAACATGGTCCGTCGGCCTGGGTGCCTTAACCCGCCCGAACGGCCCCACGTACATCTGGGCAACCAAGTAGTCGGCCGCACTGCTCTCCGGCTTGATCAGGAAGATGTTTGTGAGATCCAGGTAGGAGACGCCCGACCCACTCTTCGACCTCCTTACTCTCTTCGGCTTATCTGCTCCCTTCACGGCAGACACCGGTCTCGGGCATGGAATAACAGCGGAAGTGGACGCACCGTCCACCACTCAGGACGCACCTGCGTCCTCACCTTTTGAAGACGAGGCGGACTCCTCGTCCTCAACTTCGTCGTCCACCTGCTCTCCGGACTTGTAAGGACTTAAGTGTTGTATCTCCTCCTCGAACTCCTCGAGCACCTCATAGTCGAGTGACCTAGTGGAGGGCTGGTCGTCGTACGGGTAGTAGTCTTCGTTCAAACTCTTCATCATAACAACTACTCTTCATCAACAACGGCCAACAGGCCACCTAAGGCAAGGACATTCATCATCCCCTGCCAACAGTTAACCATAAGGGGCTCTTCGGCCAAGAACACGAAAGCCAATCAAGCGACGGCCAAAAGAGGAGTGCGCAAACACCCTCATCGGCCACTCAAAGGGAAGGACACCATCGTCCTCGAAACAAGGTTCAACCTCAGTGGCCTCGTCGGCCCAAAGGTAAACTTCAACCATCAACGTCCAAGAAAGGGAAAGCGCGCCTTTCAAACGGCCACCATTGAAGCAGGACACTCATCGTCCCCAAACGAACACATCAAGGAAACAACGGCCTCCCCGCCCACAGCGAGGAGCAGGTAACGGCCAAAGCACAGAACAGGATCACCAAAATGGAAACAGCGCCAACGCTGCAACAGCTAACAGCCTGGGAATGCCCGCATCGGCCAAAAGCACTAAAGCACGAGAATCTACTCTCCTTCACTTCATCTACGTCTCAGCTTAGAGAGTGGGGGACTCCTGATGGAGTATATGGGTCTGAGCCCCTGGACCCACATACTCAGAAGAACAGAAAGCACAAGACACCGAGTGGCGCCCACGTCGGCCAAGGGACCCTCGTCGGCCGAAAAGGTGCCAACTCAGATTATGGTCCTGAGCCCAAGGAACCCGGGTGCCCTCGTCGGCCGTGCCCTCGTCGGCCACACCCTCGTCGGCCACGAAGACCTCACAGAACCGGATTTTATACTTACTCATTCGGACAGCCCATTAGTGGCTTTGGATTCAGCCCAGTAGCGGTCCAGTTGTAAATGGGCCTCCCAAGCCCAAGGCTTGGGAGCCCAGCCGTATTTTCTCTATAAATACTCCCCTTGGGAGTAGGCATAGGGGTTGCAAATTCATTCTATTGAAGCATATTATTGCACTTCTCTCTCTAGCTCTCACTTCTCTCTAGATATACTCTATCAATCTATTTTCAGGGTTTTTAAACCAAATACTGATTTGGGCCAAGATAATAGATTTGGGTTTCCGAGTCTTAAAAAAAATGCTTCTGGCTCAAACTTAATATTATATTCTAACTTCCAGGATAAACTAATAAAATCAATACTATTAATTATTTCTTCACTTAAAATTGCTGGAGCTTACTGGTCAACGTTACCTGCCACAACAAAAACATAATAAAACAATCTATCACATTATTCACAAAAGAAACTAATTTAATCGACTAAAATAATTAATAATAATAATAATAATAATAATAATAATAAAAATGATTACTATAACTAGCTCACCAAATTGGGGTATTACAGTGGACGTAGTCCGGAATTGTCCGGTAAATTAGCAAAACTCATAATATACACGTGAGGTTTCCAATGGTTCAGTGCGGTCAGCTCCTAATGATCGAACCATTTTATATCATGTTTCGGAACAACACAAAACTAATGGTAACAAATTGAATAAATATTTAGTAGATATCATCTTTAACAAAATGACGATATAACAGATAATATCATCTTTATAGTTAAATCGTGAGGGCTAAGATTTAAACCATATTAATCAACTTGTAAGACTACACAAATAGGATACAACTTAAAGTCATATACACTACATTATTGGAAATTAATAGTCAATAATGATTTTTAAAATTTCAGCATTCTTTCAGTATGTATAAAAATATAACATAAATTATCTAAAGAGAATATTACACGAAATAGGGCTAAAAAGGTTTGAAAATTCCAAAATAGGACTGTCATGTTTTTATTCCTAAAATAGGATTAATTACTGTCATGTTTTGGCACTACCAGACTTCAAACATGACATTATTTTCTAAACCTGACAGTAATTACTCTTATTTTGGGAATAAAAAACATGACAGTCCTATTTTGGAATTTTCAAACTGTTTTAGTCCTATTTCGGGAATTTTCCCTCCCAAAAAACTTTGACACTTTCATATTAAAGCAACTAATTAGTGATTCTGCAATCTGCACATTTCTCTTTCCTTTGCAAAAAGTTCAACCACACAATTTTTATTATTCTTATTTCTCAAATACTTTGCATTTGACAAAGTACACAGAAACGGAGGAAGTGTAAACTATGGATATGAGGCTCTCTATTATGTTGTCTTCCTCATATTACAGCCATGCGAACAACAATGTGCCGTTTCTTGGCGTAAGCATCGTTTCAAATATACCCTCCAACGCACATGGTTATTTTCCTTGCAAATTTCTTCCTCCGTCTCAAATTTAATTGCAATTTACGGGTTTCAAGGTTGATTTGCAATTGCAATTGCAATTTATGGTTAGCTTTGTGTGTATTTAAATGATCTTTAATAATTATTACTCTCTCTATCTCATAAATAGTTGTCGCATTGACTTGGATCGGAATTTAAGAAAGTGAGAATAAAGTGGAAATGTATGATTGTGGTTGAATAAGAAAAAGGTAAATGAATGTGATTCACACAACTTTCCAAAAAGGGAATTGTGAACTATTTTCTGAGACAGTCCAAAAAGAAAACTGAGAACTATTTTGCGAAACGGAGGAAGTAAAATTTACATATTTGAAAACTACATTTATAGTTTTATAAATCTGTAAAATTCAAATTATAATATAACAAAAAATTAATATGCCAAATAAATAAATAAAGTGATATTATTGTTGACCAAAAAAAGTTAACTTTACAAATCGTTTTGGAATGGAGGGAGTACTTCCTTAACACAAATGATTAAAATGATTAATGTAATTGTATTCAATATAAATTAAATAAATTTATGAGAAGAAAAATCTTAACAATTGGGATCTCAAGTGTTCTTTGTATTTGGATTTTTTTAATAATATCAATATAACCGTCCAACCAATAACAGTACATATTATAATACTTCGTGTATGTTTCATGTCATGACTATTTAAAAATATATCAAAAATTATATAAAGTCACTTTGGGATCCTTAATCTAGTCATTTAAATCATCATATCCTGTGTTAAACTACGAGTATATATATGTTGAGGAAAATGGATTAGACAATTTACATCTTTCGGGTATTACGACATAATTATTTTATATTTTTGTACATATAATTATCTGTTACTTATATTTTTTATATTAATAATGCATTGTAACCAAGTAACCAACCTAGACTTACGTATAATTAGCTTTGGTAGGTTGTTAGGAGAACTTATGTCATTGCTATGAGATCTTGTGTATATACATGTACACATGTATTATTATTAAGAGGCATTCTCTAAAAGAGTTAATTAAACATTCAATTTTTTTCGGCCTTTTATCACGGTGAGCACCACCACCACGGTTATTCCGCTCACTATCACCACCCACTTCCGTATCAAACTCACCGCATCCAACTGATAGAGTATATTCTAGAGAGAAGTGAGAGCTAGAGAGAGAAGTGCAATATATGCTTTAATAGAATGATTTGGTAACCCCTATAACTACTTCCAGAGGAAGTATTTATAGGAAAAATACGGGCTGGGCTCCCAAGCCTTGGGCTTGGGAGGCCCATTTACAACTGGACCGCTATTGGGCCGAATACAAAGTCACTAGTGGGCTGTACAAATGAGTAAGTGTAAAATTCGGTTCTGTGGGTCTCTTCTGGCCGACGAGGGCTTTGGCCGACGAGGGCACGGCCGACGCGGGCACGACCGACGAGGACACCCTGGTTCCTTGGCCTCAAGATCATATCCTGGATTGGCCCCTCTTCGGCCGACGAGGGTCTTATGGCCGACGAAGGCACCGTGTAGTCACTGTGCTTTCTGTTCTGAGTATGTGGGTCCTGGGGCCTAGACCCATATACTTCATCAGGAGTCCCCCACTCTCTAAGCTGAGATGTAGACGAAGTGCAGGAGAGTAGATTTCCTGTGCTTGATGTTTCTTGGCTGATGCTGGAATTGGTAGCCCTGTGTTTTGAGTTTGGCCGTTGCCTGTCCCCTGGTGCGGCCAGGGAAGGCCCTTGTTCCTTTGGTGCGCTTTGTTGGATGATGCGCGTTCTGGCACAGGTGGCCGATGAAGGTAGTATCTGTCCTTGGTTGTTGACTAGGCAAAGTTTCCCCTTTGGGCTGGTGAGGCCGATGAGGGCACTCCGCATTTCTTTTGGCCGTTGTTGATGATGCCTTGTGTGTTTGGATGACCAGGCGTCATATGGCCCAAGGTTTTGGGGTTGATAACGCTGTCTGGCCGTTGTGGTACATGGACGACAGTGATTTAGGTTCATTGACCTTCCTCTTGGTTCCTGGCTTGAGTGATGTGGTTTCAAGGCCGATTAGTGTCCTGTGATCTCAAGCTTTGCTGTGGCCGATGGTGCACCATGATGTCATGGACGTTGTGGTGCATGTCTGATGTTGTAGTTGTGGACTTGGTGTATTCTTGGATTTCTTTTGGTTTTGCCTTTTATTCTTGAGGCCGGTGTAGTCCCCCAGTCCCCCACTGCTTCAGGCCGAAGAGGGTGAGGGGTGAAGGAGTAGATTAAGACCTAGGCCGAAGTGTGATCCTCATACTGCCCTTGAATCCAACCCTTTGGCGATTTCCTGACCAAGGTAACCCTGTGGGAGAACCCTTGGACGCAGGTCGCTTTCAAAGGGTTATCATCAAGGGTCTAGTGCAAAGGTCTCATGGCCGTTATGTTCATTTCCTTTGGGGTATTGTGGCCGTTGTGAAACCTTCCTTTGCATAATGCGTGGCCCTTTGAAAAGGCCGATACGGGTGCTACCTGGGTAGCCATAGGCTGTGTTGGCCGTTGAATGCCCTTGCCGTTATGGGTGCTATATTTTCCCTTCTTGGTCCGTAGGGCCTGCTTCGGTGGTGGGCTGCTGATCTGTAGACAGAGTGGTGGCACCCCATTGGTGGCCGTTAGTGTGGCCACTGAGGTGCTGCCACGTGTAGTTACCGTTGGAGGTGTTGTCTATAATCACCCTCCTCCTTCCGAGGAGGGGAGCTCATTTGCATTCTGAGTAACGAAGTGCTGCCCAAATTCTTAGAGAGAGAGAGAGCTTTGCGGAGTGTTCTTCACCCCCTTCAAATCTTCAAGGTTAGTTCTTCAACCTGTTCTTCGATTTTGCTACATATTTTGCTCTCCTAGGCTTCGATCTAGTGTTAGTCACAAGAACGCCTTAGATCTGAAATAGCTTGCCTTAGTGCCTTAGGAGTTGTTTAGGATGAAGTCTTTAAACGACGAATATTACCCGTACGACGACGAGCCGTCCGTCAAGTCTCTTGACTACGCTGTGATTGAAGAGTGTGCCGAAGAGATCGAGTGCCTGAGCCCGTACAAGTCTGGGGGGCCTGCGGACGAGGAGGACGAGGACGAAAGGTCCGCTTCGTCATCTGAGGGTGAGGACGTAAGGGCCCCCCGTGTGGTGGACGGGGCGTTCGCCTCTACTATCCCATGCCCGAAGCCGGGATCCGCCGTCAAGGGCCTGCCACGGCCGAAGAGGAACAGGAGGCCGAAGAATGGGCCAGGCTTCTCTCACCTGGACCTCACCAACATTTTCTTGATTAAGCCGGAGAGCAGTGCTGCCGATTACCTGGTCGCGCAGATGTACGTGGGGCCATTCGGGAGGGTCAGGGCGCCGAGGCCGACATACCACGTTCTCAACCCGCCGCCGGGGCATTTCGGGGTCTACCCGATTAGTTTTGCTAAGGGGCTGAGATTTCCCCTCCATCCCTTCATTCAAGAGTATCTGGACATGGTGGGGCTTCCACCGGCCTTGCTGACCCCGAACAGTTACTCGCTGATGGTGGGCTTCATCCTTCGTTGTGCGGAGTTGGGCTACAGGCCGACAACGGCCCTTTTCATGAACCTCTACCAGATCGGACGAGGAAGCCACAAGAATTGTGCCTGCTACGGCACTCTGCAACAGCTGCCAAACAAGAGGACGTTCACGGATTTGCCTTCGTCCATACATGGCTGGAAGAGCAAATTTGTCTTCGTGTCCCTGGGCGAAGATGGCATAGAGTTCCCCTCCGTCGGCCATGATGGAAGGTTTACCCTGCATGATCCTCCGAAGAGTTCTATTCTGGATGCTCAGGTGGCGGCCTTTTTGGAGGGGGGGGGGGGGGGGCGAGGAGTGTGAAGCACTATATTACGGAGTACAAGATGACCGTTATCGGCTTCTTTAGGTACTTCGTATATGGTGATAAGGAGGACGACATTGAGATATGGCCGAAGATGACCACGACCTTTGAGGAGGCCGACGGCCCATATATGGGCATTCCTGCCGAAGCCGATGGTAATACCCCCTTCGGCGTCCTCTTTTTACTTTGTCATTTTTAATTTTCTAACCTGTTTTTCTTGTTGTGCAGATTTTGCAATGGATCGCCGGTCTGTGATGAACAGGGCCGCTGCGAAGGCCAAGGAGGAGCTGGCCGCCAAGGAGGCTGCAGCGAAGGCCGCTGCCAGCGGTGATGCTACGAATAGGCCCCCTCCTCAGCCAAAGAAGAAACGGCCGGCGGAGGAGACGCAGAGGAAGCTGACGGAGGCCGACATGCAGCCTGTCAAGAAGTCGAAGAAGGCTTCGTCTTCTGCCACTGCCGATGAGGCCGGCGTGCTAACCGTCCCAATCGTGGACGAAGGAGGGTCAAGTGCTGCTGCTTCCCTTGTAGACCTTGGCTCCGGTCTTACCAGAGGGGGATCTCAAACCCTTCCCCTCGCTGAGGACTCCCGGCCGAAGTGGGCCGACAGGGAGGTGGGCTCGTCCACCTACAAGTTGGAGGTTGAATACCCCAAGGACGGGGGGTTTTCGACGATGGCGTTGACGGCCATAGTGTCCTCTCCCAGGCCATCCCGGTCAAGGACCGGGTATATCTTGACAAGCTGGGAGATGTCAAGATATACGATGGTGGTATGGACCTCGTCGTCCAGGTAATTCCCTTCTTCCTCGGCTCTTGCTTTTCGTTCTTTCCCTTTGATATTTTTGTTGCATCCTTTATTGATAACCTGTCCATTGCAGGGTGCCTTTATGCTTATGGAGAGCCATAAGGGGCAGAAACAGGAGATAGCCCGTTTGCAAGAGTTTGAAGAGAAGGCAGCCTCGACCGATGAGGCCATGAGCTGTCTGGGGAGGCTGCGGGCGGACTTTGCGGCCTTGCAGAGGAAAACTGATGAGGCCGAAGCGGCCAAGGAAGAGGCACTGGCCAACCTAGTTGCTGAGAAAGGTGCCTTAAAGCTGATCATCTTCGGGCGGAGGAGGCCGAGAGGGCCAAGGACGAAGCTGAGGCTGCGGCGGTGAAGGCTGCCGATAATGCAGTCGCAAAGTTCTTAGCCGAGGGCTGGAAGGCCGATGAGCGCCTCCCTTGTTGTTATGAGGTCGTGGCGGCCAAGCTGGAGGATTGGGGGCAGAACTCCCCTGCCGGCCAAGAGTACTTTGAGCGGGAGATGTCCGTGTACTATAACATGGGCCAACATCGGATGCAGAGGCTCATCTACCGCCGGCTGAGTCGCGCCCTCAGGACTCTAAACTATACCCGGGGTTGGGTCAGGCGGAATCTACGGCTTCCTCGGCTGATGAGGGACCCGGAGGAACAGGCCAACCTTCCTTTGTGTGATAGGCAGGCGCCGATAGAGAGTTCCAGCCTGGGCGAGCCAGAGTACGAGGAGGCCGACTACCTGGACGACACCGCCACTTCTGCCATCGAGGCCGGCCTGGATCGTGAGATCGAAGTTGGTGTTGAGCATGTCGCCGAGGAGGAAGTCGCGGGCCATGCTGCCGATGAGGCCGCCGCAGAGCCATGATCATCCATTTCTTTTGTAATCTTGATTGTAACGGCCAAAGTGTCCACCATGTACTGACTTATGCTGAATGAAAACATTTTCATGGTACTTGCTGTCTTTGTCGTCTTGTTCACTGTTGGTTCTTTTTTTTTCTTCTTTCCAAAAATTTGTCTAAGTGTTTTGGAATTGGGACTTAGGAAATTCTTCCAAGTGTCCGAACCTCAAGTGGGTGGGTGTTCTCATCGTCTTGGTGTTGAGCCCTCTTTCACTGTTGACAGATGCTTTAAGAAATGTCCTGTGTTGAACCAATATGCCAGGCGTGGTGTTCTTGTCGGCCCGGTGTTCTTCGTGGCCGCTGTGTTCCCCCATCCCTTATCTGATCAGGAGGTCGGCCTAGATCCTTGTGTTGTGACCGATAGGGGTGCACGGGTTTGTCGTCCCCTTAGGCCGTGCCTGTCTTTGTTTCTTGCCTTGGGTCCTTTGAGCTTAGTTCTCTGAATCATAGAATTTTTTCTAAGTACAAATGCAAGACATAGGTAGCTAACGGCCTGCAGGTATCAGGTGCCCGCTTCGTCTAGAGGCTGTCCCTTTAAGTACTTAGAGTTTTTTCTAAGTATAAGTGCAAGGCATAGGTAGCTTCTGTGTGGTACCGTCGTCGGCCAAGAGACGGCTTTGTGGCCGATGAGGGTGCCAATGTGTCCCTTTTGTTTTCCTCAAGAAGTTCTCTAAGTGTTGGAATCACTTAGGAAACCCTTTTTCCCAGGAATTTTCTCTAAGTGTTGGTGCTTCAAAGGGCTATGGCCGATGAAGGTTACCACTCGCGTGTCACCCAACCACTTTGGTTAGGGTTTTATAGGCGTATGCTTCGTCCTTGACAATTTCCTTGTGGTGTGTGGCCGCTTCGTCCACATTGCCTATTGGTAATGTTTACCTCTGTATTCAACTGATATGTACTCAGCCAGATGTGGCTGTTTTGTGGGGATTTATTTTTACTGCTCGAGGCCGGCAAATGCGCACGGCCGTCGGCTTCCCTCTTTTTTTTTCGTTCCCCGTTTCAGGGAGTGTCCTTCTTTCAGGCTTCGGCCAAAGGGGTCGATGGCCCTTCGGCCGGTTCGGACTTCGTTTATAACGTCCGTGATCTCAAGGGGGGTCCCGTCGCCTATTTATGACGCGGGCTAGACTTTTGGTTGGTTTCCAACGACTGTCGTTGCCATCCCTGAGTTTTGGGATTTTGTCACCTCGGCCATGATTTCAGGCCTGTCATCCTCCGATCAGGAACGTGGACGACGCCGTGAACCTCCCGTTTCAAGAGGCGGGCCGTTTGCGGGCCCATCGTCCTGGGGGTGTCGTCTGTCCTGCCTGAGCATTTTCGCTCTAAGGGGCCGATACGACGTGCTCTCTCAGCTGGCCTAAACCTTTTGCTGATACAAAATACAATGGGCATACCCGAGCTTTTCCGCTCTAAGTCTGCAGATGCAGAGCGCCACATCGCCCATGCCTGAGCCTTTCGCTCTAAGGTGGCCGATGAGGGCACTTTGTTCATGTTCAAGTCGAACTCCAATAAATCAAAGGAAACATGATTTTTATTCAAAAGTGGCTCAAGGTCGAGGGTGGCGTTCAATCAATAACCCGTCAAAGGGTGAGGGCTTCGCCGGCTGCACCTCCTTCGGATTATTGATAAAACTTCACCAAATGGTGTACATTCCACGTTCGTGGTACATTGGTCCCGTTTGGGCATTTATGCTTGTAGGTGCCGGGTTTCACCACGGCACTGACGATGTAGGGACCTTCATATTTCAAGGCTAACTTGCATCCTTCTGTCGGCTGGCTTGCTTCCCTTCGGCGGAGGACGTAGTCCCCCACCTGGAATTCTCGGGAACGTACCTTGGCGTCATAGTATGATTTTACTTGACGCCGGTAGTTCTTTGCTCGGATGAATGCTTGCTCGCGTCTTTCTTCGACCAGGTGGAGGTCGATCTTCATGTTTTCCTCATTAACCTCTAGGTCATACTGCTCCACTCGTCGGCTGGGAATGATGACCTCTGTGGGTGCCTTAGCTTCAAAGCCATAGCACAGGGCAAAAGGTGTTTCACCTGTCGCCCTCCTTGGCGTGGTACGATAGCACCACAGGATGTTGGGGAGCTCGTCGACCCAACTCCCTCCTGCGTCCTGTAGGTTCTTCTTCAGCCCTTCCATGATGGTTCTATTGTCGTTCTCAACCTGCCCGTTGCCTTGAGGGTAGGCAACGGAGGAGAAACGGTGTTTTATCCCCCATTCTCGAAGGAGCTCTTGGAAGGGCGCCGCTTCAAACTGGGTGCCATTGTTGGATATGATCTCTTGGGGGACACCAAAGCGGGTGAGAATGTTCTTGTGAACGAACTTCTGACACCTGGCCCCCGTGATGTTGGCCAAGGGTTCCGCTTCGACCCACTTAGTGAAGTAGTCGACTGCGACGATGATGTAGCGGTTGTTGCCGGCAGCTCTGGGCAGAGGGACGACCAGGTCAATCCCCCACCTCGAGAATGGAATAGCAGTGCTGACGGGGGCGTAGTTGACGGCTGGCCGACCAGGGGCCTTCTGGAGTACCTGGCAAGTGGTGCACTTCCTGGCCAGGTCCGCACAATCTCGTGCCATCGTCGGCCAGAAGAAGCCCTGGACGACGAGACGCCGGGACATGCTGAAAGGGCCCTGGTGCGAGGAACAAACACCACAATGGACTTCCTCCATGGCCACGTCGGCCTCATCCTGGTGCAGGCATCAGAGGAGAGTGCCATTATAGGATCGTTTGTAGAGTTTGCCATCTTCAATGGTGTAGCTTGGGGCCCTGAGTTTGGCGAGTTTGGCCCTCTCCTCGTCCTGGGGTAGCTCCCCCGTCGTGATGAAGGTGATGATGTCGGAGATCCAGTCCTCTGGTCGCTGTTGGACGCACAAGATGGGGCTGGCATGGATGCTGGACATGCTCAGCTCCTCTATCTTGGCTAGCTGGGAGATGTGCTCCGGGGTGTCCGAGCTGAGTTTGGAGAGGATGTCGGCCTCGACGTTCTCGGCCCTTGGGATCTGAGTGATCTCGTGGGTCTCGAACGCCTTCACCAACTCCTCTGCTGCTTGCTTGTACTGCTTCATACGGCCTTCCTTTGCTTCGTATGTACCCTCAACCTGGCCCACTACCAGCTTGGAGTCGCACCTGATTTTGATGTGTCGGGCTCTGAGGCCGGCGGCGAGTCTGAGGCCGCTGAGGAGGGCCTCATACTCGGCTTCATTGTTGTATACCCTGAAGTTGAAGCGGATGTCATAGTAAGCCCTGAATCCTTCAGGGGATTTGAGGACGACGACACCGTCGCATGATTTTGCGGCCGACGAGCCGTTGGTGAAGAGGATCCATGTGTCATCGGGCTCTGGCCCAGGGGCGGTAGCGGCTGTCTCCCTTGCCGTGCATTCGGTGACGAAGTCGGCCAAAGCTTGCCCTTTGACGGATGGCCTTGGCTTGATCTCAATCTGAAACTGGCTGAGGAAGATTGCCCATTTCACCATCCTTGATGAGCTAGTGGGGCTCCTCATGAGTGCGCCAAGGGGCTGCTGGGTCAGCACATGGACGACATGGGCCTGGAAGTAGTGCCCCAGCTTCTTCACCGTATGGACGATGGCCAGCACCGTCTTCTCAATGGGGGAGTACCTGAGCTCGGCCTCCCTGAGTGTCTTGCTGATGTAGAAGATGGCCTTGTTGGTGAAAGGGGTCCTGGTCCTGACCTGGATGATGGGGTCGCCTCGCCCTTCGGCCAACTCCCTCTCCAGGGCGCTGACCTTGTTCTTGAGAGCGTTGAGGCCGGGGTCGTTGGAGGCGCCAGCCGTGGGGGTGTTGGCCGATTGCCTGGCCTCCATCTGAGCCAACCTCCTTTCCAGCTGGGCGATGACCTCGTCCCGGGGGTCCCTGGCGGCTGCAGCGGCGCCCTGCCGGTTTCTCATGCGCTCGTCGTGGGCCGCATTGATCTGGTGGCGCACGTCGTCCTCGTGCAACTTCCCCTTGCCCTTGTCCAGGCGGGGCTGGTCCGCTGTCCGGGACACAGACCCCAAGCTTTCCCTTGGCGAGCCAGGCCGACGCTCACCAATCCGCCCTGCCATCCTCTCCGAAACCGGACGACGGCGCGTGTCACCTAGCCTATTGAAGGCAGAGGCTTTTCCACGCGCTGGGGTCTGCCCAGGCCGAAGAGGGGAAGCGGGGTGGGAGTGGGACGACGCCGTGTCCTGGGCCATCACACCCTCATCGTTGCCTATCTGGACGGCCAACGGTTGGGGCTGAGGAGGTGGAGTGACGTTCCCCCCGGTCCTTGGCAAGAGTGCGCTGAGGACGGTGGGGTTCTGGGCAAAGCTGGCGATGATGACCGACAACGCGGCCTGGACCTGTGGATCCACAGACGGAGAGGCCGTGGCCATAGGCTGGGCCGGGGCGTGGTCTGTCTTCTCAGCTCGTTTCTTGTCCAAGCCGATGCGGGCATCAGGGGCTCCGCCGTTGAGTTGGTTGCGGAGGTCCGTCGTGAGGTTGATGGCCTCCTGGAAGACGTCCCCTCCGCCGACCTGGTCGGCCGTAGCATCCTCCTCGTGCTCCCTGGCCTCCTGGTCCTCAGGGATGGCCTTGCTGACGAGGTTGCGGTTTGATTTAGTTCTTCCCATGATCAGTGATTAGCTGTGCTTAGTAGCGACGAAGGGTGCTAACTTGATTGTTCTAGCTCTCAACGAGAGCACCAAATGATAGAGTATATTCTATAGAGAAGTGAGAGCTAGAGAGAGAAGTGCAATATATGCTTTAATAGAATGATTTGGTAACCCCTATAACTACTTCCAGAGGAAGTATTTATAGGAAAAATACGGGCTGGGCTCCCAAGCCTTGGGCTTGGGAGGCCCATTTACAACTGGACCGCTATTGGGCCGAATACAAAGCCACTAGTGGGCTGTACAAATGAGTAAGTGTAAAATCCGGTTTTGTGGGTCTTTTCTGGCCGACGAGGGCTTTGGCCGACGAGGGCACGTCCGACATGGGCACGGCCGACGAGGACACCCTGGTTCCTTGGCCTCAAGATCATATCCTGGATTGGCCCCTCTTCGGCCGACGAGGGTCTTCTGGCCGACGAGGGTACCGTGTAGTGACTGTGCTTTCTGTTCTGAGTATGTGGGTCCTGGGGCCTAGACCCATATACTCCATCACCAACTTTCTCGTTTGGAAATGTCAAGTGCAATCTGCACTTATTGTTTCCGGACTTGAGGAATATGTTGATGGTGGCCTTGTCATCCCTGACTAATTCCTTGATGATGCTAAATATATATATATACATATATATACCAAATTAATCCCCGTTATACCATCTGGTATCAACAGGACACGATGATGAAACAGTTAATAACATGGGGGGGGGGGGGGGTGAATTGTGTGTGTGTGTGAAACTGTGACAGTTTTTCACCAAGTTCTAATCTCGGAAAAGAAGAAACAAAGTAAATGAGTACGCAAGGATGTAACGAAGAAAATCTCTTGGCTTAAAATGGATTAAAAAATCTTGACCTTCCTCGAGGAATTTGAAATAACTTCACTAAAGCATTGAAATGGTTACAAGATAAACTCTACTAGTCTACCCTTGAGCCACCCCAACTGTATCGTCTCTAGGAAGAGTTATGCATTTCTACCTTACGGGTAAAGAGCCACTCAGCTTTACAACAAAACTTCTCACAACACACGTACCAACCGAGAGGATGCTTTCAACAATCAATCCTCAAAACCCCATTACAAAAGAAGCAACTTAAAAGAAACTACATCTAGAACTCTTGTTTGAGCTGTTCCATGCGTTTAGTCTTCTTAGATGCTTCAATGGAAATCTACTTTGTTTGTTTTCTTCTCTCAATCAAGCACATCTTGATCTTCATGTTGATCTCAATATATAGATAGCCAGAGTCGATTCGTTGAGACTTTCCTTAGCTTCCTTGTATAATCGAGTCTTCTTGCTTTGTTATTATTTGAAAATGCCTTCCTTTCATGTAGAGATTTTAATTCCTTTTCTTAAGTACAATGATCCTTTCTTAAAATAACAAGCTTGACAATAGTGGCGGACCACAGATAGATGATTACACATTTATAGCATAGACACCGTGCAAGGAAGGTGAATAGAATAAATCATGCAGTCACATATTCAAAATAGATATTCATGCATTTATAGCATAGACACACATGCAAGGAAGGTGAATAAATTATAATAGAATAAATCATGCACTCACATATTCAAAATAGATATTCAAAATAGTTAGACGCTAGTCAATGTCGGAGAGAGCCACTTCATGGTTCTCTGGTTATATAAATGATAAATAAGCAAAGAAAGCACAAAAATTTCTAAATTTAGATCTAGTAGTTACTCCCCGATTTAGGTCAGTCAAGAGGTTATCCAAAGGGTGTGATCGATGAAACTTCCACCCACTAGGAGCATTGGTCTGATCCTCTAAATCATGTAAGGTGTGTCACGCCCCGGACCTAGCCGGACACGTCAACAACCCGCCGTACAGTACGAATAGTCAACCGCACTCCAACTCATCCATACTATACAAGGCGTCATGAATATCATTCACACATAGTACATCCATAAACAAACATAATGTAAAACATGCATTTAAAACAACAGAAGCATTAATACAATTTCCAAGCCACACTTGGCAAACATGGGCATACAAACCCCCAAAGTAATTATTAAGAAAATAGTATACATGAGCATTGTTATAATTGTTTTGAAAACAGGAAACAGAAGAAGCACGAACCACGTCTTCTCCCTTGAAAATCCCCGAAGCAACGGGCGCCGGTAGCAACCTCCAAGTCCTACCTGAAACTGTGAGGTGGCCTCCCCCGTGAAGGGGAGGTCAGTACTTGGAAATATTTGACAAGTACAATAGCAACTATACTAAGTATAATCAACGTTTTAATTTCCAAGACCCTCAAAATAGGGTGATATCATAATATAAATAATAATTTATATTTCCCACTTATTATCTTCATAATAAGTAAATTTATTTATTTGTCGGCACACGGCCCTTCTTATATGTTCCTTTTCATTTATCATTTGCACAACCCAACCCTTGGGTCTTATTATTTCTACGGGACTTGCTACCGCTGTCCGAGACCTCTTGAGGCTCCCGGTTCGGACTCCAACATCCCGCCCCTGGACTCATACCCATCATCCCGTAGGAAGGTAAGGCCCTTCGGGGTCCTATCTTATGTGTTACCGCTACCGGAACCTAGTTAGGTCTCCGATTCGGATTCCACCCTAACCCGTGATCACGATGTAAGTCCATGCTATCCAACCCCGCTCTCTAGAGTCGGGAAGGGCCATGGTCCTTACTATTTCCATAATTCAACCGGCTATCCACAAGGATTACCGAACACACCCGTAGGCCAATCCTATACTTAGGATCAATTTATTATTTACTTTATCTTGGGTATCCCTTAAGGCCTACCCCTAGTATAACTTAGAGTTCATACTTCCCTACCTTAAAGCATCTCTTAAGACTACTTAAGGCATAACATTTCACAATCCAACCTTAGGATCAATCTTAACAACATTTCATCTTAATGTCCAACTAGTATCTTAATACTAGTCAAATTAATATCAACAACCAAGTTCTCAACTCATAGTCATATAGACAATTCCAACTGATTTTCCTTTGAAAATATCATTTATCTCAATATCCAAAATATCACTTTTAATCACTCATATATTCTAATATGAAGAAAAAAGTATATTTCAACACATGTTTCATAATAAATTCCACTTTCAAGTCAACATACTCATAACGCATGAACATACACAATTTATTCCTAAATTTGTATATCATGCTCCTTTTTCTCTAGACATTTAGTCTTTTCATTTTTAGGCATTATTAATCATTAATAATCCATAAAAACACATTTAATTACCTTCGGTAATCTCATGAAATTAACTCACTAATTATAAGCAATATAGTCAGCCATCCTCACCTTATGAAGTGCTGAAATAGTTGCCTTCGCTAAGCCCCTCGATCAATCCCCGTTCTAGGCCGATTGAAGGCGTAAAGCTGAGCTGCGGGGCAAAAGCCGGGCGGCTTTTGTGGTCTGCAGAAACGAGCAGCTCCCTTAAAGTGGCGGTTTCCGGTGATTTCGACTCCTATCGATTCACCAACTCTTCTAAGTTAAATATCACCACTTTATATCAATATTCTACACTTTTAAACGTGTAGAACATCATGTTTAATCCACCATATTATTTCTTAAAAATCATACACCATAAACAAGTTAAAAGAACAATAGTTATGTTCTTACCTTAAACACCCTCCTTTTCTCCTTGGATTTCTTCTCCCCTTGCTTGAGCTTTGTGAGAGCTTTCCTCCAGAGCTACTCTCCCTTTCTCTCTGCGTGAATGGCTCAAAATGAAGGGGATGTATCTACTCTTAATCAAAGACCAATAATAGTACTAAGAGAGGACATGGGGTGTGGGTTTTTGTCTCCATGAGGCTTCCCATCTCATCCATCCGTCCCTCCCATGTTATTTGGTCACTCAGCACTCCTAAAAACGTGGGGTGGCCCCCACTCATGTGGGAGGTCATCCCATTATGTCCCGGTATGTACAATCGACCCCGAAAGTTGTATTTTTTCGGACTATTTTAGTCATATTTTAGTTTATTGGGCCAAATAAAATATATCCCGTGTTCCTAATAATTACGGGCCTTTAGAATAGATGTACATTCCCCAACATTAATTTAGGAGTCTCCGAAACTCATTTCGGGCTGTTATCCGTTAATTTACCAATACCGGTAATTGGGCCCCGTTTGACCAACCGGTCAACTCCATGCCTTTCTTATGGCCCAAATAAAATATCCACCACCATATACATATTATCTAGACCAAGATGAATATAATATGTGGTTCGGGAATTATCGGGCGGTCCCCGTTCTCGCTGTGGGCCCCACATGCAATTTACTATTCGCGTAAAAGAAATAATAAAAATTTACAATCACGCAAATTCTTAAATCATCCTTCAAGGTTCATTACATAATTTACTAAAAGTAAATATGCTTGGGGTCGGTGTTACAAGGTGTCTGAAACTAGATGCATTTGTTCTACAAATTGACTAAGTGTGGTTTGACTAGGTGCTTCCTCAGTTCTAGCCTCGTTGTGCTCATGATCCAATGGCTGCTCTCCAGATGGTTCTACACCGTGGTTCATTCCTGTTTCTCCTTGGTATTGATTTGGCTTGCGTGTGATCCCTATTTCCCCATCATCTATTTTGCTTGATTTTGATGCTAGAGCTTCGTCAAAGACCACATGTACACTCTCTTCTACGCATTGAGTGCGTTTGTTTAACACTTTGTAAGCCTTGCTATGTGAGGGGTATCCAAAGAATACTGCTTCATCATTTCTAGCATTAAACTTGCCAATATGGTCTTTTTAAATGTTATGTAGGAAACATTTGCACCCAAAAGTTCTTAGGTGTCTAATGTTGGGTTTTCTTCCTTTTAGTAGTTCCTATGGTGTCATTCCTAAGAGCGGACGGATCATTGCACTATTAATAATATAACATGACGTATTTAGAGGTTGTGCCCAAAAATTCCTTCCTAGACCACTCGAAATTAACATGGTTCTAGTCATATCTTCCAGCGTTCTATTCTTCCATTCTACCACCCCATTTTGTTGAGGCGTTCTAGGCACAGAGAAGTTGTAGTCTATTCCTCGTTCCTTGGAGAATGTATCAAAGAGTGAGTTATCAAACTCCGTCCTATGATCTGACCTGATTTTGATTAATTTTTATAATAGAATAAATCATGCAGTCACATATTTGTTATTAACAATTCGACAAATATTATGATTAAAAACAATATTACCTCGGTCACAGAATTGAGAAATACTTATCAAATTGAACTTCAAACCCTTGACAAGAATTACATTATCAATTGAATGGTTAGGTGACTTTCCAAATTTTCCTACGACAACAGTTTCCCCTTTACCATTATCTCCAAATGTCACCTTTCCACCACTAAATGGCAGCAGTGAGAGGAATAAAGATGAATCTCCAGTCATGTGCTTAGAACAACCAGTGTCAAGGAATTAGTGATTGTTCCCCCTCACTCTACGATGTTCCTGGATTAAAGGTTAGCACGTGGGACCCAATCCTGCTAGGGTTCCATTTTATATTTTTTTGATCGAGGAAGGGTACCAAACATAGTTAACACTTCTTTCTATGGCCTTGAGTCGAGAGAAACATTGATATCGAAGATGATAAATTTTGCCACAGTGCATGCAAACTCGGTTGTCATAAGTATAAACTTATTATGGTTTCCTCATTCTATTTAAAGTATTATTTCTTTTATAAAATGTTTGGCTTGGCTTTTCTCCAAACCATCTTTGTGCCTTTGAACCACTGTCGAGAATCAGGTAGGTCTAGTTCTAGAATGTATTATGTTTGTGCTAGAACTGGTTTGTCTTCTGGTTCTGTTTCCCTCAAAGGACTATTTCTTAAAAATATGTTTTTCATTGATGTGTACTTGTCTGGTACTTTATGCAAGACTCGTTGTCTCATTCTTTGGTCCATTATTGTACCGACAGGGTCCAGTTCTAGAATTAGGTCTAGGCCTGGTTTTGTTCTTTTCACTGTACAGCTGTGATACTCCAGATCAATTTTTTTATTTTTAAAATCTTGTCTCTCAACCTCAAGACGATTAAGATGGCTCATTAACACGCCAATGTTCAAAAATTTTGAGAGAAGCGTCTCTCCTTGATCAATTTGTTTATTCAAGCAATCGAGTTTTAGTGAGCAAATGATATTATCTTGTTCTAAAACCACTTCAGTGTACTTAATTTTTTCATCTATTAACTCTCTCATTTTAGTTCAAGTTTTAGCTCGAATCACGTGGTTTCCTTGACTTTAGATTCAAGCTCAGTGATTTGTGATTTGAGATGCTCATTTTCAGAAAGATTTTGATTAAATTCGATAGTTAATCTTTTGAAAAATTTTCAAACCTTGGTTTTAGGTAGAGAATCAAATTCGGAAAGAAAGTTTTCCAAACTCACCTCAAAGGTTTTTTGGTCGGGTTCTTCGTCGGGATTTGCCATAAGACACAATCCAGCTTGATTTGAACTTTCATCACCCTCATCCTCATCCTCATCTGACGAGTCTCCCCAAGCAACTAGCCATCATTGCTTTCTTCAGATCTCTATTGAACCATTTGTCCTCATTGAACCGTCGGGTAGAACTGTTCTTGTTCTTATCTTGGATTCTATTGTTCTTCTTTTGAAGACAAGTCTTTTGCCTTGTGCTCAAATGAACCACAAACAAAACAACCTTGGTTGTTAAAATATTGAGAGTTCTTTTTACCATGTTTGTTCCTGTTACTTTTGAAGCGTCGGTAAATTTTCCCGAACTCCTTAGCGAACATGCTCATTTCATCCTGTGGCTCACTCTTAGATTCTTTTTCTTCTTCTCGTGCCTTCAGAGGAATTCCTCTTTCTCTTCTTACATTTTTAGCATCTTGCTCTTCTTGTAGTCCCAACTTATATGTCATTGTGAGCCTGTCAAATCTTCTAAAGTCATTGTTGATAGATCTTTAACTTCTTTTATAGCCGTAGTTTTAGGCTTCCATGGAGAAGGTAAACTTCTCATTACTTTCCTTACTTGATCTTCAACAGATATATCATTTCCAAGGGCTGAAAGTTCATTTATGATATTAGTAAAACGAGTAATCATATCTCTAATTGACTCTTTAGGCTTCATTACGAATAATTCATAATTCCGCATGCATATGTCAATTTTGGATCTTTTTACACATGAGGTACCTTCATGAGTAACTTTGAGGAAATCCCACATTTCTTTGCAATACTTGCATCCCAGAACCCAATTGTGTTCAGCGGGACCAAGTCCACAAATCAAATATCTTAGAGCTTGAGCATTGTGCTGGACTTTTTGATAATCATCTGTAGTATACTCAGATTTCGGTTTAGATACAACATTACCTTCAATGTTGACCTTTGTGATGACATTATCACCTTCATCAATAACGTTCCATACCTGATAGTTTTTTGCCTTGATAAAGTTCTCGATTCGACTCTTCCAAAATTGATAGTATTTACCATTGAACAATGGAAGTCGTTGCGTAGAGTATCCTTCTTCAAAACGTTCAACCGTGTTCATTTTCGCCAGATCTCTTCCCAAGGTTTTACCCTATATGTGGTGAAAACCGGCTCTGATACCACAAGACAATTCTGAGTGCACTCCTTGGCGGCTGCTCCGACACGATCCAGTCAGTCATTACCTCTTCACGAACGGCTCAACATGCATGGGAAAACTTATCCCTCACATACGCCAGCTCTTCTCGTGGCCTCATCATCTCCTTGAAGCCCACTTTAGCCCACACTACGAAGTGGTCTCAATCCACTACCGCCTACCTTGCTGAAATGCAAGCAATCACTAACGCTTTAGCCTTGGCACAAAACCCCATTTCGAAGGAAGATATCATCATTAACATATTGAATGGTCTATGTTGAACTCACGTCTGCCATTCAAGTATGCCAGACGGCGTTGCCTCTTGCTGAGATCCAACAAATTTTACTGGAGCATGAATCCCGCCTCACATAAGTTGTTGCGTCTAATAAAACACTTTTACCTACTACCAATGTCACCCAATATGGGCATTGATTTCACTCCAATATGGATCGCCGAGGGTCTTACTTTAGGCGAGGCCAGGGTGCCTCCACGTCGTTCTGAAATTCGTCCAACACGGTTGTGTGCTGTTTTTGTGATAATATCGGTTATGAAGTAAAACAGTGCACCAAGTTACAAAGATTCCTACGTAATCACAATGTTGCTCCATCCACTGGTCCAGTCATCAATCAACCACTGCTGCATTGCCGGCTTCGGGCTAACCATGGTTGTTTGACAGCGATGCTTCTCATCATGTTACAAAAAATGTCAACAACATTCCATCCTACACTGATTATGTAGAATAGGATGGAATGTCGGTGAGTTAAAACTCACCGACTTGATGAGGTTTAACTCGGTGATGAAAAGTTACTTACTATTACTCACACATGTTCAACTTAGGCTCATTTAGAATAGCTTGTATTCTTTCCAAATTCTAGCCGGAATGATTCTCTTTAATTGGGGCCGTGACATTCATATCAACATTGCCATTTGGTTTGGCAATGTAACCTGACAATTACCGCCACTGGAAGCTATCTGTCCCACCAAATGTGGTGAAGACCGGCTCTGAGACCACAAGACAATTCCGAGTGCATTCCTTGGCAGCTGCTCCGACACGATCTAGTCAGTGATTACTTCTTCACCAACATACGCCAGCTCTTTTCGTGGCCGCATCATCTCCTTGAAGCCCACTTTAGACTGCACTATGAAGGGGTCTCGATCCACTACCACCTACCTTGCTGAAATGAAAGCAATCGCTAACGCTTTAGCCTTGGCACAAAACCCCATTTCGAAGGAACATATCGTCATTAACATATTGAATGGTCTAGGATATGAGTATGTTGAACTCACGTCTGCCATTCGAGTATGCCAGACGGCGTTTCCTCTTGCCGAGCTTCAACAAATTTTACTGGAGCATGAATCCCGCCTCACGGAAATTGCTGCGTCTAATCAAGAACTTTACCCACTACCAATGTCACACAATATGGGCATTGATTTCACTCCAATATGGATAGTCGGGGGTCTTACTCCAGGCGAGGCCGGGGGACCTCCACGTCTTTCTGAAATTCGTCCAACACGGTTTTGTGCTGTTTTTGTGACAATATTGGTTATGAAGTAAAACGGTGCAACAAGTTACAAAGAATAATCCTATGTGATCACAATGTTGCTCCATCCACTATTCCGATCATCAATCACACCACTGCTGCATTGTCGGATTTGGGCTAACCATGGTTGTTTGATAACGATACTTCTCATCATGTTACAAGAATAATCACACCACTGCTGCATTTGTCCAATATTGGTTGTTTGATTTGGGCCATCCTACACTGATTGTGGCAGACTTGATGAGGTTTAACTCGGTGATGATAAGTTACTACATATTACTCACACATGTTCAACTCAATCTCATTAAAAATAGCTTGTATTCTTTCCAAATTCTAGCCGGAATGATCCTCGTTAATTAGGTCCGCGACATTAATATCAGCATTGCCATTTGGTATGGGCAATGTAACCTAACCATTAATGCCCCCGGAAGCAGTCTTTCCCGCCATACTGAGATGTCAGTACCAGAACCAACCCCCTACGCGCCCCCTTTCGAAACATATGCTAAGCTTCGAGAATACTTCTCCAGATAAAAGATGGGTTACTCCCCATTTCCCCTCTAAAAATGAAGACCGAGGGAAATAACAAACCTTGATGACCTTACTCCCCAGGAACGATGTATCTGTGGTAAGCCTCCACACATGTTTTCCTAACATGGCAACGTTGAAAGGCCTTCTAGGATTTTCATCTGGTTCCTATCGCCTCAAAATCCTTCCTCCGCCACCAATAATCATTCATTATTCTCTCTATATCCGAATATTGGTCTATCGAAAGTAGAAAAACTTTCATAGCTCATGAAGGCATTGCCTGAATGACAGTTTTCATAATGACCTCCCTACCAACTTTGGAAAAGAATTTGTTATTTCAGACTAGCTACTTATCCTCTTCAAAATTCTCTCTCTCAGATACTCCAAAATCTTCGACTCTCGTCTCCCCACTCGCATAGGCAGCCCCAAGTAGTGATTGCACATTTCCCCAGTTAAAACACCTAGTGAGTGTGTCTAAAATTTATTCATGCTTTTTTTCACGTTTGTTTATTATGCCAAAGTAGCGGGTCATTATACTGTGGTAGCGGTCCATTGTAATCACCATACTCCCGCACCTAAAATGATGTCATTTACATATAAGCTTTAATTAAAAAGTGTGCAATGAATATGTTTTTATTTCAATATTTTGTTGGATGTAAATCTTGTGCATTGAATGTAACGCGCGTTACTATAAATGTAATCTTAGGTAGCGACGACTTTAATTTCGGGAGTGTCGCTTCCTTCAACGATCATTCTCTCACCTCACGTGGTTAACAATCTCTATTCAATCCCATGTATGAAAAATAAATCGTGATTATGCACAATTTAATTTGAAGCAAGTCGAAATGTAAATTGCGTATATGCAAAATATAACTTGGGCAAGTCGAAATGTAAACTGCGTATATGCAAGGGGGTGACTTTGACACTCTCTAATGGTGGAAGAACTACGAAGGGATGTTCCCATCCTATAAAAAATGACCAAACAAGTGATGTCAATATACCGTGGAACAAGAGTTTAACAAAACCGGTAACGTCATGACTGATTATACAATGAGGTTGAACACTTCATCTCTTGAAACGCTCATTTGCTTCCATGATTGGTTCGTTGAAGGTCTTTGTACAATACAAGAAGTTAACATAGCACCGGCCCACCACTTCATGAAGGAAACGACAACCGACGTTACAAGCGGCTCCGACGATTAGTTCATATATTTAAAGTTTAAATTATTCTCAATTGTAATTGTAGTAAATGTGTAATATTCTAAGTAAATGTAGTGTTTGAAATAAATATAAATTTCAGGTTTTACGTGTAGCACTTCTTACTTATTAAAAAAAACAAATAAGGCTCGAACGACTCAAGACCTAACCGGGACTCGCTAGGTACCCGGGACGGCGGGTCGAGCCCATGACCCGTATACTCCAAGTTGATTCTGGGCTTAATTTTGGGGGACCAGGATCGGCCGATCCGGGACGGGAACCGGGATCGTACCGAGACAGAGTCCATCCAACGACAGGAGTGTATAATCTCATACCCTGAGCCACAATCAATAGGCTCCCAAAACTGTATTTGGGTTCATTTACTTGGGGAGGAAGGACCCACAGCAGAGCGTAACGGGACTCGCTTAAGGCTTAAATTAGGGCCGGATCATCTCATATCTACCCAAGCGACACGTTTCGCTCGGGCAAAGGCCCACGACACGTGTTAACATCATGAAGGCATTGTTGCCATTTTCGACTAACCTTTGAAAACTTTTTAATGTGAATATTTATAATCATAATTAGTAAGGAAGTAGATCATTAAAGGCTTTAAATATTTCGTTTGTAATTAATTAATGAATCCAGATGCAGCACCGTCCAACCCGAGATCAGGAATATGGGTTATCCGAATGCACCGGCAGCATTTAAGGTCGACGACCCAATTTGAAAGCGGCGATCAGCAGCCCGACAAAGCACATGCCATTTTTGTCTCTTTCCCTTTTTTTTATCTCTATTGTTTAATGTTTACAACTTCCATTTTAAACGGAACTATAAACAAAATAACCAATTTGGAGAACATCTTATTTTGGACGAAATTATTTATTATTCCCTCATTTTAAAGAAAACTTTCCGTTTTCCATTTTAGATGTCCCTTGTAGATGTTCTCGTTTTCATTTTAGAAAACAATGAACAATAATAAATGATAAGTTAATCATTAAATATTAAAAATAATTTATTTATAACAATACAGTTATCAACACTAACCTCATTATATCATGTATCGCAGTATCTATTAAAATTATTTCTCAAAATATACTTGAATTATTTTAGTTAATTATTGTTTAAATTACTGTGTCATTTTGTCATGAAAATTTTTTCAACGGAATAGAGGTAGTGCAAAAAGTTGGATCAGATTAAGGTATTAACTTTCTGTTTTTAGTAAGCCATAAGTTTTACTAGTCATAATTTAGTTGGGAGAACTACCAAATAAGCCTCGAACTTTCATAAAAAGTGTAAATAAACCTTTTATAGGAGGCTCTGTCTGACCGTCGTCATTTAGAGTGGTTTCCAGTGAATTTTTTTTATGGGGAATTTTTTTGAGCATTTTTTTCATTAAATCTAGTTTACTTATACCAAATTTCAACTAAAAATTGAATCAGGAAGACAGTCAAACGAATTTTTGAAGATAACTACGCAGTTAGGCAACACAGTATATTTCATGCAATTATAAAAGGAATTTCATCAATTCAGAACTTCAAATATAAGTTCACCACATGAAATCAAGTTTGTAGATGTATGGTTCAAATCATTAAAAACTATCAATTCAAGACATAAAATTCCATGATTTTTTAGTTTTAAAAAATTAAATATTTTTAATGTTATTAAACTAATAAATTGGTGTGAAGAAAAAAATCACCAAATGTTACGACATTAACAAAAATTAAATAAATCAAAATCTAAGAGATTTAAAGTCTTTGATTAATAGTTTTTAATCATTGGAGTTCTATATCGACACACTTTATTTTTTAGATCCTTTATTAATAGGTTTTAAATTGATAAAATTTCATTATAAAATGTATTTTTGTGTTTGTTATAGTTCAATTCAATCTAATATACTCAACTCAACTCGTTCAAAAGTTATTCCTTTTAATGAAACCATTGACGACAATTAGATTCAACTGTTGAAATGCTAATTTTTTTAAGCAATAACATACTCAAGACATCATGTACCATTAATTCAAATAAATGAAGTAAACAAGTATTATAAATTTATAGGCTAGCAAAGTATCCAACATGATTTAAATTTAAATCATACACTATAATAATGTTCCAACTTTGGTTACAAAGTATATCACAATTCACACACATTGTAGCCCTGAACCTATTTCTTAAAGGCTCAGCTTACAAGATTTCTAAATAACTTAAATAAACAGTTTCTAAACTATTTGTTCAAAATATGTAAATATAATGGTACGAAAAGGTATATAGACCATTAGGCCCCTCAAAGCGGGTAGTATTAACCACCACTGCCACAGAAGTTAAATGCTAGAAGGACCTCCTGGCGTGGCTTACTTCGTAGTGTACATTTGTCCTATCAAATTACCATTATACCTTTACATGAATGAATGGCGTACTCATATAAGTGAGGGTATAGTGGTAATTTTACAGGGTGGGTGACTGAGTGTCATTTGTAACACTACTAGTAGTAGTAAAAATAACAGAAAGCTTTAAAAATCACTTTTTGAGAGTTTTAATTTATGGGGTAAATTTCTTTTAAAACTGAGACCCTTCAAAGGTTTGACCAAATTGCCAATTTGGAGGAGCAACGTTGTTGCTGGTGATCGTCCTGCCGTCGCCGGTGGTGACCTGAAAAGAAAGACTTTGACCGTCCAAGACGGAGTTACTTTGCCAATTTTGCCCCCAATTTCTGGACATTTGTTGCCACCCGGATCTCGAGCCCTTGATCGCTACTGCGTGGACATCGCCAAACCCGCCGACGTTAGTCACTAGTACCAAATTGAAGTACGTGTGCCCGTTAATCGTGAACCGGATCCCTCCCTTCTTCCGGCACGGCACCCGCCGGTAGTTCACCGGGACGATGCCGGCGCGGTAAATTGCGATTTGCAAGTAGGCCGGCTCAGCCATGTCGAAGTGGGCCCGCGGCGGGTTGCACCACCCGCCGTGGTCGCTCGCCTCGGATGGGTTGGGCGGGCAGAAGTCGGTGGCCGTGATGGTGATGGACCCGGGGTTGCAATAAGGCCCATTGCACATGAGCTCGTAGCATGAGCCGCAGGCTAAGCCGTTGTTGAATAGAGCCGTGCTCAGGGCCGCTATGTTGGTTCCATATCCGGTTCTGTATAAGTTGCCGTATCCACACGCACCCCCTGCATTTAATTTAATTACCAAATTTGCCATTAGCAATTTGTTGACCGTTATAGTTGACCATTAAAATTTAGTTGTAAAAATATAAATTACTTATCATTGTAGTACTAATAAAATCAGAATAGTCAGAAACCTTACTTTTAACACGCCCAATTTGGTCACAAATTTTATAATATCCGTTCAAGATAATACTAATCACCATTACTAATTATAAATAATTACATATTCATGAGTAAAATAAAAATTATTTATAAAAATGTAACTAATGACCAGAACAATAATGTAATAATAGTAACGTATGCTCAATTTTTAAATTTGAGTTACCATGACATTACAATGTAGTTTCTATTAATCATATTTGTGTACATATATATTGAAAAACCGTATACATATGAAAGTAGAAATGTTAAATAAAAGTTTACAAAATGTTTTTGTCCCGAAAAAATTTAAAATATGTTTAATTTCATGAAAAAATTATCTCAACAAAAGAAGAAAATGTTTTTAATCCGTATTCCTAATAATAAATGAAAAAAGATGGCAGGATATAACAAATATGAAAATAAATAAAGCAAAGGTTAAGTTTGTAATTTGAAAATTGGTTATACTTCTTTCAGCAAATCATTAACTTTCATTGGTTTGTATTAGAAGATCTTAAGAAAGCACTAATTATGAGACAAACAGAGTATACTAAAATTATTCTGCCCAAAAAATCTCATTTACTCAGTATTTATTAACTGACCTTACTCATTTCTACAGTTACAAAACTCTAAAACCCCACACACGTGATGAATTCCTGATTTTCTGATTCCCCCAATCCAATTTAATTTGGACTTTCTTCTCAATTAAAGAAAAATAAAGAAAGACAGGAAGAAAGGAAGGAAAGGGAAGAAAGGAAGAAAGAAAGAAATGAATGGAAATGCTTAGTACCCATTGTTCCAGAAGCATCCCCACCACCATAGAAAGTAGCATGTGCAGTTTCCCAGCTTCCATAGTCAGCAAAGGTGAGATGGAAGCAAAAGCTGATGATTGAGAAGAGAAACAGAAGAGAGAGGTGTGGTGAAGGAGCAGCCATGGCTGAGCTTGATGAAGAGGAAGAGGAAGAATCAGCAAGTAGTTAATATTTTGTGGGGGAGTGAGTTTGAGTCTGGGTAGTTGTGTTGGGTGATCTATTTATACACAAAAATATTTGCAAGCTTAGGATCAAATAGTGTTGCGAAAGTGACTATTTATTGCCATGTTCAGGTCCTATACAAAACAGCTATATAAAAACAACTTTGTATATATTTATAATCTTTCTTGCTAAGGAATTCCACCTTGGTAGGTAAAGTTGTCTCAATTTTTTTTCCCTGTGCCAATAATTCACTTATTATTGTGATGCTGCTTGGTAAAATATCAGAACTTATATAGGGAATTTGTATAGGGACTTTGCATCATGTTAAGTATTTCACAAAGTTGTGGTAATTTTCGGGGTTTCTTGAAACTTTTAGACAAATTCAAGTACCTTATTTCAATATCGAAAACTTTTTTTGGAAATTATCGAAATCTTCAAAAATTCAAAAGGGAAAATGCTTGAAATAGGAGTAAAAAGGCATGGAATTCTAAATTAAAACTGCTATATTTTTTTCTTCAAAATAGGGGTAACGTGTATTGTCATCACTGCAAAAAAAGTCATTATTGCCAAAATAATTGTAATAGTAAGCGTTAACATGATAGTACCGACTCAAATTTCGGAAGAAAAATATAATAGTCATATTTTAAAATTATAGAGCGTTTTTATATTGTTTAGGGCAATTTTTGGTTCAAATTTTTTGAACAAATCTTCAAAAACATCCAAGTTACAAACAACATAGTTGCATGTCACATATCAAACTAGATTATGATGGAGTTCAATTTAAAATCACAGGAGGCTGTTCGGTCTATTGGGGGCCAATCTTGGATAGAAGTATATCATTTCCTTTTCAGCATAGAATAATGATACATTAACTTTTAGCAATATTAATTGTGATTAGCCAATTGAATTTTATAATGGCCAAAACCCGTTTTGTTCTGATCTAATGTGGTTTGATCTATTAAAATCTGGCATGCCTAACTTGATATTATCTAGGATAAAAATACTTCCAATTAAAAATAGGAAAAAGAGGCAAATAAGCCCACGTACTAACAAAAAAGTCAAATAAGCCCTTATATAGGAGGCTATGTTCGGCCGTCGTCATTTGCGGCGGTTCCCGCTGGAAATTTTTGATGATTTTTTTGAGCATATTATTTATTAAATCTGTTTTACTCAAACCAAATTTCAGCTAAGACTTCAATCGGGAAGGCATTCAAATGAATTCTTGAACATAACTGCGCAGTTAAAATCACTGATGGACAGTGTACCCGGGGGGAGGAGCTTATCCAAGGGGTTATTACGAGAATAAATGAGGGTGAAGTCAGAGCAATAAGTAAGAGAGAGAAAGTGTATTCGAATATAGAAACTTGTGATGCTTTACGATGGAGAATGAGCGGCTATTTATAAGAGTAATAAATGCTAGTCAGGGACACGTGTCGAGAATCTGACGGCCGAGTGCCTCTTGTGCTTCTTGGACCTGTTGAGCCTGTGTTAGAGTAATAGGAGTCTATGAGCCGGGGGTCTCTGGTCCATATACTCCATCAATCGCATTTATCTTCTCAATTTACCTGAATGTCTTCCTTATAGATAATGAAAAACTAAAACTTGTATTTCGTTGTGGTATTTTTCGGGGTTGCTTGAATTTTTTAGACAAATTCAAGTACCTTATTTCAATACTGAAAACTTTTTTTGGAAAATATCGAAATCTTTAAAAAAAGCATGGAATTCTAAATTAAATCTGCTATATGTTTTCTTCAAAACAGGAGTAACATGTATTCTCATCACTGCAAAAAAAGTGATTACTGTCAAACTAGTTGTGATAGTAGGCAATTAACATGACAACACTGACTCAAATTTCGGAAAGAAAAACATAATAGTTATATTTGTGTTCAAAAGTTTTGAACAAATCTTCAAAAACATCTAAAGTTACAAACAACATAGTTGCATCACTTGCATGACACATATATTAAACTAGATTATGATGGAGTTCATTGGGGGTCAATCTTGGATAGAAGTACATCATTTCTTTTTCAGCATAGAATAATGATACATTAACTTTTAGCAATATAATTTTGATTAGCCAATTAAATTTTATAATGGCCGAAACCAGATTGTTCTGTTCTGATCTAATGTGGTTTGATCTATTTAATTTTGGCATGCCTAACTTGATTTGATCTAGGACTAAAATTCTTCCAATTAAAAATAGTTTGTTAAAGTATTTGTGCCACATCGGAAAGCTATAAAACTATAAAACACTATATAAGACTTATGACTACTCATCGTATCAATTGATCTTAGGATGAAACCTTAAATTTTAAGACATTCAAACTTTTTTTTGAAGGAAAAAAACATTCCAACTTATACTCTCTATTTGACTAGTATCTTAAAAACTGGCTATTGATGTAAAAATATTACTCGTCCTATATCTTTAATTAAAGGCTAAATATGAGGATTAAAGAACATTTAAAGATCTTCATCTTCCCTTTAATGTATGTATTTTAGAGAACATTTAAAACAGACAAATTAAGCACAAAACGATCGAAAACGAACCACTTCCTACCAAAAGTTCTTCAAAAGTCAAAATACTCCGATCATACTTACTCGAATTAAAATAATAAAAACAAGTATTACTAATGAAAAATTGATACGAAAATAAAAAAAATCCACAAATTACTTCTTTGTATGGAGGAGGCGGTCCTGGAGGAGAACGAGCTGTTGCAGTATGAGTGAAAGCTAAATCTCTCTTCTGAATTTGTGTTTTGGTGAAGAGAACTCCGATCGGAAAGTACGCCTGAAACCCTACTCCCTCTGCACCATTGGCCGCATGCATCTTCTAGCACTAGATTCTCCTCTTCGTCCTCCATTGTCAATAATCTGTAATACTGCTCCTCCGGCTTCATCATTGAAATCACCAAAGTATGTCCGAGATCTTGCTGACCTGCTTCAGCGTCCTCGTCTATGAAACGCAGTAGCTGGACAAATTGCTGGCCACAAATGTTGAACCCTACTGAAACAATGAGACCCTAGAAAACCATAGGAAATGACTGTCGCTCTTCAAAGACCTTTCCTCTAAGGTTAACTTAATAGTAGGTGCATATTGTTTTCATAGATATACAATTATAAGTAAATTCATTTATTTGTCGGCACGCGGCCCTTCTTATATATTCCTTTTCATTTATCATTTGCACAACCCAACCCTTGGGTCTTATTATTTCTACGGGACTTGCTACCGCTGTCCGAGACCTCATGAGGCTCCCGGTTCGGACTCCAACATCCCGCCCCTGGACTCATACCCATCATCCCGTAGGAAGGTAAGGCCCTTCGGGGTCCTATCTTATGTGTTACCGCTACCGGAACCTAGTTAGGTCTCCGATTCGGATTCCACCCTAACCCGTGATCACGATGTAAGTCCATGCTATCCAACCCCGCTCTCTAGAGTCGGGAAGGGCCATGGTCCTTACTTATTTCCATAATTCGACCGGCTATCCACAAGGACTACCGAACACACCCGTAGGCCAATCCTATACTTAGGATCAATTTATTACTTACTTTATCTTGGGTATCCCTTAAGGCCTACCCCTAGTATAACCTAGAGTTCATACTTTCCTATCTTAAAACATCTCTCAAGACTACTTAAGGCATAACATTTCACAATCCAATCTTAGGATCAATCTTAACAACATTTCATTTTAATGTCCAACTAGTACCTTAATACTAGTCAAATTCATACCAATAAACCAAGTTCTCAACTCATAGTCATATAGACAATTCCAACTGATTTTCCTTTGAAAATGTCCTTTATCTCAATATTCAAAATATCACTTTTAATCACTCATATATTCTAATATGAAGAGAAAGTATATTTCAACATATGTTTCATAATTAATTCCACTTTCAAATCAACCTATTCATAACACATGATCATACACAATTTACTCTTAAATTTGTATATCATGCTCCTTTTTCTTTAGACATTAGTCTTTTCATTCTTAGGCATTATTAATCATTAATAATCCATAAAAAACACATTTAATTACCTTCGGTAATCTCATTAAATTAACTCACTAATTATAAACAATATAGTCAGTCATCCTCACCTTATGATGTGCTGAAATAGTCGCCTTTGTTGAGCCCCCCCGATTAGTCCTCGTTGTAAACCGATAAGAAGGCAAAACTGGACTGACTGGGCAAAAGCCGGGTGGCTTTCACGAAAGCCGGGCGACGTTCGTCCTCCTGCAACACGAACAGCTTCCTATATGTGGCGGTTTCCGGCGATTTCGACTCCTATCAATCCACCAACTCTTCTAAGTTAATTACCACCACTTTATATCAATATTCTACACTTTTAAACGTGTAGAAGTCATGGTTTAATCCACCATATGATTCCTTAACAAATCATACTCAAAAAACTAGTTAAAGAGCTATTTGGCGTTCTTACCTCAAGCCTAGCCCTCCTCCTTGGATTTCCTAGCTTCTTCTTCCTCAATGGGGTCTTGGGAGTTTGGTTTCCTGGAGCTTCTCTCCTCTTGTGTCGGTCAAATGAGGGTAGGGTTGGAGAGAGGGTGCCTTCTCAATCAACACAAATGATTTGTGTGAGATAAGACCCTAACATGAGCTTTTGTCTCAAATGAGACTTCCTCCCTCTCCCTTGTGCGTACCAGCACGTTTGGCTGCTCCCCTCCCCCATTATTTGATCAATCAGCACCCATAAAAACGTGGGGTGGCCTCCACTTATGTGGGAGGTCATCCCATTATGCCCCGGCCGGTGTGTACAATCGGCCCCGAAAGTTGTATTTCTCGGCCCGTTTTAATTATATTTTATTTTATCGGGCCAAATAAAATATGTCGCGCATTCTTAATAGTTATGGACCTTTAGAATAGATGTACATTCCCCAACATTAATATAGGAGTCTCCGAAACTAACTTCGAGCTGTTATCCGCTAAATTACCAATATCAGTAATTGGGCCCCGTTTGACCAACCGGTCAACTCCATGCCCTTCCTATGGCCCAAATAAAATGTCCACTACTATATAGATGTCATCTAGACTAAGATGAATATAATATGTGGTTCGGGAATTATCGGGCGGTCCCCGTTCCCGCTGTGGGCCCCACATGCAATTTACTATTCACGTAAAAGAAATAATAGAATTTAACAATTACGCAACTTCATAAACCATCCTTCAAGGTTTATTACATAATTTACTAAAAGTAAATATGCTTGGGGACGGTGCTACACCCTACCCGTTCTTCGTACCCCTTACCCCAACCATAATTCCCCCGTTACCCCCTACACCTACCTCCAACCTACCCGATGGTAGGGATAGAGGTAGGGGTACAAGTAGGGGGTAGGGTGAAGGGTAGATGGTCATGGTAGGGGTAGCGGTGTAGGGTTGGAACTGGGGGTAGGGTATAAGGGGCAGGGTAGGGGGTAGGCTCCCACATATTATATATATTTGTGTACATGAATGTTTGTGTATCCCAATATGTATATTATTATTTTGGACATTTTAATGTTAAAAATGTTTTAAATCCCGTGAAGTAAACATTAGCTTATAGGACTGCTTATTTTATGTGTTGCTTATTAACGCAAGTCTAAATAAGCAACGCTTAGTAACCTATGAAGTAAACGTGTCCTTAGTGTAAAATCGGCTACCAAAAGTATCTTGGATACCAGATAAAAATACTCCCTCCGCCCCCTACAATTGTCCAATTTTTCCATTTTTGGATGTCCCACTATTATTGTCTCATACCATATTTGGTAGCATTTGTGTGACTCAAATTCATTCTTACTTCATTCTCACTTTATCAACTCATTATCATCCACATAATTCAACTTTTCTTGAAAACCACGCAACTTTCTTCCATCCCAATATTAGGGGGACGGAGGTAGTATTATGTACTCTCTTAAAAGATTAACCGAATATGAGAAGTAACTCATAATATTAGTATAATATTATACGCATTTTCGATGTGAGAAAACCTAATTGTTAAGACCTGGGGGTTCCATAATAGGAAGAGTAGCCCAATATTTTAATATAACATCTTATTACTTCATCATTTACAGGTGCGAGAAATCGACACCCTCCTCGCGACTAGAGGCTTTATCTGAATCATGCCTTCATTTATTTCTTTACTTATTTATTCATCAATTCGTCATTGTCCTTTTTATAATCATATTATGATTTTTCATAGAGGCTCACATTATAGTTTTAGATCGGTTTGACTCTGATATTATATTGGGGAAATGTCAACTAATAATCCAACCTCTAACGGTATTCTTACAATTGTCCCACCTAATCGTTATTCGGGAATAGTCCAACCTTTGCACATCATCTTCATTCGTTGGTCCCTGCTCGGTTGATGTTGGTCTTATGGGGGATCAGCATCACCCTTTGATTCAGGGACTAACCGCCCAATTTGTTGGCACCACGATGTTGTGCAAGTCCCTCATGTCCATCTATCGCTCAGTAGTAGGGCTCTGCACTACCGTAGTGAACTGTGGGGGCTACCCCACATGAATCTACCTTGACTTGGGAACTACAGAGTAATGAGTTAAATAGAGGGTGTCCACTTCCTTATCACCAATTGGTTTTAAGAAAGATATGACTGTTATTTAACCACAGAACTTTGCAATTAAGCAAGCTCGGGGTTAGAAAGCCCGAGGATGGGTGACCTACTGGGAAGTTAGTTGAATCCAAAATGGGGTGTATCGATCTAACAAGCTTGTCGAATCCGAAGAGGGATGTATCGATCCAACAATTTATGACTTGGTATTCCAGACTTTTTCATTTTCTTTGCAAATCATGAAACCACTAATCCCACCTTCTTCAAATCTTCTCAAAACGGTCCTACATATAATTTTTATTTTTTCTTCCTAAAACTTTTATTCCTTTTTATGTATCCTATTTGTTGTAGTCTCATTTTATAATTTTACAGGGCAACTTGTTAATATTTTTTCTTTGAAATTTTTAAAAACGAGAAAAATTAAATATAGTGGGGAATTCCCCAAATAGTACTTAAATGAAACTTTAATTGCAAGAATATGAGTATAACTTCAAAATTCCTTAAATAGGACTAGCTGCCCAATTCTATCCTTACTTTGTTTTAGTGCAATTCATATTTCATTAATATTTAAAAATAAAAGTAATAACATAACTTTTTTTATTATAAAAAATTGTAGAAAAATAAAAAAACACGAATATAAACATTAAATAAAATTAATAAAACTAAAACATTAGAAACATAAAAATTACGTAGTATAAAATTAAAAAATCAAAAACTTAAAATAAAAAAATAAAAGTAAAAAAAATGCAGGCCTCTGATGCCCTCATGCCCCTTCAACAACCTCCCAGCATCACAGGCTCCGACTACCAAAAAATGCTAACATGTGTAAGAAATACTATCTTGATGTCATTTTTCGAGAAAATTTTGGCTTTTTTCAAAAAGTAAAAATGTCATATTAATGACATTTTTCAGAGAAAAAATTACAATGTTTACACTAAATAGCATTTTTTCGCCGATCCGATTTGGCATTGCTGGGAAGTGGATGAGGCTGCGGGAAAGGAATCCAATGTTTTTATATTTTAAAGTGTTTTATCTATTTTATGTAGTTTAAAGTTTTTTAAACTTATTTTTTATTACTATTTCTTATTTTATTAATTTTTAAAAATAATTTTAATTTTTTTACTATATTTTTAAAGTTTGCAATACATTTTAATAGTTTTTTTATTGTAATGTAAAATATGATTATCCTATTAAGTTCTATTTTGAGTGTACTTTTAGTCTTATTTTGAGAAGATAAATAACATAGTCCTATTTGTGTATTTAAGTATTAGTTGAGCCCTATTTTGGGCTATTTTTCCAAAAATATATTAGTGGTGGAATCAAGGTAAGAATAGGAAAGAAAATAAATAAGTGTAAGTAAAAAAGAATGTACAGTAAAAATTTGTGCGGTGAGAAAAGATCATTTATAATTAAGAAGAAAATTAATCCAAAAAAATATATAAAAATGAAAATGAAATAATAAACATTAAGAAGTGATAGAATGAAATACAAAGGGAAAAGTTTTAGGGAGAAAAAAGAAAAAAAGATACACGGGGCCACTTAGAGAAGATTTGTGAAAGGTGAGATTTGTGGTTTAATCTTTTGCAAAGAAAATAAAATAACCTGTAATAGCAAGTCATGATCCAGTCAGAGACCACCGAATGAAGATGGAGTGCAAAAGCTGAATTATTCCAGAATTATAATTAGGTGAGAGTATTATAAGAAGATTCCTAAAATGTTGGATTATTGATTTCCATTTTCCTTATTATATTAAGACAACTTAGTATATTAATATAACTCTTTATTACTTCAAACATTTAGCGGCCTAGGTTTCAACACTAATCAATAATAAACCTAGAGTCCGTTTGGCAGCACGAAAATCGGCTGTTCTGGCTGATTCTGCTGAAATTTATGAATATCTGGCTGAAATGGCTGCATTGGCTGATTCTGCTGATACAAGATAAAAATATTTTTAAAATATATTTTATTATTAAAATAAAGAAAAAATTATATGTAAAAATAGCTAAAATGGTCATCTACAGTAACTTCAGCCAATATAGCCAGAAAAGTAACTTCAACCTTACTTTTTCGGCTTATTACACAATTCAGCGCGTGAAAGAAATTTACGTGTTTGGTAAAAAAGTTGGCTGATGAGCCGAAAATGAGGGTTGCCAAACGGCCTCCTAATTGTAACGTGAACTAATTAGGAAAATAATTATTCACATCGAATCAGAAATATTTATATCATTAAAATAACAGCAAAGTTCAAACTACAGTATAATCAATCAAATCTATCAAGGAAAGTTTATGTCCTATCATATTAAAAAGATTGAAATTGGATTATTACACGTAATACCAAGTTAAAAAAAACATATACTCCAACTAACATTGAGATAAGGGAAGAAACAAGTTTAGGCTGTGAGCAAAATGTACTGGGATCGAGACTCATTGTTGGTGATGTGGCCCAACGTGGTTCGTCGGTGGCATCGGATCAGGGTCCTGAGTCCCAATGCACGGCGCAATTGGCTCAGACAACATGGGATTATAATACTTTCGCCATTCTTACTTTATTCGTTATTCTAATATTTATGTTTGGATGGGAGCAACATAGTTGAGGAAAATTCAAAATCATACGACAGGTAGTTTGTCGGTTTCATTTTGTGTAATATAATCAATCAGCCGGGGATTTTGATCGCAAGCTAGCCAAGAGCAAAAGTGACATGATATGATATGAATAATGCCACATTAAGTAAATCAAGCTTTTGTTCATTCTCCACACTTAACTAGTGGACGGATGGATGGGATTCTAGCTAGCACCTCATCTGTCAATTAACTAATGGCTAATTCTGTGGTACTGTATTTGTTTTTTTACCCCGGGTTGGGGTCGGGAGTAAATAGGACTGAAACTTCCTCCATGTAGTTTCGAACCCGAGATCTCACCGCCATGTAGGCCGATTAAATACTCGCATTACAATCAGGTAGTAAACAATAAAATAATGATCTCGAACCAATCATATGCACTAATGTAATATGGATGTTTTACTACGCTCATGATCATATGTATTATAGGTGTGGTATGAAACGGTCATCATGGTGTAAGTTAGGGTACGCCCTAGTAATTCTCCTTTCGTCCCGTAAAACTTGGTAAAAATTAATATGCACATAGAATAACAACGTACGAATCATGATATATGGATTTGTACAAATGAGTGAAAAATAAGTTAAATCACATATTTATCACTTTAAATGAAAATGATAAAGGTTTTTGGAACCGTGATATGAGAAAATTTGTAGTTTTAAGGGTATAAATAAAATTATAAAAATTACTCCCTCCGTCCCGTTGGACTTTGCCAACTTTCATTTTTTGGTTGTCCAAAAAAATTTTGCCACTTTACTATTAAAACAACTAATTTATAGTTCTGCATATTTCTCTTTGCTCTGCACAAATCTCAACCACATAATTTTAAATATTCTTATTTATCACCTATTTTACACTTGGCAACGTCAATCAGGACGGAGGTAGTATATAAATATTAAAGGATTAGAATTAATTTATAAATATTTTAGATAGGAAACCATAAAATTTATTTTTGGAGAGATGGGAGATAAAGGTTGGGGCCTGGTCCAGACAGAGGCCCGGGCACCGTCGAATTGAAGTGTGAAGGTCGTAGTATAAATTGGTCACATGCAATTGTTCAACCGCTAAACTCACCGGCCCCATCACGCACATGCATTTCCTAACCGTTTTTATCCCTCTCCAAAAAAACAAATTATTATCATTATTTTGACGTGCAGCCCACCTCAACCGCTATCCCAAACAAAATGTGTGCTCAATAAAACTCTTTAATTAATTAACGAATAATCACTTGGTTTGATGTGTGGTCAATAAGAACCTTTATTACACTTAACCAAGTGTACTTTAAACTTTTTTAATTCGATTTGATTTTCTATTTTGGTGTGATATGATGTGATATAATCTGTTTAAGTTTATTCTAGCTAGTTTAATCTGATGGGAATTGTTTTAATCAAGTCTGATTGATGTTTGTTCTATGATTATATTAGGACAGTCAAACAATGCTCTAGTCTGATCTGACTTGAATTGATCTAATTTGATCTGCTTACGTCCGGTCTGATATGATCTATTGAAACCACTCTGATTTAAAATATCCTCATTAATAATTCCATTTTCAATCAATAGTCCCATTTTATTATACACAACTTGCAGAAAGTAGAACAAGCTTCCAATTACTCTTCAAAAAAAAAACCACACCTTTTCAGAAATTTGAATGACACATTTCAACAACGTTTTATTTGAGTAATTGTCCTAAATAGGATTAAAACGTTGTTGAAATTGTCCTAAATAGGTTTGCGATCTTGGTGTAGTCAATTCTTTATTTTTTCATTATGTCATGACAAAGGTCGATCTTGGAAATGTTAAGTTGATCATGTGAGACCGGTTTAAACTAGACAAGACTACATCAGACATAAATATAAAGTTTGGAACCGAGAATTTCGCTTCAAGTAAAACATGCTAAGAGTGAATAAGAAAAAGAAAGAAAGAAAGGTTAGAGATCACTGGTGTGGGTAGCCTGGAAAAGTTCTAGGGCGGAACTAGTACAAAAAGATTTTTATGATATTTTTTTTGAAAGATTTTTATGATATTTTTATCAAAAATATTTTTATGATATTTTTATGATATTTCTTTACAAAACTTTTTAGCGCATAAAATATAGACAATTTTTAAATTTAAAGTGACCCGGATTGAAATAAAGCCCTTAGCTATGCCTCTATCGAAGGTGTGACTAGTGACTTCCCCAGTTGATAAATAAGAACAAGAATGTCGAGAGTAAGTTATATCCAATTAGTGTCTTCTAATCATTTAATTACTTTGGAATGAAACATCAGTCTCATCTTGTCTAGTCTGATATACTTTAATTTGATTTGATCAATTTAAGTCTAGCCTAATCTTATTTGAACTGATGTAGTTCGGTAAACTATACTATCATATTTGCATGTACTTTATTAATGTGTAGGCCTCATCTGATTTGATCTGGTAAGATTTAGTTAAACTATAGTCTGGTATGAGATCAATTGGTTTGTGATAGGCCAACTGAAAAAGTTCAGTTTTTTTTTAATTAAAGAATTTTCTAAATAGGACCAAATCAAAGTAGAATCGCAAAATTAGGATTGCTACGTTTTATAGGACTAAAAGTGTACTAATATGACAAAAATACACCTGATGAAAAAAACTTTAAAAGATCCCAGGCTCCAACAATCCTCTGCCGATCCCAAGTTTTGTAGCTCTAAGATGCTTTCACTAGGTTTGCCGCCGCCATCTTTTTAGGAAGCCCCCGCTCTTCGACATGTTATAATATGACACTTGATATGGATAATGACATAATAATGACATTTACTTATAGAAACACAATATTTCCAGATTGTGAAAATTTAGAAAAGAAATTTTAGATGAAAAATAAAGACATTTAAGAATTCCATTTTCATAGAAAATTATGTAATCGTTGTATTACAATGAAAATCTGAAAATGAGAACAAAATGGAAAATGAAAAGTCAGAAACAATATTGATTTATATACATTTAGGGTAATAAAAATGACATCATTTGACAACATTTCAAAAAATATGGCATTCCAAATACTTTAATTTCAAAGTGAGATTGACATTTTGATAAATGTATTGTCATTAAAGTGATAGTTTTTCAAATAATCAATGACATTCTCAAATTTGAAAAGTGTAATTTTCTTGAATATCAGTAGTTAGGCTTTCTCAAATTCAACACAAGTTAAAATTGATGAAAAATAAAAATTCAAATCCAGATATTCTTGATCACTAGTCCCTTGAATCTCATTGATAGAAAATTAGAAAAACAACACAAAGCAGAGGACAAGATAAAGGCGAGGAGTGAGGAGTTGCGGTCGATGACAGGGCAGTTGCGGACTGCGACTATGGCAGAGGAAAAATCACAAGCGAATAACTGACTGGGTTGCGTTAATGGCGATCGATGTAGAGAGATTTCAAGTCTACGATCAATAGAGAGGGGATGAGTTGGGCTTTTGGGGTTTAATTATAAGAATGACAAAAATGTAATCAGGAGTCCTAATTTAGGGAATGATAAACTTAAAGTTCTACTTAGAAATTTCAACAATGTTTTAATCCAATTTAGGACAATTTCCTTTTTTTGAATAGGTTTGATATTTGTTGGTATCATGCCTGTCCCAAGCCAGGATAAAGGAGGAGGGTGCTGTGGTAGGCGTGTGACGGCCAACAGTATCACCTAGTCACATCACATGACATGAATCGAAATATGAAAATCGCTAATGCTAGGTCGTCACCCGTAAGTGACGCGTCATCCCTCCGCCTGGGGGTGGTGTCAAATATGCAAGGGCGCGCTACACTTGATAGACCTGGGTGTGGTGATAAGAATGCTAAGGTTGCTAGGTCGCCGCCCAGAAGCGGCGCGTCATCCCATTGCCCGAGGATGATGTCAAATATGCAAGGGCATGGTGGGGTCCGAGATGGGGCTAAGAACAGAAGGTGGAATGCTAGATTGCGTTTTGGGACATGGAATGTTGGGTCTCTTACAGGGAAATCTTCCGAGGTAGTCGAGGTAATGAGCAGAAGGAATATCAGCATTATGTGTGTGCAAGAAACTAAATGGGTTGGAGAGAAAGCACGCGAGATTAATCCCGGAGGTTTTAAGTTGTGGTATTCGGGGAGAGATAAGACTAGAAATGGGGTAGACATTATTGTGGCACGTGACTATGTTGATGATGTGGTAGAAGTCTTCAGGAAGAACGATCGCATCATGAGCATTAAATTGGTGATAAGAGGTGAGATTGTGTCTGTGGTAAGTGCCTATGCACCACAAGTGGGATTGGATGCATCTACAACTCAACAGTTCTGGGAAGATCTTGAAGACGTGGTGCGACGAGTGCCAAGGGGAGAGAAGTTGATCATAGGAGGTGACCTCAACGGGCATGTGGGCTCGAGTCGTGATGGCTTTGAGAATATTCATGGCGGACATGGTTTTGGCACTAGGAATGAGGCGGGAAAGAACATTTTGGATTTTGCCTTGACGTATGAGTTGGCTATAATGAACACTTGGTTTAAGAAAAGAGACCTTCACCTTGTAACCTATAAAAGTGGAGCTAATAGTACCCAAATTGACTACTTCTTAGTACGGACCACTGGGAGAACTAGCTACACTGATTGTAAGGTTATTCCAGGTGAGAGTGTTGTCACTCAGCATAAGATGCTTGTGCTTGACTTTCGAGGTAAGAACCATAGAAGACAAGTTAAACAACAAATGGAGCCAAAGATAAAGTGGTGGAGGCTAGAGGGAGATCTTCAACAAAGCTTTACACACAAAATGGTCGGTGAAGATGTATGGCGTATTGATAATGAAACACAGGTGGATGATGTGTGGTTATCAATGGAGTTGACCATTAACAAAGTGGCAAAGGAGGTACTTGGAGAATCTAAAGGATGTCGGCCACCTAAAAAGGACACATCTTGGTGGAATGATGAGGTGAAACAAGCCATAAGGAACAAAAGAGATTGCTACAAAAAGTTGGGGACAAATTGGAGTGATGAGAACATAGAAGCATACAAGGAGGCTAAAAGACAAGCAAAGAAAGCCGTAAGGGAAGCACGAGGGAAAGTGAAAAAGGAGTTGTATGAAAAGTTGGACTCTAAGGAAGGAGAACTAGATATTTATAGACTTGCTCGTCTTCGTGATCGCAGAACTCAAGATATTGTAAAAGTTAAGTGTGTGAAGGATGTTGATCAGAGGATATTAATGGACGACAGAGAGATAAAAGAGAGGTGGAGGTCATACTTTGATACACTATTCAACGGGAACAAAACGCAAGATATCGGCGATTTGTCCATACCAGATTGTATGGTAAACCGTGATTTTGTGAGAAGGATCCAAACAACGGAAGTTAAAGAAGCTCTGAGGAAGATGGGACGGAAAAGAGCAATGGGGCCAGATGGCATACTGATCGAGGCTTGGAAAAGTTTGGGAGAGAGAGGCGTCGAGTGGCTAACATGTTTCTTCAACATGATTTGGAGAAACAACAAGATGCCAACGAGTTGGAGGAAGAGTAGTACTCTTATCCCTTTATTTAAGAATAAAGGTGATGTACAAGAATGTGCCAACTATCGAGGGATTAAGCTTATGAGTCACACCATGAATTGAAACTTTGGGAGCGAGTGATTGAGCAAAGACTTCGAAGGACTGTGAAGATTTCAGAGAATCAATTCGGTTTTATGCCTGGTCGCTCAACAACTGAGGCTATTCACCTTCTTCGTCAACTTATGGAGAAGTATAGAGATGCTCATAAGGATCTGCATTTGGTGTTCATTGACTTAGAAAAGGCATATGATAGGGTACCTCGAGAAGTTCTTTGGTGGGCCTTAACTAGGAAAGGCATATCACGCAAGTATATCAGCATCATCATGGATATGTATGAGGATTGTACTACAAGTGTTCGTACTAGTGTAGGGAGGACTGAAGAGTTCCCTATTACTATCGGAGTGCACCAAGGATCGGCCTTGAGTCCTTTCTTATTTGCCATAGTCATGGATGAACTTACGAAGTCAATTCAAGATGATATACCGTGGTGCATGATGTTTGCCGACGATATTGTATTGATTGATGAGACGCAATCAGGTCTTAAAGCAAAGTTGGAAGTATGGCGACAAACATTGGAGAATAAGGGTTTCAAACTAAGTCGGAGCAAGACAGAGTACATGGAGTGCAAGTTTGGTGGAGGTAGAAGTAGTGGTAATAGCGGAATTACTCTGGATGGTAAGGAGATACCAGTCAGCGATATGTTCCGTTACTTGGGCTCCATAATTCAGAAGGACGGTGAGTTAGAGGGAGATGTATCCCATAGAATCAGAACAGGGTGGATGAAGTGGAAGAGTGCGTCAGGATTTCTATGCGACCGAGGTATGCCGACTAGACTGAAGGGTAAATTTTATAGGACAGCAATTAGGCCTGCATTACTGTATGGCGTAGAGTGTTGGGCGGTGAAACAATGTCACATTCAAAAGATGAGTGTGGCAGAGATGCGCATGCTGCGTTGGATGTGTGGGCATACTAGGAAGGACCGCGTGAGGAATGAGACAATCAGACAAAGGGTGGGAGTAGCACCTATTGAAGACAAGATGCGGGAGTCGCGCCTACGGTGGTTTGGTCATGTGCGTAGAAGACCGAGTGATGCACCTGTTAGGCGAGTTGAGATGTGTGGAGAAGAGGCAGGGAAGAGAGGGAGAGGAAGACCCAAACAGACATGGGTTAGGGGAGTTTGAAGTGATATGCTTCTTCTGGGGTTGGATGAGGGCATGACTTTGGAGAGAACTAAGTGGAGGGCGGGTATTCACGTGAAGGAGTGATCTTGATAATCTTTTTCCCTCGTCTTTTTTTTTCTTCCTAGTTTTTTTTTATCCTTATATATATATATATGCATTATTTGCAGCCTTTTTATTTTATCATTTTTATATATATTCATCTTTTTTATATTATCTTTTCATAATAGCTTATCTTTTTATCTTTTTTCCTTCTCTTCCTTTTGATTGTGATATCATGTATGGATTCATGTTAGCCGACCCCAATATCTTTTGGGACTAAGGCTTGGATGTTGTTGTTGTTGTTGTTTGATATTTGTTGTATACATTCATACTCCGTATAACTTTTCGATCTATTAAAAACTAAAGTTATAAAAAAAATCTATCTTTATAGTCTGAATATGTTATACCCAAATGAATTTTCCTCTATTACTAATTATGTTCAAATCAAGGAAACATTATATTTTATGTTTATGAAAAAATACTACCAAACAGTTATTCGTATTAATTACCCGTATTATTTAAAAACTTTAAATTCTTTTGAGAACTAATTTTAAGAGGGTATCAGGGAAGTGTTATGTTTGTGCTTTTATAAGTATGAAAATATGTGAAATGTGGTTATGTGGATATTAAATACTTTTAACGCGTGATTTTCTATATTATTTTTAAAGATATACTCCATATTTTTAGTATTTTATTTATTCATAGACATGTATTGCGGTGAATTAATCAAAAGTTGATAACAAAGTGCAAGTTTATGAACAAAACAAAACACGGAATTACTATGTCAAAGGAGGGCCAGGACTCATAGGAGGCAATGTATCGAACTAAGATTTTGGTTTGGATAACTATAGCCTACACTCACTCTAGATCCTATAGCCTGTGCGAGACCTTCACGCTCTCATTCCTATCGTTAAGGGACACAAATATACTTTTCCATAGTAATTACACATACATGATAAACATATAAACATATAAATACAATACGTGCACATAGTAATTTATAAATGTATGTACGATATATACATGAAAAGATATATGTGTACTGATTGATGGGGTTATGGGGCAAGCCGGCTAGGCCAAGGATATGCCTGGGATTGACCCCAACCTCATCTGCCATAGGCTGGCCATTTGACTCGATGCCATGCCAATACATCAGAAGAAACGATACATGACTGCCAAACGACGAGATTCCACAAAAGTAGAGATCACCATGTTGCTCAGAATCCACCGCATCCACTCGGTTATCCACGTAGAATGACTATCCAGCGTTGTCCTTGCCCCGAAGGGTCCGACTTGGCGCATATGCGTGGATTACTTGGATCTAAACAAAGCGTGCTTGTCCGATGGATCTGTACCATGTGCCCAGGATCAACCATTTGGTGGATAAGACCATCAGTTGTGAGCTGCTCGACTTCATGGACGCATTTCGAGGCTACCACCAGATCTTCATGCACTCGAATGATGCAGAGAACACAACATTTGTCACCTCAGATGGCGTGTACTGCTACATCGTCATGCCGTTCCATGTATGTGACATGGAGAGGGTGTTCACGATAATGGAGGGGGCTAACATGAGGTTGAACCTGAAGAAATGCAGCTTTCTCTGTCAAGGGCGGGAAATTTCTCTGATATATGATGAGCGAAAGGGGAATAGAGCCCAATCCCGAGAAGGTGAAGGCCATCCTAGACATGGAAGCCCCCCAAGTTGGCAGACCATACGATCCCATTCTTCCAAATTATGAAAAAGGTAAACATGTTCGAGTGGACCTCGGAGTGCCAAGCTGCATTTGAAGATTTCAAGTTATACCTCTCCCCATTGCTCGTCCTCACTAAGGAGGACCCGAGTGAGCATCTATACATGTACCTAGCACTGGCCATTTTAGATGTTACTGGGAAGCGAACGACGTTCAACGGTCTATATATTTTGTGAGCAAGGCATTGAACGGCCCATAGAAAAGGTATACGTTAATGGAGAAAACTATATTGGCCCTCATTACAACCATCAAGCGCCTAACACCATACTTCCAATCTCACCCGGTAACAATCTACACCCAGAATCTTCCCCTACTAAGTACCCACCCGATATCCAACGGATCATCACACTGTCTCAGGGTTGCTCTGATACCACCTTCAACACACTGACTAAAATGAATGTCACAAATGTTAAAATTTTGTTCGATGCACTTAATTATTAAAACGCCACTTTTGTTACATTTTATATGACTAATAAATTTATTTATTTTAATTTTTTTGAAGTGTCACAATCTACCATCCTCAAAAGAATGCTTCATCCCCGAAGCATAAACTGAGATTCATATACTAAATTATGAAGTATTACAATATTAATCCATGCAGTTCGGGTTTACGGTAACTAGCAATGAGACTGAATATGAAGCCCTTATTGAAAGGTTGAAATAAGACAAGGCCCTGGGCGCTGCACGGCTCAAAGTCCGGTCGAATAGCTAGTTGGTGGTGATCCAGATGAACGGGATGGAAGGGACCAAAAAAGAGCGGATTAGGGCATACATGGAGTGAGCCGAGGAGCACTCAGTCCGATTCGACTAGAAAATCATCGAGCAAGTCTCCCAAGTGGAAAATGCTGAAGTCAATAACGTATCCAATCTAGGGAACACCTCGCATGGCGATTCGATGACGCCATACTGGATTTCGGAACACATCAGGCGTTTCGCCCGATATGAGACGCTACCTCAACCGATGATGGACCTACTACAGATCGAGACAATCTCATTTGCTGAGCCACACTGGGTTAGCAAGATGTCACCGTACTGTGGGATGGACAATTCCCCGAGGCTGATGCAATATCTTGCAAACCACATATGATAAAGAGGAGGGCCCCTAATTTCGAACTTATAGACGGATAACTATATAAAGAAGACGTTCGGGGGACCATATTTGAAGTGCCTCCCGCCCTGCCTCGATGGAGCGATCATGGAGGAAATTCATGAAGGAATCTCTTCAAGCCATCAAGGGTCGTAGACACTAGCAAGGAAGATCATTCTCCAGGGATATTACTCACATACTATTCAACAAGACTGCTTCTAACACACACGAAAGTGCACCGCTTGACAGCAGTATGCCCCCGTTTCTGGCCGACCCGTCAATTTCTATACCCTTATGACCACTTCACCATCATTTGCCAGATGGGGAATCAACTTTCTTGGCCCATTTCCCATGGGTTCGGGCGGGAGGAAATCCATCTCCGTCGGGATAGATTACTTCGCTAAATGGGTGGAGGTCGAGCCCCTTGCGAGCATCACCAAATTCCAATGGGCCCCAATTCATTGGCAAGCAATTCGAGAAATTCCTAACAAAGTGGAGGCATTCATCATTCCAAGGCTTCATTGGCCTATCCCCAAGACAACGATCAAGTGGAAAACATGAACCGGACAATCATAGACGAGATCAAGAAAATAATCGATAACTATGTCTCCCCCTGCCCAAATCATCTCAACTACATCTTGTGGACATACAAAACCACTCCGAAGATCGCAATCGGGGAGACATCGTTCACCTTATCTTAGGGAATCCAAGCTAAGGTCCCCACTGAAGTACTAGTTCCCACACATAGGGTAGAGCACTTTGACGTCAAACAGAACGAAGAAACCCTATATATGCATCGAGCTACATTTCATCGTGGAAAGAAGAGACCTGGCCACCTGACTGTAACACCCCTCCCTGTAGGGCCCGAGTAGATACTCATGAATGTCATCCAGATCGCTAGTATCGGCCCCACCAACCAACACAAGCCTTTACTACGCACTTTGTCCTCACTCGTGTGCACCATGAGAAACTTCCCAGGAGGTCACCCATCCCAAGACTACTCTCGCACAAGCACACCTAACTTGGTGTTCGTAGCTGATGAGTTCTCTTTAAATGAGATGCAACTTGTTCGTATGAGTAGTACTATTAATCCCTTTAAATTATTCTCAAGTATTACACTAGCGGATGGCAGAATACCACTGAGCAACTCCGCGGTACTTTGACAAAGGGGTGAAGGTTCGATCAGTTGAGGTGGGGGATCTAGTCTAAGGAAAAGGGAAAAGAGCAATCCCCTCGAGGGAGGTAACCTGGGCAAAAATTGGGAACATTTATACAAAGTCTGGCGTAAATACGCGACTAGGACTTTCGGCCTAAAAGCAACAATCGGTCTCCCGGTGAGGACATGGAACGTTGAGCGTGTGAACAAGTTCTATCAGTAATAGTTCGCCCGACTCCTTAAAAAAGTGGTGATATAACTTTTTACTCTTCCCCGTCTCGATCTGCCTACACCAGTTTGGAGGCAGGGAATAGATCCCATTTCGATGGAATTATCAAGATTTAGTAGCCCGAGCCCTTTGGATCGCGCGAACACGAATGGTAAGGAAGTGTAGATGTAGGAAAACACTACTCCCGGTCTCGATCGGCCTAGACCGGTCTAGAGATAGGGAATGGATCCCAACTCGATGGAATCATCAGGGGTGAGTAGCCCGATCCCTTTGGGCCGCGCAAACGCAAATGATAAGGAAGTTTCATATTGCTAAAATTTACCAAGGGAGTTGCCGAAAACCTCGCTAGAAATGCCTCGAGTGAAATTTCGAGTTGCCACCTCAAAATATGTCATCACCTTGTAACCTGCAAAGGCCTGGGAAAGGTCAAGAATTACCACCTAGGTGGCCTCAAGGTGGACCCTAGACTTAGAAGGAAAGCAACTTTAGCGCCATCCACGACAGCCACCTTGTGGATAGCTAACCCAAGGGCATTCTGGGTCTTTTGGAGGCGGACAGCAGCCATGTAAGCTTCTTGCCACGTGGCCGACGATGTAACACTTGAGATTAATTTAAATGGATTGATAGTATTACTCATACCAACATAGGTGCATCTCTTTTTAAGGGAGCTCATCAGCTAACAACTTCAAGTTAAGCGTGCTTGCACGGGAGTAGTCTTGCGATGGTTGACCCCCTGGGAAGTTTATCAGGGCACGCAAGAGTGAAGACAAAGTGCGTGGAAAAGGCTTGTGGTGGTTTGTGAGGACAATATTAGAGGTCAGAAGTAACTACCCTGGGTCCAGTGGGGCAAGGGTGGTACAGGTAGTATCAGAGCAACCCTACGACAGTCTACTGATCCGTTAGATATTGGCGCGGGCACTTAACAGGGGAAGATTCTGGGATATGATTGAGATTGAATTGGTTAATGGGAACAACGAGGACGTTGGGATCCTAAGTGGGGATGATTGTAACACTTGAGATTAATTTAAATGGATTGATAGTATTACTCATACCAACAGAGGTACATCTCCTTTTACGGGAACTCATCAGCTAAGAACTCCAAGTTAAGCGTGCTTGCATGGGAGTAGTGTTGCGATGAGTGACCCCCTAGGAAGTTTCTCAGGGTGCCACGAGTGAGGACAAAGTGCGTGGAAAAGGTTTGTGGTGGTTTGTGAGGACAGTACTAGAGGTCAGAAGTAACTACCTCTGGTTTTGTGGGACCGGGGTGTTACAGCTGCCCCCTGGTTAGCCGCAACAAGGGCTTCATCAACTTCCGCTTTGCCTCCAGAGCATTCTTTTCCTACGTAGGCCTACTTTGCAGAACATGAAGACCACTCTACGGGAAGGAGGATGATTAAGGATATATACAAAGGAACCACATACAAAAATAAAGGAGAACACACTAGGTGGGATCAAAGCGTACTTGGAAGTAGGAGAGCATCACTCCCCCCAACCTCAGTAGAAGGGCAGGATTGTAGCTCCATTCCAGCATGCCGAACGAACTTCTCCCACATTAATGGGCGGACCCGCTGAAATATTGACCCTCAAGATTATGATTGCAGGGGACGGACTCCTGAGTACGGGGTCGCTTAAGGGGCCTCCTCCTGAGCCATGGGTTTCTCCCCATCCACTGTTTGGATTGGTTAAACCGCCATAGGGCATTCTCTCCCGGGATGTGGCCTTCCGTATCGGCCTCCTGGACAAGGGTAGATAAGGGTCGTTGTATATCCATCTGCTGCTCAGATTGGGAAGAAGCAATGTAGGTAGTGCCCGAGGTCTTCGATGTTTGGCGGGCCACTTTCTTAACCTTTTGTGCCTCCTTCTTGGCCATACGCTCCTCCTTGTTTTGCCTCACCCGTTCAACTTTTTTTTTACCTCGGAAGGCAAACCACCAAAATCAGTGGGACAAATGCCGGGGGTCATTTGCCATAGTTTATTAAGATAAGAGTGGTACAAAGAGAGGAGGACTAGGCCAAAACCTCTCAATCAAAGATACAAAAACAGAGTAAATTAAAATTTAATCGTGGGAATTCCAAACAGATCCATAAAGTAGGCCCGTTTGGCTTTAATAGGTAACAAGCTTGACCCTTTAAAGATATTTGGAAGGCATCCCTAATGCGATGCAACAAGGTAATGGGCTACCGAGTTTCTTTCTCGCAGACAAAGTCCGGATACCATACGTTTCCTATTCGGAATCAGCCTACTTTTCTGAAGCAGATCTGGCCATCTTCTTACTTCCTTATTTCGTATCATCTCAAAAGCCTCAAACGAATCGGATTCCACCTGAAGATCAACAAACCCTTCATCATCCGCCCATTTTAGAGCATACATCATCGCTTTTAGTTCTGCCTCAACTGGGGAAGACGCCTAAACCAGGGAGCTCATCGCAGAGATCATCTCACCTTTGCAGTTCCTGATAGTCGCACCGCCTGTCGCCCCATGAGCTAAGTAACTTCCATCTGTGTTCAATTTGTTTTTACTCCTATGCTTTCACCATTTAACAATTTGAATCGAATTACTCCTCGGATGAAAGTTAGGCCGTATTAAGAGTTCATCTCTCAATATCTTGAAATAAGTTTGATTCTTCATAGGAGGGAAGCTTAAGGACCAATTTTGGGTATAGAGCTTAATTTGGAAAATTATACTATCAGTAGTAGGAGGAGAATCCCCATCACCCCAAACTAGTTTAGTGTAATTTTTCCAAATAAGCCAACAAATGATACCTGGCAAATTGTGTTTGAAGACATTCAAAATTCCTTTGCCCCCTGATTGAATCCACCATTTCCTGAAAACATGTAGAATAGAATCTGCTGCTAAGTATGGTATACCTCAAACCCCCATGAAATAACTCCAAATAGGCTTGACAATATTGCAATGAAAGAATAAATGCTCAAGACTATCTGCCTGCTTCCTACACATCACACAAATGGATGGTTGAAGAACCATGTTGAACCTGCTAAGCTTATCAGTGATAGGTAGAAAACCTTTAACAATTTTCCATTGTAGCAGCTTAACTTTTAGTTCTAGTTGGGAGTGCCAAATGTGCTTGTATGTTAGAGTGGGTTGTAAATGAGTTCTTATGTCATTAAAGGCAAATTTGAATGAGAACCGACCACTCTCTTCCCCATTCTAGGTTAAGATTCCAGTATCCTCAACATTGCACATCTCACTGGCTATCTCATGAATGGGGCATATCCTCCTCCAGATGGTAGAGTCTGTCACTTTAGGTAACATGTCATTACCCCTATTATATCTTCCCTTAATAAATTCAGTCCACAGAGTATTTCCTGTTTTTCACTTCCACCATAATTTGATTGAAGAGGCTTTCTCAATATCATTAAGGGCCCTAATACCCAATCCTCCCTCTTCAGTAGGATAGCAAAGATTCCCACATTTTGACCAATGATATTTCTGTTTACCACTAGAGGATCCCCAAAAAGATGAAGCTATCTTGCTGTTTAAAACCTTTATCACATTCTTTGGTATAGTGTCCACTGCTAGAGTATGAATAGGCATTGTGTTAAGAGGATGTTTAATGAGGACCAATCTCCCTCCTTGAGAGAGATTCTTTTGCTTCCATGGGGAGAGTTTGTTTTCAAATTGCTTAATCAAAGTTCCACAAAACTGAAATCTATTTATTCCTTTGTGCAGGTTTACCCCCAGATACTTGATGGGTAGAGAGGCCAGATTCATCTCCATAAGATATTTTATGCTATTAAGTCTGCCAGGTGTAGTTTTTTCACATAGAGTGGAACTTTTATTGAAATTAATTAACTGACCAGATGCAGACTGATAGTTGTCCAAAAAATGCTTGAAAATCAGTAAGGACTTCGAGTCACCATTTAAGAAAATTAACAAGTCATCTGCAAATCCTAAATGGGAACCAGGAAACCCATGAGCACCCATATAGTAAGGCTTTATTCTTCCACTCTCCATTAGGTTATTCAAACCTATAGAAAATGCCTCTGATGCAATTATAAAAAGAAAAGGGAAAGAGGATCTCCCTGTTTAACCCCTCTTTTAGGCTTGAAAAAACCTTAAGGGGTCCCATTTATCAAAATAGAAAGGTAGGTAGCTTCCAAATCGTTAACAATCAGTCTTATGAGATTATTGTTAAACCCAAACTTAGCCATAACCTCAGCCAAAAAATCTCAAGAAACTCTATCAAAAGCTTTTGCCATGTCCAGCTTGATAATCATATTAGAGCCCCTTACTTTTTTATCAATACAATGCACCATTTTTCGAGCAATCACACTAGTAGAAAAATGGCTTACAGTGACACTTTTATAGTGACACTTTCTGATATAATGCCACTAATAACACAAAAGTGTCACTATTTTCTAACACAAATACATCAACATCACATAATGACACTTAACATTTTTTACGGAGTATACTTGGACTTAACGCACACCTCATTAATGGGCCAACCTTACATACTGGGCCAACGGACAGAAAGGTCCAGAGGAATATATGCTGAAACATAATAATCCAATCCTTTAGAATTTCAAAATTATGACCTAAGGTTCCAGAGGCTTCGTTTAAGAGAGAGGATGGAGCTGCGATGGTTGAGAGGAACACCGATGTGAAGAGTGGATTGTCGAAGGTTCAGCCGGTATCCCTGAAAAGGTCACTCCACCCTTGTCCTCGAAATATGAGCGTTTAGCTTTGGATGGTAGAGTATTGGCCATGAACGATTCTGTGATGGTTGATTTAAAGCCTTCCGGTGCGAGGTAATGGGCGACTGGGTTCGTCTGTCTATAGCGGAAGGTAATCGTGAGGGAGTTGGAGATGCGTAGCTCGTTGATGGATGCCACAAGACATAGCAGTTGAAGAGGTACTTTTTTTAACCCTTTTATCATCTTAACACTGATTTCTGAGTCTGTATAAACTTGGAATGAAGAGTAACCCCTGTTGACTATTTCATGGATCGATTTGTGCAAGGCCTGTAATTCTGCGTGTAGAGGATTGGACGCTAGTAAGGGAAATGACAGTGCTTGGATGAGATCTCCATAGTTGTTTCTAAGGATAGCAGCCCCAGCCCCTTTGGAATCCCTTTGGGAGGTATATCCATAGATACATGTTCCTTTTATGTAGTAATTATTAGGAGTTGTTGGCTGAACCGTTTAATTTCTATTTACTTCAGGTCATCTCTTTCTGTTAGTGTCATTTTGAACATTTAAGGGAGATCTATTTATGCTAAATTATTTGTTTCCACTCTTCATTTCATATGATTCATCCTCAAATGTTGATACTTCACATTATTCAAATGACGCCCACAATGTGTTCGATGAAATGCAATAGTTAGAAAGGATATGGAAATTATGAATGAGAAGGTGCTAATATCACCTTCAAAGTATTTTTTTTTGCATGAAGGCATATTTACCTCGACCCAAAACGCAAAAAGGTTTTGGAATTTACTACAGGTAAATATTCATTCATTACAAAGATTTTATGTAATTTGCATACAATCTAGTATTCTTTTATTACAATGATTTTATGTAATTTGCATACAATCTAGTGCTTCTATGTTAGGCTTTTTGAAGCATGTCAAATTTGTCAAAATGTGTAGTTACTTGATATAACATTTTTGGGGTTATGTTTCCTTAACTTGAGCTTCAAGCTGTTCATCGTCTTGATCGCTTGGTTTCAGGGCTCGTTATCGTAGCCCGAAGTTCCTCTAGAGCTGACACTTTTAAGCGGCAGGTATTTTCTTGTAGTTATGTCATTTTGTAGCAGCCTTTGTTGTTACTCTTGAATATAAGATTTAGTAAACCACTTGGTGAATTCACTACACACAAGAACATATATATGTGTGTTTTTATTCACGTATAATGAGAGAGTGTGGTTGGTGACATTGGCTTGCTTCATTATCATCTTCCGCAAGTTCAACAAAAAAGTGTTTTCTTATAGTATTTCTCCCAGGCCATATTCATAACAATATAGGCTTATAGCATAGCCCCTTGGTTAGGCTTATAGCATAAGCCATTGGTATGGCCTACTCTTTTCTTCCACAGGACAGAAGTTCCTCTCATACCTTAAATCTTGTCTACTGATTTTATGTCAGTGGCCTTTTTGTTAATGTAGTAGATACATATTTGCTTAGCATTTATACATTAGGTAAATACCTTGAAATAGTGTGGAAATAAACAGCTGCTGTAAAATTGATAGAATGAATGAGCACACTGCACACTTCAATGTTACAAAAAAAGACGTTGGTGTCAGTTTTTATTGACAATGATACAATTGTAGAATTGTTTCTATCACACAATATTGTTATATTTAATTTTAAAGTAAGTTTGGGCACCCAAACTACAATGTATGTTACGTGTTTGATGAAATGTCTGATAGAGTAGATAATCTAGAGTGGAATTGGGTTAGTAAAAAAACTATAATAATGAACTGAGTATACCAATCATCACGTAAACAAAGACTAGTTTGGTATCTGTATATTAACTTATAAAGTAGAGTTCAAACTTTATTATAACTATTAATATCTAATTCTCTAAGAAATAGTTTAATTTATAAATACTAAATGATGTTAACTAATCAGTTCAGGGGCGATGCCGAAAACCGCACTTTCGGTGGTCTCTATCCTGCCAGAAATGGTGTTTTTTGTTGGAAAATCTTCATCGCCCATGATCCCTTCCCATGTATTTTCATAGCTGATGGTCCCCTGTTCATCTCTTATTTTTCATTTAAATATGTTAATTATGTGATGTTGGTAATGATTTCGTTTTCATTTTCCATTAAACTATGGACTGGACAATTACAACTCTGTAATCCGCTATTATTTTTATTTCACCCAACTTAAAAGAGTTCTTCAACTCTTTTTGAAAAAAAGTGATTTTCTCTATCAGCTATATTTAAATTTTTTATGCAGAAAAATGATTTTCTTTATCAGCTACTCCTGGAAGTTGACTTATCAACATTCAAATTATGCTCTCCACTCTGACCCTAAATGAAAGTATATATTATACTCTCTATATTATTTATTAACATTATCTATTCCTTTTACTTCCTTAATGCTCAAGCAGATGTCATATGGTGAGCTAATTCTTGAGGTTATAGATTATGTTGTAGTCTATCAGGTTACATGACATTTTTGTGGCATGTAAAGTACTTTTAATCACATTTGGAATACTCAAATGATTGAGTTGATGACATGGCATATAGGAAAAATTTTAACCTTTTAGAGGTTGTGCGGGCAAGGGGAACGGAGATGTTTGATGATATTTGTTTACTTGTTTTGATTTTTTTACAAATCATTTCTCTGCAGATTCAAATTGAAGTCAAGTGGCCTAGATTAATGCCCCTATTGTTCTTGCCACTCCTAAGAAGATTTCATACCGTCCTTGCCTTTAGATTTTCTGAATGGTTCAATTTGAGACTATGCTAAAGACAACCTTGAAATGAAGGAGGAAATGAAAATGGACATCATCACTCTATCGGAAGAGATTAGCTTGTTGAAGAATGTGACGAGTACTTGGCGATATTGATCAACAAGATGCTGAAAGAGCATGGAACCAAAACCAAAGATGAGCTCTAGGACACTTTCAAAACAACCACAACAAGGCAGATGACCGATGGTTATGCCAGGAATAATGATGTCTAGCGTGTAGAAATAAAAATGTTGTATGGTTAAAGTGTAGATTTATAGCATATTGTAATACACTTTGTTGATATTGACATTGTAAAATAATTTGAGTAATAAATACAAATGTTGATCTTTTATGAGCTTATTTATGATTATTTCTATAATCTTTCATAGAATCACTAACAAATAATATAATGATTATTATAATATTATTATCATATTTATGACACCAATGTGTCGTATTTTTTATGATACCAACGTGTCACAAATTTTTATGATACTAATGTGTCGTAATCTTGAATCACATTAATGTGTCACAATTTACCGACACTATTATGTTTTACGATCAGTGACACTATATTTAGTGTCGCTAGCCGCAACTTTCCCCGACGCTTTTTAAGTGTCGCAGAAAGTTTCAGCGACACTAAATTAGTGTCACTGTAGGCCCTTTTTCTACTAGTGTCAGGATCTGATCTGAAATGTCTCTATTTTGCATAAACCCTACTTGTTCTCTGGATATAATCTTAGGCAAGATTGTATTGAGTCTGACAGATATAATTTTTGTACAGACTTTGCTAATGAAGAGTTAGGCCTGTCATTCTTAGGAATAAATACAATCAAAACACTAGACATACCTTTAGGAATAGGCATACCCATAAAAATTTCTTGAATGCCTCTCCAGACATCTTCCCCAACTATATGCCAGCATTTTCTAAAGAACTTCCCATTATAACCATCTCGCCTTGCTGCACTATTTTGATTAAGCCCCCATATAGCTTCTTTTGTTTCCTCAAATGTTGGCAATTTGATTAGATTTGTATTATCCTCTTCAGTAATTGGCTGTGGAATATTTTGCAGGATGTCCCCAAAATCCGCATCAGTATCTGTGGAGTAAAGCTCAGAGAAATGGTGAACAACAGCATCCCCAATGGCCTAGATATTCGTCAGATTATTCCCATGATTATCATTAATAGAGGTAATAGTCTGAATTCTATTCATAAGCTTCACATAAGAGTGGAAAAATTTAGTATTAGAGTCCCCATCTTTGATCCACCTGATATGTGCCTTTTGTTTCCAGTATTTCCTCTACAATTTATATTTCTGGATAAGAAAACTCCTTTTGTGGGCCCAATCTTCCTTAGTTAAACCCCCAAGGTCCTCCTCATAGACCTTTTCTGCCAATAAAACCTCATTTTCACAGTATTTAACATCCTCAAAAATGTTACCAAATACTACCTCCGTCCTATAAGAAGGTTCTCGTCCACTATTCACATGGTCAACTTAAATCATTTTTAATCTTTTACTTCATAAATCAAATTTTTATCAAATTTTCATTTTTTATCAGGCTTTGTAGCGGCTTTAATGTAGTTTCTGAATATGTAAATTTTATTCACTAAAAATAATCAGAATGTGAATAGGGATTAAGTTGCTTTATCGTCAGTCAAGCATCGTAAACCGTCAACGGGAACCTTCTAGCGGGATGGAGGGAGTACCTCTTTGTTCCAGATTTTCAGATCTTTCTTGAGACATTGTAATTTGTACACCATGCCCCTTATTCCCCCACCAGCAGTGCAAGAAGGCCACTTGTTGGATATGAAATGCATAAAATCAGAATGAGCCAACCACATGTTTTGAAATCTAAATGATTTAGGGCCTGTAGGGGTTGTACTCTCAAACTGAATTAACATAGGATTATGGTCAGAAGGTGTCTTATTGAGTAGGGAGATCTAGATAGAGTCCAAAGCATCAATAAAAGAATTGTTTAGAAGACATCTGCCTAATCTTCTCCACACCCTACCATTAGCCCTTACCCTAGACCAAGAAAATTTTGGCCCTTTATGGGGCAAATCAACTAAGTTACAAGCTGCAATACACTCTGCAAAATCATTAACTCCTCTCAAGGAAGGTAGGGAAGTACTATTATGCTCATTATGTTTAGAAATAACATTAAAGTCTCCCCCCACAAGCCATGGGTCTACCATAGATAATGAAATGTCAGTAAGCCCTTTCCAAAGATCTTTTCTAACCAAATAATTATGTCTTCCATATACTGCAATGATCAATCCTTGAAAATTGCTTGAAGTGACTCTTAAATGAACAAACTGAGGATTCCAATTGATATTAGAGACACTCAAAGTAGTATTATTCCAAAACATCCAAATTTTGTTGACCGAAGAGAAAGCCACATCTGAAAAGCCCAACTCGGTTTTGAAAAAAATCAGCTCTAGATTCATTGACAATAGGTTCTATAATCACCACCAATTGAATCCTCCATTGTTAGACTAGGGAATGTAGTCTAGAGCTGGAGGACTCTAAACCCCTAGCATTCCAAATTAGCCAATTAATTTAGAAGAGGGATTAACACTCTCCTTAGCTAGACTTCTAGTTATTCTTTTAGATGCAGCCTCAGCTGCCCTCCTCTTTTCTTCTTTTTCAGCTTTGGTAAGAACCCTTGTAAAACCTTCCTCTTCTTCTAACTGTGATTTGTTTTCTGCAGGTTGTGAAGAGTGTACCTTATCCACAGCAGCAGATTCCTCTAGATGGTCTTCTTATTATTTGCCATATCTGATGTCTCTAGTAATTCTTGTTCAGAGGAGAATGGTATATTGTTAACCACCTCTTCCTCATAAGGAATAGCATTGGTATCTGCACCCTCTTCGTCATGGTGTTCATCTTCAGCTACTTCTCCTTCAGGTTGTGTAATTTTGGTTATCTGTTGGGCTTTATCTGCTTCTTCACTCTGTATTTGTTTGATTAATGCCTCTGCCTTTGCTTTAATTTCTTCCTAGTTTTGATCTATAGTATCTGAAGAAGATTTTTTGTTCCTTTCATCATCAGAATGGTATGCTTTCGATGCTAATTCTGGATCAAACTCTCTAATCTGAGAGTGCTTCTTCAGGTGTGATGTGAGTTTTCTCGCGCTTAAAATAGATTGTAGTAAAGGTTGTAGGTTCGAGTATCGTCTCCACAGGGACGGACAAAAGGGAATTGTTGGGATATTGATCCAGAGGCCCAATACCCGGATCAAGAAGGCCCAAGATACCCGCCCCAAGCAACGGGCCCATCACTCTATGATGAGTAGATCCAGTGAAGAATTCATGCCGAACGAGATTCGGCCCAAATAAGGCTTGAAATCCACCTCATATTGCCCGATCAGGAGGCTCCACTTGGTAATGCGTCCACTTGCCATCGGATTTCTCAAGATGGTGGCTAGTGGCTGAGTAGTATACACAGTTACCGGGTGGGTCTGGAAACATGGTGCCAGACGTTTAATGGCAGCTATCAGGGCCAACACTGTTTTCTCTTGCAAGGTGTACATGGTTTCCGGGCCGTTCAAAGCCTTGCTTACAAAATAGATTGGACGTTGAACGCCATCTTCTTCTTTCAACAGTACCATGCTTACGGCCAGATCAGCTACAGCAAGGTACATATATAGATGTTCCCCTGGTTCGGGTTTTGTCAAGACCAGGGGGGAAGACAGATATGTCTTGAAATCTTCAAAGGCCGTTTGACATTCGGCCGTCCATTCAAAGGGGTTGGCTTTCTTCATGATGTGAAAAAATGGAATAGCTCGATCGGCTAGCTTGGATAAGAATCTGCTCAGAGCTGCTAACCGACCGGTCAATCTCTGCACTTCTTTGAGATTTCTAGGAGCCTCCATATCCACAATTGCCTTTACTTTTTCAGGATTGGGCTCAATCCCCTTCTCGCTCATCATGTATCCCAAAAATTTGCCCCCTCTTACAGCAAAAGCACATTTTTGGGATTTAGCCTCATGTTCGCTTTCTGCATTATCCCGAACACCTTTTCTATGTCTAGGACATGTTTTTCCTTCTTCCTGCTTTTGATCAGGATATCATCAACATAATCTTCCATTGTGACCCCCAACATCTCTTTGAACAACATCCCGATCATCCTTTGAAAAGTTGCCATTGTGTTCTTTAATCCCAATGGCATGACAATATAGCAAAACACACCATCCGAAGTAACGAACGCTGTTTTCTCTGCATCAGCTGGGTGCATGAATATCTGATGGTAACCCCGGAATGCATCCATGAAGCTCAGCAATTCACATCCGGCAGTTTCATCTACTAGCAGATCGATCCTCGGTACTGGATAAGGGTCCATGGGGCAAGCTTTATTCAGATCCGAGTAATCCACGCACATTCTCCAAGTAGATTGCTTTGGGGCTAGGACCACATTCGATAGCCATTCTACGTGGATTACTGGACGGATGTGCTTTATTTTCAGCAAGGTGGCCACCTCCCGTTTTGTGAATTCCCGCCGTTCGGTTGCTTGATATCGTTTCTTCTGCTGGACTGGTTTTGCATCAGGCCGAACGGCAAGTTTGTGACATATTATCTCCGGGTCAATACCTGGCATATCTTCTGGCCCCCAGGCGAACAACACCTGAAACTTTTTTAGGACGGCAATCACGCCATCCCGGATGTCAGCCTCCAGATCTACCCCGATGCCTCCAGATCCAGGTCGATTTGTTCGAGAAGAGTGGTGGGTTCTGGGCGTGCCTCGAACTCCGTTCGGTGGGTCTCCACCTCAATTGTGTTAACCCGCATCCCACGAGTGTTCATCTGTTTCAAGGCCTCTCGATAACATGTCCGGGCTGTCATCGGATCAGTTCTGGCCACCCCAACCCCGGTGTCAGTAAGGAATTTGATGCATGAGTGGCGGACAGAGGCTATTGCCTCCAGATCTTCCAATCCCGGTCGGCCCAATATGGCATTGTGGGCACATTTTATATCCACCACCACGAATGTCATTCGGAGTGATGCTTTGTGCGTTTCATCCCCAATTTCAACCATCAATTGGATGGTCCCCTTAGCCTCAATGCAATTACCGGTGAAACTTGTCAGTGGGGTCCTTAGGTGGGTCAGATGACTTCTTTGTAGACCCATTTTCTCGAATGATTGTAAATACAATACATTCACACTGCTCCCGGTATCGATCAGTACTCGGCGGATCAAAGCATTGTCAATGCACATGCTCACCACCAGTTCATCCTTGTGCGGGCTTGGAGAGTTGGGTAAATCAGCTGGCCCGAACGTGTTCGGGTCCGTCCTTCCTTTCTTCTGGGGGGGAGTGGAGATGGATCCCACATAGAGACTTTCGCTCGAACCTTCTGGCCGGAACTATGGTTTTGAAAAATTTCGCCTCAGTCATTAAATTGATTCGGAAGCGAGTCGCCCTTTTAACTATAAATAAGGAATGACCCGATCCGGTGACCTTGCATCGGAATTATGGGTTTGGAAGGGAGATAGTCTCACCTCAGCTTATTAACACATGAGATCATTCCGGATGACCGAATGACGAACGGGTTAACAGTTTGGAGGGAGCCCCTGTCCCAGCTGAGAGTTTGACCCTGTGGTCACGATCAAAACAGCTTGGAGGAATCTACCTCAGCTAAGAGTTTTGACCCCGTGGATCACGAACGGAAAAGGGATCAAAACGGGCTCGGGAAAGGTGTCAGACATAAAGATACATGAGCCGAATGATGTTCGGCAACATAGAAAGGATTGTGAACAAGAAAAATCAAAGAAAAAAAACAGAAGAAAGACATCAACAGTTAAAGAGAAAAGCCCAGTTTATTCTTCGGCATTACTAGCCGGAATATACAAGAAGAACAAAGGACAAGAAAGCAAAAATTACAAGGCTGTGCTACTGAAGGATTGCCGTTCGGGGAAGGTGGAGGTTGAGAGCTCCCTGCCTGCCCTGCATCATCAGGCGCTGCTTTTGACCTTTGCTCCATAATACGGTCGTATGTATTCCCGAACAGATCGTCAAAGCCTAATTCATCAGGGTCGAACGGCTTGGGGAAATGTTCTAGGATCAAATCAAGGTTCCTATCCAAAAGCAGGTCCTGACTTTGCTTCACAGTTTTCTCGGTCAGGACATCCAAGAAAGATTTCCCTTCTGGCATGCTGTCCAGGAGATCGATCCCTGCCTTGATGGGATCTTCGCTTTCACGTAAGAATTGGCCAAGATGAGGTCCCAGGAACTGCCGGGCCGTGTTCTCCAGAGCGACGTTCAACCCTTTGCCTCGTTGAAAATCAACTATCGATTGATGTGCAATCTGGGAAGTGTTGACCGTATAAGGTTCGGGCAGATGGTCACCAACGACTTTATCAAATTTGATCCCAAAGGATTCAGCAGCCCGCACCTTGGCCCGGAGTTCTTTAATCTCCCGGTCGCGACGTCGGGATTTTTCTTGCATCTCAGCCAGAGCAGCTTTTGCCTTGTCACCTTCCGTGGCCTGCTCTTGAAGATCAGCCGCTAATTTCCGAGCGGCAGAGAGAAGGATCTGGCTGTCATCCCGATCGCTGGCCAGGGCCTTCATTTCCTTTTCGGCCGCAAGAAAGGCCTTATGATAGTATACACCGGCCTGAAAACAATATTGCGAAGGAAGTCAGATAAGATAAACCAATAAAGAATGGGAAGGTATGGATCAGAATTAGGTGTACCTTGAGTGCTTCCTGGTGACCTGCTTCAAAAAGATCCGACCAGTGGGTCAAGTTCGTGAAGCTCAGGGGAACCTTGATCGCGGTATGACACCACATGGAAGATGGCATCAGCCCGAACAGGTATCTCCCTTCTGATCTAGGCCACATGTTCGAAAACTCGACAAACATCCGATCATCGATCGGTGCGTCAGAAAGAGCTGGAGTTGTTGTTTTGACAGGCATAGACTTCTTGGGTTTCGGCCTCCGACCCGGTCAAATCAACCACGTGGTCGACCGGGATCAATTGGTTACCGTCATTCCCCTTGCGCTTCTTTCGGATTTGCTCCGCAGAGGCATGATCGGCTATCATTTTCTCCTTGCCTTTGCCAGAAGAAGCCGTCAGAGTAGCGGAAGAGATAGAACACCGGACGGGTATGGGGGATATCACACCTACAAAAAAGGGGAATAAGAGATAAGAAGCTAAATTGGAAGAAGGAATGACGATCGGGTTAAAACCCTGTTACACTTACCAATTCCGGCAGATAACATGTTAGAAGTAGTGAGAAAACTCCGAAGACTTCGGGTTCCTCCCATCCGCAAAGATTCAGCTTGGGAGCGTAGAACGGCATCTACCCTGGGCTGAGAATCCCGAACGGGATAGGCGTTCCACCTATCCGGAAATGGCAGAGAATCGCCTACCCGAACAAACAAAAAACGCTCCTCCGAGTCAGCCGGCGAAGTGGGATTTTCTGTGAACAGCTGACGATCAGAACGAGCTACCAGCTTCAGGTACCCGGTCGTCCAATAAGGCTGATAGCAGTAGTGATGGAGGAATAAGTCGACACTTGGAGCGATCCTCAACTCGTGGCATCGAATTATGAAGCCTGTAAGAATGTGGTAGGTACTGGGCACGAACTGGGCAGGTAGTACAGATTCCCGGCGTAAGAACTCCACAATGAACGAATGAAGAGGGAATCGAAGCCCAGCAGTCAGAGCGTCAAGGTGCACTAGCACGTGCCCCGGTCGATGTCTCATTGGGTGCCGAATAAATCCAGCATAATATTCCCTTGGTGGGGGAAATAATTGGCTAAGCTGCCGTTCGACATCTTCAGGGAGATGTTGTTTTTGTTTACGGATGCGATTAAAGTGTAGGGGAATGCGGGATGGCCGCTCGGGCATTCCCTTGTTATAGACCTGGACATCATCCCCTGATAGGCATCCATCATCACGTGGCTGTTCGGTGTTTTTTCTTGCGAGAGGATTGCCGGAGTTAGGTGTTTGGGAAGAAGAGCCTTCGGCCTTGTTACCAGCAAATATTTTTCCTATGCGAATCAACGACATCTCTTCAGATTCTGAGCTAGAAGGGAAATACATAAAATCACTTGAGGAATTCTGGGAATTCTAGAGAGAGAAAGCTTGAAAATACGCAAGAAAATTCTGAACTTAGAAGGAAACAGCAGGAGAAATGAGGGGAAAGCACATCTCTATAAATAGGGAAAGTGCCGCACAAAACCCTAATCCATGAGCAACACGTGGCATTAAGTGGTTATGATTAATCAGGGGTATTTATGGTTCATCTTTGGGCACGTACCCCGAACGGGCTTACGAAAGATTAGCAAAGATCACGGAGGAATGGCTAAAACCTACTCAGATCGCCGACTACTGAGTGACGAACGGGCTTACGGAGGATTAGCAAAGATCACAGGGACTTGCTGGTTAGAAAAAAAATGCTAAGTCCTAAAAATTGATCTGAAGCCCGAACGGCTACCAACATATGAAGGAAGCCAAGTACGGGCAGATTATCAGAGATGCCTGAAGCCAGAAAAAACTACTAAGTCCTGAAAATTGATCTGAAGCCCGAACGACTACCAACGTTCTAAAAAATGATCTGAAGCCAGAATATCTGAAGTCCTAAAAAATGAACAGAAGCCCGAGCGGCAAACATGCGATGTTAGGAGTATTGAATTAAAAAAGGTCAGAAAACCGTTAAGTACTACAAAACGGGTCGAAGCCCGAATGGCGAGTAAATCATTCAATAAAGGCAAGAAAGACAGTATATAGAGCTTTATGCAAAAAAGAGATATATATTCATCGGCTCTACTGGCCGGGAAATACAGATAAGGTTTTGCAAGGAAAGAGGAAAAAGGGGAAAGGGATTACAGTTGCTAAAACTACTAGATTCTACTCTACTGCTCTGCCCTATTGTCTTCTTCGTCACCCTCCTCCTCATCTGAATCAGTGAGGGGATCAGGCTCCTTCCCCGCTTCACGATCAGCAGCCCGTTGTAAGTCCCTTTGATACTTCTCATATTGAGCTTCAACTATGGGTGCCTGGGGAAGATCAGCCAGCTCGACCGGTCTCCCTGGCAATTCTTGAAATTTGGCAACAAAGGGAGCCATGATGTGCTGACAGCCCATGACGTACAGGGATCGGGCCAGGGAATCATTGAACTTTTTTCCCCTGGGGTCCTGGTCGAGCAATTTGAACCCCTCGCTCCGACGGGCGTCACCCGTAGAGAAATGGTCAAGATAATCACCAAAGGTGACTGGGAGTTGCTGCTGTGCGTAATCTTTTTTCAAGATGGCAAACTCCTCAGACCCTTTGAATGACTCCCGAACGGCGGACAGGTCAACCTGTATTTCAGCAGGGCCGTCCGGGATACGAGGGGCGTGCTCTTCAAATTTAACCAAGGCAGCTTCGACAGCATGAACCTTGGACTGAGAGACCCCGAGCTGAACCCGGAGCTCGCCAAGCTCCGATTCAAGACGTTTCTTCTCCTCAACATAGGCCTTCCGCTCGGCCTCCAGAGCAGCAAAAGCAGCTGCTGCGTTCTGCTCCGCGGAAGTCTGAGCAACGATCAGCTCTCGCTCCTTAGCCAGTCGAGCTTCCTTCAGCTGCAGACTGTAAAGCCCAACCTGCAGAATGACGTTCGGGAAATGAGATGGTGAAAGACAATTTTAAACTAAGAGAGATTTAAACTATGGAATGGCAAGATACCTTCAGAGCTGCTAAGGTCAGACATTCCTCAGACTGCTCGACCGACAGCTTGGGGACGGTGAAATTGTTGAAGAAGGCAGAGGTAGACCAGATCTGGCTTGCTGAACAGCCACCTCTTTCCACAACATCATGAACCGGATCTGCCAGGGAAATCCGGTCAACCTGGCCAGATATCTGGACGGTGGGTATTTCACCCGCACCCTGGCCGGTTTCTTGAGCAGCTTGAAAGTGCTCGGGAAATTGCTGCAGTTGATCAGAGCCAAACCGATCATCGACCAGCATGGCATCGAATTGGTCCTGATGGACCTGCTGTATCGGCTGTGGCTCTGGAACCGGTTGAGAAGACCCATCATCCTGGGCAGTAACAGTAGAGGGAGTAGGTTGGGGGTTCTTCTTGGCCTTTTTTCGTTTACCAACCCCACCAGCTGCCATAACTCTGCTATTATCCATGGGGAGATCTGGATTTGGTGCTGAAAAATAACAAAGGAAAATGTTAGTATCGAGCGGCCTTAGTGTGTGAGAAACTAGAAAAAAGAAAAAAAGAACGTTTCTCGCACGGGAAGGACCGCCCGGACCATGGCACTTGATTTCTCAAAACAAGTAAACCCAAGAGAACGGGCAGTACCTATCCCGGCTTCAACGAGCCGATCGGGAGTCAGATAACTCATGATGTCCATGCATTTATCTTTCTCCACAGCAAGCACGTCCTTGTAAATTTCTTTAGTAAGGACTGGATCAGGAGTCTTGCGGGGGAAGGCATTCCATTTGCGGGGAATTAGGCCGTCCGGGACAGACATGAAGAAAAACCGGTCTTTCCACCCTTTGATTGAAGTTGGGTTTCCCTTGAACAGAATATGTCCCGTTCGGGCACTAGTAGCCAGATAGCCGTGGGTTTGTTGAGGGGCTACCTTGAAAAATTCATGGAAGAATTCTAAGGTTGGTCGGACACCGGCATCTTTACAACGGCAAATAAAACCCGCCATTGCCCGATAGGAGTTCGGCATAATTTGGGCCGGTACAACTTCATAGAAATTGAAAAATGAAATGAAAAAAGGGTGTAGCGGAAACCTAAGGCCGGCCCTAATTGAGTCAAAATGAACTACAGTCATTCCGGGCCTATGACGCATTGGGTGAAGCCCAGCTTGCAAACGGAAATTCACTGAGTCAGGGATAAGGGCCGGAATTTCGGCCCTATTGTGGGAGGTCAGTTTTTGCCGCCTCTCCCTAATCAGTTTTAGGTCAAGGGTATGGCGAGGGAAATCGTTGGGACGCCCGGCCGCCATGGAAGCTAATTCGTCCTCGGATTTGGTATCGTCGGAATCTTCACTAGAGGAAGAAGAACTGCTAGAGGAGTCGCCTGTCTCCGCCCTAACCTCCGCCGTCGTTGCCTTGGAACCTTCATCAAAAGGGACGGTGATAATTTCCACACCTTGAGAAGCCATTTCCGAATCAGAACATTGTTGGGAATTCATCTCGACCGAGTCAGAATTGAGGCGAGAAAGCAAGGGAGGGAGAGTACCTGTGCGACGAGGGCTGGGAGAAATTTCAGAAAAACGGCAAGGCGAAGAGAATTGCAGAATCGAAACCCGGATTTGAGAAGTTAAAGGCTAATTTATAGCCTTGAAAACGCCGTGTCAAGGACCAATCAGGGGGCAACACGTCACTAGGAGCATTTAAGCTAAACGTGTGTCTAATGAAAAGACTAAACGACGGTTACCATGATGAATATGGGGGAATGAAACGACAGCCGTCAAATCACGGCATGGGGAACTAACTACTTCTGTACCCCGATCTCCATTCGGCGAATTGCAACATTGGTATTCATACTTCCTAATGCACTCACTGTCATTCGAGACATCGGAAGTGGGGGACTTGTGTTGGGATATTGATCCAGAGGCCCAATACCCGGATCAAGAAGACCCAAGATACCCGGCCCAAGCAACGGGCCCATCACTCTATGATGAGTAGATCCAGTGAAGAATTCATGCCGAACGAGATTCGGCCCAAATAAGGGTTGGCCCAGTAAGAAGACATACCGAACGGAGTTCGGGCTATATATCATACTTGGGCCAATTTGACAGCGTCTTCAGCATAGTCCAACATCCCGTTCGAGCAACGAACAACCGGCAAGTGGCCAGGTGCAATTAATGCCAGATTGTGACATCAGCAAGTGAAAACATGGGTGACCAAGTCGGTGGAACAACAGCCAATTAGCAAAGGGCAGCCCATGCTCTCCATTAGTATAAATAGAAGGTTTAAAATCATTGTAAGGGTTAGCATTTCAATACTCAGGCTCTAGAATAGCATCATTGCTCTTATTTCTTGTATTAAAGCATTGTTTCCGACCTACCGATCGGGAATTTCCTTGTAATCAGACTGGTTAATTAATACAAGTGAGCTTTCGAGTATTAGTGAGTTCATATTTTATATTTTGGTTATACACTTTGATTCTGTACCATTCCTGATATATCCAAAGTTCGTGTTGGGCTTTCGGATCTACGAGATTTACCTTTCAACAGGAATTAAAGATTAACTAAATTCAGCGATTAAAAAGAAATAAAATAAAATAAAATGCAATTGTGCGAGATTGGGTGGTTTGGAAAATAAATTAATGCGAATAAGCGAATAAAAATAATTGATTGGGTTCTTCTTAATTAACGACGAAGGGAGCATGGATTGATTCCGAGGTAATCAGATTTCTGGCTGATCAGACTTAATCACATGAAATTAATTTAATTGAGCCTGCTAATCATTACTAATTTCTTACCGCTCTCGCGGCGTAGAGTACAATAATTTAGGGGACCAGGGTGATCTCTCATGCGACAGGATCCTAACTTATTGCCAAGACGAGCGAGCTTACGGACCCTTAATCGCTACTAATCTCTTAGCGAACGATTAAGTGTGTGTCAATGTGTTTCAGAATAAACTAGATCTCTCTTAATTTATTCTACAAGCAATTGTAATTCTAGCCGCGGTTCCAGGTTACAAAAGATATCAGTTAAATTATTCAAACACAAATTAAACGGCATTCATGCAATTAAACCATCAAGAAAATAGCCATACATCGTGATCAACCACTTCATCAATCCCAAATACCTAATTAAAACTACCCCCGACTCATAGTTGAAGAATCAATAGAATTGGGAAGAATAGAAATAATTGTCATTTATTAAAAAGGATGAACTTACAAATAATCCCAGGATCTTGAGCAAAATAGCGGAAAAACTACTTTAAACTCATGCCTAGGCCTCTCCGTAATGTTCGTCCCCCTTAAAAAGGGGTATGGAGGCCTTATTTATAGAAAAAGGGGGAAAAATACGAATTCTGGTCGAACTAGGACTATTTTTCGCGTAACACAGGGGTTTTTCACTTTTTCTCTAGTCCTGTTTTTCACCGTTTCTCTAGTCCGAGTTTGACAAATCTTCCTTCACGAAAGTTGTATATAATGAAGTCCTCTATCCCCCACATTTTTCTGAATGGGATTTGAATCGTCCAATCAAGAGATATGAATACAATGGTGGAAGGTCTCATTCTGAAATCGCAATAGAGATCATCTGAATTCATTGTCTGTTTTCACCTTCTTCCTCTCCTATTCTCGTAATTGTGTCTTCATATTATTTGCAGCCCTTGAAGTTAGCTTTCATATGTAACTTAAATAGTATGCTTTGGATACTTCTTCTAAGAGATATGCTTTAAGGATTGACATAAGGTCATTCTGAACGCCGTTTTCAAGCTCTATTTGTCTTCTTTTGATCCCCTAGCCAATCCTAGAGCTTTTTTGTCATCAAATGTTCATTGTGAACCTCCCGGTGACCTCCAAATCTCTCATTTCACTCTAGAATGCTTCTCTAATCATCCCGTTTGCTCCTCAAGCGCCGATGCCGGACTCTAAATTCTTGATTTTGACTCCAAATAACACAAAACTTGAACCAACGCCTGCTACACATAACTTGAGCTAAAATTGGGATTTGTGACACCTAAAAGTTAGGGAAAACATAAAAAATCGATCCCAACATGCATCAAATGCTTGTTGTAATATGGACATATCAAGGTGACAATCATCCTTAACTATCTCATTATTCTGAATCGCTACTTTCTCCTGCCTTAACTGTGACACCGCACCCGGATTTACTTGAATTTAAAATGCAGTAGGTATTTGAATTTTCGCGCAAAGTAGTGGTGGACGATCGTTCCCACAATCTTGTCTCCTGTGTACTGCTTGCTCTCAAAGGCCAAGGTTCCGTACGTACGGCTTGCAATTGGGCCTTGTGGTCGGTTGGAGACGTACGTCCCCTGAAGCAAGGGGAAGCATCCCCGTCCTTGAAGATGTTCATCTCGCAATTGGGCCTTTTAGCCGGTTGGAGACGTACGTCCCCATAGGTAAGAGGAAGGCATCTCCAGCTGCCCAAGTCCTTGAAGACGTTCGTCTTGCAATGGGCCTTGGTGGCCTGTTGGAGACGTACGTCCCCGGAGGTAAGGGGAAGGCATCTCCAACTGCCCAAGTCCTTGGAGACGTACGTCCCCTGAAGTAGGGGGGACATCTCCTGATGCACGGTTTGCATGATCAGTTACCCCTTGAGAGGAGGTCGTACGTCGTCACCGCTTACTGCCATTTCGGTGCAGGAGACGAACGTCGTCACTACCTTTGACCACTCTGAGGGTATTTGTCACCAAACTGTTGTGGCTTTTAGAGACATTCGTCCGGTGATCCACATGGGTTAATGGGCCGTCCTATTTGGGCCAACCGAGTTGGTAAAAAAATGTTTGGGCGACCCAAGTGCTATGATTGACCCGATAAAATAAAATATAATTAAAACTATCCAGAAAATACAACTTTCGGGACCAAGTTTACACTTTGAGACACATTGGGATGACCTCCCACATGGGTGGGGGCCAACCCACGTTTCTAGTCTTGCATTTAGCAAAGATGAGCCGCACAAATCACTAGATGCAAGAAATTAATTGAATGGAAAGGCAAGGCATTAAATGAGGTAGGACCTTTTTTATGTATTATTGAGAGAAATGCCAAAAAGGCATTCTCAATCACACCCACCATTATCATTTCGGCGAAGCCATCATCCAAGGTGAGAAAAACTCTCCAACACTCCATTCTTATCACCCAGAAACGAGCTCAAGCCAAGGTAGTCCGAAGAAGAAGCTTAGGGAAGAAAAAGGGTAGAAAGGCTTGAAAAAGTAAGGAGCTTAACTGAGGTGCTCCTAGTTGTCGTCGGAGCTTCGCCGGAGTTCGCCGGAGTTTCGTCGGAGTTCAACTGAGAAAGGGTAGAACTTCTTAAAGCTCATTCGAGGTGAGGATGGCTGACTATATTGCTTATAATTAGTGAGTTGTTTTCATAAGATTACCTAAGGCAATTAAATATGTTTTGCATGGATTATTAATGAATAATAATGCCTAAAATGAGAAGACTATGGTCTATAAAGGAAGGGAGCATGATATACATATTTGGAATAAAGTATGTATGTTTATGTGTTGTAGGAATAATGACATGATAGTTGGATAACTATAAGGCTTGTTGATAAAATATACATTTACTTCATATAAGGATTATATGTATGTGAAAAGTGATATTTTAGATATTGACTAAATTATAATTTTGATTTGGAAAAATCAGTTTGAATTGGCCATATGACTATGAATGGAGGACTCGATTGTTCTAAGATTCATTTGACTAGTATTGGAATACTAGCCGAGAATTAAATGAGTGGTTATGCTAGAATTGATCCTAACGTTGGATTGTGAATTATTATGCCTTAAGTAGTCTTAAGAGATACTTTAAGGTGGACTTGTATGAACTCTAAGTTGCACTAGGGGTATGCCTTAAGGGATGCCCAAGATAAAGTGAATAATAAAATTGATCCTAGATATAGGATTGTCCTACGGATGTGTTCGGTACTCCTTGAGGATAGCCAGTTGAATTATTGTGTTAAGTAAGGACCATGACCCTTCCCGACTCTAGAGAGCGTTGTTGGATAACATGGACTTGCTGCGTGATCACGTGTAGGTGGAATCCGAATCGGAGACCTAACTAGGCTCGGACAGCGGTAGCACATAAGATAGGACCCCGAAGGGGCTTACCTTCCTACAGGATGATGGGTATGAGTCCATGGGCTGGATGTTGGAATCCGAACCGATGACCTTATGAGGCCTCGGACAACGGTACCAAGTCCCGTAGAAACAATGAGACCTACGGGGTGTGTCGTGTGAACGATGAATGAAATGGAATAATAAGAAAGGGTCGTGTGCCGACAAAGTAACGAATTAACTTATTATAAAGATAATAAGGGGAAAATATGGAATATCATTTATATATGATATCACTCCATTTGAGGGTCTTAGAAATTAAAACATTGATTATATTCAGTGTAGTTGTCATTGTACTTTTCAAATGCGTCAAAATACTGACCTCCCCTTCACTGGGGAGGCCACCACACAGTTTCAGGTATAACTTGAACGTTGCTACCGCCGCCCGTTGCTCCGGGGAGATCGAAGAAAGAAGACTTGGTTCGTGCTTCTTCCGTTCCTGTTTTAAAAACAATTTAAATAATGCTCATGGATATTATTTTGAACAATTATTTGGGGGCTTGTATGTCTAAGTTTGCCAAGTGTGGCTTGAACACTTGTATTAATGTTTCCGCTGTTTTAAATGAATGTTTTACATCATGTTTGTTTATGGATGTACTATGTGTGAATGGTATTCAAGATGCCTTGTATAGTATGGATGAATTGGACTGCGGTTGACTATTCGTACTGTACGGCGGGTTGTTGACGTGTCCGGGTAGGTCCGGGGCGTGACATTAACTGTTGCTACTGCTGTGTTCTGATTGCAGGAGGGTCCTCCATAAGTATTTCCTCTATATCACCATCACTCAGAATTTCTCGCTGGATGAGAATGTCCTGGGCCTTTGAAGTAGATTGCTTGTCAGATTGTTGTAAAACAACCACCATTTGAGATTTGCCCTTTTCTTGAGCTGTAAATTTTCTGGGTAGTTAAGGGGCTTGATTTTTGGGGATCCATTTTTCCTTTTGTACTTCATTTCTAGCTTGTACTGGTAGTACCACTGTCTTTCTTTACTGATCAGTCCGGCTTTTTGGGTATTGTTTATCACTGTGTCCAAGATGGAGACATGATATGCAATATTCTGGCATATTTGCATATAGTACAGACTGGGTGAAACCCTTAGTACCACAATTTATCCAAATCTTCTGTGGCATGTCCTTAGTTAGATCCAGTTCAACGCAGACCCGAGCCACAGCATGCCTTGCCAAATTGGCTGTCGCCGAATCAATCTTTAATGGCCTTCCAATAAGTTTAGCAATTTCAAAAAGAGCTCTAGTGTCCTAGAGATGGATAGGGAGACCTTCCAAACCTATCCACACCGGTAAGACAGGTGATTCAACATTAGGACGAAATTCCGGGGACCATTTCGTCACACACATTATACTCCCATAAATAATCCATGACTGCCTATTCCAACACGTAAATAATCGTCCTCCATATCAAATCGAATTAGAACATGGTTTGGATCCAACAAGCCCAAGTGAAAATTGCCTTTGAAACCAATGATTTCAAATGCTTTACGTATAATAACAAGGCTGGGACAACCCTTGAAGAAATACCCTACAAGTGCTATCTTATGCTTTTCAGCCAAAACCTGAACATCATCATCAGAAAATGATATTGCTGGCATTCCCTTGAACCTCGATGCTTGAGCCTTGATAACTCCATCTCAAATTGCAACAATATCAGTGAATGACTTTCCAATCCATGCCGTCCCTGCCGGAACAGATGGTTGCAACGGTGGCCGAAACACCGCTGAAGGAAGCTTTTCCGTCATTGACAAGAATCGCCAGCCTTAAAGTTTCTCTCTCCCCTCCGGTTGAGCTTTCTCCACAAGCTCTTTTTCTTCCTCCTCCGTGCCAATGTGGCTTTTTGTTTTTTCTTTGTCCGCCTCACCCGTTCGACATCCATTTATGCCTTGGTTGGTGTAGCTAGACCCGAAACAAGGAAAGAACTATCAGAACCATGTGATCTAAATCTTGGAGGTGCTAACCTTGGCACTGCATGAGATCGTCGGGGCCTTGGTGTTTGATTCCTGTAAAACCAATCGAGAGGTGCGAGTGATACCTATTTCGGCTTCCGCCAGTCGTTGATCAGTGAGATAGCATACGATGGGGTAAACGCCGACGCATTCCACAACTATGATTTCTACCCTAATTCATCTGTATCGCGTGGCTCCTTCAGTTGCAGGGGAAGTCGTTCCGTCTAGTCGAGAGTAAGCCATCGAGAACCTGGACATAGAAAACTAATGCTTCCACCATTTGATGGAGGATTTACTCCTATTGAAGTGTTTGCGCCCCGTGCGGCTACTGACCATCGCGAACCCGTCCGGATTCTGGGTGAGGTCGAGCCTCAGTTCCAACTATTTTACCTTGCACCGCACGATAAAACCCGTTATGAGCCGGTAGGAAATCAACATGAATTGTGCAGGGACTACCTCGTAACGATTGAGCCTATATACGAAGAAGGGGTGAAGGGCGGGAGGCACAACCCGGAATCAACCGTATTGACATGAACCATGGTCATGCTAGGACGGCGACACAACAGATGAGTCGCCCCTCAGAGACTGTATACGGCGGGCGGCGACAAGAGGATCAGGATCAGGGTCAAGTAGTGGTCAGAGATGAAATGTTTACAACCCCGATCATTGTCCAAAGGAAACTCGTCATGATTCCCGTCACCGCGGGGATTGCCATTGCACATTTCAATGTCGTCCCCGGAGAACGTTTTATCCCCGGAATCATTTCCACCATCCGGGCCAACATGCGTGACTTCTCCTCACGTGACAACATCACTGACAACCTTGCGGACCATGTTGTTAACACTGGCGTCAGGAAAGTCTTTAGGTTCTCCCGAGGGGCGAGGGTCTACCTGACGATCCAAAAAGGATAGAAGATATCAGAGGAGAGGAAAATTGAGTGGCAAGGAGGAGACTACCTGATTTTCTGCCAGAGACGACGACTGACAGAAACTTCTGATGTAGAGAGAAGTTAGAACAATATAAAGAGAGGAAGAGCAACTTTCGGAAACCCTAAACCCAAGCCTTGAGGAGATATTTCTAGGGAAAACTGCCGATGAAGACAAAGAGTCCCGGTAATCATGACGAGAATCTCGAGAGTTGATCCGGATAGAGTAACCGTCACCTCATGACCCCGGGAACTGTCGAGACAGATGTTGATAAGAGCATCGAATCCGCGTGGCTCTGGGCTGTCTTTTATCTACTTCCTCATGTCCCCCACACACTCGGAACATCGGAAGTGGGGGACTCGTGGTGGAAGCATTGACCCAACACGGGGTAGGCCTAATACCCCTAAGATTAAATGGATCCAGAAGGCCCCAGGTTGAGTAGTGTCACCCACGCGGTGTGAGCCGTGCAGCATGATATCCTTGAGCAAATCACCTTGGCCACTGTGAATGGGCTCCTAGCGAGCTACTCCATAAGAATTGACGGGAAAGCAAAGATTTGGCGGGAAGCACATTCAATGCACCAGATTTGGAAGATTTTATGGTTGGGGATAGCCACCCAAGGCTCGCCATGTCAACACCACCATCTACCATATTGGTAGTATAAATAGTGCTTCCTACATCCCTTAACACTTTGGTTATCCCCCTAACTTTGCCACTTTCCCTTTTTTGGTTATCTCTTTAACTTTGCCACTTTCTTTTTTTTGGAAAGAATTTGTGGTTCTAGACAATTTTCTCTCCTCTACAAAAACCTCAACCACACAATTTTCACTTTATTAATCCTCGTGTCGGTCAAACTTGGCAAAGTTTTAAGGAACGAAGGGAGTAGCATATAATTATTTCATGGTAAATGATTGACAACTTGTATTTAATATCATTAACTTCTCTCTCTACTTCTTCTGTACTCACACAACGTAGAATAGAGGCTCGGGGCTCGGCTCGATAAGGGTGTGTTGTCAGGGCCGGTCCTGCTCATTTTTGGGCCTATGGGCGGTACGCTATTCTGGGCTTATATCCAAGAGAAACCGTAAACCATATACTTATTTAAAATATGAATTATAATAGATGTATCCAATGAAGTTCATAAAATAAAGGCGAGAATCACTTTATTATTATTTATAAGTTACATATTTGGACAAAAGTAACAACACGAGTATCGGATAAAAAGAAAAAAACATTACTAAAAAACGTTTCTCGTAGAACAATGTGAAGCAAATCATCAATAATCACTTCATAGGGAACCTTCATTCCACTAATAAATATGACAAAAAATAAAATTACCACATATAACAACACTAAACTTTCTTTTGAAAGTATAAATGAAAAAAAAATACTCTCTCCATCTCGAAAAGGTTCACCAAATTGACTTTTTTGGTCAATGACAATCAACTTTGACTAATAATATTTTTTAATACGAAATTATTTTGAATATGGAAATTATATAGAAATGTAACTTATTCAATATATTGTCATAAAAGTATAAAATTTATAAATTATATACAAATATAATAATTAAAATCATTGTCAAAAATTTCGTATCATTGACCAAGAAAAGTCAATATGTCAAACCTTTTTGGGACGGTGGTAGTACTACATATTCAATTCATAAGTTGAGAATGATTTATTGACCGCTGATGGGAGTCTCTTTAAAGTCTCGAAAGAATGAAGGTATTCAAAGAGACAAAATGTTTGGCCGCCAAGAAGACTCACGCAAGAAGACCGTCAATTTGACGTCCTCTAAAAGTACTATTAGGAACTCAGATATACTACCTCAGAATTCTAAGTTGAACTTTTACTCTAAATATCTACATATCTATATTTATAAAATTCATAATAAATTAACATTCAAATAATATGTTTTACAATGAGGTATATGAAATAAATTTTTAATCATAACATAATGTGAGATTTGAATAATTAATGGTCAAATTTTATAAAGTTTGACCCAAATGAGTCAAACTGGGAAGATTCTAGGGTTACGGAGGTAGTAGTTTATTGAAATTTGGAAACAAATAAATAATTGGGATGCGATTTGAGAGAGATAGATTCTAAAATAATTATATAAAGGTTTTATGTTATAATTAAAATGAATAAAAAGCCTTAAAGGCTAAAGAGATGTGAAGACTGAAGAGGTGTGTCTTTTATTGATGCATCAACAATTGTATTGATTTTAAAAACTACAACTGATCCTACTTAAAATTAATGTATATATCCTTTTTTAGCTTGGCTCTATTTAAGACTTTTTATTTATATTTTAAATTTTCAAATTGTCAACAGAATTAAACATTAGGTCTAATTAGTTGAACTTAAGAGTAAAAGAAGAAGCCTACTCAAAGTATATATAAAGAAAAAATTTCGGGCCTAATTGGTTGTAATTACCATCAATAGAAAGTGATCCACTTTACCTCCTACTCTTTCTTGCTATTGCTTGTGCCCATAAATGGCCTAACTAACCCACTTAAGTAATAATATCCAACTAACACACTTTACCTCCTCCTCCTCCTCATTCTCCTCCTCCTCCTTCTTCTGTCTTCTTCTTTTGTCTACTTTGTGTCTCCTTCTATTCGAATGGGTGCATCGACCAAGCATGTTCTTCGATTTTTTAGGTGCTAAATTGACGAGTATGGTTATTGGAGGAAGGTGACATTTGATTGACATTAAGGTTATGGAAGACTCAATTTTTGAGATGGTTAAGGTAATGGGAGGAGGGCAACAACGGTTATGGTGAGGGGTAGGAGAGGGGGTTACGACAGGCCTGGGCATGGGAGGTGGGTAGGGCCCGGGGGCCATGGTTGTTGCAGTGATGTACGACGGGTGGGATCTAGGTGTGGTGGTCAGATTAAGCGATTGTAGGGATCGGATCGGGTGGGGGCATGGCAACAATTGTGCAAGGGTTGGGGTTGAGAGAGGGGCTGGGGATGTGGCAGGGGGTGGTGGACTGGTGGTGTCACAGACCGTCTAAATATGGTTACTGATCGGTAGGTCACTATGGGTGGCGAGGTCATTGTTTGAAAATTCACTTATGGTGGGCGATAAGGTAAATTATTGTGACCGACGGTGATCACTATCCCGATGGTCAATAGGTGGTGGTTACCGATGGATTTTTGTTCACTGATGGATTTTAGTCACTATGGTTTTACTGGTCACTGTAACGTTATTATAGCACCAATCGTTGCGCTTAAATTAATACGAGGGTATAATAGTCTCCTAACTTTTTTTAGTCTAATTTATGGAAATTGAGAAAAATGTCTTTTTTCGTGCATAACTCTTTTTTAGTATTAGAGACAAAACCCGTATTTAAAGTTTTAATCTAATTAGAAAGTAATTTGTATTCTTGAAACATATTTGCTAAATGAGCTAGTTTCAAATGATGGAATACACGTTAAGCGTTCTTTTAATCTTATACGTATACGCTAATTATTAGAACCTATTAAGAAAAATATCGAAGTAATTGTACACTTGATATCCTGAACCCCTCTCTATACTATGTACCCGTGCTCAGTCCCTATCGCGTGCAATTAAGATAAGATGATTAATTAAACTTATTGAAGTGAGCTGAGGTTACTTGTCAGGATGATATCTTTTCTTTATTTCCGAAATTAGCGTCACAAGCTAAACACCGCAAAGTAAGGCAGTTTTCACACCGCCAATTACGGGAAATTTCCCAGCAAGTCGTAATTTCCAAGTGATACAAGTATATAAATTATCCATTTAATTGGACGGTTAGGCGATTATATTGACTTGTCAAAAGAGTCTGAAAGCTTCCATTCTGGCGTGAAAAGAGACGAAGCGAGCAAACAGTCGTTACTATTGGGTGAACTCTTCTTGCAATTCCCCTACCTTACACAGACATGTGTAAAAAGTGTGTACACCAGAAAGTGTGTACCTTTAGAATTTTTCCCCTACCTTTGGTAAGGAATCATGATACTACAAAAAAGTGTACAGGTAGATTTTGACTCAGTTTTAACCGAAAAGGTACTGATATAATGATTCAAGCATGGTGAAGCTTATTTAGGTATTCAAAGACCTTTTGTTGTGGTTAAGAGGAGAAATTGTTGAAAAAGGACTCTATTCATATAATAAAAACAATGTTTGGACTCCTATTTCTCTGTATTTCAGTACCGTCAATAAAGTACATTTAACATGTTTTTTACATATCAATTTAGTAAAACATTAATTAAATTATTATAATTAATGTTTTTCGTTTAATGTTTTCCCGGAATAATTATGAAATAAAAAACACATTTAGATGCAAAAATAAATAGATTTCATTAATTCTTTTAACATTTTTCGGTTAACAAAAAATGAACTTAGTTCAGGTAAAGTTCGATTAAATGGCTCTCCTTCGATACTCGTACATAGACAATACTCGAAGAAAAAAATATTCTTTTTTTATTTATTTTAATCGCTTAATTTAGTTAATTTCTTATTCCTTTTTCCGTACATGTGGAGACGATACTCGAACTTTAGCCTTATACTGCTACGTACATATTTTAAGTGTGAGAAACTCACATCACTGTCTTGGAAGCCTTCAAGGAGGCTATTTCGCTTAAACGACTTGTTTCTGAGATTGGTTGCCTTAAAATGGGTGTTAGTGTTGTTTTTTTAAAGTCAATCTGCCTACAACTGTGCAAAAACCCTGTTTTTCATGATAGGACTAAACATATTGATGTTAGGTTACACTTTAATATTCATGATGTTGTTGATGCAGGTAAATAAAGTTGTACAAGATCCCTTTTGAGCTGAATCCTGTAGATATGGGGACGAAGTGCTCGCCAACAGACAACTATTAGTTTGTAAATAAATTGTGAATTTGGATTGTTGATGATTGTTTTGTATTTTGTTTTTGTTTTGAGTCTTTATGACTCGGAGAGTTTGTGTACTTCACCAATTTGTTTTTTGAGTTATTGTGACCCTTGAGTAACTTTGTGCATCTCCAATTTGTACACCAGTCCATGTCCATTGAGATGTCACTGGTGACCCGATAATGATGAATCACGTACTCATTCTTTGTGTTACTTAGCATCACCCATAAGCCAATAAGGTGGATAATGTGGAGGTATTGGCCTATGGGCTAAGGCAGGCCATATTCCATCTGTTCGGCCCAACCGTGTTTGGCCCTTTGTTTTGTCCAGCCCAGCTCCTCTGCTCCATTTGCTCGTTTCTGGAACCGTCGCCTAGGGTTTCTTTTAACCCCTTGATATATAAGGCATATCCTTCATCTTCTTCGGTGTGAGAGCCTTCTATTTTGTTTGACCTAGAAAGAGATGGAGTGAGAGGAGAGAGAGAGAGCCAGGGTTCTCTCTGAAGCGCTGCTCCTCGTCGTTCCTTTGTGCGAACTCTTCTTCTACTCTGTTTGCTTTGTGTGTCCGTTGAGCGTTGAAATGGTTAGGGTTGAACCGAGTGTGTTGCCCTTTGAGAGCTTGGGTGGTGCTTTGTGTAATCTTTGAGTGTGGTCTGGGACGAAGGAGTGAACACCCAACAAAAATGAACATATTAATTGGTATAGTCTTTATACAAAAATGAGTCTGATGTCATTCCAACTTCCTTAAAACATGCGGTATAATTTTTATGTCATTCGAACATTATGGTTAATCAAAATAAAGTGAAGTGTTAAAAATTTGAAGCCAGCGAATTGAAGGTGTGAATATATAATGAAATATCCCTATAAGCGATCGAATTGTAGCAGTATAGCACCAGGGTGATGAATAAGAACGAGAAAGCAACATGAAAGCGGAATATCAAACGTTGCAAGTTACTTATGATATTTCTCTTTAGTCAATGACATAGACATTCATGCATCTCATGTTTTGGTACAAGAAGCGTACACGTTTTTGTGCCCTTAATGACAAACTTTCTTAGTTTTGAGCTAATTTGTGAAGTACTCGTTTAAGGTAAATTCAAATTAATCGATTTTCTTTGATGTTTTATTTTTCTCTTTAGGGAAGAAAAGCCAAAGAAAAGCATGCATATGACCTTATAACTAGCAGGGCCGTTTTTTAACAAGTTCAACCGATCATCTAGAACAGAGCCCACCAATTTTAGGGGTCCCAATTTTTTTGATATTAGTATTGTAATATAGTGAGAAATGTTCAGTCACGTACGGACAAGCCCGTTTGAGGAGCTTTCGGGTCAATTTGTTTTATGAAAATTTGTGAGAATATTCTTTATGAAGTTTAAATTATGTCCTTAACATTTCAATTATTTATTTAACTGGTAGGGTGTTTCCTGGTCCCTACCCCAAATAACCATTTTCGGTAAACGGTTTTTTGGTTTCAATACCGGGTTAAAAAAACATTTCAGCTTACAATTCAATCAGGATGTCAGTTAAATAAATCATTGAAAAACATCACATATACACTTCAGCAAAATTTTACCATGACATTTATTGACAAAATCTACATTTCATGATATAATCTACGTCGTGGCTGACCATGTCATTTCTTATAATATAGTTATATTATATAGTACTCCGTATTAAAATCAAATAGGGCCTAAATTTTTGCATTTGGAACCGGGGCCTTCAAATTCATTAGACGACCCTGATAACTAGATATGTTTAGTGTTTAATTTATACGAGGTATTAAATCATTGTTATTATATTATCATTGATCGTTTTTCTTACTCCCAAATAGTTATGTTGTTATTCTTTTACTGTAGTTTACCTAGCATTTCAATATTCAAAGAGCAATTTCATTTTTAAGGTGACTTATCACTTGTTTTGTGTGACGAAGTACACAAAAATACCAACGGCCGTCGTCTCCGCTCTTTGAATTGTAGGGGTTGAGATTGTCCGTCATCCCTATACATATGCACTGGAGCAGTAGATTATACTGATTTTAAGTGTTCTAGCGGTTGAGATTGCAGCTACGTCGGGGGATATACTGTTGGCGGATGAACGGTTTGTGGTTGGGAGTTTGTATCAGTGCTGGATCGTGTACCCTTGATCGGCCGCTCCGACGATGGTGGAGTTAGTATTCACCCATATTGCAAGAGCTCGTCCTCATTTAGAACCACCTTCGTACTATGGAGAGTTTTATAGAAAGACTTTATTTCAATATTATTCTCTCTTTTGTAGTACTCGTACTTGTTTTTATTTTAGTCAGAGTATGTTTGGTTTGAATGTTTGGATACTATGTCACGGGCAGTCTATTTCCTTGGAAACAGACTCACCACCCCTGGGCGCGCAAAGACGCAGGCCAGGCTGGCAGAGTATCAAGCTAGAAACAGACTCACCAGCGATGACATCACGAATTGTATGTGGATCGAGATGGGGACTCATACTTTGATACTTTAATGAAAGATATAAGACTCAGCCTTCGACGGATTTGGAACTCAATTTTGGGGTTCAATGCTTTTCTATAACTAGAAATTTTAATAGTAGTAAATAATTATACTAAATTTATATCTATATACTTACATGTTTTACAAAAAACTGGGTGTTGATATGAACGCCTTAGAACACATTACACATGTAGCCCCGCCAGCCACGACATGAACCTAGGATCAAAGTCATCCATCAGAAGAGATCGATGAAAGTGGGTGCTCATAAATTAATGTCGAATGGTTATTATATTGTTTGTGATTTTCCTGATTGAACTAATTAACAATATGCCAGTTTTTCTTTCAAAAAACTTTAGGATTTGAGAATTTTTACGATGAAATTTAGTTTAGATGCACCAATATACTTCGTATGACTATAAGAAAATTGTGCAGATTTGATAGTAGTAAGGACCTACCACGTTAAGAGCACATGTAGGAAGAGGACATCACGGTCCTTTCATCTGCGGCAATTCGTGCGTCATTTTCATCCGTAATAATCTTACCAAAAACTCAAAAAAGATGAAATTTTACTCGGAGAACCAAATTGCTGGCGTGATTGTAATTGGTAGGTAATACGACGGTGGTTAGGGGTGAGTTCTCTTCAATAATTAGTATACTCCTGTTCTTTTTTGGGAAATTACCTTAAATATAACTAAAAATGCTTGCAAATTCCAAAATAGGATTATCATATTTTTATTCTCAAAATGAGATTAATTACTGTCATGTTTTGGCAATATCAAACTTTAAACATGACAATATTTTCTAAATTTGGCAATAATTACTCCTATTTTGGGAATAAAAACGTGACAATCCTATTTTGGAATTTTCAAACTTCTTTACTCTTATTTCAGGAATTTTCCCTTCTTTTTTAGTTGCAACGGTCAACATTTTACATTTGTCAACGCACGTATTTGATCGTAATTATATCTTAATTCTATTAGTAAAAAAATATAAAAAATTAGATTTTGAAAATTTGCAATGAAATGAATTGAACAATATTTTAAAAATATATATATAAATTAATAGCGTAAAATGTAGTCAAAGTAGAATATGTGAATAGTGTAAAATTCAACAGTTGCGATTAAAACGGAACGAAGGATAGTATTTAAAAAGGGGACCCAAAAGTGACCGGGCCACAAGACCAGATCACGGGTCAATCCGCAATCCCATTCAACAATTATACAATGATATAGTTATAAACATTTTGAGGGTTTTACTAAAAACACATTTAAATTAGAGTTTTTTTCAAAAATATTACTAATAAAAAATTTATTGACAAAATTGTGACTATAAGTTACTCCCTCCGTCCCGCAATGAAGTTCCCGCTTTCCTTATTTGGCAGTCCCACAAAGAAGTTCTCATTTCCTTAAATGGAAATAAATGTTAGATGAAATGTCTCAAATACCCTCCCCATTTACCCCCCTCTTACCCACACTCCCACTTCCCCCAACCCGTTAATCGAAGTCCCTTCAGCTTCCCCATCTCTCCTTTCAAACGATTCCCTTTCTCTCTCTCTCTAGACCTTTCGTTTTCTTCTGTGTTCGTATGGAATCGAACTCATTCACCCCTTCATAGATGATAGTCTCCTTTCCTCTGGGTCATCTATTGATTCCAACATGAAAAGCCTACCCATTTCCAATGTACACCCACATCTGTCCAACCCTAGCCCATCTGAATATTGTCCCTTCGTAGCCACCGCCGATGAAGATGAATCTGAGGGTGCATGCTGGTGGACATCAACGGAAACAGATCCGTGTTGGGCGCTAAGAAAGAGGTATGGCTCCCAGTTCGATGACAGTTCTCAATCGGTGGAAGAAGGCGAGGAGGTGAACTCCTTTGATTGCTTTTTCCCAGATCCATATGTTGACATATTTCGGGACTCTCCATACGGGAAGTATCTCTTGCTCATCTTGTTGTTTTTTGATGATGATGACATTTCATGTCCTTATCTGATAATCTGTAATGCTTGGAATGCACCTTATGTTACTTTTTACATGTGCCTCCCACTTCAATTTTGTGTAAGAGGCTATGTCAGTTTCTGTAATGGATATGAAGTATTGGATTCCTTATTGTGGTGATGTCCCTTGTATGCTTATTTCATTCCTTGTACTGATGATGAATGCAGCTTGTATGCTTATCTAATTCCTTGTGTACCAAACTGATAATGAGTTTTTACATGTGCTTCCAACTTACAATAAGTGTATGTTAGTCCCAGAATTCTAACATTCAACAATCATAACAAGAAGAATAAGAAGCAGATAGAAAGAAATCGACAAGATTGAACGCGAATCTGATATACCGTATGAATCTGCCGCTACTCTCCCTGGAGAAGGAGAGCAGCGGCAACCCTAATATCTCTCTATCTCGCCTCTGCGTCTCTAAGCCTCTTTCAATCTTTTTAGGTTCCCGTAAGTTAGCCTCCTTTTATAGGAGAAGTTGGCTAACTTACGGGTTACAAGGAAGCCCACGGGCTGATACACATTTGTGGCCCGTATTACACGATTAATTAATAACTACACAAATACAAAGATAACTAACTAGATTGAACACCATAAAATATTCCTAACAATCTCCCCCTTGGTGATCAATCGTGTTGAATCAGCATTGCAGCGCATATATCTTTGTCTTTGTTGTTATTGAGCTTCCTTTGTCTTTGAACTTGACTTCTCAGGAAGGCTATCTGAAGAAATCCTTGCAATCTCCCCTTTGATCTTTGATCTTTGATGCCGGGGGTTGAGGGACCTTTAGTATCTTGCATGTAGTCCTTGCCTTCCAGAAGTTGCTCTTGATCAGCTTGGATGAAGTCTGGTGACGCC